>CM019065.1:36814702-37414702 GCA_009667805.1 Leptobrachium leishanense
ATGCACTATATACACATATATCCTCTGTATACAAACATATGCACTATATACATAATATCCTCTCTGTATACAAACACATGCACTATATACAGACATATCCTCTGTATACAAACACATGCACTATATACAGACATATCCTCTGTATACAAACACATGCACTATATACAGACATATCCTCTGTATACAAACACATGCACTATATACAGATATATCCTCTGTTATACAAAACACATGCACTATATACACATATATCCTCTGTATACAAACACATGCACTATATACACACATATCCTCTGTATACAAACACATGCACTATATACACATATATCCTCTGTATACAAACACATGCACTATATACAGATATATCCTCTGTATACAAACACATGCACTATATACAGACATATCCTCTGTATACAAACACATGCACTATATACACACATATCCTCTGTATACAAACACATGCACTATATACACATATATCCTCTGTATACAAACACATGCACTATATACATATATATCCTCTGTATACAAACACATGCACTATATACAGACATATCCTCTGTATACAAACACATGCACTATATACAGACATATCCTCTGTATACAAACACATGCACTATATACACACATATCCTCTGTATACAAACACATGCACTATATACACATATATCCTCTGTATACAAACACATGCACTATATATATATATCCTCTGTATACAAACACATGCACTATATACAGACATATCCTATGTATACAAACACATGCACTATATACAGACATATTCTCTGTATACAAACACATGCACTATATACACATATATCCTCTGTATACAAACACATGCACTATATACAGACATATCCTCTGTATACAAACACATGCACTATATACATATATATCCTCTGTATACAAACACATGCACTATATACAGACATATCCTCTGTATACAAACACATGCACTATATACACACATATCCTCTGTATACAAACACATGCACTATATACAGACATATCCTCTGTATACAAACACATGCACTATATACACATATATCCTCTGTATACAAACACATGCACTATATACATATATATCCTCTGTATACAAACACCTGCACTATATACAGACATATCCTCTGTATACAAACACATGCACTATATACAGACATATCCTCTGTATACAAACACATGCACTATATACAGATATATCCTCTGTATACAAACACATGCACTATATACACACATATCCTCTGTATACAAACACATGCACTATATATACAGACATATATCCTCTGTATACAAACACATGCACTATATACACATATATCCTCTGTATACAAACACATGCACTATATACATATATATCCTCTGTATACAAACACATGCACTATATACAGACATATCCTCTGTATACAAACACATGCACTATATACAGACATATCCTCTGTATACAAACACATGCACTATATACAGACATATCCTCTGTATACAAACACATGCACTATATACAGATATATCCTCTGTATACAAACACATGCACTATATACACATATATCCTCTGTATACAAACACATGCACTATATACACACATATCCTCTGTATACAAACACATGCACTATATACAGATATATCCTCTGTATACAAACACATGCACTATATACACATATATCCTCTGTATACAAACACATGCACTATATACACACATATCCTCTGTATACAAACACATGCACTATATACACATATATCCTCTGTATACAAACACATGCACTATATACAGATATATCCTCTGTATACAAACACATGCACTATATACAGACATATCCTCTGTATACAAACACATGCACTATATACACACATATCCTCTGTATACAAACACATGCACTATATACACATATATCCTCTGTATACAAACACATGCACTATATACATATATATCCTCTGTATACAAACACATGCACTATATACAGACATATCCTCTGTATACAAACACATGCACTATATACACACATATCCTCTGTATACAAACACATGCACTATATACACATATATCCTCTGTATATAAACACATGCACTATATATATATCCTCTGTATACAAACACATGCACTATATACAGACATATCCTCTGTATACAAACACATGCACTATATACAGACATATTCTCTGTATACAAACACATGCACTATATACACATATATCCTCTGTATACAAACACATGCACTATATACAGACATATCCTCTGTATACAAACACATGCACTATATATAGACATATCCTCTGTATACAAACACATGCACTATATACAGACATATCCTCTGTATACAAACACATGCACTATATACATATATATCCTCTGTATACAAACACATGCACTATATACAGATATATCCTCTGTATACAAACACATGCACTATATACAGACATATCCTCTGTATACAAACACATGCACTATATCCAGTTATATCCTCTGTATACAAACACATGCACTATATACACACATATCCTCTGTATACAAACACATGCACTATATACACATATATCCTCTGTATACAAACACATGCACTATATATATATCCTCTGTATACAAACACATGCACTATATACAGACATATCCTCTGTATACAAACACATGCACTATATACAGACATATTCTCTGTATACAAACACATGCACTATATACACATATATCCTCTGTATACAAACACATGCACTATATACAGACATATCCTCTGTATACAAACACATGCACTATATATAGACATATCCTCTGTATACAAACACATGCACTATATACAGACATATCCTCTGTATACAAACACATGCACTATATACATATATATCCTCTGTATACAAACACATGCACTATATACAGATATATCCTCTGTATACAAACACATGCACTATATACAGACATATCCTCTGTATACAAACACATGCACTATATCCAGTTATATCCTCTGTATACAAACACATGCACTATATACAGATATATCCTCTGTATACAAACACATGCACTATATACAGACATATCCTCTGTATACAAACACATGCACTATATACAGATATATCCTCTGTATACAAACACATGCACTATATACAGACATATCCTCTGTATACAAACACATGCACTATATACAGATATATCCTCTGTATACAAACACATGCACTATATACACACATATCCTCTGTATACAAACACATGCACTATATACAGACATATCCTCTGTATACAAACACATGCACTATATACACATATATCCTCTGTATACAAACACATGCACTATATACATATATATCCTCTGTATACAAACACATGCACTATATACAGACATATCCTCTGTATACAAACACATGCACTATATACAGACATATCCTCTGTATACAAACACATGCACTATATACAGACATATCCTCTGTATACAAACACATGCACTATATACAGATATATCCTCTGTATACAAACACATGCACTATATACAGATATATCCTCTGTATACAAACACATGCACTATATACAGACATATCCTCTGTATACAAACACATGCACTATATACAGATATATCCTCTGTTGATACAAACACATGCACTATATACACATATATATCCTCTGTATACAAACACATGCACTATATACACATATATCCTCTGTATACAAACAAATGCTCTGTATACAGAGATTTTATTTGTATTCAAAGCATGTGTTTTTTTTTACAGAGGATATATATGTATTCTGAGGGTATATTTGTACAGACAGCATGTATTTGTATACAGTACATGGTTTTATACAGAGGATATATCTGTATATAGTGCATGTGTTTGTATAAAGATGATATACACTGAGTGGCCAGATTATTATTATGACCACCCCATCAGTACTTGGTTGGGCCACCTTTTGCCTTCAATACTGCGGCGATTCTTCTTGGCATTGACGCCACGAGATGTTGAAAGGTGATGGGAGGAATCTGACACCATGCCTGATGAATAGCACTGTCCAGTTCTGTGAGATTTGATGGTTGTGGAAGCAGCTGCCTGATGGCTCTTTCAACTTCGTCCCACAAATGCTCAATTGGATTGAGATCTGGTGATTGTGGGGGCCACCTAAGCAAGGGAAATTCTCCCTCATGTTCTTGAAACCACTCCTGCACAATACGAGCACCGTGGCATGAGGGCGCATTGTCTTGTTGGAAGAAGACATCTCCATTGGGATACGCCATCACCATGATAGGATGAACTTGATCAGCAACAATGCTTTGGTATGTTGTGCTATTCAGACGTTGTTCCACACAAATTTAAGGGTCCCAAACAACACTGCCCCCACCAGCTTGAAGGTCTGTACTCATGCATGTGGGGTGCTGCTTTCATGCGGTTTCCGCCAAATTCTCTGCCATCTGCATGATGCAACTGGAAACGTGATTCATCGCACCGCATGACTTTTTCCCAATGCTCGACTGTCCAATCCTTGTGTTCCTGTGCGAATTGGAGACGTTTTATCTTGTTACCTGCAGACAGCAAAGGTGTTTGAACAGGCCTTCAGCTTCCATATCCCATACGATGCAATGTACGGCGAACAGTGCGTTCAGAGATCATTTGAGAGGATCCCTGATTAAGATCTGCAGTAATTTGATGCGCTTCTGTTGTCTTGTACCAGTCTTGCCACAATCCGTTCTGCCCTAACATTGACTAGTCACTGACGGCCACAATTCGCACGTTCAGACACAGATTCTCGTCTAAGGCTGCTGTCAGACGAGCGTAGTGTTCACGTCCGTGATTGCGCCTAAAAGTACGTCCGTGATAGCATGACAGGAAGCCCATCGGAGCCCGACACACGAAGTACGTCCGCACTGAACTGCGGACGCCCACAACGGCCGCGGCCCACGGACGCAAGAACGTATACAACTCCTAGAACGGCCGCCACAAAGTGCGCTGCTGCGTCCGGCAACGTCTGCACAGCTTTGTGTGTGAGTGAGAACGGGGTCAGACGGACTGCATTTATACGTCCAGCATATTTTTCACGGACAAAATGGTTTTGCTTTTTAATTTATTTTCCCTCCTACATCCGTCAAAATATTTGTCAGTGAAAAAAACGGACTGTGTGACCACTACTGTGTCTTCCGTACTGACGTACGTCCGTACTGCACGGACGTACAGTCCGTAGAAATCACGCTCGTCTGACCCTAGCCTTACAGTCCAGTCTTTAAACACTTTAACAACAGCTGCTCTTGAACATTTAACAAATTCTGAGGTTTTGCTCCATGGCTCCGAGCGCCAACAATCATCCCACGTTCAAAGGCTGTTAAATCGCGTTGTTTACCCATATCTTCAGAAAAAAATCACTTCTACCTGTCGTGGTAAATAACCTGCTCCCCTACTTATAATGGTCTGGCCCTCGAGCAACTTCAGCGCCAAATTATAGCTAATTTGCCTGAAAAAAGTCAGGTGGTCATAATAATCTGGTCACTCAGTGTATCGGTATACAGAGCATGTGTTTGTATAAAGAGGACATATCTGTATATAGTGCATGTGTTTGTATACAGAGGATATGTCTGTATATAGTGCATGTGTTTGTATACAGAGGATATATCTGTATATAGTGCATGTGTTTGTATACAGAGGATATGTCTGTATATAGTGCATGTGTTTGTATACAGAGGATATGTCTGTATATAGTGCATGTGTTTGTATACAGAGGATATGTCTGTATATAGTGCATGTGTTTGTATACAGAGTATAGGGGGTTTGTATAAAGGCTGATGGTGAGGGTCAGGAGGGTAGTCAGTGTCAGATGGAGGGTTAGGACGGAGATCAGAGTTGGAGGGAAGGTTAAGCATTGGGTCTCGGTCGGACATGGTCTACTTAACACTAAATATCTTCTAATGAGTGTTAAGGTGCTTGGGGGGGGGGGGGCCATGGACAATGACAGCAGAGGGGTCGGGGTTGGAGTTACCGTTAGGAAATCTTTTGTGTTTGTACTTGGGGCCACTAAAGTATGGAGCTGTAGGGTTAGAGAACCTGCAATCAATGTGCTGTGTATTGTAACCCCCATGATCTGTAGCCCGGTGGCTTTTTATTGCCTCATGATGACCGCTCTTCAAAGAATATTTATTCGTGAAACCCACAATTATCAGTAAAATAATAATCTCTGCAATTCTAAAGGCTTGCATCATCAGGCGACCATTATCATAACAAGATAGGTTTTCACATCGCGTACACGAGGTGGGGTCATTTGGGATCTTATCAGTTGCCAATTTTCGTTCGTTTCTCTGTAACTCAGAAAGAGGAACTGGCAATTTCCCGGCGTGGGTTTTGAAAGTCTCAGCCCAGTATTAACGAAAAATAGAACGAAAAGACGTTCAGAGTATCGGCGCTATTTCATATAGTAAACTGGTGATATATAATGCTGCTCACCTATTGGGTGTACCTGTCACCTTACCAATATCTAACAGAAAAAAAATAAATGAATATATTTAAGGGAGCGCAGTACATATATTGATGGAAATTATAAGCAAGGATTGACTTAGCTAAAATTAGTCAGCATAGGGTTGAACCTTCTTATTCGGAAATCTGATCATATAATATCATCATCCTATATGAAAAGAAATATAAATTGCGTAGCACAGTATGACAGTTTGAAACACACTAAGTGGTGTAGATGGTCGCACTCACAAAGGTGGAGCCCCCAATGGCTCGTATCAATTCGCCTTTAGGTCTCTTATAGGAGGGGGACCTCGCCCATATGGAACCTTGAAGTTTTCCTGGGATAGAGGATAACCAAAGGTGGAGTCTTCAACGCCTCTTATCAGTTGCCTTTAGATCTCTCATAGAGGGGAAACTTCGCCCATGTATAGATTTCTTTTTGATGGCAGGATGTACCTCAAATGTAAAGGATAACGCTATAGTGCATTATCATTGATACACAAATAGGGTATATAAAAGTGAAAAACTCACGTGATTCAGAGCCTTCCAATATGATGGCTCTGTATATAAGGCATATGGACCTCTTATTTGGTCAGAGGGGGTCCTTCCTCCAGGATAGAGATAGATAGACTTCCAAAATGAAGAAAATTGAGCATAAAGGTAAAAGAAAATTTAATAAGAATAAAATCCGAAAAAAAACAAATTCGAATTTATACAAAACCGAAAAAACAAATAAATACGAAAGGAATAAATACGAAATTTCCTTTCGTATTTATTTGTTTTTTCGGTTTTGTATAAATTCGAATTTGTTTTTTTTCGGATTTTATTCTTATTAAATTTTCTTTTACCTTTATGCTCAATTTTCTTCATTTTGGAAGTTCTATCTATCTCTATCCTGGAGGAAGGACCCCCTCTGACCAAATAAGAGGTCCATATGCCTTATATACAGAGCCATCATATGGAAGGCTCTGAATCACGTGAAGTTTTTCACTTTTATATACCCTATTTGTGTATCAATGATAATGCACTATAGCGTTATCCTTTACATTTGAGGTACATCCTGCCATCAAAAAGAAATTCTATACATGGGCGAAGTTTCCCCTCTATGAGAGATCTAAAGGCAACTGATAAGAGGCGTTGAAGACTCCACCTTTGGTTATCCTCTATCCCAGGAAAACTTCAAGGTTCCATATGGGCGAGGTCCCCCTCCTATAAGAGACCTAAAGGCGAATTGATACGAGCCATTGGGGCTCCACCTTTGTGAGTGCGACCATCTACACCACTTAGTGTGTTTCAAACTGTCATACTGTGCTACGCAATTTATATTTCTTTTCATATAGGATGATGATATTATATGATCAGATTTCCGAATAAGAAGGTTCAACCCTATGCTGACTAATTTTAAGCTAAGTCAATCCTTGCTTATAATTTCCATCAATATATGTACTGCGCTCCCTTAAATATATTCATTTATATTTTTTTCTGTCAGCCCAGTATTAACCCCAGATATGAATAGATAAAAACAAAACAACTCGTCTGCAATTACTGGGTCGAGAAAAGGACTTTGATCAAAACGCGTTAGGCTTTTAGCCAAATTAGATCATTACACCTCTGTGATGTCACACATGGAGATTTCATGTCTGCAAGTCCTTGTCCAAGTTTGAATTCCGCTCTCTTGTGGTTGCAACAACTATAAACATTGGCAATAATATTTAATAATATTTATTTTTCTGTTAATCTGTATATTTGTTTTTGTGTTAATATCTTGCATTTTATTACTTTGTATTTCTGTAACATTTCAATGTTCTCGAACCCAGGACATACTGAAAACAAGAGAAATCTCAATGTATCCTTCCTGGTAAAATCCTTTATAAATAATTAAGTTTTTAACCCCCTAGGTATAAACTCCTGAATTTATTGACACAGTTTTGTCCCCTGTTCTTTGACTCGATAGACGTTCAGCTGCATATTTAGTAATACATTGACCTAGAAAAAGAAAGGAACATTGGGCCCTATTCCAACGGACTCTGTATTCTTAACGATTCACTCATTAGCGGCTCCCGTCTTATTCCAGCCAAGCTGCAAAGCTTCCCTTGCGGCTCAGCTGCAAATTAATGCTCCTGTAGATGTGCAAGATGCTGCTGCAGAATGTGTTAGCTGCTGCTGTTATATATCTCCAGGGACAGACTGACAACTCAATGGGCCTCTGGGAAATTAAAGATCATGGGGATCCCATTGTGCCTTCTCACATGCAGGTGGTGTAGGGGCCCTGTCTGAAAAGGCAGACCTGACCAAGCTTTAGGGGGCCATCATGGGGCCTCCTCCTAGATTAGGGCCCTCAGGCAGTGCCGGAACGGTCAGACCACCTGTGTAATTTCAGCACTCCTCTCCAGCTGTCTCCACTTCTCTTTCTAATTACTCTTACTAAACCCAAGCTTCTGCTCCTTCCCATGCAATCCCTATGACATTCTTCTGGCCACCAGTTTCACCTTCCCTCTGCTCCCATTTGTTTCAGTTAACCCTGTCCCTTAGATTGTAAGCTCTTGGGATGTCTGCCTGAGCACTTTAAACAAAGTGCTGGATTACCTGGACAGTTATCATACAGGCAGGGTTTTCTTTACTCTTGCATCATGTTACCTGTTAGCGCTTTACAATGGGGAAGTACAATGGAATCTGTTGGCGCTGTATACGTACTGGTAACTGTGTATGTATATAGGGGCTCACATGTAATAGCGCTAGTAATAAGGGATTGCTCATGAGAATTTTTTTGCATTAGCAACTTCCTATTCCCAGCTCAGTCAGATTAAGGACAATTTATCATTTAACCCTTTCACTGCTGAGGACGTGTGGGGAAAGTCCTCATTGACTCCTAAGGAAAGATGGGGGGTTCCTTTGAACCCCGATAGCTCCCAACTGCTGGGAGCTAGCAGGGTCATGTTTGATATCATTAGAAAGGCCAGAGCATGGCCTTTCCAATGATACCAAACATGACCATGTTTAAAGTAAAGAAGAAAAATTAGACGTGAAATGGCTCAGCAGTGAAGGGGTTAAAGGGTTACACTATTTATAAACAGAGTTCCCTTTTCTCTCCCTTAAATAATTGGACAGAGACTTCCGACAGATTCTGCCCGATTTCGTTTTTTTTTTTTAATGCCAGGTAATTTTACTCACCTTTTGTCCACGCGCAGCTCCTCCGCTTTGGCTGAGACTCCAAACCTGGAAGTATCTGAAGCTTTCTAATGCAATTTGCACAACTTGTGTATCGTGGGAACCTCAAATTTCGCAGCGCTATGGGACTTGCACACTTCATGCCCCGTAGCGCCTGCACAGAACAAAGAATCGGAGCTGCACGGATGCACAGTTCCGATCCAACACCCTGACCCTGCTCGCTACAGCAGGTGGTCTCAGAGAGCATGACGTCGGCAAGCTCTCTGTGTGCTGACGTCACTAGTGACCGATTAGGTGACTGGCAGCCGGGAAATTTAAAGAATCCTGGCTGCTGGCGACAATGGATGGGGTGGAGGAAACTCCTCCACGTCGGCCAGCGTTTCTGCAGGATTGGTGGAGCTATTCTCGTGAGTAGAGCGCTGCATACCTTTACCGGCCTCCAGATTTGACCCAGCGTATCACTCAGCACATGTATTTCTAAAACCGGACTCTGGTAACCTGTGACCAGCACACATACATTAATACCGATCTCTCCCGGCTTACATCACACCTACCTCCAGGACATGCGTTAGACCGGTGCGCCCTTTAGTGCCATTACGGCTATTTCTGAACCTTCCCATCACCTGTTCAATGAAACAAATGCACTCGGTATAGAAGCAACCTACAGAGCAGGAATTCATCACCAAAGAGCACAGGGCTGATCAGAGAAAATCCCCGGATCTTCCAAACGAGCCCAAAGCATCAGCCAGCGCTTACATGGGCAGCTCCCTTAGCGTGATGGATTATAGCAAGCTTATGGCATTCGCATGTGTGAGAAGCCAGGTAAGCAGTGTTTGAGCCTCCTATGAGCTGAGGCTTTAATTATATATAGGGGGTTATTCAGAGAGTGGTGAAAAGCAGGAGAAAGGCTGGAGAAGTGAAAATTCTAGGTCAAAATAGCCAAACCAGAAAAATTCTCCCATTTATCTCACTTTCCAAATCGTCTATTTTGACCTAGAATTTTCCAGTCATTCTCCTGCTTTTCACCCCTGTCTGAATAACTCCGATAGAGACCATCCAGCACCACAGTATCGGTTTCATATGCAGTCTGTGGTGGCTCTTGGCAAGGAGAGAATTGGGGCTAGCCAGCCATGGGCTATTAAGATCTATAAAGTAAAATGTATATATGAGCATCAAACTGCAACTGGTCATGCCTAGCTCCTGCTGAGGGCATAATAAACCAGAAACGGCTGTCCAGGAGTGGCCATGACCAGTTGCATAAAAGCTGCTAAAAGCCATCTAGCATGGCGTGGCATTGACTGGAGGGTTCTGTGAAAGCAGACCCAGGATGCAAAAAATAAATGCGAAATTGCAGACGTAATTTGCATGCGTTACCCAGAGTTCTGTGCTGCATAGGGGGAATGTAACACATGAGCTCTGTGATGCAGTTCTTTGAATTGCTGTGATGTGTAAATGGTCTCTGCAGTAATAAACTTTAATAGCCTCCACTCAGCAAATAATAATCTCATCTTTTGCAACACACACACACACACACCTTCCCAGCTCTTTAAGATATAAGCCAACTGCAGAAGAGCTTTGCATACTATGGTAACTGTAAAGAAGTGCATGACAAAGGAGCCAGGTAGCCAGGAGTCCCTACAATACTAGCCCTGGTGCTAACAACCTTGTGTTATTCTATACAGGTGTGAACACACAGATCTTTGACTACAACAATATAATATCTGGCTTACTGGTCCTTTATTAATATAAAGAAGTCAGGTCCCGAGTTACGGTCGCCTTCACTGGTTGTTCAAGGTGTGAGAGTCAGCTCCCAGGCCAACCTGGACACTTCTCAATGAGAAGAGAAAAAAAAAATGACTTAAAAGTTCCAGTTGAAGGGCTGATTCAGAAAACCTTCTAGGATGGATGGAAGACACTCATCGGGATTGCATGAAGCCGCCAAGATTGCGCTTTCCAATCAAATAAATGGAAACCCATTTAAAAGAGTCTTTTTATTAAAAATCGGTCACTAATCGCGCTTATTCTTGACCATGTTGTACAGATGGATGAAACCCCCGGCAGCCAGGACAGACGGCCAGACACGTGAACCCCAGTCTGTGTTTCACCCGATGTCTGCTACCACGGAGGAGACATGGGCTGCGGGTTCTGCAGGTAGGACATGACCACGGCAGAGATGGACAACCTGGGTAAGAAATCAAAAACATGTCAGATAGGTATGTATGAAGGAAAATCCACCTTATTTCATGGTTTTAAAGTGAAACTCCAGTAATGTTTTGTTGTACCCTAAATACATCTCATCTGCCAGCTGCATCATAATAATATACTTTAGTTGCCTGCAGACAATGCACCGGGTGCATCCTCTGCTTTCCCGCTAGGAGATGCTCATTGTGAAGTCACTCCGCTTAGCGCTGGATTTTTTTGTTCTAAAGCAGAACCTTTGTCCTTTCAATTATAAAGTGGATTATGATGCAATAATTCACCTTTATCTCCCGCAGCAAGTGTGGAGTTGATGGTGCAGTGCCTTTATTACGCACTGTGTCATCGAAAGCTTAAGATGCTGCACTGCAGTGAGGATAGGCAGGGGGTTACTTTTAGACCCACTGCATCTCCATGCTTTACACCAAATAAGGTCAAGTGAGGCGTCATCGGAAAGGTCAGAGTTTGGCATTTCCAATGATACCAAACGTTGACCACGGATCCCAGGAATCACAGCCAGTGCTCCCACATCAAACTCACATGAAGCTGCTCATCATTTGCTTGGTGTCTTCAGAGCTCCGAGAATTAGCGAAGCTGATAAAGGAACAGTAAACGGCTATCCAGGCGCACCACTTCAGCTGGAAGAAAATATAAAAATAACCAGTAAATATAGGAGAAAACATTGGATTATCATCATTATGCAGACAGAGCTCCCGGTGATCGTATTATAGAGACGGTGGACTTGGCCCCAGTTACATATTTTCGGTTTGTCGTGCGTCTCCTACCAGACACGAATTTTAAATAAACAATATGTTACGCCGCGTGTCTTCCCACTAGGGCTGTCAAATATAATCGTTTGCCTGATGCATCACGATGCTTCCTTCCACGATGCTGCATTGATCTTCTCAGGCTGCTAATCGATTCACTGGCCACGCCCCCTCCAGCTCCTTGTTATCCTCCCTGGTTGAATTCCCCTCTCTGGTGCCTGTGCTGGGAGACAAGCAGCATCATGCTGTGTCTGCTTCCCCACCTCCTCTCTGTAGCCAACCCCCCCCCCCCCCCTGCAGTGGAGCTGAAAGCCCATCAGTGCAGAGAAGCGGCTCCTCCCATTGTTTAAAGTGAAAGCTGCTCTATGTGTGAAGTTGCAGCGGGAGCATGAGTGTGTCACCAAGCAGAACACGAATTAACCCTCTCATCCACAGCCCCAACTATTTAACCCTTACTGACTGCAACCGGCAGCCCTGACTTAACCATTAACCCCTTACTGACTGCAGCCCTCAAGTGACCCTGCACAAAACACCTATGACCCTGCAGCCCCCTATTAACCCTTCACAATGCAACCCTAATTTAACCATGCACCCTGCAGCCCTGACTTAACCAGTAACCCCTTACTGACTGCAGCCCTCAAGTAACCCTGCACAAAACACCTCTAAACCCTGCAGCCCCTATACAAAACACCTCTAAACCCTGCAGCCCCTATACAAAACACCTCTAAACCCTGCAGCCCCTATTCATTCATCACAATGCAACCTGCAGCCCTGACTCAAACATTAACCCCCTTACTGACTGCAGCCCTCAAGTAACCCTGCACAAAACACCTTTAAAACCCTGCAGTCCCATATTAACCCTTCATTCCAAAAACCTATGTCAATCTTCAGTAAAACCAGTCCCATTAACCCCCAATTTATTTTAATTATACACACACACACACACACACACACACACACACCTCAAGGTAAAACCATTTCATCAATTGCATAAATATTTTTTTATTGCATGTGTGCATATACATTTCTAAAATTTTCCTATATATAAAATATATATTATTAAATGCAGTTTGTATAATTAAATTAAAATAAATGTGCCTTTCTAAAGCCATGCTTGTGCTTACAAATATGACTAAATTTCACGTGCATACGCTTACCATAATATATTTTATTCCATAAAATATACACCATATGTTCACAGCAGGTGCCACACACTGGAAACACTCAGGTTACACCTATCACCTAACCACCTTTTTTTTGACCTATGTGCCCACACTTAACTCTCTCCTACTTGTCAATCAGACCACATTCCGCTGTGTAACCAAGTCTCAGAACCCCTAGGGAGACTCAATTACACCTATCACCCTTCTAAAATAGCCCCAAAAATGTGTTACCTCTCAATGTGCACCTTCCCTCTCTAACCACCCTTCTTTGACCTGTGTGCTCACAATTACCTCTGTCCGATTAAAAACCATTACTGAGAGTTTTATTGCTGTGGAGCTCTGTGATACACTCATACACACTGCACATTACTGGGAGTGTGTGAATATGTGAGTCTAAAACCTTGGGCAAATTGGGCAGTAATCAAGATGCATCGCGGAATCGCATCGAATCGAATCGTTGACCTGATAATCGTAATACCAGTGAAGATGCACAGCCCTACTTCCCACAGGCAAAAGGAGACTGCCAACTCCTCTTACTAAATCGAGGTCAACACCTGAACAAACAGTTGGGATAGGGACGGTTGACAGAGTGTATATAGTGAATACAGCAATATAAATTTTGTTGCTGCTGTCTTAGGGGGAGTTGGGAAATGTGACTTATCTTCCTATAAAAGGTCTCGAAAGGAACATAAGAAAAAAGTGGGTATACTCCCATGCGCAACCTGGGTGTGGTAGTGTTTCCCGTGATGTAATATAATATATGCAGTAAATGGTGCATTTATTGAAAATCAAAGGATAATACAGACAGTACTCGTGTCGTGCAGTTCTTGAATCCGTTATCACCCTGGATTTGTCAAATCCCGACTCACTATGATGGGTTTCGCAGCCCTTACCCATGTGAAACACAGGGTGGAGAGAGGTGTTCTCTGGGCAGGTATTGGCATTGCAGAAAACAAAAGTGTGTATGCTCTCTAACGCAATCTGTGCGCGGTAGTGTTGCCCGTGATGCAATCTAACAAATGCAATTAATGGTGAATTTATGTAAAATCAAATGAATAAATAATAAAACAGACTATACTCGTTTGTCTCCTCCAATCAATAAGCATCGGTATCACCTCAAAAGAAAAAAACATATACAGTTGTGTTCAAAATTATTCAACCCCCACTGAAATTGAGTGTTTTGGCCAGTTTGACATTGATTTTGATCATTCAGTCATCTTGCTTACAATTAAATCAAAGAGGCACGTGTAGGTCAGACAAATATAACATAACATTTATAATGAAATAACCACAAATGTATTTTCTGTGCTCACATCATTATCAGTTTTATTCAACCCCCAAGTGACATTCAATCTTAGTACTTAGTACAACATCCTTTTACAGTTATAACAGCTTTTAAACGTGAAGCATAGCTTGACACAAGTGTCTTGCAGCGATCTACGGGTATCTTCGCCCATTCGTCATGGGCAAAAGCCTCCAGTTCAGTCACATTCTTAGGCTTGCGCACTACAACTGCTTTCTTTAAGTCCCACCAGAGGTTCTCAATCGGATTTAAGTCAGGTGACTGCGATGGCCACTCCAAAATGTTCCAGCCTTTAATCTGCAACCATGCACTAGTGGACTTGGAGGTATGCTTGGGATCATTGTCCTGTTGAAAGGTCCAACGTCTCCCAAGCCTCAGGTTTGTGACGGACTGCATCACATTGTCATCCAATATCTCCTGGTACTGAAGAGAATTCATGGTACCTTGCACACCCTGAAGCTTCCCTGTACCTGCAGAAGCAAAACAGCCCCAAAGCACGATTGACCCCCCACCATGCTTCACAGTAGGCAAGGTGTTCTTTTCTTCATAGGCCTTGTTCTTCCTCCTCCAAACATAGCGTTGATCCATGGGCCCAAACAGTTCTAATTTTGTTTCATCAGTCCACAGAACACTATCCCACAACTTCTGTGGTTTGTCCACATGACTTTTGGCATACTGCAGTCGACTCTTCTTATTCTTTGGAGACAGCAAGCCTGGGAGTTCTGGCATGGAGGCCTTCCTTACGCAGTGTGCGCCGTATTGTCTGAGCTGAAACTTCAGTACCCACATCTGACAAATCTTTTCTCAGTTCCTCAGCAGTCACACGGGGACTTTTCTCCACTCTACGCTTCCGGTAGCGCACAGCAGTCGAAGTCAGCAACTTCTTTCTGCCACGACCAGGTAGCATTTCAACAGTGCCCTTTGCCTTGAATTTGCGAATGATGCTTCCTATGGTCTCTCTTGGTATGTTTAACATATTTGCAATCTTCTTATCACCTCTTCTCTTGTCTTTCTGGACCATTCTCTTGACTTCACCATGTTTGTAACCACACCAGTAAATGTCTAGAAGGAGCTGAGTATCACAGTCATTTTAAAGCTGCCTAATTGGTGCTTATTATGCTTTATTGCTGCTCCGTGACATCCACAGGTGTGTTCAATACCTGATTGAAAACACTTGAATGAACCTCTGTTCTTCAGAGTGGTAGTCTTTAAGGGGTTGAATAATTGTGTCAAAGAAGAATTCACAAAAGAAACATTTACTACTGTATTACAAAACCAATTGATGTCATTTTAGTTGCATATGGTTCTTTAAAAAGTCCTTGTAGGATTTCATTCTGAATACAATTACAAATGTACACTAAATTCCCTAAAACCCTTTACAGCATTGGGGGTTGAATAATTTTGAACACAACTGTATACATAAATAGTGCAATACAGTTTGAAATAGACGAAATTATGGGTTTTGAACTCTTTAAATATGCTCACTCACATTTTACAGAGCCCATATGAAATTGCCCCTGTATTAGTGGCTTGGCGCCTATTCCCGGGATGGCACCGTCCCTCTAATCGACTGGTGGATTTCTCCTTGGTAGAAGATAAAGAGAAGCGGAGAGAGAAAACCGATCATAGGGCAAGTGTCTGTTCTATGGTCGCATTGCTCCAGAAATAATATGCATATAAAAGGTGCTCACCTAGGCCAGAGCCTACTCGTTCCTGGCTCTGGGACTAAACGCATGTGACACCCTAAATGGGGTGGTGTCCTACCCTTTTCGTAGTAGGGTCAGTCAGTAACTGACTGACTGAAGAAGCCAGGTACATCCTGGCGAAACGTGCATCAGAGCAGCCACACATTCTGTTTTTTATACTGTGTTAAACCCATTTGATTTTAGCCATACCACGTGTGGGTATTCATGTCCCAGCCCCACCATCTTCACTATTCATTGCCAACGTAGCGGCTTCAGTGATACCTGGAATAACAGGTACCGGCTGGATGGAGTAGAGGGAACATCACTGTTCTATAACCGTGGAGACCCAGGCTCGAATCCTGGCCAGAGCACCTCTCCAGTAAGTGTCCTTGGGCAAGACACCTAACGGTACATACTCGCCACCACACAATATCGGGTGTGGAGTCCAGTGGTAACGTCTCTACCCTTCGACCGTGGAGAAGCAAGTCAAATCTCATTCAGCACATCCCTCCAATCCAACTGTGAAGAAGCAAGTCTCGACTTAACGAGAAGCGAGTTCAACCTAACCACCAGGTCGCTGCTCTACAATCATGGAAAGACGACTCGATCCCACTTAGAAGACGCCACCAGCTAGTGTCCTTGGGGGAAGACACCTCACGATATGGATGCGCCTCCCTCACAAAATACTTGTACATCTCATAGATTGTAAGTTCCCTTGGGAGCAGGGTCCCCCTGAATCAGGTCATCATCCATGAGTGGTATTCCAACGTATTAACCCCTTGTACACTGATCTTGTAGAGCGCTGCAGAATATGTGGCGCTTGTGGCGGAATGGGGTATCCGCCTGCGGTCCTGCTCTATCTGACCCCCTCTTTGGTGTTGCCAAGCCCGACTACCGAGTGGCACGGCACCCGGCGTCTCGAGCGGCTTGGGTAGAAGACTACGTGGCGGTGGAGATCTGGAGAGTATATGGGGCATCCACGGTGGAAATCCGCCCGACTACCGAGTGGCACGGCACTCGGCGTCTCGAGCAGCGGATCTACTGACCTTTGGAAGGCTGGAGACGGTCTGCGTGGCGAACCGCGGTTCGGTAGAGTCTCCTTGAAGATGCGGGCCACGGCGCTGAGTTGAGGTCCCGATTCGGGGTGGTTGCGGTATCCCGAGGTACCGATCCAAGGTGGCGCAGCGAATCGATGTTCTGCTGCGGAGTTAGAGTGACCCGTTCCTGGGCGGTGGTGATATATAGCCGGCGTGAAATGACAACACCAGACGAAGCTGCATGTATCAAACACTCAGATGAACTGACTTTTAATGAACAACGCCACTATTTATGCTGAAGAACAACAGTCATAATTTGCATACCCATACTAATTAGTAGCATACCCATACTAATTAGTTATGTCAGTTATTTACAATAAACATTCTTCACATTCTTTTAGCCTTCAGCTCACACAACGTTTGTACATCCATTGTTCCAGCACATCAGATTAAACACACACTATCAGAGATCCCTTAAATTAAACATGTAGCTAGATAATGGGGAAAATCCCTGACGCATAAATTACACAGCAGCAAAACTTGTTTACTAGCTACAGAAACACACATTTACCTACAGGAATATAAGTATGTTATAAAACCAAAGCTATGTCATTTCACTAAACTAAATTAAACTAAAACCAAACGATGTAAAGTATATTTAAAATCACACGATATAAATGACCATAAAGTCCTTTGAGGTTTGAAGCATGGAGCGTTACCTCAGCTCCATGACATAGGTCCTTTTAAAAAATGTCTTGGGTTTGAGTCCTGGGCTCGCTGCGCCGAGCCTCTTGGGTCATTCCGTGACAGCGCTATACTACTAATAATAATAATAGTGCGCCCAAGTAACTAACTCCTGCTGATTTACCTGCATCCACTACAAAAAGGGTAGGACACCACCCCATTAAGGGAGTCACATGCAGGTAACCACAGAGCCAGGAACAAGTAGGCTCTGGTCTAGGTGAACACTGTATATGCAGATTATTTCTGGAGAAATGATCATAGAACAGACGCTTGCCCTATTATTATACTTTATATAGCGCCAGCATATTCCGCAGCGCTGAACAATGGGCACAGTATAGACAGGGTTACAATACACGGAGACTGCACAACATTTGACAAACCAGTACAGGAGGAAACGAGGGCCCTATTTCCGTGGGCACTTACGATCTAGAAGAGTTGGGGTGGAAACAGAAGGAGAGGACTGCACGGCGAGAGTGACGGGCTGCACGGCGAGAGTGACGGGCTGCACGGCGAGAGTGACGGGCTGGTTGGGGCAGTGCGGTGTATTAGGGAGTCTGGTTGTCAGCTTGCCTAAATAGGAAAGTCTTAAAGGAGCGTTTGAAGGAAGGAAAACTAGGGAAAGCCTGAGAGAACAAGGGAGAGCGTTCCAGAGGATGGGAGCTGCACGTGAGAAATCCTGCAGTCTATCATGGGAAGAGGTGATGCGGGGAGAAGCTAGGCGCAGGTCACTGTTTGATCTTAGAACGCGGGCTGGGGTGTATTTGGTGATTAGTGAGGACAGGTAGTGGGGAGCTGAGTTAGTGAGAGCTTAGTAGGTCAGGGTAAGGATTTTGAATTTAATTCTGCAGTGAATGGGGAGCCAGTGAAGGGACTCGCAGAGGGGAGCGGCAGAGACAGAGCGGCGGGTGAGGTGGATGAGCCTGATCTGTTTTCATCTTCTACCAAGGAGAAATCCACCAGCCGATTAGAGGGACGGTGCCATCGCAGGAATAGGCACAAAGCCACTAATACAGCGCCAATTTCATATGGGCTCTGTAAAATGTGAGTGAGCATATTTAAAGAGTTCAAAACCCCTAAATTTTGTCTATTTAAAACTGTATTGCACTAGGTTTGGTTTTTTTAGGCGATACCGACCGCTTATTGATTCAAGCAGACACCCAAATATTGTCTGTATTATCCTTTATTTCATTTTACATAAATTCATTATTAATTGCATTATGTTGCATCAGGGGCAACACTTCCGCGCCCAGGACCGCGCCCAGGTTGCGTTAGGGAGTATACCCACATTTGTTTTCGACGATGCCAATACCTGCCCAGAGAACATCTCTCCACCCTGTGTTTAACATGGGTCAGGGCTGTAAATCCCATCACGGTGAGTCGGGACTTGACAAATCCAGGTTGCTAACGGATTCAAGAACTGCACCCCTGGCTACCGAATGTCTTGATTATTCTGAGCAAATCTATGTATAAGGCTTTGCTTGGCTCTCACGCCTGAGAAACTCGTCCAGGGCAGATGTCCGCATGGAAAGTCATGGCAGGATCAGAACAAAGTGAACAGGTAAAGTGAGAGGATACCTTTTATTATTCTTTATTTATAAAGCGCCAGCATATTCTGCAGCGCTGTACAATAGGCACAGTATAGACAGGGTTACAATACATTGAACAACATTAGACAAACAGTACAGGAGGAGATAAGGGACCCATTACCATCACGATCTAGCATCTGCGCATGACTTGTTTTTATCCATTTTACACACTGCATCGCTCTGAAAGATTCACGGCTTAGATGACTACTGAAAGCCAGAGCTGCACCCCTGAGGTTGGAGGCGCGTTATCGAGACACGACAGCTTCCACCAGACGCGGGTTTATCTCGACGGCTATTTCAAAATTAATCTGGAAACCAAAAAGTCACTTAACACACGTCCTTAGATCTTCATGCAGGGAGATAAGACGTGGACAGCTTCATTGTAGCGGAAACGAGAAGGCTTTACATTGTATCTGTGTATTATTTTACCCCCAGCTAAAGTGTAGATTTAAAAACGATAAAAAAAAAAAGTCACTTATTGTCCCTCGAGATCGGACACGTTGGTTTATGCAATGCGGTCCAGACTCTAAAAGAAGCGAGATGGTTTCCTGCAACCCCCACGGAGAATGGAAATGTACTGGCAAGGAAGGCATCAGCTTCGTGTGTGCCAGTGATGGAGTCTACACATGTGACTCTGCAGAAAGGGTTAATGCGAAGGAGCAAAGATATCCCTGCAGAAAGGGTTAACGTGAAGGTGTATACAAAGATATCCCCGCAGAAAGGGTTAAGGTGAAGGTGTATACAAAGATATCCCTGGCAGGAAGGGTTAACGTGAAGGAGTATACAAATATATCCCCGCAGAAAGGGTTAACGCGAATGCATATACAAAGATATCCCCGCAGAAAGGGTTAAGGTGAAGGTGTATACAAAGATATCCCCGCAGGAAGGGTTAACGTGAAGGAGTATACAAATATATCCCCGCAGAAAGGGTTAACGCGAATGCATATACAAAGATATCCCTGCAGAAAGGGTTAACGTGAAGGTGTATACAAAGATATCCCCGCAGGAAGGGTTAACGTGAAGGAGTATACAAAAGGTATCCCTGCAGAAAGGGTTAACGTGGATAGAGAGGGAAAAAAATAAAACAAAAATGGTTTGAGAAGTGAAAGCTCCGGCCACTGGATAAAGAGACAGACTTTGGCAAGTGGATGAGGTGACCGTCACATTTTGGGCACAATCTGCCAGGTGTCCCCCGGGCAGCGGTAAAGCCGGCATAACCAAAAATAAAAAGTAGTTATTCACAAAGGACCGAACAGCGTAATGTCAGTGCAATTCATCTTTTCACTAATCGACCGATTTGCCAAATACTGGCGACTTGAAAGCGAAATACGGTGCAATTCGGCAACCTTCAGCGCCAGCGAAATTGTCCCATAGAGAAGTAATGGTCAATCTATTGAGAGAACCACAAACTGAACCGAAATGTCAGTGAAAAGCCCTGATTTCCTGTGATTCACTGCGACAGGTTTAAACAGGCGAATCCCATAGGATTCTATGGAAAAAAAATATATATAGTTTTAATTACTTTTTTCCCCCTCAACGGTTCTTCCTTTTCATTTTCGGCCAAGTCTTTTTTTTTTAAACCAAACTCTTGATTCCCTTTTTTTTTTTTTTTTTTTTTTTTTTAACAAAAAGAAGGTGTTTTTTTTTTTAATACTGCAAAAGACCTTTTTATTATTCAAACACAAGTCCAAGGGGATGGAGTGCAGCGAAAACAATATTCCTTTCTTTAAGTCCCAGGAGTAGATTTCCCAGATCCTGAAGAGGGCTTTCTTCCTAGGGTAACCTCAAAAAAGGAAAAACATCATTGTTGAAGCCACTGAGGATATCTCAACGGGCAAAATGCATTCTGGTCGCTAATTATTCCCTTATTTTATATTTTTGTTGTATTTTATGCTGTGTTTTATTACATTTTTGATTTTTACTCCACCGCATGGGGTTTTATTTGAAGTTGTACCCTACAACAACTTCTGAGCCTGATTCCTAAGGACCTATGTTAGGTCCAAGAAAGTGTGAGTAGATTTCTATTCCACTTTTCTGTTTTCCATAGTATTACAGTCTATGCTATGCCCTGTCTGTATCCGTATTTAAGGGTGTAAAGACTTGAAGTATCAAGACTACCTGTACCAAAAAGGGCAAGTGGGTAGCCGTTAATAACCCAGAGGCGCATCATCCAGAGCCAGGAAGGCTCCATTTCACGTGAGTGTGCCGACGCTTCTTTGGTTTATCCATGTGGTATACATCAGATCGCACGATGATGTTTTTCCTTTTTTGAGGTTACCCTAGGAAGAAAGCCCTCTTCAGGATCTGGGAAATCTACTCCTGGGACTTAAAGAAAGGAACATTGTTTTCGCTGCTCTCCATCCCCTTGGACTATTGGTATATATTTTGGTGGTTTGGGACAGAAGCCACGTGCGAGTGTCTGTAGCGATCCTTCCTTAAGATCTTATCAGCGCTGCCATATTGTGTTTGTAAAGCTATTATTCAAACACGTTTTAATTGGTTTAACCCGTATTAGGAGTATTGCTTTTATTTTTTTGGGGGGGGGGGATTCTGCAGTTCTGGAATCGCACCAAAGCAACTGCAAAAGCACCGAGATTTTGTTGTTAAATTCGGCGCTTTGCGAATAATAAGCCCTTAAGATTTTTGGAGCTGAAATCAAAGGGCTTCCCGTTTAAAACGCGTCCTCGCCTCCACACGCTCAGGTTGCACAATGTAACGGCGTGACCCATTGTGACAGATTGCCGCTACTTGCGCCTAGTAGCTCTGCCTTTCTGATCTTGGAGATCCCTGGCTCGGTGAGCGGTCAGCGCTGCCGAGTTGGTGGGGAAACACTCAGAAAAGACGCAGTCTATTCCCCCCCCCCCCACCACACTCTAGTGGAGACTAGGGTTGCCAGGTCGGCCATGTTTTCCTGGACACATATAATGTATTCATGCTGATGGGCAGTGTATGAAAAACGCCACCCTGCAGCATGAAAAATCCATACACTGCAGGTAGGAAATAAGGAAGTCCATAGACGAGACTCAGTATTGGGTTAAATAGCAATAACTTGTTTTATTAGGACAACACATACAGGGTAGTTTTATAGGGCACAGTCCCATTGTTCTCTCCCTGCCCGTCCTCCGACATCCCGGCGCCTGTTTTGCCACAGCCTCCAACAAAAACGCATTTTGGATCTTTAACATGGGACTTTGCCATGGCCTCCAGCTTGATCCCAGTTTTTGGTGACGCACTGTCTGGTCCGCCCTGGGCCGTTCCTCGTCTGGGAAATTCCACCCCACTGGAGCGCGAGCTCTGCTCCCGGTGTGGGTGTCCCTCTTGCGGCTTGGAAGCCCGACCCGGGTTTGACGGCTGATCCCGGTGGCGCTCCCCTTCAGGACTCACCCTGCATCGGCACAGGGTTCTCAAGGACCCTCTGACCAAAAAGCGCTCGGTGGCATGTACAGGGGCTGAGCGGAGCAAGACCTAAGGCATGTCGGCTCTGCTAGGTCTCGGCTGCTGGCAGCTTAGTCAGGGTTGCGCTGGGCAGATAAACCATGATGGCTGGGCAAGATGGGGTGGCAGAGAAATTAACCCCTTCCGACCGCTGTACCATGTACATCCGATCAGGAAGTCTCCCTTAGACCCGCGGACGTACATGGTACGTCAGGGTCTCCTAACCTCCCTCCCAATACTCGCCTCCCTCGCTGGGTTCCTGCGGCGGTCTGGCAGGCTGAAAGCCTGCCCTGCCTTTTTACGGGGCCCAGCAGGCACGATGACGTTATCACGGTGCGTGATGATGTCATCGCCAGGCTCCCCCCTGGTGCTTGCAGTGAAAAGAAGGAAGGGGAAGCCCTCTATCTCCCCAACGGTGTAAGATAGAAAGAAACAAATTGCAACGCTGGAAAGGATGAGAGTCTCCCCTTTTCAGTGGTGTATGGCATTAACCATTTCGCTGCCTGATTGCGATTCAAACCCAGAGGTGGCTGACATCCTGGATGTCAGCCAAGCCTCCAGGTCACCCCCCACCCACTGACATCCTCACCACACAGTCAGGTCCAGAAATATTGAGACATCGGCACAATTCTAACATCTTTGGCTCTATACACCACCACAATGGAGTTGGAATGAAACAAACACAATGTGCTTTAACTGCAGACTGTCAGCTTTAATTTGAGGGTATGTACATCCAACTCAGGTGAACGGTGTAGGACTTACAGCAGTTTGCAGATGTGCCTCCCACTTGTTAAGGGACCAAAGGTAATGGGACAGAATAATAATCATAAATCAAACTTTCCCTTCTTAATACTTGGTTGCAAATCCTTTGCAGTCAATCACAGCCTGAAGTCTGGAACGCATAGACATCACCAGACACTGGGTTTCAATCCTGGTGATGCTCTGCCAGGCCTCTACTGCAACTGTCTTCAGTTCCTGCTTGTTCTTGGGGCATTTTCCCTTCAGTTTTGTCTTCAGCAAGTGAAATGCATGCTCAATGGGATTCAGGTCAGGTGATTGACTTGGCCATTGCATAACATTCCACTTCTGTCCCTTCAAAAACGCTTTGGGTCATTGTCCATCTGCACTGTGAAGCGCCATCCAATGAGTTCTGCAGCATTTGGCTGAATGGGAGCAGATAATATTGCCCGAAACACTTCAGAATTCATCCTGCTGCTTTTGTCAGCAGTCACATCATCAATAAATACAAGAGAACCAGTTCCATTGGCAGCCATACATGCCCACGCCATGACACTACCACCACCATGCTTCACTGATGAGGTGGTATGCTTAGGATCAGGAGCAGTTCCTTTCCTTCTCCATACTCTGCTCTTCCCATCACTCTGGTACAAGTTGATCTTGTTCCAGAACTGTGAAGACTTTGTTAGGTGTTGTTTGGCAAACTCTAATCTGGCCTTCCTGTTTTTGAGGCTCACCAATGGTTTACATCTTGTGGTGAACCCTCTGTATTCACTCTGGTGAAGTCTTGATTGTTGACTTTGACACACATACACCTACCTCCTGGAGAGTGTTCTTGATCTGGCCAACTGTTGTGAAGGGTGTTTTCTTCACCAGGGAAAGAATTCTTCGGTCATCCACCACAGTTGTTTTCCGTGGTCTCCCGGGTCTTTTGGTGTTGCTGAGCTCACCGGTGCGTTCCTTCTTTTTGAGAATGTTCCAAACAGTTGTTTTGGCCACGCCTAATGTTGTTGCTATCTCTGATGGGTTTGTTTTGTTTCTTCAGCCTAATGATGGCTTGCTTCACTGATAGTGACAGCTCTTTGGATCTCATCTTGAGAGTTGACAGCAAGAGATTCCAAATGTAAATAGCACACTTGAAATGAACTCTGCGCCTTTTATCTAGGAACCTGCGAATCATAAATTTTCGCTCGAATCGAATCACGAATCGAATAGGCTGTTAAGGTTCGAACTCGAATCGAATATCGAATCGAATTGAAAACTTCCGAAAAGTGCCACTTTCGTGTACGATACAGCCTGGATAGGTATGCTTTGTTTGTCTATGCAGGTTCAGCTGACGTTACAGCTGCAATCTAACAGATGGGCGTATCACAGAGCTCCACAGCAATAAAACACACAGTAATGTGCAGTGTGTATGAGCTTATTACAGAGCTCCACAGCAATAAAACTCACAGTAATGTGCGGTGTGTATGAGCGTATCACAGAATACACTGCAAGAAAACGCACCCCTTAAGTATGCCGATATGACCATCCTGACTTGCCTGCTAGGGAAGGTGTAATTTTCAAGAGTGAAGGAATGGCATCTGAAACACTCTTTGCTGCCAGGGATGAAAGTGGAGTGAGTATCCACAGAAAAGGGTTAAAGCATAATAATTAAAAGTGAGCCAGCCCAATGTGTAAACACTGCAATAACCATCCTGGGTTTACTTAATCACCTTCCATTAATAATTTACAGCCTGGGAAATGGGACAAGAATCCCTTTACCCATGTTATAGGTAAACATGGCAGCCTATAGACAGAGCCCTGCACCAAGCACAACCCACCTCCTGTAAAGCAATACTTGCTATTGAGTGGGCTGTAGGGTCCTATAGCTTTTTAACTCTGAGCCACGATTTAAATGCACTCCTCTGCACTCAGACTCACATGAAGTCCCCCTCCCCAGTGGCTCCTGGTCCACCCATCATATGCTCACAGTACAGCCAAACAATACTTCCAGGAGTCAGCATGGCAAGCCAGCACAGTCACCCCTTTCCACCAACCCCCCCCACCCTCACCACAATCCAAACCTCACAGAGCATGGAGGGAGGGGGGAAACAGGAAGGGCTGAGTGTGGCTGATCACCAAACTATAGGAGGGTGTCAGTGAGAGACAACCCGGGAGGAGAAGGATCCTCCGGATTACTGACTGCACAGTGCACACACTCACCACATACCTGGCAGTCAGCTGGCTGAGGGGAAGAAGAGAGCGGCTGGATTTGCCCACGTGGCAGGCCGGCAGCCACAGCTTGTTGATGGATGGTGGTGCGGTGCCTGTGGGAGATGAGGGGAAGAGCGGCTGGATTTGCCCACATGACGTTCATTAATTACACTCTTCCACTCAATCTCCTGACCGCACAGCAGGCCCCTTTGTTCCGGGGGGGGGGGGTGCGGACACCCATGAGTATAAACATGACACTTCTCAGGGAAAAATTATACTCACCACCATCCAAAATTGGGTCAGGCCAGCCTGCTGCTCTCTCCTCGGTCCTCCAAACACATCCAGAACTCCAGACTTCACTCCAGGAGGTCCTCTTCGCACTGCGGCTTCCTTCCAACACAGCCTCCACTGTGAACCTTGAGATGGGCAGCGCCTAGCAGCGTGCCATTCCCAGTCAGTCACATGCTGAGCGTCTGGGAGGCACGCTGCGATCTTACGGATTCAAAAAAAATTCGAATCGATCTGCAAAGTCGAATTCGCCCAGCGATTCGATTTCGAATCGAATTTCGAAGCTTCGCAGGTCCCTACTTTTATCTGCACATTGTAATTGGGGTAATGAGGGAATATCACACACCTGGCCATGGAACAGCTGAGAAGCCAATTGTCCCATTACTTTTGGTCCCTTAACAAGTGGGAGGCACATCTGCAAACTGCTGTAAGTCCTACACCGTTCACCTGAGTTGGATGTACATACCCTCAAATTAAAGCTGACAGTCTGCAGTTAAAGCACATTGTGTTTGTTTCATTCCAACTCCATTGTGGTGGTGTATAGAGCCAAAGATGTTAGAATTGTGTCAATGTCCCAATATTTCTGGACCTGACTGTATGTGTGAGGATGTCAGTGGACCAGTTAATCCCCTAGCTGCCAAGTGGAGATTGAGAGGCCTGGTCATGGCCTTTCCAATGATACCAAACATGACCAGGTTTGTTAAAATAAAAAAAAGTGCAAATAAAATAATGATTTTAATAAAAAAAAGAA
The DNA here is from genome assembly GCA_009667805.1 of Leptobrachium leishanense. Classification (NCBI taxonomy): domain Eukaryota; kingdom Metazoa; phylum Chordata; class Amphibia; order Anura; family Megophryidae; genus Leptobrachium; species Leptobrachium leishanense. Next base: position 36,842,164 of record CM019065.1, read on the forward strand.
GTAAAAAATATTGGTCGGGGGGTGGAGTTAATTAAATAGGACTTGAGCATAAAATGGTAAAAAGGAGCTCAGTGCACAGAACTGGTTAAAAAGCAAAAACATGTAAAAATTGGGTCTTTCCATTCTCAGGACAAAATTCCGACACTATTTAGCCGGGGTCTTTTTTGGGGATTAAATTTTGAAAAGGTGTGTTTTTTTCATCATATTTCATTTTTTTTTTTATAGTAAATTATACGATATGATGGAAGTAATGGTAACTTTAGAAAGTCCATTTAATGACGGGAAAAACTGTGTATAATATGTGTGGGTTGCATAAACGAGCAAGAGGAAAATTTGACCTAAACACAAACAGCGCAGAAACGTAAAAACTGCAGCAGTCACTAAAGGACGGATTTTCGTAAAACCGCCCGGTCACTATGGGGTTAATAAACAACGAGGTCTTACAAGCACAAATTGTACAAACGTATTTTACAATTGGATGAACGAAAACCGGGGAATTTTAGGTGGTATTAAAATTGTGAGGGATTACAGGTGCGTTTGGTGCAAAACACAATTAAGGGAGACACTGGGGACACTTTACATTTAACTGAGGAATTCGTTTGGATAAATACAGGAATAACAAAGTATAACAAAATTGGGGTGAACTTGAAGTGAACATAGTGGCGGCCGATCCGTCACAGCCATCAGCCCAGAACCTCCAAAACCATCACATGGAGGACAAACGGGATCAGCCGGTAAATACGAGGACCACATCGGGGGGGGGGGGGGGTGAGAGGACATAAAGTGGCAGTGGATGCTGAAGCCGCACATGTAACATTATTGTACCATAGACACATTGTATAGCAGAGACCCGCACATCGGATGATCAGCGCCACCACCACTACAATAATGGCGACTGCCTTGTACGTCACTGCTTCTGAGATGACATAAAACAGTCCTCAACCTGTGGATCCTCGTCCCTTCAGGAATAAACGCAGACGCTTCTGACGCCTTACCTTGAGCATGAGGCCGCACATACTAAAGATCATCCCCAGGAGGTTCATGTAATCAGGGGTCGGGTCGTCTAAGGTCGGGGAGTTCTCGGTGGTGGGAGGCTTGTACCTGAAAACGCAAAATAAAGAAACAAATATATAAAGAAAAGGAATACCATTGTGAGTACGTACCAACCTCAGAACACTGGGGACACTGCACAGACGCGCCTTTCTGGAGATGCCCTGATCCAGGTTTCTGGACTGGAGGTCACTGTTTGGCCGAATCAGTCACTGAGCTCTTTTCTCTCATTTTTTTCAGCTTCCAACACATGAAATTCAAGAACCGACTGTTCACTTGCTACTAACATATTCTGCCCCGCGGCAATAGATCCCGCCCCATTATTATTATCGTCATTTATATAGTGCCTACAGTATACATCCCGCCCCGCGCCATTATTATTATCGTCATTTATATAGTGCCTACAGTATACATCCCGCCCCGCGCCATTATTATTATTGTCATTTATATAGTGCCTACAGTATACATCCTACCCCATTATTATTATTGATATTTATACAATGCCTACAGTATACATCCCGCCCCGCGACATTATTATTATTATTGCCATTTATATAGCGCCAACAGTTTACATCCCGCGCCGTGACAGGCTATGTGCGTCTGTACTGATGTGTCTCCCAGCGTCCGATGCGGTGTTCTGACAATGCAATGGGGCTGGCCACACGCTGTTGTGCGCGCAATAATTGCACGCACAACACCGGCCGTGCTGCAAGCCTCCCCGTCGAAGCGCTGCGCGCGCGTTGAACAGGGCTGCAAAGCACGATCCTCCATGGGGGAGGACGGGACGAGCCTTGCAGCACTGAACACACTAACTGCACTCAGCGAAGTGGCCAGATGGGCGTCAGAGTGGAAGCAACGTCCACCCTCACGGACGTTCCTTCCTTCCAAATTTGCTCGTCTGACCCTGGCCTTAGCGGTCCTTCCAGACTTTGACATCAGGATTACGCCTTTCCTGTTTGGAGGGAGCAAGACAAGGACGACAATGTATCCCCTCCCCTCATTCTGTTTCACCTTCCCGTATTTATGCGTTTCTAAAGAAAAAGTAACTTTATCTTATAGCATTATCCATTTGTTTAATTAAGGGGATCTTAAAAAAAAAAAAAAAAAAGGCTGATTTTTTTTTTTATTTTTATTTATCGTCATAGGTGCGGGATTTGGGCATTTTTTTCCTAATCCAGTATTGCCTCAGCTCAGCTATTTTCCCCTAAAGTTTTGGATTCTCCATCAGTTGCTGCGGTGTGATTTCTGGGCGGCCTCCTGGACTCGGCAGCCAGGGTTATTCAAAGAGATCCGAATTGCTGGCGAAAGGTAACCGAACGCTGAAAATCCGCATTCGGTTACCTTTCCTGGCCATTCGGCTATCCAGAGAGCAGGCAATTCACCAAATCCTGGCGATTTGCCTGAACATACGGTGCCTGTTCGAGGGCAGTGAAATCCCCATGAAAAGCACTGCTTCGGCTATTCAGAGAACACAAACCAGCAGTGAAAGGTTCCCCTAATGCCCTGCCATTCGGTGGTTTCATTCGGCAAGTTAATTCAGGCGAATCCCATAGGCTTCAATGTTAAAAATATTCCTGTTTTAATTCAATATCTAATAAACCGTTCATTATAAAATTCTGCAGTAAAGAGTCTCTTTATAGATTTTTTAGGATATTTTAAGCATTTTTCTGGATTTTTTTCTTCTTAACTTTACTTATTTTTTCTGTAACAGCCCTCTTTATTATCATTCATTGGATCTTATATGTAAATTTCAGACATTTTCGCTCAGTAGTTTCTTTGCAAACTGCGTTTCACTTTTCAAACATTTAAGCAAACTGTTTTCCTAATTTATTCACTCCAATCGTCTGCAGTGTCGGGTTTTTCCGGTGGCTTTGCTGCGTGTGATCGGCTCCTGCTCGGGTTTTTCCGGCGTCTTCAGCGGGTTAATTCGGATGTTTTTGCGGGTTTCGGCGTGCATTCGCTGGGTTTTTGCAGTGACTTTTAGTCGGGTTTGCGACGGCTTTTCCCTGCGCTTCGACGGCCATGTGGCGCTTGCTGAATACACCGCAGGGTCGCCGAAATGGGATCGCCGAATCGGCCCGAATTTGAAGAGATCGAAAAAGTCACCGAACATTCGGTGACTTTTCGATTCTCTTTGAATAACCCTGAATGACTTGATGTCAATGCACGGAAGGTATTTTAAAAAGGCAGTGCTCCCACTAGGGTTTTTAGGTCGACCATGTTTACCCAGTCCACTCCCAGCCAGCTGCTGTGAAAGTAAACAACCAAACCCTGCAACACCCCCTAGATGTAGCAAATGCCTTTAATTAGGGATGCACCGATACCACTTTTTTAAGACCGAGTACGAGTACCGACACTTTTGTTCAAGTACTCACCGATACTTTTATTTAATGTCATGTGACGCTTTCCAATAAGAACAGACCTCATAAAAATTTATATGAGATTTGCCCCCAGCTCACATGGATTTGCCCCCAGCACGAACACTGGGGAAGCTGGCCGCGTGCATGAAAAGCACGCGGCCAGCGTTCCCCTCCGGCGCACCACGATACTCACCCATCCTGAAGGTCCGGTCGCTTGGCAGTGATGCGATCCCGTGGCCGCCGGGCGCATCTGTGACGCTGCCTCCAGCCGAGAGGCAGCATCACAGGAGCGCCCAGTGGCCGCGGGAACGCATCACTGCCAAGCGACCGGACCTTCAGGATGGGTGAGTATGTGGCGCGCCGGAGGGGAACGCTGGCCGCGTGCTTTTCATGCACGCGGCCAGCTTCCCCAGCCCAGCGGATACCGGCAAGCCGGCCCAGCGCCGGCTTCCGGTATCGGCGGGATGTATCGGGCCGTTTGCACGAGTAACAAGTACTCGTACAAACGGCAATATCAGCCCCGATACCGATACTAGCACTTTGATTGCATGTCATTTCCTAGCTTGGCAATCAGAAAGGCCTCATGCAGGTCAGGCCCCTCCAACTGTGCAAAGACCCTGTATCAGACAGGAATTCAGTTTTAGACCAGTGCCTGTCAGTGTTGTTACTAAACTTCTCCGTAACCAAAAAATGAAATACCTGAGGCCTGTTCAATACCTCAGCAGCTGCTGAATTGCTGCAGCGCAGCAATTCAGTTTGCTGCAGCAGTGTCGTTGAACCCTTTGGATGCGAATTTTGAATCCAAAATGGCCGACAATTTCTTAATGAAAAATTCAGATTGTTTTTCGGATCACTCGGACAAAAAATAATAAAGAGAAGCAGTCAGCACAATTCCGTTTTGTATGCACACACCACAAATGATAGTTTTTAATGAATAAACGTTATGTTTACTTCTGAAACAATATATAAATTGAACTGTAATATATGTCTATGTGCAGGGGGAAATAATAAATAAATATTTTGTGCTTTGGTGAACAAAAACCTCAAAATTAACATTGCTGTAGGGAATTATTACTTGCTTCGAGGCGGCGGCCATCTTGCTATAGGGCATTGTTACTGGCTTCATGCGGCGGCCATCTTTAATACGTCACACGAAGCATCTCCTCGGGTCGCTGCAAGTGCTAGGTTAGCACTGCTGAGCGCTGAGCGGTTGAACGGCGTTCAATGCAAGTTGCTAACTTAGCACTTGCAGCGGCTGAGGTATTGAACAGGCCTCAGACTGGACCTGATCAAATACCAGCAATGCTGCTGAAAAATCAGTGCGCCGGCAAATGCAAATCCTGTCGCAACCCTAATCAATGAATCACTGGCGACTGGACACATACCCAAACTCTGGAAGACTGCGAGAGTGGTACCTATCCATAAAAGTGGTGACAGTACTTTGGTATCCAACTACCGTCCGATATCACTGCTCCCTGTAATGTCAAAAATTTGGGAAAAATGCATCTACACACAATTACGTGATTATTAGGAATGCACCGATACCACTTTTTTAAGACCGAGTACGAGTACCGATACTTTTTAAAAGTACTCACCGATACCGAGTACCGATACTTTAATGTCATGTGACGCTTTCCAATAGGAACAGACCTCATAAAAATTTATATGAGATTGACCGCAGCTCACATGGATTTGCCCCCAGGTCTCGTGGATTTGCCCCCAGCTCACGTGGATTTGCCCCCAGCTCACGTGGATTGGCCCCCAGGTCTCGTGGATTGGCCCCCAGGTCTCGTGGATTGGCCCCCAGGTCTCGTGGATTGGCCCCCAGGTCTCGTGGATTGGCCCCCAGGTCTCGTGGATTGGCCCCCAGGTCTCGTGGATTGGCCCCCAGGTCTCGTGGATTGGCCCCCAGGTCTCGTGGATTGGCCCCCAGGTCTCGTGGATTGGCCCCCAGGTCTCGTGGATTTGCCCCCAGGTCTCATGGATTTGCCCCCAGGTCTCATGGATTTGCCCTCAGGTCTCATGGATTTGCCCTCAGGTCTCATGGATTTGCCCCAGCTCTCATGGATTTACCCCCAGCTCGAACGCTGGCCGTGTGCATGTAAAGCACGTGGCCAGCGTTCCCCTCCGGCGCGCCAAATACTCACCCTTCCTGAAGTTCCGGTCGCTGGGCAGTGATGCGGTCACGTGGCCGCCGGGCGCATCTGTGACGCTGCCTCCAGCCGAGAGGCAGCGCCACAGGAGCGCCCAGTGGCCGCGGGAACGCATCACTGCCCAGCGACCGGAACTTCAGGAAGGGTGAGTATTTGGCGCGCCGGAGGGGAACGCTGGCCACGTGCTTTACATGCACGCGGCCAGCTTCCCCAGCCCCGCGGATACCGGCAAGCCAGCCCAGCGCCGGCTTCCGGTATCGGCGGGATGTATCGGGCCGTTTGCACGAGTAACAAGTACTCGAGCAAACGGCAATATCGGCCCCGATACCGATACTAGTATCGGTGCATCCCTAGTGATTATTATCAATATTGGAAATACTTAACCCCAGATCAATCCGGCTTTCATCCAAATCACTCAACTACAACCGACCTTTTAAAGTTTGTAATGATATCCAAGCTGGGATGGAACAAGGAAACCTAACTGGAGCATCTTCCTTGATTTTGCCAAGGCCTTTGACACGGTAGACCATGGCATCTTCTTAGAAAAACTTAAAAACTCTGGTATTGGTGATACGTTAACCTGGTTTCAATCATATGTATCCAACCGATCAACATGTGTCCATTTCTGGCAGCACCTCCCTCCCCCTCCCTGTCACATGTGGTGTACCCCAAGGCTCAAATACTCGGCCCCCTGCTATTCACAATATTCATAAATGATCTGCCCAATGTCTGCAAAGCCTCAACTGTACACATGTATGCAGACGACACCGTAATCTATACCAGCAAACCAGATCTCCGGCAGCTGGAAGCCGTGCTGCAAGAACAATTCACAGAGGTAGAAAAGTGGATCAAACTTTTTTAAATACTGACAAAACTGTTACAATGCTCTTTGGAACAAAACCTAAACTACATAAATTGCAAAGTGTAGTTTTTGCAAAAATTGATGTGTCAGGACAAAATCAAATGCCACGCTGACCACAGTCACTTCTCTCAAATATCTAGGTATGTGGTTAAACCCAAATCTATGCTTTGGCCCCCACATCGAAAAACTCGCATCTAATCTTTACCCCAAACTAGGAGCCCTGTACAGAAACAAATCCTGCCTGACCCCCGCGGTAAGAAATCAGATTGTACAACAAATGCTTATGCCGGCCATTGAATACAGAGATGTAGTTTATGCAGCCGCCCCGCAAACACACCTTCAGAAACTTACTACATTGTATAACTCATTCTGCCGCTTTGTGCTACAATGTAACTACATGACCCACCATTGTGACATGTTAAAAGAACTAAACTGGCCGTCACTGGAATCTAGGCGCACCCTTCACCTTTCCAACCTGGTGTTTAAGAGCTTTTCTGGGAAGCTGTCACCCTACCTGACTAGGCTGATTGCTCCAGCAGTTCCCTCATCCTATAACCTCCGAACCAGGACCTGCACCTTACTTGCAATACCACAATACAAAAAGAAAGTGGCTCGATCCTCATTTCCCTACAGAGCACTGCAGTTATGGAATAACCTCCCAGACGCCATCAAATCTTCCAGTCTTAAGTCCCTTTAGAGTTCCCTATTAACATACCTCAATACAGAATGCACATGTGAACACGTAACATAATGACTATTTCCTACATATTTATTTTCTGTTAGTCTGTATATTTGTGTATTTCTGTAACTAACATTTCAATGTTCTTGAAAACGAGAGAAATCTCAATGTATCCTTCCTGGTAAAATCCTTTATAAATAAATAAATACCTTGACACACGCACTATTTCATGCAGGTTGCGAGCACAGGGAAGGGGATGCCATGCAACATCTGTTCCCTATGTGTTCTAGTATGTCTCATGTCTTCACTCCGTTGTACAGCGCTGCGGAATATGCTGGCGCTTTATAAATACAGAATAATAATAACAATATGTATAATTCATATGCTGCAGGAAGGAAATCAGGGCAGGTCACCTGGGATTCCTCTCTGGTTTCTTACCTGCAGCGTATGGATTATACATGCTGCGGGTTGGCATTTTTTCATGCACTGTCCAACAGCATGAATAAATCACATGGCCGATCTGGCAACCCTAGCTCCCACCAGACTGTCCTGCTGACCTGACACCAAGATGTGCGTCTAAACCAACTGGTGTCGTATAATCCCAGTCTGGCCAAATGAGCGGATGTGGCCGACTTCGCAGCGTTTGGTAAATAAGTCGGTATAATGCTCGTCATTTCAGAAAGATCTGGGTTAATCCTGTCCCTACTGGGAAGAGAAAATCCCTGGTTTAAGCACACAGACGATGGCCATGGTGGTTAATCCACCCGGATCCGTTAACGCATCATGCAGGAGATCCGGCGTGTTCAGTGACAGGTCGCTCCGGCCACCGGATGCTCTTCCACACCTGCGTACATTAGTGACCATGAAACGTGGCATGAGAAAGAGCTCCGGTGACATTTTTATCCTTCAGGAGCTTTGGTGTGCATATACATGTATGGCTTTCTTTTCTTAAACAGCGTTGACACCTGTGTGTCTGACCTTGTGGAAGACGTCTCCACCTGATCCCTAAAAAGCACATATTCACAGATGGAGATTACCGGAAAGGGTCTGATTAACACCCATCACAGGGGTTATTCAGAAACCCCCCGACATTTCATTGCTTTCTCGTTCGGTGCACATTGGCGATTTCCCTTCGCCGATCCTGCAGTGAATTCACTATTCAAAGCAGGGTTCTTGAAGTCCAGAGCCGCTGATCAGCCCGCCGAACCTGCAGAGCCGCTGATCAGCCCGCCGAACCTGCAGTAAAAAAAACAAAAAACACAGAACTCTATCTTCTAAAAAACTGAGTCTCAAATTAGTGGCCCGTGGACCGGTTACAAATGGCAAACGGTCAGTCAGCCTCCTGCTGTCCCGGTCCGGATTGGCGTTGTTGCAATTGTGGCAATCTGATTCGTCCCGACCCTCCTTACCACCCGAATCCTCCTGACCCTCCACTCGCCCCCTCCTTACCACCCGAGTCCTCCTGACCCGCCACTCGCCCCCTCCTTACCACCCGAGTCCTCCTGACCGCCACTCGCCCCCTCCTTACCACCCGAGTCCTCCTGACCCGCCACTCGCCCCCTCACCACCCGAATCCTCCTGACCCTCCACTCGCCCCCTCACCACTGGAATCCTCCTGACCCTCCACTCACCCCCTCACCACTGGAATCCTCCTGACCCTCCACTCGCCCCCTCACCACTGGAATCCTCCTGACCCTCCACTCGCCCCCTCCTTACCATCCGAATCCTCCTGACCCTCCACTCGCCCCCTCCTTACCACCCGAATCCTCCTGCCCCTCCTATCGTCTCTCAGACTCACCTCAGCACTTTCACCGGCCTCCTCGGGTCGCTGCCGCTGTTCCCAGTCATGTTTTTCCTTCAGCCGCACCGTGACCGCGCGCACAGACACACACAGCACAGCTGGCCTGCCACAGAGATCTACTTCCGGGTCAGAGCAGACATTCAGACAGAATCAGTGGGGACACGTGACCTACCGGAACCGGGAAGCGCTCCGACACAACACCGGCAAACCACGTGAGCAATGTTTACAGAACAGGTGAGACTGTCCATACACTGACTGTGGACACGGAGGGACCCCCACAACAAGACACCCGAACACCCTAAATATATGGAGCAGCTCCTAAAAAAGACACCCGAACATATGAAGGAGCCCCTAAAAAGACACCCGCACACCCTGAATATATGGAGGAGCCCCTAAAAAGACACCCGCACACCCTGAATATATGAAGGAGCCCCTAAAAAGACACCCGCACACCCTGAATATATGGAGGAACCCCTAAAAAGACACCCGCACACCCTGAATATATGGAGGAGCCCCTAAAAAGACACCCGCACACCCTGAATATATGGAGGAGCCCCTAAAAAGACACCAGCACACCCTGACTATATGGAGGAACCCCTAAAAAGACACCCGCGCACCCTGAATATATGGAGGAACCCCTAAAAAGACACCAGCACACCCTGACTATATGGAGGAACCCCTAAAAAGACACCCGCGCACCCTGAATATATGGAGGAACCCCTAAAAAGACACCCACACACCCTGAATATATGGAGGAGCCCCTAAAAAGACACCCGCACACCCTGAATATATGGAGGAGCCCCTAAAACGACACCCGCGCACCCTGAATATATGGAGGAGCCCCTAAAAAGACACCCGCACACCCTGAATATATGGAGGAGCCCCTAAAAAGACACCCACACACCCTGAATATATGAAAGAGCCCCTAAAAAGACACCCGCACACCCTGAATATATGGAGGAGCCCCTAAAAAGATACCCGCACACCCTGAATATATGGAGGAGCCCCTAAAAAGACACCCGCACACCCTGAATATATGGAGGAGCCCCTAAAAAGACACCCGCGCACCCTGAATATATGAAGGAGCCCCTAAAAAGACACCCGCACACCCTGAATATATGGAGGAGCCCCTAAAAAGACACCCGCGCACCATGAATATATGGAGGAGCCCCTAAAAAGACACCCGCACACCCTGAATATATGGAGGAGACCCTAAAAAGACACCCGCACACCCTGAATATATGGAGGAACCCCTAAATAGACACCTGCACACCCTGAATATATGGAGGAACCCCTAAAAAGACACCCGCACACCCTGAATATATGGAGGAGCCCCTAAAAAGACACCCGCACACCCTGAATATAAGGAGGAGTCCCTAAAACGACACCCGCACACCCTGAATATATGGAGGAACCCCTAAAAAGACACCCGCACACCCTGAATATATGGAGGAGCCCCTAAAAACACACCCGCACACCCTGAATATATGGAGGAGCCCCTAAAACGACACCCGCACACCCTGAATATATGGAGGAGCCCCTAAAAAGACACCCGCACACCCTGAATATATGGAGGAGCCCCTAAAACGACACCCGCGCACCCTGAATATATGGAGGAGCCCCTAAAAAGACACCCGCACACCCTGAATATTAATAATTTATTTGCAAGGTATATTACCAGGAAGGATACATTGATATTTCTCTCGTTTTCAAGTAAGTCCTGGGTAATATATGGAGGAGACCCTAAAATTACACCTGTGCCCAACAAGTAACCAGTGTTTTTGTTTTTCCTCCCAGGCTTCGAGGTCTCAGCGTAAGATTTTTGTTTGACTGTGACCTGTTAATGTCATCATGGCTTTCCCGGCCACAAAACCTAAACCCCCTGAATTACCCCGGGAATTGAGGCGCCGGCTTGACTGTAACCAGGGAGCTGTACGGGCTGTCAGGTTCAATGGTGAGTGGTTAGTTAAGAATATGCAATTTATATCCACACACAAAAATGCAAATAATTTTATAAATACCCAGGATGAAAAGCAAAACCGCAGCAACCGAACACTGGGTTCCTACCATAATCCATGCACAGACTATCCCATCCCACACAGCCAAACTCTCAGTCACTCCCATCCCATACGTCAGTCATCTTTTCATTCACACCCGACACAACAACCCCACATTCACACGACTCATCACCCACATGCATATGGCAATTTAATGCTTTGGAGCTCTGTGATACGTTCATACACACTGCACATTACTGGGAGTTTTATTGTTGTGGAGCTCTGTGATACGCTCATACACACTGCACATTACTGGGAGTTTTATTGTTGTGGAGGCTCTGTGATACGCTCATACACACTGCACATTACTGGGAGTTTTATTGTTGTGGAGCTCTGTGATACGCTCATACACACTGCACATTACTGGGAGTTTTATTGCTCTGGAGCTCTGTGATACGCTCATACACACCGCACATTGCTGTGAGTTTTATCGCTGTGTATCTGTTCTTGTGATATTCAATAAACAGTACGCGTTGCTATTAGTTTTATTGTGTTGGAGCTCAGTAATAGACATTATTGTGGGCTCTTTAAAGCATTATGTCAGCGTGCCCTGTGTTATAGCTGACTATACTAAACCTGTGCTATCACTTTAACTAGTGGCTCCGCCCAGGATGACACAGGTCAGAGGGCACAGCAGCCATCTTCAGGGTTAGTTAGTGTGATGCAGTTATGAAGGCAGATGCATGATCCTGTGTTCCTGCAGTTATCCAAGCCTGTATATAACAGTAAGTGTCCTGCAATAAAGCAATGGTGAACCTGACAGCCCAGCCTCATATCTGAACAAGCAGAGATCATAACAGTGGCGACGAGAATGAGATTTGTAAAGGTCTGCTCAGCCTGAAGTGAAAGAAAAAAAAACAGGGATTGAAAGCCAGATAAAGCACACACTGCCATCCAGCAGCAAGATCATGGCACTGATAGGCACATTAACTGAGTTTGATGGAGAGAAAACTTCCTGGAGCTCCTGGGCTGAGAGATTAGAGCAGTACTTCAGTGCTAACACCATACCCCCTGAGACACAGGTTGCAGTGTTTCTCACAGCCGTGGGGGCTAACACATATGACACTCTAAGAGACCTTCTGTTCCCTGAGAAACCAGCAAGCAAGGCTCTACAGGAACTCCTGAAACTATTAGAGGATCACTTTCAGCCAAAACCGCTGGAATGCAGAAAGATTTCGTTTTTATCAACGGCAGCAGCAGCCGGGCGAAGATATTAAAGCCTATGTGGTAGCCCTTCGCAAATTGGCCTCCACCTGTTCATTTGGGGAGTACCTACCGACAGCTTTGAGAGACAAGTTTGTCCTGGGACTGACATAGTGAAACGATTCAAAGGAAACTTCTGACAGAAAAGGGACTCACCCTTACAAGCGCAGTTGAGAAGCATCAGTCATGGAGATGGCTGTCAGGGATACGGAGGAATTGCACCCTCAGATTCACAAAGAAGGGGTGAAAGAGGACGTTTTCAGAACCGCAGTTGCTACAGCCAACTGGAGATACAGACCCAAACCCACGCCAGCTTGTTACCGGTGTGGTAATACAGACCACGACTCCAAAATCTGTCGGTTTAAGGATCAACCTTGTCATCAATGTGGAAAAATGGGCCATCTCCAACGGGTTTGCCGTAATAGGAATGTACGAGGACAAAAGCCGCAGTACCCTAAGAAGAAGACTTACAAGGTACAGAAATTGACATCATCTTCATCTGACTCAGACAACGATGAGGCATTACATAGTTTATCTATACATCGTATACACTCGTCACACCCTGCAATGACAGTACAAGTAACCATTGAAGGGAAGAGACTAAAGATGGACGTTGATACAGGAGCTGCAGTGTCAGTTATCACACAAAAACAGTGGAAACATCTTCAGATCCAGGCAACTGTCCGCCCCACTCCAATAAAGCTGCAGACCTACTCAATGCAAGTACTCCATCCACTAGTTTGTGCAAAGGTAAAGGTATCATACAAGGGCCAGACAAAGAGACTACCACTATATATCCTGAGAAACGGAGGACCGCCTCTCTTTGGCAGAGATTGGATCACTCATCTGGGAATGCCAGATATCATCAAGAATCCTTGCAACACCCTGACAGTTCCGTCAGGACATGATGATGGATGGGTGGAATCCTTAAAACAGCGTTTCCCTGAGGTTTTCGTTGACGAGTTAGGGAAAATTAAAAATGACTGTGTGAGGCTCAAGTTGAAACCGGATGCTCATCCCAAATTCTTCAAGGCTCGGACAGTACCGTTTGCCCTTAGAGCGGGAGTGGACGCTGAACTAATCCGGCTAGAAGAACAGGGTGTCATTTCCAAGGTAGAGCGCAGTGCTTGGGCATCACCTATTGTTCCAGTAAAGAAATCAAATGGTGAATTGCGCATCTGTGGGGATTTTCGCATGGTACTGAATAGCCAACTGGAGGTTGACCAGTATCCTCTACCCAGAGTAGATGACATTTTCGCTTCACTTGCTGGGGGACAAAAGTTCACCAAGATTGATCTACGACAAGCTTACTTACAGTTTGAGGTCCACCCCTCTTCTCGAAAATACCTCACCATTAACACTCACAGGGGTTTGTACGAATACAATCGAATGGTGTTTGGCATTGCATCTGCACCAGCCATCTGGCAAAGAAAGATGGATGAAATTTTAGCAGACATTCCCTTCACTCAGTGTCTATTAGACGACATGCTCATCACTGGTCGCACGGACCAAGAACACAAGCAGAATGTAGAGCTCGTTTTACAAAGACTTCAGGACCAAGGTCTCAAGGTAAATTTGACAAAATGTAAATTCATGGTGCCTAAATTGGAGTTTTGTGGCCACTTAGTAGATGCAGAGGGCATTCATACTGTTGAAGACAAGGTCGATGCTTTAGTCAAAGCTCCAGCCCAACAAGTGTCCATCAACTACGATCCTACCTTGGCCTGCTTAACTACTATAATAAATTTCTTCCAGACCTTGCTCATACATTGTTTCCACTGCATAAGCTCCTGGAGAAACACTCCAGGTGGGACTGGTCAGCTAAATGTCAACATGCTTTTGAGTCCTCTAAACGGAAACTGTTAGCGTCACGTATGCTTGTGCACTACGACCTCCAGAAGCCTCTCACCCTGGCTTGTGATGCCTCTCCTTATGGTCTGGGCGCTGTTCTTTCCCACATCCTACCGGATGGCTCTGAGAAACCGGTGGCCTTCGCCTCCAGATCCTTGACGAAGACAGAGAGCAATTACTCTCAAATTGATAAAGAGGCACTTGCATTGATATGGGCAATTCGGAAGTTTCACCTTTACCTGTATGGTAAAGAGTTTACCATTTTAACGGATCATAAACCGCTTCTTCAAATTTTTAGCCCTGACAAAGGAATCTCTCAGACAACTGCAGCCCGTCTCCAGCGCTACGCCCTGTTCTTGGGAGCATACAGCTACCGCATACAGTATCGAAGTCATGATGACAATGCAAATGCAGATGCAATGTCCCGTCTCACAGAACTGCCTCTAGAGTCGACACCATCAGTCCAGAGTTGTAAGTGAATAAAGAAACTCCAGAGTCCACGATAAATTTCAATGGATTTAATCCAACAACAGGAAAAAAGGCAACGTTTCGACCATGACTGGTCTTTGTCAAGCCTAAAACTGACAGAACAGGGAATAAATAGCACCACAGACTGGTTAAGCAATCAAACAATCATTGCAACCAGTCCGTGTATGCCAACCCAACAATTAAAAACAATAGTCTACAATTGGATACATCAATTAACATATTAACTTATGTAATTATATATACAATGCTTATTAACATCCAATAATTGTGGAGCAAGAGACCCTCACTCCTATTATCCACCTTGGGTTTGCATTCGGGCACAACTTTTCACGTAAGTCCAGAGTTGTAGGTACACCACCTCACACCTCCTTACTTCCAGAGAGATAGCAGCCCATACTGTGAAGGATACCCTTCTGACAAACGTGCTTACCTTTATACGAGACGGCTGGCCTGCGACGGTATCACAGGAACATGAACCTTACTACAGGAAGCGAATGGAATTGTTTGTGAAGGATAATTGTGTCTTATGGGGAGACCGAGTGGTCATTCCAAAAACCCTCCAGAGACACATCTTGGACTTGCTACATACTGGTCACCCTGGAACCACGCGGATTAAACAGAAAGCAAGGGGCTATGTGTGGTGGCCGAACATAGATGCAGATATCACGGCATATGTCACAATGCTTGTGTAGGATGTGCACAAACTGCCAGAGACCCTCCTCGAGGATGCATTCAACCCTGGACTTGGCCCACGGTTCCCTGGTTTCGCCTTCACTTGGATTTTGCGGGTCCCATAAGGGGACAAACCTTCTTGATTATAATTGATGCCCACTCAAAATGGCCAGAGGTCATTCCAGTTACCCAGCTGACTACAAAGGCAACAGTTGCCATATTATTGCATCTTTTTGCTTCGTTTGGGTATCCCAGGGAGATTGTCACAGATAATGGTGCCCAATTCACAAGTCAGGAGTTCCAGAGTTTTGTTACGGTGCATAATATCAAGCACAAATTAACCGCCCCCTATCACCCAGCCACCAATGGGCAAGCAGAGCGGTTTGTACAAACTTTCAAGAACTATTTCAAGGCCTCAGTGGCTGTGACTAGCCAGAGGTCCATATCGCCTCAGCAGTTAGACTCTTTCCTGTTTACTTACAGAACTACACCACATGCCACCACTGGTACGACACCAGCTGAGCTTATGTTGGGAAGACAGCCATGGACTGCTTTTGACATGCTTCGCCCTCAGACCGTTCATGAACATGTATTACAATCCCAAGAAAAGATGGTGAAGTCCAAAGAGTCTCCTGTTTTTGCAACCCACCAGGAGGTCTGGACTCGATCGTATGGATCTGCCAACAGTCGGTGGCTGCCTGCTACCGTTGCAGAATCTTTGGGACCCAAGATG
The DNA here is from genome assembly GCA_009667805.1 of Leptobrachium leishanense. Taxonomy (NCBI): domain Eukaryota; kingdom Metazoa; phylum Chordata; class Amphibia; order Anura; family Megophryidae; genus Leptobrachium; species Leptobrachium leishanense. Next base: position 36,858,074 of record CM019065.1, read on the forward strand.
TACAGAGTCCGCCTGGAAGATGGTTCCATTACCAGACGACATGTAGACCAGCTACGGTCTCGTTTACGGGTGCCTGAACCCTTAACGTCCCCAACCCTACGGGGTCCGGTGTCCACATCTAATGCGTCGGAGGACATCTGGAATGGTGTCTGGGTTGACTCGGAAACTTTGGACTCGTCTCCTGTGGGTATTTGTGACTCTGGTTCAGAGGTTCCCCCTGACCCCTCTGTACCCTCCTTGACCCCACCAGTTGATCTTTCATCCAATCCTACCGCCTCCAACACCCCGCCTGCTGGTGGACGTCCCCAACGTCACCGACGCCCTCCTGACCAGTTACTTCTTCAAGAACGAATAAGAGACTTCCGTCGGTCCTCGTGTAGGGCCCAGAAAGATGTGGATGATGATTTGGCCCCGCAATTTTCTTCAGAAGACTAGTCATCAGTTTTTCAGTGACACTCTCCAAGTTCCTCAGATGAACTGTATTCGATTGTTCTGGTTGTTGGTTTGTTACTAGGTTTTTGTTATGTTGTTCTGGTTTTGTTTTTGGGGTGGGGAGGAAGGTGTTATAGCTGACTATACTAAACCTGTGCTATCACTTTAACTAGTGGCTCCGCCCAGGATGACACAGGTCAGAGGGCACAGCAGCCATCTTCAGGGTTAGTTAGTGTGATGCAGTTATGAAGGCAGATGCATGATCCTGTGTTCCTGCAGTTATCCAAGCCTGTATATAACAGTAAGTGTCCTGCAATAAAGCAATGGTGAACCTGACAGCCCAGCCTCATATCTGAACAAGCAGAGAGCATAACACCCTGAACACCACAGCATTAACCCCTTCACTACCGAGATCGAGATATCTCGGGCTTCAAAAGGCACCGTCCGGTGCCCCGATAGGGATATCTCGATCTGCAGCTCTGCAGTCCAAAAGCAAATGAATTTCGTTTTGATTTTAGGGTGCAGAAGGTGCCCCCAAAGTTCAAAGTTTTAGCCCTGTGGACATAATGGCCAAAGAGCTAAAACTGTGTGAAATCAGCTGATGAATGCCCTGACATTGGACATTCAGCAAGCCAATACATTTGTTGCAGTGAACCATGAGCTGCAACTGTAGCTCAATTTGGCAGTAGATGGCACCATCTATTGGCCAAATATGTTACAGTGAGAAAAAAAAAACCCTTGGGAGTATTTCTAAATATCTCTTACATTATAATTAATTAAAAATTATTTTTCAAAAAAACACTGGTTCCTGACAATGTTTTTTTCGGAAAATCACTTGGTAGTGAAGGGGTTAAACCTCAGAGTAATGATTCCAGTCTCTGACACTTTGCTCTGTTGCTGCTTCAGGTGTTATTTCCTGAGCAGTTTATCACGCTTCTCTTCTCGACAGGTGTAAAACCACAATAAAGAATAAATATTTTCCACCGCAAGTTATTCTAATATATACCCAAAATAATCTCCTGTAGGAAAAGAGCTAAAACCTCATATTGCTGCAATTTAATGATATTATATATATATATATTAGTTGTTCATCACTGTATGTCCCAGATAGCCAGGAAATGAAAGGAGAAATATAAGGTGAATCCAGGACATTACTCCTGTCTGTGTCTCCCTGTGCTGGAAGGGACAGACTCCATATCCCAGAGCTCCCTCCTGTCTGTGTCACCCTGTGCTGGGAGGGACAGACTCCAATCCCAGAGCTCCCTCCTGTCTGTGTCACCCTGTGCTGGGAGGGACAGACTCCATATCCCAGAGCTCCCTCCTGTCTGTGTCGCCCTGTGCTGGGAGGGACAGACTCCATATCCCAGAGCTCCTTCCTGTCTGTGTCGCCCTGTGCTGGGAGGGACAGACTCCATATCCCAGAGCTCCCTCCTGCCTGTGTCACCCTGTGCTGGGAGGGACAGACTCCATATCCTAGAGCTCCCTCCTGTCTGTGTCACCCTGTGCTGGGAGGGACAGACTCCATATCCCAGAGCTCCCTCCTGTCTGTGTCACCCTGTGCTGGGAGGGACAGACTCCATATCCCAGAGCTCCCTCCTGTCTGTGTCACCCTGTGCTGGGAGGGACAGACTCCATATCCCAGAGCTCCCTCCTGTCTGTGTCACCTGTGCTGGGAGGGACAGACTCCATATCCCAGAGCTCCCTCCTGTCTGTGTCTCCCTGTGCTGGAAGGGACAGACTCCATATCCCAGAGCTCCCTCCTGTCTGTGTCACCCTGTGCTGGGAGGGACAGACTCCATATCCCAGAGCTCCCTCCTGTCTTTGTCACCCTGTGCTGGGAGGGACAGACTCCAATCCCAGAGCTCCCTCCTGTCTGTGTCACCCTGTGCTGGGAGGGACAGACTCCATATCCCAGAGCTCCCTCCTGTCTGTGTCGCCCTGTGCTGGGAGGGACAGACTCCTATCCCAGAGCTCCTTCCTGTCTGTGTCGCCCTGTGCTGGGAGGGACAGACTCCATATCCCAGAGCTCCTTCCTGTCTGTGTCGCCCTGTGCTGGGAGGGACAGACTCCATATCCCAGAGCTCCCTCCTGCCTGTGTCACCCTGTGCTGGGAGGGACAGACTCCATATCCTAGAGCTCCCTCCTGTCTGTGTCACCCTGTGCTGGGAGGGACAGACTCCATATCCCAGAGCTCCCTCCTGTCTGTGTCACCCTGTGCTGGGAGGGACAGACTCCATATCCCAGAGCTCCCTCCTGTCTGTGTCACCCTGTGCTGGGAGGGACAGACTCCATATCCCAGAGCTCCCTCCTGTCTGTGTCACCCTGTGCTGGGAGGGACAGACATTTTTGGATTCCAATAACTCCAGTCAATGTCATTCATATGATTTTTTTATCCCATCGCAGTCCTGGCTGTTTCTTGGTCGTGTCTTCTTGCAGACGGTGATTCTCACACATTCTCTTTTTTTAGTTGATGGGAATTACTGCATGACATGTGGGAGCGACAAGTCCCTGAAGCTCTGGAATCCACACAAAGGGACTATGTTAAAATCCTACAACGGGCACGGCTATGAGGTCCTGGACGCCGCAGGGTGAGTACGAAAACCTATCAATCGATGTGCGAGAAAATGTATTGCTTATGCTCAAAATCCCATTAATCCTACAAGAAAAACTGAATTATTTTTTGGTCTAAATGGCCATTGAAGTAGGAATCCCAACATCACGTCGAGGTCTATTCAAAGAAAGGTGATTCTCAGGAGAACTGGCAGGAGAAGAGAACAATGTAGACCAACTAGCCAATTTGGAAAGTGAGATAAATGTGAGAATTTTTCTGGTTTGGATATTTTGACCTAGAATTTTCACTTCTCCAGTCATTCTCCTTAGTTTCACCTTTCTCTTTATAGACCTGATAATAAAATAGTATATGTGAGTACTAAAAAAAAAAAACGTGAAATAATACACAGTAAAATAAAGTAAACGAGACACAGCCCCAAACATGTAAAGCAGGGCTGCTGCCAAACTCACTGCACCCCAAATGCTGATGCCTATAATTCCCAGAATTCTTTCAATGCAATAGATGGCCAGGGGAATCATGGGAGATGCTGGCGGGCCAGAGTTTGACAGCTTTGATCTAAAGTCTGTCAGGGTTATTCAGAGAGAGAGAGGTGAAACTCCTGGAGAACTTTTGGAGAAGTGAAAATTCTAGGTCAAAATAGCCGATTTGGAAAGTGAGATAAATGGGAGAATTTTTCTGGTTTGGCTATTTTGACCTAGAATTTTCACTTCTCCAAAAGTTCTCCAGAGTTTCAACTCTCTTTGAATAAGTGTGTGTGTGTATATCTCTATCCCCAAATGGGCAACAAGTGTGGGAAGAAATTAAATTGCCCAGGTGCTGCCCGTATATGAGGTGAATGTATAAATAACGAAAAAATCAGGAAAAATATTTAAAAAAGGACGTTTCGGCTCCTTGTAGCTTTTATTAAGGATATATATATATATATTACAAACAGCAGGAAGGTTGCACTCAACCGAAACTAGCAATGACAGCAGGTGTTTCAAAGATCTTTAATACAAAATACTGGGAAAGAGCAATGACCACCTTCTTCCATCATTTTCTGCAACAAAAAAAAGCCGTTTTAAAAATGTACAAAAAGCCTGACTGAGGGGGATTCTTCCCCCTAGCGCCCGCGTTTTAACGCTGGATTACAATGCAGGCACAAAAAATGCTGCCTGCATTGTTATCGCGCATTAAAATTCTGGATGCTTGCGGCAGCGCTGAGCGCAGCCGCGAGCATCCACTCGATGGAGTCCACAAGACTCCATTGAGTCGTCCCCCCCCCTGCCGGTCACATGACCAGTCGGATCTCACCTCCCCTCGCCTCGGTCGGCGTAGTGATACGCAGGGAGAGACAAGGGGTGGACTTTTTCCCCCGTCTTTCCCTGCTCCCGCCGGCGGTTGGAGCCGCGGTCCTCACCGCGGGACAGAGGGTGAGTATGCGATTGTTTTTTTTTATTTTTTAAGCCTGGTGTTAACACCCAAGTCCTGGCTCTGGTTAACTTTTCGCTGACCAGAGCCAGGCGTTAATCAGCGCTGGGACTTTGTAATCCTAACGTTGATTAACACATTGCGCTCGCCATGTTAAGCATAGGGAGCGCAAAGTGCAGTAACCTCCCACTGAAAAGCGCAGTGTACCAAACACAAACGGGTTTTTTAACCCGTTTGCGTTTGGATTGTAATATACGGTAAATACCGCAGCAAACGTTTAATGCTCACGCAAGTGAGCGTTAACGTTTGCGTGAGGAATGTAATAGGGCCCTGTGTTGGGTGGATATTTATTTGTGTGCTACTATGTGTGTGTGTGTGTGTGTGTGTGTGTGTGTGTGTGTGTGTACACAGGTAATATACAGAGGGGCTTATCCGCTAAGCACCCATGTGTGTGTGTGTGCCACCTTTGCTAAAATCGCCAGTATTTGATTGCTTCTCAAAACTATAATGTGAGCAGCATAGGGAGACGCTTTACATTGCAGCCTCTCCTATTGACGTTTGCATTATAGGTTTGAGAAGCGCCAGCGTTTCTCAGCGCTGCAGTGCCGGAGATTTTAGTCGGTTTCTGCAACGCTGGCAAACTTTGGAGCTTGGTGTATAAACCCCAGTTTCCAGCCTGTAGTTGTGTGTGTGATCTATCTGCGGCATTTCTCGCCCAGCACACAGCACGATCTGACACCTTTTGTTGTGGTTGAGCTGTAAAAGACGCGCAGGAATTTCCCCTTTCTCTAACCTCTCCATTTCTTATCTTATGCCGCTCATTCTGCGACTGCATTTTTCAGCTCCCACCCTGGTTTAATTTTTCTGTCTGCAGTTGGGGTCTTGGTCCATGAGGCGAATAAAAATGAAACCGGGTGAAAGAACAGATAAACCAGAACAGGGTGAGACTGTGATAAACCTCCCTGTAGATTGTAAGCCCAATGGCCAAGCAGCCAAGACTGCCGCATGTGCTGGAGTATATCCCTGTCGTTCCTCTGACATTTGAATCTGATTTTCTTACTCGCTGTCTGCGTTCATGCTGCTGTACTGCGCTGAGCAATATGTTGGTGCCTCATTAACCTTACCTTATTGGTGTAGTGGTAGATCATAGGATTAATGTGAAATAATAATCACTTTATCGCAGTGATGGCTGGGCTTGCCACCCCTCATCTATTGAGAACTACATCACCAGGGGGTAGATTAGAAGTCTTTTAAGCTCCCTGTTTTATCTCATTCAGCTGCCGGCTCTTATCTCTAGCAGCATAAAGAACACCATTCGTCCCCCTGCTGCCTTATCCAAACATTCCCTCCTCCACCTCATTGACTGTTAAATAATGTAGAAGCAAAACCACAGCAGTAAAGTAAAACTCACCATAAGATTTTGGTAAATGTTGCATCATGGGAAAAATCCACAAAATGGAGATTTTTATAATTTGACTTTATTTGTAATGCTCAAGTAGTCTAGTTACAGTTTATGGAAGTGGTAGTGTCCCTTTTAAAGGGGCAGAATGAAGCTCCTGCGTATTTAAAGGTTACGTTTCTACTCGCCCTGGGCAAGTGGAAGAGTGGAAATTTTGAGCCTTATACAGTCAGGTCCAGAAATATTGGGACATCAACACAATTCTAACATCTTTGACTCTATACACCACCACAATGGAGTTGGAATGAAACAAACACAACATGCTTTAACTGCAGACTGTCAGCTTTAATTTGAGGGTATGTACATCCAACTCAGGTGAACGGTGTAGGACTTACAGCAGTTTGCAGATGTGCCTCCCACTTGTTAAGGGACCAAAGGTAATGGGACAATTGGCTTCTCAGCTGTTCCATGGCCAGGTGTGTGATATTCCCTCATTACCCCAATTACAATGTGCAGATAAAAGGCCCAGAGTTCATTTCAAGTGTGCTATTTGCATTTGGAATCTGTTGCTGTCAACTCTCAAGATGAGATCCAAAGAGCTGTCACTATCAGTGAAGCAAGCCATCATTAGGCTGAAGAAACAAAACAAACCCATCAGAGAGATAGCAAGAACATTAGGCGTGGCCAAAACAACTGTTTGGAACATTCTCAAAAAGAAGGAATGCACCGGTGAGCTCAGCAACACCAAAAGATCCGGGAGACCATGCAAAACAACTGTGGTGGATGAATAGAATTCTTTCCCTGGTGAAGAAAACACCCTTCACAACAGTTGGCCAGATCAAGAACACTCTCCAGGAGGTAGGTGTATGTGTGTCAAAGTCAACAATCAAGAGAAGACTTCACTAGAGTGAATACAGAGGGTTCACCACAAGATGTAAACCATTGGTGAGCCTCAAAAACAGGAAGGCCAGATTAGAGTTTGCCAAACAACACCTAACAAAGCCTTCACAGTTCTGGAACAAGATCATATGGACAGAGGAGACCAAGATTAACTTGTACCAGAGTGATGGGAAGAGAAGAGTATGGAGAAGGAAAGGAACTGCTCATGATCCTAAGCATACCACCTCATCAGTGAAGCATGGTGGTGGTAGTGTCATGGCGTGGGCATGTATGGCTGTCAATGGAACTGGTTCTCTTGTATTTATTGATGATGTGACTGCTGACAAAAGCAGCAGGATGAATTCTGAAGTGTTTCGGGCAATATTATCTGCTCACATTCAGCCAAATGCTGCAGAACTCATTGGGCGACGCTTCACAGTGCAGATGGACAATGACCCAAAGCATACTGCAAAAGCAACCAAAGAGTTTTTGAAGGGACAGAAGTGGAATGTTATGCAATGGCCAAGTCAATCACCTGACCTGAATCCCATTGAGCATGAATTTCACTTGCTGAAGACAAAACTGAAGGGAAAATGCCTCCAAGAACAAGCAGGAACTGAAGACAGTTGCAGTAGAGGCCTGGCAGAGCATCACCAGGTATGAAACCCAGCGTCTGGTGATGTCTAGGCGTTCCAGACTTCAGGCTGTGATTGACTGCAAAGGATTTGCAACCAAGTATTAAGAAGGGAAAGTTTGATTTATGATTATTATTCTGTCCCATTACCTTTGGTCCCTTAACAAGTGGGATGCACAGCTGCAAACTGCTGTAAATCCTACACCGTTCCCCTGAGTTGGATGTACATACCCTCAAATTAAAGCTGACAGTCTGCAGTTAAAGCACATTGTGTTTGTTTCATTCCAACTCCATTGTGGTGGTGTATAGAGCCAAAGATGCTAGAATTGTGTCCATGTCCCAATATTTCTGGACCTGACTGTATATTTAGATAGGAGTGGAGAGCAGGACTGATTTTCTTATGGGATTACATTTCTTTCTGTATTTTGCTGCTGTCCCCACCACATTTTCTTTTTACCCCCGGTTGGGTTTGTGTGGTGCAGGGTATAAATAAACTCGCCATTCTGTCACTGAGCAGATCAAAGGCAGGAGCTTATGCATTGGCATCAAGTTAGAACCTATCTTGAGAAGTTTGCCTTGGTGTCGGCAGGTGGGCTGCATAATGGCCATTTGCATAAACTAAAAACTCACTTTTGTTTCTTGTTCTTTTTTTGACTTGGATATATAGCAGGGGTTCTCAAACTCGGGGCCCTCCAGATGTTTTGGAACTACATCTCCCAGAATGCCCTGAGTATCGTGGGAGATGTGGGTCCGAAACATCTGGAGGGCCAAGTTTGGGAACCCATGATTATATAGGATTCAAAGCGCCAAGGGTAATTTTTTTATTTTTTTTTGTGTGTGGGATTTCTGAAGCACAGCACCGGTGATATGATTTGCTGCTCAGTGATTGCAGGATTCCGTCTGTATTTCCTCAAGGGAATCCTTAACCTTTTCACTGCTGAGGACGTGTGGGGAACGTCCTCATTGACTCCTAAGAAAAGATGGGTTGGAGATAGGGTGTTCCTTTGAACCCCGATATCTCCCGACTGTTGGAAGCTAGCAGGGTCATGTTTGGTATCATTAGAAAGGCCAGAGCAGAAAGTAAAGAAAAAAAATAATAAAAGTAATAAAAAAAAAACACATTTTTCTTTTTTTTATTAAGACGTGAAATGGCTCAGCAGTGAAGGGGTTAAAACCTGGCCTGTTAGAGGGACCTGGGTTTGGAAACACTGATTTAAAGCACCTTAAACTCTAAGGGCCATATTACATAGTTGGTGCTAACTTAACCAGAGCTATTATAGCCTATGGTGGTTTTACGTTTACAATTATTATTATTATTATTATTATTATTATTATTCTTTATTTATAAAGCGCCAGCATATTCCGCAGCGCTGTACAATAAGCACAGTATAGACAGGGTTACAATACATTGAACAACATTTGACAAACAGTACAGGAGGAGATGAGGGCCCTATTCCCGTAGGAACTCACAATCTAGGAGGGTTGGGGTTGGAAACAGGAGGAGAGGACTGTAAGGTGAGAGTGATTGATGGTTGCGTCAGTGAGTTGGGTGGTAGGCTTCCCTAAATAGGAATGTTTTCAGGGAGCGTTTGAAGGAAGAGAAGTTAGGGGAAAGTCTGACAGCACGAGGGAGAGCGTTCCAGAGAGTGGGGGCTGGTTAAGCTCTGGTTAAGTTTTACATACTCGCCACCCAGGACATACTTGAAAACGAGAGAAATCTCAATGTATCCTTCCTGCTAAAAGCCTTTCTCAAAAAAAAAAACCAACTATGTAATATGGCCCTAAAACTTTACACACACTTACTTTACAAGCAGTGAGCTCCTTCTGCTGGTCAGGCCAGGTATAGCATTGAAACTACTAAAAGGGGACTTTTAAACGGCAGCCTCAGCTGCTTACAGTATGTTGGCTGTGACGTGCGGTGAGGTCAGTGGCTAGTATCAGAGCCAGATATACACAGGTTATGTAGGTTCAGGTTCAGTGCTCCCCAGGATCTGGCTGTTCTCAGTGCTCCCCAGGATCTGGCTGTTCTCAGTGCTCCCCAGGATCTGGCTGTTCTCAGTGCTCCCCAGGATCTGGCTGTTCTCAGCGCTCCCTAGGATCTGGCTGTTCTCAGCGCTCCCTAGGATCTGGCTGTTCTCAGCACTCCCCAGGATCTGGCTGTTCTCAGCACTCCCCAGGATCTGGCTGTTCTCAGTGCTCCCCAGGATCTGGCTGTTCTCAGTGCACCCCAGAATCTGTCTGTTCCCAGTGCACCCCAGGATCTCTGGCTGCTCTCAGGACTCCCCAGGATCTCTGGCTGCTCTCAGGACTCCCCAGGATCTCTGGCTGCTCTCAGGACTCCCCAGGATCTCTGGCTGCTCTCAGTACACCCCAGGATCTCTGTTTGCTCTCAGGACTCCCCAGGCTCTCTGGCTGCTCTCAGGGCTCCCCGGGATCTGTGGCTGCTCTCAGGGCTCCCCAGGATCTGTGGCTGCTCTCAGGGCTCCCCAGGATCTATGTCTGCTCTCAGGGCTCGCCAGGATCTATGTCTGCTCTCAGGGCTCCCCAGGATCTGTGTCTGCTCTCAGGGCTCCCCAGGATCTGTGTCTGCTCTCAGGGCTCCCCAGGATCTGTGTCTGCTCTCAGGGCTCCCCAGGACCTCTGGCTGCTCTACAGGATGTGCCTCCAGGCACACATCCCTGCGGCACGCCCCCATGACTAACAAGGACAGTCACATGCAGGGGTGTCGCAAGGGGGCGGGGGGTGCGGTCCACACAGGGTGACACCACTCCCCTAGGGTGACACCCTAAAATTATTATTTTTTTTACACAAAAATATTTTACCAGGAAGGATACATTGAGAATTCTCTCATTTTCAAGTATGTCCTGGGTAGGCAAGGCCTAGGCTGGCACTTTCCAGGGGTTGGCAAACAAAAAACACAACAAAGAGGATATTCACAAAGCACCGAAATGACGCAGACTTTTCAGTGTTCTGTTGTTCCCCAGTGAATTCACTACAGGGTCCCTGAAGTGCATGGAATCAGCCACCGAATGCTGCCGCAAACCCGTCGCCTGCTGTCGCAAACCCGTCGCCCGCTGTTTTAAAAGGAACTACTGAACGAAAATGTCTGGAATTAACATATAAGATCCTCTGAATGATAATAAAAAGGTCTGTTACAGAAAAAAGAAAAAAAAACACTATTAGAAAAAAATACCTAAAGGGTACTAAAAAATAAAATCAATAAAGAGATTTTTTTAGTATGATTTAAAGGAATAAACGGTTTATTAGATATTGGATAAAAACAGGAATATTTTTAACATTGAAACCTATGGTGTTCGTTCGCCCTGAATAAACCTGCCAAATGAAACCACCGGACATCAGGACATTTCTTTGCTGTTCGGTGTCTCTGAACAGATTAACCATTACTTCTCTATGGGGACTTTCACTGCCTTCGAACAGGCACCGTACTTGCTGTCAGTTTGCCAAAATTTGTGTATGAGCATATCACAGAGCTCCACAGCAATAAACCTCACAGTAATGTGCGCCGTGTATTATGAGCATTCATTTCAGTGTTATATGGGAGTACTGACTTATGAGTAAAAGTAGTTTTAAAAAAAACACGTAAAACTCGGGGGGGGGGGTGACACCATAAATTACCGCACCGGGTGACACCAACCCTAGTGACGCCACTGGTCACATGACTGTCCTGCGTCAATCAATCCATGAAAGGCTTGCGTTTTTTCAATAGCTTGAGACCAATGGTGCTTTCCCATTGGTCCAAGCTATTCCATTGCTCTCGGTGCATCTCTGAGGCACTGAAGAACGTAGATTCAGGAAGTAGGCGGCGCAGTTGTGCGCTGCAGAGTTCAATTAATCTATTGGGCTGCTTGAGCTTCCGCGATTAGCATAGCATTCAGCTACGCAAATTGCGTAGGTTCAGAGCAGACTGCCGCTGCTGTGTGATGATTCACACACAGCTGGTGAACTAAAAATGAAAAAAATCCTTATTGTGTTTATTTGATGTTGCTGATATCTTACATGTGTTTATTTTTCTCTTGTATGTTTAGTTAAGAAAATATTCTCCTCTATATGTGTCACTGGGTGCATCCATTGTGTGATATTTTGTGTTGTAAACTGCCCCCCGCAGTATCTTTCCATCACTTGCTCCTCACTGTGTGGCTTTGGTCATAGAATGCAGTGAATGGGTCAGTAGCTGACTAACATCGTTGTATTGTGTGGGATGTATTCAAAGGACATCACCAGGGGCTTTTAAGCTCCCTGTTTTATCTCCTGCAGCTGCCAGCTCTTATCTCAGGTAGCCTGGAGAACGATAAACCTCCTGCTGCCTTATCTAAATATCACCTCCTCCACCTTATTAACTGTTAAATACTGTAGATTAAATGAACCACGGCTGTAAAGTTAAATGGTTTGCATGGATTTTAGTAAATGTTGCTTCATGGGAAAAATCCACAAAATTGAAACAGGAGATTTAAAAATACTAGCTTTATTTTTCCTTTTTACATGCAATTACATAAAACAACGTGTTTTTTTTTTCGGTAATGCACAAGTAATGTAGTTACAGCTTATGTGCGTGGTAGTGTTCCTTTAAGGATGGGTCATTATTTTTCCCAATGTCCGCAGGTCCTGTGATAACAGCCAGCTGTGCTCCTGCAGTTCAGACAAGACGATCATCCTGTGGGACGTTGCTCAGGGACAAGTGATAAGGAAATTCCGCGGACACGCAGGGGTAAGCTGGCAGCGTAACGCTTTCCCGTACCCCTTTCTTACACATGCTGTTGATTGCGAACTGACCACCCTCAACATTGCAGAAGGTGAACTGCGTACAGTTTAATGAGGAATCCAGCGTCGTCATATCAGGTAACGTGACTGCTCTGGATCCGTAAACATAATATATTCACATTTCTCTGTGATGTTGGGTTTTAGTGGGGAGACCTGGTAGGATCTCGGCTGGTAAATGGACCTGTTATTGCTTCCCTCCAGGCTCCATTGATTCTTCTATAAGGTGCTGGGACTGTCGCTCCCGAAAACCAGATGCAATTCAAATTATGGATGAAGCAAAAGACGGGATTTCCAGCATCAAAGTGTCTGACCACGAGATTCTGTCTGGGTAACTGTTATAATTAAGGAAGACAGACTTGCTCTGTAATCCCAGAGCTCCCTCCTGTCTGTCACCCCGTGCTGGGAGAGACAGACTCCATATCCCAGAGCTCCCTCCTGTCTGTCACCCCGTGCTGGGAGGGACAGACTCCATATTCCAGAGCTCCCTCCTGTCTGTGTCACCCTGTGCTGGAGGGATGGAATCCATATCCCAGAGCTCCCTCCTGTCTGTGTCACCTTGTGCTGGGGAGGGACAGACGCCATATCCCAGAGCTCCCTCCTGTCTGTGTCACCCTGTGCTGGGAGGGATGGAATCCATATCCCGGAGCTCCCTCCTGTCTGTGTCACCCTGTGCTGGGAGGGACAGACTCCATATCCCAGAGCTCCCCCTTTCACACCATTATGTGAGAGGCAAACTCTATGTCTCAGTATCCTTTCTTCCTAATCCTGGTTGGAGATGAATCCATGTTTCTCTTCCTTTTAGGTCTGTGGATGGCCAATTGCGTCGCTATGACCTCAGGACAGGAATGATGCTCGCAGATTATCTTGGCAGTAAGTCCTTGTTAACACAGATTAATTAACTTGTCTTTACAGTTTAGAGGAACAGTCAGATTTTCTCACATCACGGTCTGTGTGTTTGTTCATTCAAGTATATAACATCCCTAATGAGAGCCTGCATAATGCTACAACGTGAGCTGGACAGCAGCAAAGACCTGCACAGGCTGGATACTCGGTATGCTTAGAGTGCAGCTTTTTTACAGGGCGGCATGTTCATTATCAGCGTATAGATACTCGGTATCATTATACGGCGCGGCGTGTTCATTATCCGCGTATAGATACTCGGTATCATTATACAGCGCGGCATGTTCATTATCAGCGTATAGATACTCGGTATCATTATACGGCGCGGCGTGTTCATTATCCGCGTATAGATACTCGGTATCATTATACAACGCGGCGTGTTCATTATCAGCGTATAGATACTCGGTATCATCATACAGCGCAGCGTGTTCCTTATTATCAGCGTATAGATACTCAGTATCATTATACAGTGCGGCGTGTTCATTATCAGCGTATAGATACAGGTACTCGGTAACATTATACAGTGCGGCGTGTTCATTATCAGCGTATAGATACTCGTATCATTATAAAGCGCTGCGTGTTCATTATCAGCGTATAGATACTCGTATCATTATACAGTGCGGCGTGTTCATTATCAGAGTATAGATACTCGGTATCATTATACAGCGCAGCGTGTTCATTATCAGCGTATAGATACTCGGTATCATTATACGGAGCGGCGTGTTCATTATCAGCGTATAGATACTCGGTATCATTATACGGAGCGGCGTGTTCATTATCAGCATATAGATACTCGGTATCATTATACAGCGCGGCGTGTTCATTATCAGCGTATGGATACTCGGTATCATTATACAGCGTGGCGTGTTCATTATTAGCGTATAGATACTCGTATCTTACAGTGCGGCGTGTTCATTATCAGAATATAGATACTCGGTATCATTATACAGTGCGGCGTGTTCATTATCAGAATATAGATACTCGGTATCATTATACAGTGCGGCGTGTTCATTATCAAAATATAGATACTCGTATCGTTATACAGCGTGGTGTGTTCATTATCAGCGTATAGATACTCGGTATTATTAATAATGGGATGCACCGAAATTTCAGCCACCGAAAATTATCGGCCGAAAATGGTGTTTTCGGTTTCGGACGAAATGGAAATTCAGCTGAAAATTTCCCTTTCAAAATAGGGCCTGGAGGCCCGGCCGAGCCGGGGGCTTGCCTGAGCCTGGATAGATACTCGTATCATTATACAGCGCGGCGTGTTCATCATCAGCGTATAGATACTCGGTATAATTTATACAGCGCGGCGTGTTCATTATCAGCGTATAGATACTCGGTATCATTATACAGCGCGGCGTGTTCATCATCAGCGTATAGATACTCGGTATAATTTATACAGCGCGGCGTGTTCATTATCAGCGTATAGATACTCGGTATCATTAATAATGGGATGCACTGAAATTTCAGCCACCGAAAATTATCGACTGAAAATGGTGTTTTCAGTTTCGGCCGAAATGGAAATTCAGCTGAAAAAATTGGCCAAAAATTTCCCTTTCAAAATAGGGCCTGGAGGCCGGCCGAGCTGCCTGCTTGGCCATCTTACAAGCTCAGGCGAGCCCCTGGCTCGGCCTGGAGGCCCAGCCGAGCAGGGGGCTCGCCAGAGTCTTAAGGCTGGCGAGCAGGGGGCTCGGGCGGGCCTCCAGGCCCAGGTGACGGATTTTGTTGGGGGGGTGGAGAGTGGGGGGGCTCGCCTGAGCCTGGAGGACGGCTGAGCAGCCTGTGACAGCCGGAGGACTGTCACCGCTGGAGCTCAGGCCCGAAGTCGGAGGATGTAGGTATGTAGGTGCAACCAATCAGCCATGTGAACCTGGGCCTGGAGGCCCAGCCGAGCAAGCTGCTCGGCCATCCTCCAGGCTCAGGTGAGTCCCCGGCTCGGCCTGGCCTCCAGGCCCAGGTTCTCATGTCTGAGTTTCGGTATCGGTTTTCGGCCGAACCAATCCTGAATTTTCGATTTCAGTATCGGCCAGTAATTTCCGTTTTGGTGCATCCTGATTCATTATATGATGTGGTGTGTTCATTATCAGCATATAGATACTCTCAATCCTTATACAGTGCGGTGTGTTCATTATCAGGTGAAGGTTTCAGGACAGATCTCGAAAGATGTCCATCTGTGGGCACTTTGCACGTGCTCAGTCTGTATTTTCAAATGATTCCTGCTATGTGTGGTTAAAGGGATATTCTATTACAAGATAGTGTTCTCTTTTTTTGCCTTTAAATAATTGGGCAGACGCTGCTGAGAGCCTCTGCCAATTATTATTTTTTTATTTTAGGTGATTTCACTCACCTTTTTTGGCCCTCGGCGCACACAGCTCCTCTTGTTTGCCTCAGGGACCCCCGAACCCAGAAGTCCCTGCAGCTTTTCTGTGCAGCGCAGGAAGCACAAATTGCGCTCCACTACGAGACTGGTGCACTTTCCGTACACAAGTTTCGTAGCGCCTGCATAGAATGTTGGATCGGAGCTGAGCGTATGCGCAGATCCGATCTACCAGCCGCCTCTCTGAGACTGCCCGTTAAAGCGATTGGTCTTGGCGAGGGTGGCATCGGCACCTGTCACGATTCCAGCCTTGACACATGTATGGGATCTGCTGCGGGGCCGGCTCTTAGTTCTTGCCCGGCCATTCCTGTATTCCAGTCTGGGAGTTTCTTTGCTATCAGCTCTCTTCAGCATCACCTGTCTGTGCTAGCACTTAATCAGCTCCTTATATGAAGGTGTTTCTGCCAGGCTGCTACGCTCTTTGACCCGAGTCATTTTCAGTGCGTCTCTCTGTGATCCCGCTGCTAGCAAGCTCCTCTGATTTTGTGTATTTTTCTGCTTCATTTCTTTTTTTGTGCCCTGTGGTTTATCATTTTTTTGTTTTCTTGCCTTTTGTATTTATTTTTGTCCCTTGCGTTAACCCTTCCTGCTCCTGTGTGGATTCTCCGTGTACTGACCTTGGCTATCTCTATAGACTACTCTCTGTGCATTAACCCTTGCTGTGCTGAATGGTGTGCCGACCTTGGCTATTTCGTTTATGTTCGCGCTTTAACCCTTCAGTTCCTATACTGATCTGTTTTGCCTGAGACCCTGCACTGCCTCGTGTTTATCTAAGGACCGGCCTGGGATTTCTTTCCTTTGGTTGTGCTGTCCAGGAGTCCCTGTCCAGCCTTGTGGTGTCCTTACCTCCTGCCTGACGTTCTACTGGTTGTCTATATTTAGGCACTGGTGTCTCCTGCCTTTTGGGCTTTTAACCCTGAATATGGGCACCTCCTCGATTCATGGCCGGTGCCCCGTGACAGCACTTTGCCCAAACATCACAGGACAGCTCCCCCCCCCCTCTATTGACCCCTTAACGTCACTCTAGATGTTGGTGTGCTGGTGGAGGTATATTTGTGTTCAATGTGTTGGTGTGAGGGCTATCATTCACATAGGAGCTCTCTGTCTCAACGCTCGGAGCTGTCCGTGACTCACTGTGCTGACCACGCTGTCTCTTCCTTTGCAGGTCCCATCACATGCGTGAGCTTCAGCCAGGACGCTCAGTGCCTCTTGGCGTCCTCTCTTGACTCGACTCTGCGTCTCATCGACAAAGACACCGGGGAGCTGCTGGGAGAGTAAGTGAAGCCGATCCGAGTGACTGACGCCGACCGGTGCACGCCGTGACGTTTCCCTTTCTCATTCTCGCACGGCGTCGAGTCAGCCGCTTGTGCTCACAGCAGACGGAGCGCAGCAGCCACAAACATGCCCTTAAAAAATGAATTTTCCAAATCTATACACTGTTCTTATCGTAAAAGCTGAAAACCCGTTGAACCTTAACCCCTGCAATGCCACGTGGTTTTCCATAAAGTCACTGTTTTACGAAAAAACACTTTACATTTCCCCCTAAGCCTATCACCGCCGCGCACGCACACAATCTCAATGCACTGTCATAGCATTACAGCCGATTTAAGGACTGTATGCAGCATTTGCATGCTCCAGGCTCCCTCTGCTGGTCATTCCTGGCACTGCAGACCTTCAGCCCCCGTTCATACAGGACATTGGCAGATATGTCTGAGGTGCTGTCACTTTAAGGACATGTTTTGGAGCCCATTTGCAAAGGAATGTTATTAGTAATAAATCTCGTTTGCATTGCTCCAGAACAGGAGCAAGGGGGCGTTAACTCTCTCCTGAGCAAAGGAGGGTGGTTTTAAAGATGGAGGAAAGTTGATTGTGCTAGTGAAGGGGTTAAAGCGTCTCGTTCGCATGAAATAAAATGCAGCGATTCAGGTGTATTTTCAGATTTACTGCTGCGGGCGACTGTAGCCTGTTAAGCAAAATCTGTGACATACCAAGCCAAAACATTTAGCGAGTGCCGCGTTACCGACCGACTGACCTAACGCTTCACCAGATCTGACCGCTGGGCTCCTCAATTTTATTAGAGGATCCATTGAGACGCCCGAGTTTTAAAAAAAGTTAATAAAATTCACCCTGGCTGGTACTGGAGCACTTTAAGTCTCCTTTTTGTGTGTTACGGGTAAAAGCAGAATTTAAAGCCCAGAGTTCTACGTGCTGTGAATAAATCCTGGAGTCTCCCTTAGTAGTCTATGGGGTTTGTTGTACCTCAAGTCCTTGTAATGTTCACCAGCAGGGGGAGAAACAAGATCGTGCGATACAGATAAGCACCTAATTTATTTATTTATAAAAGATTTTACTAGGAAGGATACATTGAGATTTCTCTCGTTTTCAGTATGTCCTGGGTTCAAGAGCATTGAGTGATTAGAGAAATACAAAGTAATAAAATGCAAGATATTAAAAACAACACACAAATATACAGATTAACCCAGAAAATAAATATGTAGGAAATATAGTCACTGTGTTACATGTTTACAGGTGCATTCTGTATATAGTCATTATGTTACATGTTTACAGGTGCATTCTGTATATAGTCACTATGTTACATGTTTACAGGTGCATTCTGTAATATAGTCACTATGATACATGTTTACAGGTGCATTCTGTAATATAGTCACTAGTTTACAGGTGCATTCTGTATATAGTCACTATGTTACATGTTTACAGGTGCATTCTATATATAGTCACTGTGTTACATGTTTACAGGTGCATTCTGTATATAGTCACTATGTTACATGTTTACAGGTGCATTCTGTATATAGTCATTATGTTACATGTTTACAGGTGCATTCTGTATATAGTCACTATGTTACATGTTTACAGGTGCATTCTGTGTACAGTCACTATGTTACATGTTTACAGGCGCATTCTGTATATAGTCACTGTGTTACATGTTTACAGGCGCATTCTGTATATAGTCACTGTGTTACATGTTTACAGGTGCATTCTGTATATAGTCATTATGTTACATGTTTACAGGTGCATTCTGTATATAGTCACTATGTTACATGTTTACAGGTGCATTCTGTGTACAGTCACTATGTTACATGTTTACAGGTGCATTCTGTATATAGTCACTATGTTACATGTTTACAGGCGCATTCTGTATATAGTCACTGTGTTACATGTTTACAGGTGCATTCTGTATATAGTCACTGTGTTACATGTTTACAGGTTCATTCTGTATATAGTCACTGTGTTACATGTTTACAGGTGCATTCTGTATATAGTCACTATGTAACATGTTTACAGGTGCATTCTGTAATATAGTCACTATGATACATGTTTACAGGTGCATTCTGTAATATAGTCACTAGTTTACAGGTGCATTCTTTATATAGTCACTATGTTACATGTTTACAGGTGCATTCTGCATATAGTCACTGTGTTACATGTTTACAGGTGCATTCTGTATATAGTCACTATGTTACATGTTTACAGGTGCATTCTGTATATAGTCACTATGTTACATGTTTACAGGTGCATTCTGTATATAGTCACTATGTTACATGTTTACAGGTGCATTCTGTATATAGTCACTATGTTACATGTTTACAGGTGCATTCTATATATAGTCACTGTGTTACATGTTTACAGGTGCATTCTGTATATAGTCACTGTTACATGTTTACAGGTGCATTCTGTATATAGTCCCTATGTTACATGTTTACAGGTGCATTCTGTATATAGTCACTATGTTACATGTTTACAGGTGAAGGGTGCGTCTAGATTCCAGCGACGGCCAGTTTAGCTCTTTTAACATGTCACAATGGTGGGTCATGTAGTTACATTGTAGCACAAAGCATCAGAATGAGTTATACAATGTAGTAAGTTTATGAAGGTGTATTTGCGGGGCAGCTGCATACACTACATCTCCGTATTCAATAGCCGGCATAAGCATTTGCTGTACAATCTGCTTTCGTACCGCGGGGCCAAAGGATAGATTTGGGTCTAACCACATACCTAGATATTTGAGAGAAGTGACTGTGGTCAGCGTGCCATTTGATTTTGTCTTGACACATAGATGGGGATTACATAGTTAGTTTACATAGTAAACCTATAGATGGGATGAGTTGCGTCACCGTCTACAAAGCCCATGGGTGGTCCATGCTGGTTAGAAAGTGTTTTGCATCACCCTGCTTGAAAACACACCTCCGGGCTGGGTGCACCTGTCACTTTGCCAGATTATTGGCAGTCACTTGGGAATACTCCCAACAACGCACAGTACAAACATAAGCGTACACAGAGTACACAGCATAATTATGTTTCCCACATTATTCGTTCCTTGCTCCGTCCCGTGGAACACAGAAGGAAAACAAGTTATAGTGCAAATATTGCCAGATTCAACGAGCGTGATAAAAGCCAACACTGCTTAAATGGATATTATATTAAAAAATACAGGGTCCCCACCACCTCTGTTATGCCTTTTCTCTGTTGTTATTGTTTTACTGCCTTTTGTGTACTGTGCTTTCATATTTTTGCACCGCAACTGATCCAATAATAAAACTATTTCCCCAAAAACAAAACAAAATAGAGGGTCCATCTTTTTTTTTAAAAAAATTTGCCGTTAACCCCCTTCACTACCGATCTGAAGATATCTCGGGCTTCAAAGGCACCATCTGGTGCCCCGATATCGAGATATCGAGATCTGCTGATCTGCAGCCCAAAAGCAAATGAAATTCGTTTGGTGCAATCAGCTGCTCAAAGCTCTGAAATATCGGGCTTTCAGCAGCCGATGCAGGGAGAAATAGAGGTTGGAGCGGCTGGTCTATTTTCTTCTAACTCAATTTGGCAGTAGGTGGCGCCATCTACTGGCCAAAAATAGGTTATTTACAGTAAGACATAAAATAGGAATAAACTCAAATATTTCTCTCTTTAAAATTTAATTTTAAATGATTTTTCAAAAAAAACACTGGTTTCTGACAATGTTTTTTTGTAAAATCACTTTATAATGAAGGGGTTAAATAATTGGGCAGATGTTGCTGACAGCCTGTGCCCTTTTTCCTTTTTCTATTTTTCTATGATTTTACTCCACTTTTCTCCCTCATCACACGCAGCACCTCCTCCTCTTCAGCTCAGGAACTCCCAGAAGTCCCTAAATCTTTTCTGCGCAGTTTGCGTTGCATAGGAAATGCAAATTCTGCAACGCAACAGGTCTTGCGCGTTTACGTGCTTAGTTTCCGTAGCGCATGCACAGAACGATGAATCGTTGCTGCGCTTTTCGTGCTGACGTCACTAGTGACCAATCTGAAGGGCCGGCAGCCAGGACATTAAAAAATCCTGGTGACGCTGGGTGGGGTGGAGGAAACCTTTTCACTTCACCCAGAATTTGTGCCTGATTGGGGCAGCAGGGGGGGGAGGTGCACCTCACAGCCTGATCACTTTAAAACAGTAAAGTGGTCAAGATGAGCAATGTGTCCCTTTTAAGGCTCTAAAAATGGTTAGTGTATAACCTGCTTGTTCTACTGTTTCCTTCATGAAAGCACAGACATGCCGCCCTGTGTTTTCTTTGGTTATTCTCTAACCCCAAAAGTAGAGGCAAGGAAGTGGAGGGGGGTGCTACCCATATCGGCACATCGCTGCTAGTGACGGTGAACAAATCTCAAGAACATCGCCTGCATCCGCCCCTTTCTGACGCAAGATACCTCGAAGGTGCTGGTTCATGCTCTTGTCATTTCACGTCTTGATTACTGCAACTCGCTCCTTATTGGCCCCAACTCCCGTATCGCCCCTTTGCAATCTGTAATGAATGCAGGGGCCAGGCTTATTTTCCTCAGCAGACGCACCTCGTGTTCCTCCCCCACTCTGCCGGTCCCTGCATTGGCTTCCTGTACGTTTCAGGATACAGTTTAAAATACTGACGCTCACGTTCAAAAATCACTCAATAACTCAACCCCTCCCTACATGTCTTCATTACTCTGCAAGCACATCCCGTCTAGACAACTCCGGTCAGCAGGTGATCTCCTCCTGTCATCAGTCTACAAACGTACGGCCAACTCTCACCTCCAAGACTTCTCAAGGCCAGCTCCGGTCCTGTGGAATGACTTGCCTCGCCCTATCAAACTCTCCCCTGATCTTCAGGCCTTCAAGAAATCCCTCAAAACTCATCCCTCCAGATTATGTACCACATCACTGATGCAACTCATCCCTCTGCTCACCTACTCACACTTGATTGAAGCCGCTTCTATGGCCCCACAATTCCCAAACCACTGGCACTAATGATCCTGCCGGCTAGTAAAACTCCCCTCATCTTCCTCAACCCCCAATCCCTCTAGACTGTAAGCTCCTATGAGCAGGGCCCTCTACACCTCTTGTTTCCATCATATGTCCGTTTATCGCCTTCCCTTTGATTATTGTAAAGCGCTGCGGAAACTGTTGGTGCCATATAAACAATGACAATAAAGAGCTTGTTTATCCCCAAAACAGGCTCTGAACCAGGTGATTTGAAGCTGTGTTGGCTTCATCACGCTCATTAAGTCTGGCAATATTTGCACAATAATTAGTTTTCTCTGTTTATGTTTCACGGGACGGAGTAAGGAACGAATCATGTGCAAAACATAAGTATTGTGTATAATACTCTTAAGAGGCTATTCACTAACCTTCAAATTGGCCCCGAATTGCACCGGATGGTGAATTTCACAATTCGGTGCAATTTCGGGGTAATTCGTCTGTTCACTAAGCTGTCAATTCACCAAATACAGGCGAATCAACAGCAAAATATAGTGCGATTCAGCAGCACCGAAATTGCTCCATAGGAGACTATCCTATCTTTTATTCACGGAACATCTAAATTCCAGCGACGTGCCCTGATTCTCAGTGTTTCGACAGGTTTAAACAGGAAAATTCCATTTCTGTGCCAGTTAGTCTCTCTTTGAATAACCCTGTATGATTCTGTAACAGAGAGCTGAACTGGCCCACGTAATTGCACCAAACATGGAATTTCCCCGTACGGTGACATTTCAGGGCTATTCGGCTATTCAGGGAGCATGCAGTTCGCCAAATTTTGGCGAACTGCCAGCAATTACGGTGCCTGTTCGACGGCAGTGAAATCCCCCATAGAGTAGCAATGGTTAATCTATTCAGAGACACTGGACAGCAGAGAAAAGTTGCTGAAATGCCCTGCCATTCGGTGATTTCATTTGACAGGTTTATTCAGGCGAATCCCATAGGCTTCAATGTTAAAAATATTCCCATTTTAACTCAATATCTAATAAACCGTTTATTAATAAAGTGTCTTTTTAGTTGTTCTTAGGCGTTTTCTTTTTTCTGTAACAGACCTTTTTATTATTATTCATTGGATCTTATATGTTAATTCCAGACATTTTCATCCAGTAGTTTTTTTTGCAAACGTTTGAAACTTTTTGAGTTGCATTTTTTTTTTTTCTTCGTTTTACCCCATTCGTCGACTTGTTGGTCTTTTCCGGTAGCTGGTCAACGCTGTGTTTGGCGGATCGTCTTACTTATTTATTTTTTTCCCAGACGTTTGCGGCGGATCGTCAGGTACGTTCGGCGGGTTTTCTGCGGTCTTTTGGATCGTATCAACGTGATTTTTGGTGATTTTTTTTATTTTTTTTCCCCCCCGGATGCAGTTGGCGGCTTTTCCCTGCACTTCAGGGACCCTGCGTGAATGCCGAATACACCGCAGGGTCAGGGGAATTTGATTCAGTGAAGTACGGGGAACGAGAGCGCACTGTTCTCTCTGAATAACCCCTATAGTATCCAAGTGTGCTGATACATTTATGCAATATAGTGTTATATATACATGAGCCTTGGTCTATTTGAGAAAGAAGGGACCGTATTGGTTGCACACTAGCAGGCACGAGCTACCCACCTTATATTGTTTGTATTAACTATGATTTTTATGTATTGATTTAATAAAGGCTATTGTTTTTATCACCACCATCAGTTGTGTATCTGTTAGTGACACATTCTGGGTTTGTGCTTAGATTTATTCCTAAGGGTTAGGCCCTCGTTGTGGTGCTATTCACGTCCATTTAGGTCAATCTTTGGCTTGTTTGGCCAACGATGACTTGTGTCATATGATCTGTAAACTCCTGGTACGGTGACTGCACCCGTCATACGTATGTTGCTTTATGGTTACCATTTGTTTTTCTTTCTGTAGATACACCGGACACAAGAACCAGAGCTACAAGCTCGACAGCTGCCTTAGCGAGAAAGACACGCACGTCGTGAGCTGCTCCGAGGACGGCACCGTCTGCTTCTGGGACCTGGTGGAGGTGAGGGCGGCGGGAGCACCGGGGGCTATAGGTTAAACTAGGGAAGCCCGCTATGAAAATGCCCCTCCCCTCACATGTCCTGGTGCATGCCGTCACTTAATGAGGTCCACGCGGTTGCGACGTGCCCTGCAGATTCACAAATTGCATTAACACAAAATTGGAGAAATCTGCTGGGCAGCAACACTTTAGGCCGGGGTCAGACGAGTGTTTTGCAGAGCGGAAGGAGAGTGGACATTCCTTACACTCTGGCCGCGTCGCTGAGTGCAGTTGGTGAGCTCAGCACTGCGAGGATCGCGCTTTGCAGCCCCGTCGAACGCGCGTCGACGGGAAGGCTTTCAGGACGGCAGCAGCACATCCTCTGTAGCACGCGTAATTCGTGCAGACGCTACCGCGTGTGGCCAGCTCCAAAGCGTCACAACACTGACGCACGTCAGTACGGGTGTACATAGTGCGGTTTTCTGACCCCGACCTTAATCCTTTATAGACAAAGGCTCATTAGCCTCGCTGTGCGTCAACGACCAGAGGACTGTTGCCATGTACATTTCTCTTACTTACAGGGCAGCATATAACATGTGGGGGTGCATGGCTAAAGGACAGAAAGCGTGTGTTCAAGGTTAAAATATACCTAATATTTCATGAGAAATTAAATGTGAAAATGAAGTAAAGTAACTCGGGACAGATTGCGAGGTTTGCACAGAATGCAGGAATACCACGTGTATCCGGAGTGTAAAATTGTTTTAATTTTATTTATACGTCATGTGTCACTAAGTGTATTCGTTTAAAACTAAGAATTCTACTTCATAGGTCGCCGTGGTGATTGCTGCACAGAAACACCGTCATTTTAATTTTACACTGTACGGTGCAATTCGGCTATACAGAAAGCTGGCCATTCGCCAGATGCCATTGAATTGACAGCAAAATAAAGTGCAGTTCGTCCAAGTGAAATTGTCCCATCTATGCAGAAAATGCCAAACTGCACCGAAATGTCAGGGAGATGCGGAGTTTCAGTGAATCCCATAGGAATTTTATTGGTTTAAACACATTATAAAAAAAAAAAGTTTCTTCAGAGACCCTGCGGTGAATAGTGAATGCACTGCAGGGTTGGCGAACTGGAACCACCGAAGTGTGCCAAATGAAAGTGCACCATTTCCCCGAAATGTCGGTGCTCTTTGAAGAATCCTCTTGTTCTTCAGGCTGGCACAGCATCGTGTAGTTCTGAAACCTCTGAGGTGCCACCTTCCCTGGGTGTAAGGCTTGGCCATCCACTGGGTTACCTGAATACGTAAAATGCCATAGGCCAATCAGGGTCGTCCACTGGAAGTATCTGTGGATGACAACTGTGGACAGGCTGCCGGGCGACAAAGAAAAAAAACAACCCTGCTGCGGGGGTGAAAAAAAACCCAAAAAAACCTGATTCAGCATCAAGGACTGTCCAGCGCAGTCGGCTCATAGTGAGAAAAACTCGCCGGGGGGATTAACCCCCTCTTCCTGGTGCTGAAAATGTTTCAGCGACAGTGAGAAATGCTGAAACCAGCCAGTAGAGGGGGGAAAAAGTAGATAAAAGTTGTTTTTTTTTAATGGAAAAGTTTGCCTGAATCGTACAATTAAATTTAAAAAATTTTAAATCAATAAATAAGTTTTTTTGCCAATTAACCCCTTAGGGACCTTGGACGTACCATGTACGTCATGGCAGCGGGTCTCTTTTAGACCCGCTGACGTACATGGTACGTCCTGCCGTGTTTTGAGCGCTGGAAGCGATCGGATCGCTTCCAGCAGCTCAAATGCCATTGCAGGATGCCTGGGAGTCCAGGCATCCATGCAATGGCGGTTACAAGTGCCGGGGCACCTTGTGATCGCTCCCCGGGAGCAATCAACATCCGGTTTCACCGGAGAGGTGCCCGGCACTTGTAGAGAGCGCTGGAAGCGATCGGATCGCTTCCAGCAGCTCAAATGCCATTGCAGGATGGCTGGGAGTCCAGGCATCCGTGCAATGGCGGACAGAAGTGCCGGGGCACCTTGTGATCGCTGCCCGGGAGCGATCAACATCCGGTTTTACCGGAGAGGTGCCCGGCACTTCTAGAGAGCGCTGGAAGCGATCGGTATCGCTTCCAGCTGCTCTGTGTATATTGCAGGGATGCCTCGACATCGAGGCATCCCTGCAATATGCTTACCTGCCGCCGGTCCGCTCAGTGATCGCTCCCCCCGAGCGATCACTTCCGGTAGCGGCAGGAAGTACTGAGTGCCACGAGGTATCGTGGCACTCAGTACAAAAAAGATCACATGAGTGATCAGGTGCTCTGCTGGGTGCCTCGAGGGATCAAGCCACTCAGCAGACTAAAAAAAAGTGTAAAAAAGTGTAAAAAAAGAAAAATAAATGAATAAAAAGGTATAAAATAAAATAAATGTGACAGCCAAGTGTCGGATATCATCTCTGCACGTGAATACAACACGTTTATATATATTGGATTTATCCGCCAAGCCTCCAATATATCAGGGATTATTATTTCATAAGAAACTTATACGAGACACAAATATCAATCGTCTATATCTCTTAGAAATTATCCTGAATTCTTTTAATTGTCTGTGTTTTGCTTTAAAAAATACAATAATCAATAATCGGATAAAAATATATATATATTTATTACGTATACAAAAAAATTTCAAATCTCATATCATAAACAAAAATTTATAAACCACAATCCAGCATATAAAAACTAGCTTCACAATATATATATCTCCGGTTAGTAACTGCATATATGATTAATATCATTTACCTTATCAGTTAGTAACTAATACACAAATGGTTAATAAACATTTCTGCTTAATACAACATGCATTTCCCAGCAAACAATGTTTAACCAGCCAGCTCTTATAGATATATATATATCTCTATGCTACATGGATCAACAAAAGATGAGTTAATTTAATGATCAGTAATAAAAACTTATTTAGTGAATCCTCCCCTAATCGAGAATTAAACTTCTAATCTTTTGCTTTTTATTTTTGTAGTTATATAATTCCTTGCTTATTAATTTTAATCACAGTAATTTCCAAATTCAATATATATATTGGTATCAATCTTGCAACATTTCTTTAGGAATAAATCCTTATATCCACTTCTTCATATTTCTATCTGCAGAATAGAATTACTTAGAATTTGGATTTTAACCTTATCCGAGAAGTCTCAGTCTACGTTGCAAAAATCTCTACAAATATATTTTTACATTAATTCCTTATTTCATACATTACCTGTCCAATTTGGATGTTGATGAGTCTGCCTTGGAATTTTCTATGTGATGCTTTGTTTTGGAATATGTGAAAATTATCGATATGAGATAATCAATGCATGTGAGTTAGAGATTTGGTGAGAATATTGATTGCCTCATGTCTTGGGATCTGCCTGCATCGTGATGTGAGTCTGAATGCTGCAATTTCCCGACTCCTCAGAGTGTCATATATAATGAACGTCTGAGTGCATGGCGATGTGAGCCTCTCCGCTGGAATCTCCCGACTCCTCAGAATGTCATGTATAATGAATGTCTGAGTGCATGGTGATGTGAGTCTCTGTCTGTTGGAATCTCTGACTGACTTACAAAAGAACCTTTGCCGCCTATTCTACCCAATTTGACGTCATGGATAATCAATAATATGAATCATTATTTTTACTATCCTCTAGAGGGCAGTATTGCACTTCTTATATTAATTCCATTAATTCCACTATTTCTTTTTAATAGTCTTATCTCGGGTCAAAAGGTCAGACTGGCTTAACAAAGAGCCTGGTCTTTTAACTACTAGACTGTCTCTGTCTTCTGATTTATAGTTCTCCTCCCTTTTGGTTGCTTAGATCAGCTAAATTCTTTCCTGGTTAGCTCACAGAATATATTCTTTAGTAATTTTTATTATTTACCAATTATATACTTTCTACAATATTTTGGAGTATATATTTCATACTGTAATTATAATAAAATATACCTTGATTATAAACATATATTTTGTGAATATAATTCTACATTACAAAATATTTTCTCTTATTCCTATACCCAAAAGAAACAAAATCTCTTTTGTTTTAAAAACTTAGAATAGACCAATAAATTTACTTATGACACGTCTTAACATTATCTCACATTCATTCATTCTAGGTTCCTTCATGTCTGGATAGATTTCACCCAGAAATGAACTTTAGAAATGAACGAGGTTTTTTTTTTTAAACAGAGAAATTTTGAAAGAAAAACTGTCTTTAAAACAAAATGGCTACAAGCATCCATTTTAAATTCTTTGTCTCTCTAATATACCCGACAAAGATGGCGCTGCCCTTCTAAGGGCAGGGTCATCTTGGGGCTGTGTGGGATGTTCCTAGCCTGCCTCATCAGAGAGGCAGGCTAGCAACATCCAATCAGAAGTAAGATAAAATCTAAATAAAATTTCTAATTTGTCAGGTCAGGTCAATATTTTGTAAATATTGGCTCTGACCTCTGTGATTCTCCCTCCCTCTCCTCACTTGTGTTTTGGTGAGCGAGAGAGAGAGATCAGATTTGACAGGTTAGAGATTTTAGGTAGATTGAGTGAGATTAGAAAAATTGAGGCAGATTAAGGCTGGGGTCAGACTGAGGCAGTGCGAACGCGCGTTCTGGCGCACTTAATCACGGCCGCACTAGCAGCAGATGCCGGGCAATGACAGCCAATATACGAAGTACGGTCGCACAAAAGTCCGGCTGCGCAACGCAAGTGGAAAATGAACGCATTTTTTCGAGAACGTTAAACCACTAGTACTGACGTACAGAGTGCGCTGCGTCCGCTAGCGGCGTGTGTGCGTGAATTGGAGACGTCAGACGCTGCTAATGTCCGGCCAACATAACGTCCAGACGCACAAAGTGTTTTATTGAAGATCCGTACAAAATCACGGATGAAACTGCGCATCGTATGACCGCTATTGCGTATTCCGGGAAAAAATACGTCCATTCTTCGAACGCACATTTTCACGGACAACGTGAAAAATGCGTTAGTCTGACCCTAGCCTTAGAGAGATTTTAGGGAGATTTAGAACAATTGAGGCAGGTTTAGAGTGATTTAGAGAGATTTAGGTGTTTATTTGTATTTTCTTGTGAAACCCAACGGTTCTTCTAAGAACCAATAATCCGCTTATATATATAATAATTATAAAATTTTCTAATCTATTATATATAATGTCTGAGAGGGTGTACAGTGCCGAGGAGGCATATGCCATCCTGGCGTCAGAATCTGAGGCATCTGCGTCAGACTCAGACCCTGATTTCGACCCCGCTAACTGCTCAGAGACGTCGCTAGATACATCATCTATGCTGGCTGATGTATCTAGTGATGTTTCTGATGCAGATCCTGGGTCACCACCTGCCAGCAGGAGACGCACAGCTCCAGCTGAGGAGTGGGTAGTGCCTCATCGCCAGAGGCCAGATATCCCTCCTTTCACGGCAAATCCTGGCATCAATATTGATGTTGCAGGATTTACCGCCACACAGTTTTTGCAGGTGTTTATGGGGGATGATTTGTTGGGCCACATCGTGGCCCAATCAAATCTGTATGCCCATCAGCATTGTGCTGCGAAGCCAGACTCCTACTTGGCAAGGCAGCAATGGACCCCGCTAGATGTGCCAGAATTTCTGAAATTCTGGGCACTTACTATGCTGATGGGCATCATAAAGAAGCCCTCAATTTGCTCCTACTGGAGCAGTAGCCCCATCTGCTCTACCCCCATTTACCCCAATCAATGTCACGTAGAAGGTATGAAAACATTTTGCGTTTCATGCACTTCAGTGACAACAGCCTGTGCCCTCCTAGAGAGCATCCCCAGTTTGACAGGCTGTATAAAATCCACCCCCTGATTACCCACTTCGCCGCCAGGTTTGCAGAGGCTTATACACCTGGAAGGAATATCTGCGTGGATGAATCCCTAATGAAATACAAGGGAAGGCTGGGATTCAAGCAGTATATTCCTTCCAAACGCTCCAGGTATGGAGTGAAGGTGTATAAGCTCTGTGACAGCGAGAGTGGGTATACTCAGGCCTTCCGGGTGTACGAGGGAAAGGATAGTAGCCTTGACCCTCCAGGTTGCCCAGAACACATGGGAACCAGTGGCAAGATTGTGTGGGACCTACTTTTTCCCCTGATGAACAAAGGGTACCATTTGAATGTTGATAATTTTTATACGAGTGTCCCTTTGTTCAAGCTGCTGTATTGTTTTGATACAGCAGCATGCGATACTGTTCGCAAGAACCGCGTAGGTTTCCCAGCACAGCTTGTCCGCACCCGGCTAAAAAGGGGGGAGACCTCAGCTCTGCGCCAAGAGGAGCTGTTGGCGGTCAAGTACAGAGACAAGAAGGATGTATACCTTCTATCCACCATCCACACTGAGCGGTCTGTGGAGGTCTCTGTACGTGGCAGAGCTGAGCGCATCAGGAAGCCAGTGTGCATCAAAGCCTATAACCGGCATATGGGTGGGGTTGATCTGGCAGATCAGCTGCTCCAGCCCTACCAGATTATGCGGAAGTCAAGGGCCTGGTACAAAAAGGTTGCAATTTACCTGATGCAAATTGCAACCCACAATGCCTTTTTGCTCTGCAAAAAAGGCAAACCCCGGAGTGACGCTGTCCTTTTTACAGTTTCAGCTCCAGGTCATTTCGGGGTTTTTGTACCAGGATGCACATGCTCCCCGGGCGGTGATGGGGGACAGAGTTGGGGCTACACATTTTATTTATAAAATCCCCCCTACTGAGGGCAAACAGAAACCCCAAAAAAGATGCAGGGTGTGTTTCAAGAGGGGGCAGAGGAGAGACACAATCTTTTACTGCCCAGAATGCCCTGGACAACCCGGTCTGTGTCTTGGGGACTGTTTCAAGCTATATCACACTGTGCGTGATCTGTGATTTTTTTTTCCTTTCTATTTTTTCTCACTCTCCAGTTAGTTAGTTCAGTTTAGTTTTTTTTTTCTTTTACTGCACCAGACTTTTACATTTTATTCCTACATTTTTATGTTCTACAATTGGTGCTGTATTTTGCCAAAATCTTTGCACACCTATGCATGGGGGGCATGGGTGTACTCAGGAGACCTTGCAGAAAACAACCTGGAGAGTTTTCATGCAGTAACAAACAACAGTGTCTCCTAAATCACAGTCCAAAACTACTGTGGGCGTAAAAATCTGAAAATTGAAAAATTACACCACACACCTTCTCAAATGTTTTGGGCTAAAACCGTTGCATCCATGGCATCAAAGCACTCCATATGCAATACCTTGGGGTGTCAACATAACAAATATAAACAATTTTCTGGCAATAATTCAAACCGGGGTATGCGGTAGACCCAAAACCAAAGCTAGGCCTAGTCGAAGAAATAATCTCAATTTCAACTCCAATGACAAAGTCATAAAAATTGTATTTGAACCTTCCCAAAATCCTGGCAAACCTATGCATGGGGGGCATGGGTGTACTCAGGAGACCTTGCAGAAAACAACCTGGAGCGTTTTCATGCAGTAACAAACAACAGTGTCTCCTAAATCACAGTCCAAAACTGATGTGGGTGTGAAAATGAAAAATGACCACCAAACAGTATCCAATTTGTTTGGAGCAAACGGTTGCATCCATGGCATAAAAACACTCCATTTACAATACTTTGGGGTGTTAGCTTACCAAATATATGCACGTTAATAAAATTGGGGTATGTAAAAAGGCCCCTAAAAAGAAGATAAGCAAAGAAGATACTGTATGTCAAATTAGAAAATTGACAAGCACATGTCAAAGATTGGCGTAGCACCCCAAAAACAACAGAACAAATCTATATATGGGTGGTATCACTTTACTCAGAAGATGTTGCTGAACATATTTTGGGGTGTTTTTTGGCAGTAACCCATAACTGGATTTGACAATTCATGCCTAAAGTACAATGTGTGTGAAAAAATAACACAAAAAGTGACAACCTGAAAGTTTGACATAGAGCTAGTGCATGGAAAGTGTTAAAATACAACTCTTTGAAGCACCCTAGGGTGTGCCCTTTCTAAAAATATATGGTTTGATGGGGGTAAATTACTTTGGCCGGCTTCAAAAATGTCCCAAATAGGACATGGGTGCATGATGACGAAATGTGAAAATTCCAAGTTGGAAAACTGAAATGCGCACCCCCCAAATAAGGCCTATTAGCCCCCAAATGACCCGACATACCTATACATGGGTGGTATCAAATTACTCAGAAGATGTTGCTGAACATATTTTGGGGTGCTTTTTGGCAGTAAACCTTAAAGTTCACAGTACATGTATTCTTAAATTGCGTTCAAAAAAAAAAAATCCTCAAACTTTGGCATAGATTTGTGGTAAAATGGTTTGCATGGAAAGAGTCAAAATACCCCAAGTTTAATACCTTGATTTGTGTACTTATACATATTTTTTTTATGTGGAGGGTTATTCAGGAATTAGTGACAGATATCAGTGTTACAATGTCACTAGCACTAGTTTTGAAAATAAACTCTTTGGAAATGGCAAAGTGCTACTTGCACTTATTGTTGCATAAAATAAGGAAAAAGGCGAGGAATATGTAAACATTGGGTATTGCTAAACTCAGTACTAAATTTAGAAACTACTAAGGAATTAAATTTTTTTGACGGTTGTTGATACATAAGAAATTTTGGGGGTCAAAGTTCGAAAAAGTGGTGTTTTTTCAATTTTTTTTGTCATATTTCACAATGTTTTTTATAGTAAATTATATGAAATGATGAAAAAAATGGTATCTTTATAAAGTCCATTTAACCCCTTAGTGACCGGGCGGTTTTACACAAATCCGTCCTTTAGTGACCGCTGCTGTTTTTACGTTTCTGCGCTGCTCGTGTTTAGATCAAATTTTCCTCTTACTCGTTTATTCAACCCACACATATTATACACCCTTTTTCCCGCCATTAAATGGACTTTCTAGAAATACCATTATTTCCATCATATCCAATAATTTAATATAAAAAAAATATGAAATATGATGAAAAAAATGGTAAAAACACACTTTTTCGTAATTTAATCCCCTAAAGCTATAACCACCAATAAAGACCCCGGCTAAATAGTTTCCAAATTTTATCCCGAGAATATAAATACCCAATTTTTACATGTTTTTACCTTTTAACCCTTTCACTGCTGAGCCAGTTCACCTATGTGCGCTGCGCTCATTCTGACCATTTTGTGCTAATTATTTTTAGATGACAGCCTAGGTCCTATTTAATTAAACTCCCCCCAGACAAAAAAAACTTTAAATAAAATAAAAAAATGTTTTTTTTTTTAAATTTTTTTATTATTATTTTTTTATTTAATTTTTTTTTTTACATTTTTTGTTAAAACCAAACCTGGTCATGTTTATCGGGAGATAAAGGGATCCTTAGGATCCCCTTATCTCTACATGGCAGCTAGAGGGTTAACTGGCCCACTGACATCCTCACACATATGGTGAGGTTGTCAGTGGGTGGGTGGGGACCTGGAGGCTAGGCTGACATCCAAGATGTCAGCCCCCCTCCAGGTTTGAATCACGTTTTGGCGCCAATTGGCGTCGCAACGTGATCCGGCGGCGAAATGGTTAATGCCATACACCGCTGGAAAGGGGAGGCTCTCCCCTCTCCAGCGGTGCAAACGGCATCTCCCTAGCTTCAATGATTGGGGAGATAGAGGGCTCCAAAGGAGCCCCTCCCCTCCATTGAAACACATGGGGGCACCTTCTGATGACGTCACCACGCAGCGTGGCGACGTCATCAGCCTCGCCTGCCCATGTAAATCACATGGGCAGGCTTCCTCCCTGTCAGATCGACGTGGGATCCGACGAGGGAGGTGAGTATCGGGCGGGAGGGGGATTTGGCGCCGCTGACGTACCCTGTACGTCATCGGGTCTAAGGGAGACCCGAACACAGGACGTACAAGGTATGTCAGCGGTCGGGAAGGGGTTAATGACGAGAAAAACAGTGTAAAATATGTGTAGGTTGCATAAACGAGTAAGAGGAAAATTTGTCCTAAACACTAACAGCGCAGAAACGTAAAAACAGCAGCGGTCACTAAAGGACGGAATTGTGTAAAACCGCCCGGTCACTAAGTGAATTAAAAAAAAAAAAGTGAATAAAATTAAAAACGAGAATATTTTTCCATTGAATCCTATGGGCTTTGGGCACAGTGGTTTTCCTATACAACGCATCTTTTTCCAGTTCCCCTGCCTGGCGGTTTAACTATACCAGGGGTCAGCAACCTTGGCTCCCTGATGTTTTTGGAACTACATCTCCCACACTGCTCACTCACCCATTAGGCTGACTGAGCCACATGGGAAATGTAGTTCCCAAAACATCAGGGAGCCAAGGCTGCTGACCCATGAACTATACAATGCATCTTTTTCATGTAAACTTGTAGCAGTTCGTCCCGGTATCGTCCGATAAAATCTATTGAAATTGAAAGGATCACACATCTGTTTTAAAAGCATAAAACTGTCTGAAATCGTCAGTCGGTGGTCTGATGCCTTGGATGCCTGCACGTTGTAGGATCGGACGACTTCAGACGATATCGGATGATCGAACCATCGCACAAATATGGACCCAGTGGACGCAGCCTTAAAGCTCTGCATTGCATGACGTAACAGGCCGGTGGTTCCCAAACTTAGTCCTCAGATTCGATTATTTTTGGTGTCAAGGCTTTTTTTTATGTGATATGAATTGCCTCATGATGTTCTATATTCCAGTTATCCCTCTGTGTGCAAATCCCATGTTCTTGTTCACTGCACGCATCATCTGTCCACACACACGCCACATACAAAAAAGGTAACTGATATAATCTGTCATCTTTTCCCCACAGGGTTCATTAGTTCTCAAGCTCCCAGTCTGCAAAGGAGTTGTCCAGTCGCTGTCGTTTCATCCCACCGAGCCCTGCCTGCTGACGGCAAGCGAAGGTACGGTCCAGATCTGGACTGGGGAGTCACAAGAGGAGGAAAGTGCAAGCAGAGACTGAGGAAACACTTGTTTTTGGGTTTTATGTTTTTATTTATTCAGTTCGAACTTCTTCTTCCTTTGCCATTACAAAACTCAAGATTAAAAATAAAAATATCCTATTTCACCAGTTTAGAAAAAACTATCTGCATTGCTTCGTGCATATAATCCCATTTCACCTGACATCTCCACGCTCAAAAAAAAAAAAAAAACCCTTTATATAAACAGCAATGCATCAAAAACAAAAAGACATGTACAGCATCCGGTACGAACACAGCATGGAGAGGTAGGCAGAACCGTATATACACACACACACACACACCTTTATATACATATCTATAGGCAGGAGAGCACTTTATATTTATATAATCTACAATGTAACGTGTGTATCCACACTGTACGGGTTTTTCTAGGTGGGCTTCGGCGACCGGTCAGACCCCAGAGCAAAAGGAAGGCAGCAGCTATGCTCAGCGTTTAAAATCAATGAAGGGTGCGGAAGGGCTTTTTCTTTTTTCGGGGAGTCCAAGTCTAGTTACATTATGGAACCACCGCTTCAAGTTGATTCGCTTAGTCCTGCTCTGGTTTCTTGGTGCAGAAATCCGCGTGCTTCTGGGCAAAGGTCTGTGCCACCAAAAGCGGGAACACCAGCGTGGCGTCTGCGTACACCTACGGGCAGAGGAGAGTATTAGTGGTGGCGCTGCAATAAAAAAAAGGATTGAGAGAAGAGCTTTGGTATGCAGGGCATTTTATACACTGAGCTGTGGATAGTGTTAGGGGGGTTATTCACTAAACACGAGTTCACCATTGTAGCCAAAAACAGTAAGAAAATCACTAGGGCTGAAACAACTGATCAATAATGAAAATAGTTTAATCTGTGCAGCGCACACATTGTTTCGAGTCAGATGGAGTTAAACATTATTCACCTCAGATATTACGCTGGAGAAGACATGCGGCTGCTTCACACTGTATTATTTAGTTCTAGGATTACGTTGGGCATTACCAGTTTTTATTTAGTATATAAACCGTAGCAGAAATATCACTCAGACCGTGGGGCACAGCCACTGGGCGGGCAGTTCTGCAGTGTTTTATCCAAACTTTGAGCTGGAGTCCTGTACCACCACCCCACCCTCCCTCCCTCCGGTCCAGAACTACCATCACTCCTTTTGGTCCCTTCCCCGCAAACTCCGTTTTAGTCTCTTGCCCAAACTCACAACCTCTCATCTCCAGCCCCCCCCCCACTCTGTTTGCTCACAAAAATCGTATAAAAAAACAAAAAAAAACACTATGCATCCTGACCACTTCAGCTTTTTATCAAGGTCAGGCTGCAGAGTGTCCCCCATTTCTCACCCCACTTTGCGTGCTGACATGTCTGAACGCTCCTAGCAGTGTTCATTCAGGAAGAAAGCAGACATGCACTTCAGTTGCGTACGAAGCATCAATCCATCACTATGACCAGGTGCTTGCGTACCTTGTGTGTTAATTTTTCAATGTGCGTACAAAAGTTTTACATACACTACAAAAAAAAAAAAAGGGTAATTTTTTATTATCCGAAAAAAATAAAAAATCCGCCAACTAATCGATAATGAAAATAACCATTAGTGCAGCCCAGTCACCATTGGTCGCAACTAGGGTAAACTTCAGCTGCCCAAAAGAGAATTCAACATCGGCACCAACGTCATCCTTCCATAAACTGCAGCTATGTTCCAGACAGTTTGCTGCGGCGGTGAATATACATGGGTGGTTTTAATGTGCTGAAGAACTCCGGTAAGAACATTTGACAACTTCAGCTGAAATACCGGTGACTAGTAAGCCGAGAACTATAGTGGAAGTTCCCTAAACCATGAAATCACCATAACTGACCCACCATGTATCGCCACAGTAAAACCACCGTTCCTGACTAAAACGCAAAGCTTTAGCTCTCCACAGGAAGGAGTTCTTCTCCGAGATGTGATCTTTAAAGACCTGACTCCCATAAAGAGAATTTTAATTCAACGACGACTCGCAGGCTCATATTTTGCATTTCTTTAATCAGCAGCAAAGAACATAAGAAAAAACTTGTTCAACAACAGACAAACTTGTCTATCCCTTCCCACAGTCCATTGCACCAAGGTTTCCTCCCCTCTTCATAAATAGCCCCGTCCTGCAGCCATAATCTTCTTTGCTGCTCCAGTACAAGATATGTGAAGTGTCAGCGCACACTGGTCCCAGCCCTAACTCGGGCACGCCCATTGGTTGCGCATCGTGCGTATATTTCACTGGGTGCGCCTGCATGGTTTTTGCTGCATTTTGTGGTCTCTCCTCGCGGGAAATCACTGGCAGTTACCTGCACTGTTCCAGAGCGTTTGCAAGATGCCGGCTGCCAAATGCAAGTCCCCCTCAGAGTACTCAGGGATAGTGCCCGCTGCGAGCCCGCCCCTGTTAACCCCAGATATCCAGGCCTGCATTGTCTCAGCCGTCCGTGCAGAGGTCGCCATTCTGTCCAAACTTTTCTAATTCCTTGCAGGACGTTTTAGCAGTCGTTCAGACCTTACACCACCACCCAGTCCTGCAACCCCGGGTTCCTTGCCTGCAGAGGGGCTGTCTACCAGCTGTGTGGAAGTTTTGTCCCCCTGTTGGGGTTGGTAAAATGTCAGTGCAAAAATCCAAGCATCTGACACGAGGGGCTGGCAACCCTGCCCCATCTGATGAAAAACCCATGCCTTGTAAACGGCCCCAGAACCCCGGCGGTTAATCCTTCAAGGAGACCTAAGCAAGCGGTAAAATCCCCTCCATCGGAGATGGATGGTGAGGAGGAAGCCTCTCACTAGAAGACGATGTGATGCTCCACGCACCTTCTGATTAAATCTTTGAGCTCGAGGATGCAGAGGTCCAGACCCTACTAGGGATGTGGCAGGGATTTGTGACCCGCAGGGGCATCCCCTTTTTTACCCTGAAGACCTGACCAATCCCTATTTGGTCCCCTAGGCCTCACGTGGAGAAATGACTCGATGAGCACCCTTTGGATAAAGCCATAAGGGATAGATTGCGGGCTGAATGCACCCATCCCACCACTCTGGGGAAAACCTCACCTCTCTGGTGGACAAAGATTTCCAAAAATTTGTTACCCACCATGGTTGGTCCGCAAAAGCTGGCATTGACCAGGCTCTTAAAGAAATGTCAGGACTGATTGCTTGACACCATTGGGCCCCTGGTCAAGTTGTTCAATATAGCAGAAGACACTAAAGCGCTGGAGGACACCCTCAATCCCCTTATTGTGCGGGGGTGGCTCCAGTGCGCCGTTTCCTGGCCTACGCTAACACTGGACCTGCGCGATTTGGCAGAATTGGCATTCTGTTCCAAGTGGACACGCAGCTTACTGAAAAAGCAGAGTCGGTCCTCGGCAGTGAGGCCCAGGGGTTGTTGTCTGAAGGTAAATACATCCCTTCACAAGGTCTCCAACCTCCCTGAAGTGGGTGTTCATAGGCAGTGTTTTCGGTAGGGAGCACTCTACAGATTGCTCAGGATCTGGTTCCGGTACAGCAGTGTTTCCCAAACCTGTCCTCAGGACCCTCCGCCTTGCCAGGTTTTCCAGATATCTGCAGCACAGCACAGGTGATAGGATTTGCTGCTCAGTGATTGCAGGATTCAGTCTGCTTTTCCCCAAGGTGATCTGCAAAATCTGGCGAGTTGAGGGTCCCGAGGACAGGTTTGGGAAACACTGCGGTACAGCCAGGTCCTTCTCGGCCCCTTATGTGCCGCAACCCCAAGGGGAAGATACCTCCTATTCCACCAGGTTCTCCCCATCCTGCAGCTGCGAATGGCGGGGTAGAGGCTTTCGGCGGATCTTAAACCACCTCTCGACCTTCAGGTAAGCCCTCTGTTAAGAACTCCATGTTTGGTACAGGTTGGGGGTTGTATTGCCAGATTCCTCGCCAGGTGGGGGGAACTGACGTCGAACCCTTGGGTCCTGCAGACGGTGGCGGGGTTTCGACTGAATTTTGTGTCCGTCACAATAGTCTTCTCTACCTCCGTTTCGGTTCTCAGCTGAGAGGATCGGTCCTGGTGGACGACAAGATACGAAGGCTCGTTTTCAAAGGGGGCTGTGGAACGCGTTTGCATCGGGAAACGTGGGATTTGTAAGCAACCTTTTCTTGGTATCCAAGAAAGATGGGGGCTCGCGCCCGGTTATAAACCTAACGGTTCTCAATTCATTCCTGCTATACGGCCACTTCAAGATAGAGGGCATGTGCGATCTCCCGCATGTTCGCCTTCGCGGGGACTCGCTCGCCAAGGTGGACTTGAAGGATGCTTATATTTCAGGAATGAAATCCCTCCCCTGCAACTTGAGAAATGATGGACGAGATAAAGTGACTAAACACCAAATTTGAACCGGGTAAACTCCCCAATAAAGAGGCAATATCCCTCCTTGTATTATGAACACATTTCCTTTATTATTGATTTAATTAAAAATGATCTCCTTTATTATTAAAACAATCGGTCATCCAATGACCAAAAATGACTCGCCTTAGGCAATTACA
Source organism: Leptobrachium leishanense (assembly GCA_009667805.1). Classification (NCBI taxonomy): domain Eukaryota; kingdom Metazoa; phylum Chordata; class Amphibia; order Anura; family Megophryidae; genus Leptobrachium; species Leptobrachium leishanense. The sequence goes on from CM019065.1 coordinate 36,897,225, forward strand.
CTGCACCTTGTTGGTTTGGAGTTTTTGAAGGCTGTGATAGTTTCAAAATAACTGTTGGAATATTCAGACATTGATAATAACATAGATGTGTGTGATATTTCATTCAAATGAGATATTATTGATACACATTTCAATTTACACACATTCCTTATATTCCCTATGTTAGATGCAATGCTGCACTGTCCAAATTAGAGAATTTGGTGGCCTCGCTGGTTATATATTGTCTGTTTGAACTCTGCTTACCCTTTTATTACTAAATGTGTATGTTTTCATGCTGTGTTAGCAGCCAATTATTCTGCATGTTCCATGCATTAGATCATTGCTGAATTTGCAGTCAATTTTAATACATCGACTCTGAGGCTCCTATTGCTTCTCTTTCTTGCTTTATTAAACATAGCAGCAAGTGGCAACTAGCAAGAACTTAGAAATATGAAGCATTTATATTGAAATAAGAGAAAACACATAACAGTAATAACAGGTATAGATGGTATCTTCCGACACCCCTGCACTCCTTTGGATCGGTCCTCCTTCCTGTCAGAGACCATCAAACCCAGTCAACATCCCTCCTACTTCCTCTTTCTTAGCTGCTCGGCGACTAGATAAGTACTCAAATTTCCTCTGCAATTTTACCCCATAGTTATTATATTTATTAATTGGGGCTGTATATTATCGATTTATATATTTATTTCGCGGGCACCCGGCTCTAACCGCGGGTCCGCATTCGTTTTTTGGTTTCATTTTCCCATCGAGTGTTTCTGACCGCAGCGTCCTCCCCTCTGCCTGTATTCACGAGACGCTGCACGCGCTCGCTGATCGGGTGGGCGGGGCCCCTGCTAGGTCCACACACACGGGGATTTTCCCAGCGCCAGAGCTCCTCTCACCAGCGCCATGCCACGAGGCAAAACCCCGCAGCGCCCAGCCTCCCCAGCGGAGGAATCTGAGCACTCTTCAGAGGACAGTCCGGGTGAGCAGCAACACAAACCTAATGCACCCGTTCTGATCCAGGCACAGATGGCTCCTTCCCAGTCTGCTACCCTTGATCCATATATGCAGGCGTCTATTGGCTCTTCAGTCTTTAAAGCTGTGTCTGTCATGTCAGCGGATTTCACCCGCTCCCTTAAAGAGATGATGGCTGAGAATCGCCACAATGATGATCCCCCGCCACTGGCGGCTATTGATACGGGCGATATACTCACCGCGGTGAGGCCCCCCGAGACCCCCCTGGCCACCACCATGGGGAAACAGTCAGTGAAACATGCACGACACATGACTGGAGGGGCTGGCATCCTCGCAAAAATGCCGGGACACGTGCACCCATCCCCTGCTGCTGCAACCCGTAAACGGGCTTCTGCACACACGGTGTCAGCGCACACCAAAAAGGTTAAAATTACTACGGTTTCCAACCCTGACACCGCTGTGGTCCCTGCTCCGCTTCAGGACACTAACCTGGATTCGGAAGAGGATACCAATAGCGATGCCTTAGTAAAATCCTCATCCGAGGCATACACATCTGAGACCTCGGTGAAAGTGGATTCAAAAGTCCGGCCGGGCATTATTTACGACCCATTGGGTAACCCACTTTTTTGTCCAGAGGACCTTTCCCATCCACGGTCCGCCGAATGGTCCCCACTGCCCCATGTGGAACAATGGATGGACGCACAGGCACGCAAAGCCTTAGATAAGGCTACTCGGAACCGCATGAAGGCGGAATCCCCTCGTCCCACTACGAGCGGGAAGACTTGTCTGACCCCTGACGTGGATAAAGCCTTCGTGGACTTTGTCACACCTAAGGGATGGGTTCCCAACAAAGGCATAGACCACGCATTTAGGGTGTGCCAGGATAAATTGCTGGACACCATGGGTCCTTTAGTTAAATTGCTGGATACAGCAGAACAGGCAAAATTGTCTGGTGACCTCATGGACCCTGTTCAAGTCACCAATTGGGTCCAGAGGTCGCTCAGTTTCTTGGGTAATGCTAACACGGCTCTTGCCTCCGAAAAGGCGTAAATGCATACTCTTGAAAATGGATCGCCAACTGGCTGGCATAGCTGACCATGAATTAGGTGCTACGGCTAACGGAGCATTATTCGGCCAAGGTTTCTTGAAAGACATGAACGAATATTCTGGTGCATTCAACACGATGGACCGTGTGTCCAACTCACTAAAGAAGGTGTTTTCTGGGGTTTTCCCACGGGCCAGTGGATATCGGGGCCGAGCTACCGGCCGTGCAAAACCCATTTTTTCTGGTTCCACGGGAGGCAACCCCTCCACGACCGCTGCTCCTGCACCCTCCCCGTTCTTCCCTACCCGTTCACGGCCGTGGCGTGGCAGAAGATTCCGGGGTGCCAGAGGAGGTCATTCTTCCTCGTCCTTCAGACACGCAGGTAATTTCACACCTCATACACCCATCTACAACCAAGGTGGGGGGGGGTCGTTTAAAAAATTTTCACACCGCGTGGTGTCGCATTACATCGGACCCTTGGGTCCTCAATACTGTACAAGGGTTTGTTCTGGAGTTCTCTTCTCCCCCGCTCCAGATGACGATGCCTCACCCTCTCCCCTTTTCGGGGGAGGGAAGGACGTTAGTGGAGCGGGAGATTTCGGAACTGTACCAAAAAAGAGCCATAGAACGGGTTCCACAGGGGACCTCAGGTTTTCTGAGCAACTTGTTCTTGGTTCCCAAGAAGGACGGAGGTGTCCGTCCAGTCATCAACCTCAGAGAGTTGAATGGGACGGTGGTCTACCGACACTTCCAGATGGAGGGCATGCACATGCTCAAGGATCTCTTGAGACCCCACGATTGGTTGGCAAAGGTGGATCTCAAAGACGCATATCTGACCATCCCGATTGCCAGGGAATCGCGGGATTTCCTCCAGTTCCGCTGGGGTCCAGACCTCTGGAGATTTTGCTGCCTGCCTTTCAGCCTGTCTTCCGCCCCTTGGTGCTTTGGCTACGCACCAAAAAGGTGTCCACCTCATTATATACAGTTGTGTTCAAAATTATTCAACCCCCCACTGAAATTGAGTGTTTTGGCCAGTTTGACATTGATTTTGATCATTCAGTCATCTTGCTTACAATTAAATCAAAGAGGCACGTGTAGGTCAGACAAATATAACATAACATTTATAATGAAATAACCACAAATGTCTTTTCTGTGCTCACATCATTATCAGTTTTATTCAACCCCCAAGTGACATTCAATCTTAGTACTTATAACTGTAAAGGGATGTTGTACTAACAGCTTTTAAACGTGAAGCATAGCTTGACACAAGTGTCTTGCAGCGATCTACAGGTATCTTCGCCCATTCGTCATGGGCAAAAGCCTCCAGTTCAGTCACATTCTTAGGCTTGCGCACTGCAACTGCTTTCTTTAAGTCCCACCAGAGGTTCTCAATCGGATTTAAGTCAGGTGACTGCGATGGCCACTCCAAAATGTTCCAGCCTTTAATCTGCAACCATGCTCTAGTGGACTTGGAGGTATGCTTGGGATCATTGTCCTGTTGAAAGGTCCAACGTCTCCCAAGCCTCAGGTTTGTGACGGACTGCATCACATTGTCATCCAATATCTCCTGGTACTGAAGAGAATTCATGGTACCTTGCACACGCTGAAGCTTCCCTGTACCTGCAGAAGCAAAACAGCCCCAAAGCATGATTGACCCCCCGCCATGCTTCACAGTAGGCAAGGTGTTCTTTTCTTCATAGGCCTTGTTCTTCCTCCTCCAAACATAGAGTTGATCCATGGGCCCAAACAGTTCTAATGTTGTTTCAGTCCACAGAACACTATCCCAAAACTTCTGTGGTTTGTCCACATGACTTTTGGCATACTGCAGTCAACTCTTCTTATTCTTTGGAGACAGCAATGGGGTGCGCCTGGGAGTTCTGGCATGGAGGCCTTCATTACGCAGTGTGCGCCGTATTGTCTGAGCTGAAACTTCAGTACCCACATCTGACAAATCTTTTCTCAGTTCCTCAGCAGTCACACGGGGACTTTTCTCCACTCTACGCTTCAGGTAGCGCACAGCAGTCGAAGTCAGCATCTTCTTTCTGCCACGACCAGGTAGTGTTTCAACAGTGCCCTTTGCCTTGAATTTGCGAATGATGCTTCCTATGGTCTCTCTTGGTATGTTTAACATCTTTGCAATCTTCTTATAGCCATTGCCCTTCCTGTGAAGAGTAATCACCTCTTCTCTTGTCTTCCTGGACCATTCTCTTGACTTCACCATGTTTGTAACCACACCAGTAAATGTCTAAAAGGAGCTGAGTGTCACGGTCATTTTAAAGCTGCCTAATTGGTGCTTATTATGCTTTATTGCTGCTCCGTGACATCCACAGGTGTTTTCAATACCTGATTGAAAACATTTGAATGAACCTCTGTTCTTCAGAGTGGTAGTCTTTAAAGGGGTTGAATAATTGTGTCAATGAAGAATTCACAAAGGAAACATTTACTACTGTATTACAAAACCAATTGATGTAATTTTAGTTGCATATGGTTCTTTAAAAAGTCCTTGTAGGATTTCATTCTGAATACAATTACAAATGTACACTATATTCCCTAAAACCCTTTACAGCATTGTGGGTTGAATAATTTTGAACACAACTGTACCTGGACGACGTATTGCTAATGGCCTCGGAGAGTCTGCTACGTCTCCAGGTACAATGGACGGTCGACCTCTTTCAGTCTCTGGGATTCCTTGTGAACCAGGAGAAATCGATTCTTTCTCCATCTCAAACCTTGGAATTCCTGGGATTCGGGGTGGACAGTACCCTGATGTCTCTCAGTGTTCCCCTGCCCAAATGTCGATCGATTTTACGCGAAGTCCGATCCCTTCTGGGGGCCCAGACTCCATCACTAAGGGATCTGGCTCGCGTGATTGGCCTTTTGGCAGCGACAAGGCTGGCGGTGACACCAGCCCCCCTACACTATCGGGCCCTCCAACGCCTGAAGGCCCTTTTTCTCAGGAGGGGTCTCCCCTACACTGCTCGGATCTGTCTCTCGGGAGAGGCCAGACTAGATCTGGAATGGTGGACCGATCACCTCCACTCCTGCAACGGCAGGCCTATCCTGGTATCGCCCCCGACGATTACTATCGACTCCGCTTGTGGGTCAGGTTGGGGTGCTTATTGCGAAGGTTCCTCCACAGGAGGTCGCTGGTCCGCTCAGGAACGTCACCTACACATGAACGGCTTGGAACTCTTGGCAGGACTCTTTGCTCTCCAGAGTTTTCTCAAGGATCACACACATCGCTCAGTCCTCCTCCGGATGGACAATTTCCCGGCGGTCCGATACATCAACTCGCTGGGCGGTCCTCGCTCCCTACTTCTGACAACAATGGCTTCCCGCCTTTGGGAATGGTGTTTTCAGACAGGGATCGTAGTCCAGGTGCAGTTTATTCCGGGAATCTCGAATCAATTCGCAGATTGGAACTCGAGACACACGGAAGACTCCGGGCATTGGCGGCTGCGATCGTCAGTGTTCTCCGGCGTGGCGGCCCTCTGGGGGCCGTTTCACGCGGACCTATTTGCCTGCCGTCTCAACGCCCATCTCCCGCTCTTCTACAGTTGGCGGCCAGACCCACTGGCTTAGCCAACGGACGCTTTCCTGCAGGATTGGTCCGGGGCTCGCCAGTACGCCTTCCCGCCATTTCAGTTGATCGCTCGCACGCTGCGACAGGTCAGGACCCAGCAGGTCCAGGTGATTTTAATCACCCCGTTTTGGCAGAACCAGCATTGGTTCCCGATCCTGTTGGAACTCCTAGTGGATATTCCACATTATCTCCCGTCTCTCCCGGATCTCCTGGTAGACTCATCCGGGCACCCTCACCCGCTGCTATCCACAGGCCACAGTCTGTTGGCCTCGCTGGTATCGGGACGCCCGGGGGAGCCAGAGAGATTTCGGAACGGACTACGGCGCTCCTGCGCCATGCATGGGCCCCAGGTACTAGATCCTGTTATAAATCAGCTTGGCTCACCTGGCATCATTGGTGTCTGTCAAGGGATCAGGATCCCTTCCAGGCCCCTTTGAGCTTCGTATTGGACTTCCTTACGGAAATCTTTGATCAAGGTAAAGCTTATCGCACGCTTAATGTTTATAGATCTGCTCTCTCAGCCTATCACGTGGGTTTTCATGGGACACCTTTGGGCAAACACCCGTTGGTCTGTCGTCTACTTAAGGGTATCAGGGCTGACCTTCCCCCGTTGCCGCGGTATACGACAACTTGGGATGTGACCCTGTTACTGAACTTCCTAGAACAATGGCCCTCTAACCAGGTTCTGACCTTGCGTCAGCTTTCTGCTAAATTGTTAGCCCTTTTGTGCTTGATATCTTGCAAAGGGTGGCTGATGTCAGGGCGTTGGATTTCAATGCACGTTCCTTCGTACCTGAGGGGGTGCGCTTTGACATCTCCCGCCGTACTAAGACGGCCATTTCGTCTGCGTTTTATCCGGCTTTTCCTTTACGTCCGGCTTTATGCCCGGTCTTGTGTCTCCAGGGATACGAGTCCCGTACAGCTTCGCTCCAGGGTCCAGGGGTTTCTCCTCTATTCAGTTCCTTTAAATCTTTCGCCCCGGTAGGTACGACTACGCTTGCACGCTGGCTTTAACAGGTGTTGATACTTGTATGTTTGGCGCCCATTCAATTCGCAGTGCTGTGGCGTCTTCCGCTGTGTCGGCAGGTTGTCGGTTGTCGGACCTATTACGATCAGCTGACTGGTCCAGGGAGTCCACCTTCCGATCCTTTTATTTTAAGCCTGTTGTTCATTGGTCATCCGCAGTTGTGGGTTAGCTTTGAACAAGCAATAGGAGCCTCAGAGTCGATGTATTAAAATTATAGAATTTAGCTAAGTATGACGATAAGTTAGAATTTTAATAATAAGACTCTGAGGCGAGTATTGCCCACCACTCCCGCCGCTGTTGTGGTTTATTGTATTACTAGGTCTGCGGATCCAATATCTTCCACTCTCACGTCTTCTTTTTCCTCAGCCTCATAAAGGATTTCCTGGTATCCGGTGGATTGCCCTTTGGGTTCCTTACACGCCTACACTGATCACCTCGTACAGCAAAGAAAGAGGAAGTAGGAGGGATGTTGACCGGGTTTGATGGGCTCTGACAGGGAGGAGGACCGATCCAAAGGAGTGAAGGGGTGTCGGAAGATACCATCTATACCTGTTATTATGCGTTTTCTCTTTTATTTCAATATAAATGCTTCATATTTTCAAGTTCTTGCTAGTTGCCACTTGCTGCTATGTTTAATAAAGCAAGAAAGAGAAGCAATGCTCGCCTCAGAGTCTTATTATTAAAATTCTAACTTAGCTAAATTCTATAATTTAAACAAATGACCTGTGCTTGGATCACTTAAAGATTGCAAACAAGGCTTAGATTCCACATGAATAATCCTTGAATATATACAAAGGAGTATGCTTGTTGCATTAGATCAATCCCCTTGCTTATTCAGCCTATATTCCAACCTGTTGAGATCCCAGCAGAAAAAAACCCACAACACATGGTGTTTAAACCATTCAGGCAGAGCCCACACCACAGACCGCATAGATAGTATTAAATGCTGGATTGCAATCACACTCGTCAATGTAAGCGATAACAGCAGTCAGTTTAGGTTTGCTAGTCTGTCACAGGATAACCACTTCAAACAAATAATATTCCTTTTTAAAACGTCACTAGAACTTAAACAAACACTCACTGCTCAACGCTGTTTCTTAGCCGAACCACCGGCAATTTCATCAGGAGCTCATCAGGAGTCTGTGACAGACTAGCAAACCAAAAGTGACTGCTGTTATCGCTTACATTGACGAGTGTGATTGCAATCCAGCATTTAAGCTATCTATGCGGTCTGTGGTGTGGGCTCTGTCTGAATGGTTTAACCCCTTAAGGACGCAGGGGTGGCGCCCTTAAGGTGTTTAAATTTGCCGGCGAGGCGTACAGGTACGCCTCGCCGACAGGTGCCGTCGCGCAGCACTAATTTCGGGCCCTCCCCGCAGCTGGCGTGCAGTGCGCGTCATTGGCTGCAGGGGACGGCTTGATTTCAGGCCGTCCCTGTGCAGCCAATGACGTGCACCGCGAGTCAGCGCGCGCAGGCTGCGGGGAGGGGCTGAGGCAGCCCCATTGAAGACAGCGGGGCGTACCTGCACGCCCCGCGTCTTCAAAGCCCGCCAGGACGTCATTGAACGTCTTGCGGCGTTAAAGGGTTAAACACCATGTGTTGTGGGGTTTTTTTCTGCTGGGATTTCAACAGGTTGGAATATAGGCTGAATAAGCAAGGGGATTGATCTAATGCAACAAGCATACTCCTTTGTATATATTCAAGGATTATTCATGTGGAATCTAAGCCTTGTTTGCAATCTTTAAGTGATCCAAGCACAGGTCATTTGTTTAAATTGACTGCAAATTCAGCAATGATCTGATGCATGGAACATGCAGAATAATTGGCTGCTAACACAGCATGAAAACACACACATTTAGTAATAAAAGGGTAAGCAGAGTTCAAACAGACAATATATAACCAGCGAGGCCACCAAATTCTCTAATTTGGACAGTGCAGCATTGCATCTAACATAGGGAATATAAGGAATGTGTGTAAATTGAAATGTGTATCAATAATATCTCATTTGAATGAAATATCACACACATCTATGTTATTATCAATGTCTGAATATTCCAACAGTTATTTTGAAACTATCACAGCCTTCAAAAACTCCAAACCAACAAGGTGCAGTGTAATTGCCTAAGGCGAGTCATTTTTGGTCATTGGATGACCGATTGTTTTAATAATAAAGGAGATCATTTTTAATTAAATCAATAATACTTGAAAACGAGAGAAATCTCAATGTATCCTTCCTGGTAAAATCCTTTTATAAAAAATAAAATGTGTTCATAATACAAGGAGGGATATTTCCTCTTTTTTGGGGAGTATACCCTGCTTATATTTCAGTCCCCATGGCGCGAGAGCACAGGGACTTCCTGCAATGTCAGTGGCAGGGGGACCTCTGGCGCTTCTCCAGTCTTCCCTTTGGGCTCTCCTCGTCACGTCACCAAGCTGTTGACCGGTGGTGACGGCTTTACAGGCAAAGGATGTTTGCCTTACTGTGTATTTAGCCGACATCCTTCTGATGTCTGCCACAAAGGAATTGTCTTCTCTCCACTTGCAATGGACACTCTCCTCGCTTCAGGAGTTGGGATTTGTGGTGAATGTGGAGAAATCCATTCTGCAGCCGACTGTCTGGAATTTCTGGGAATGTTGTTGGGCAATAGAGAGAGGCTTCCACGCTCCTGCGCCGGGCCCCTTGTCTGCCGTGCGCATGGGTTGGGCTTCTCCGCACTTTTGGGCCAACGCCTGATGGCCCATTTCCTCTGGAGGGGGGGTGGGGGGATTTCTCCGTACATCTGTTGGAGGAAGCTCGTCTGGATCGGACGTGGTGGACAACGAGCCACTGCCACTGATCCTGGAGAGAAAAGGATATCCTTCTGTGCCTCCATGTGTTGTAGTGGAGTCAGACGCTTGCCGCTCCGGGTGGGGGGGGGGGCTCGCTGCGGCTCTCTGGAGACGGGGGGTGGTTGGTCGACTGAGGAATCCCTCCTGCACATCAACTGCCTGGAACTGTTAGCGGGTTTATTCACAATCCAATGCTTTGCGAAAGACCTGATGGATTGCATGGTCCTTCTATGGATGGACAACTTCCCAGCTGTTAGCAACATCAACGGTCTGAGGGGGTCGCAGGTCTCCCATGCTCACGGTGCCTGTTTTGGACACATTTTTTCGAGAAGCTTTTGGAGGCGCAGTTCCTTCCAGGTTTGGACAACTTGGTTGCCGACAAACTCCAGGCACACCCTGGATTTGGGAGATTGGCGGCTGCTACCTGCGGTCTTTGCTTGTTTGTTGCATCTTTGGGGTCCATTGACGGTTGATCTGTTCACCTCGCAGCTGAACCATCGGTTCTTCAGCTGGCGGCCAGACCTGGAAGCATGGGGGACAGATACTATCCTGCAACTTTGGTATCAGTGGTCGTCTTTATGCATTTTCCCCCTGTTCGCCATGATTGCGCAGACACTAGCCCGAGTCAGGACGCAGTCAGCAACCCTGGTGTTGGTGATGCCTTGGTTCCCGGCCCTCCCGGAACTCTCCATAGATTTTCCTGAGGTGTTGCCTTGCCTCCCAGATCTCCTTATGGACCCAGAGGGCCGGCCCCACCCACTCATCACATCTCACTGTCCGTTGATTGCATGGTTGGTGTCGGGGGGGGGGGGGACAGGATTTGTCGCTGGAGTTTCGAAACGCACAGACGCCTTACTCCAACAAGTCTGGGCCCCGTGAACCCACGCCATATATGGTCCAGCCTGGACACGATGGAATCGCTGGTGTTTGGATGGGGGTATGGATCCCTTTTCGGTCCGTGTCTTGGACTTCCTTACCAAATTGTTGATGCGTTTAAGGCGTACCACATGGTTAGTACCGTCCATTCGGCTATTTTGGCTGGCCACGTGGAGTTCCAGGGTGTCCCGGCAGGTCATCTTCTGGTTTGTTGGTTACTGCGGGCTGTTCGCTCATCACACCCTCCTCAGCTACGCTATTCCTCCACTTGGGATGTTGCTCTGGTTCTGTGTTTGACAGCTTGGCCAGATAATGCTGACCTGTCTCTGCGCCAACTTTCCGCTAAATTGTGTTGTTTGTGGTCCTGCAAGTGCGTTGGTGATATGCGCGCTTTGGTGTGCGGTCCTTTGTGTCTGATGCAGTTCCTTTCGACGTCTCCAGGCGCACCAAAACTGCGATTACGTCTGTATTTTATCCGGTGTTGCCCGAACATCCATTGCTATGCCCGGTACGCTGCCTACGTGAGTACGAGGAAAGGAGTTTCGCTCCGCCAGCAAGGGATTTCCCCTTTATCTTTTATGTGGTTGCACACTGCCTGGTGTCCTCCACCTCACTGGCCAGATGGCTGATGTCTTCAGCTGGTGACGACGTCGCGATGTTTGGTGTGCATTTTACTAGAAACACTATGGCCTCATCGGCGGTGATGTCTGGGTGACGTTTAGAACAGTGCTTCTCAAACCTGCCCTCAGGTCCCCCTAACCGGACAGGTTTTCCAGCTTTCTGAAGCACAGGTGATATGATTTGCAGCTCAGTGATTGTAGGATTCAGTCGGCTTTTCCCCAAGGTGATCATTAAAACCTGGCCTGGTTGAGGGTCCCGAGGACAGGTTTGAGAAACACTAGTTTAGAGGATCTTATGAGGGCGGCAGATTGGTCCAGGGAAACGACCCTCCGATCATTCTATTTGAAACTGGTCGGCTGTTGTCCTTGACCGGCTTTAAAATGCAAAGTATGAGCCTCCGAGTCATACTTGGGAAAATTATAAATTTTAATGCATGACAGAAAGTTGGAATTTTAAGAAAGACTTTGAGGCAAGTGTTTTCCCACCAAGGAAAAAAGGTGTCATCTGCGCTCGTTTCTATGTGTTCCATGTACAACAAAACTGAGGTTTTTGTTTGTTTCAATGGCCATTGCAACGTAAGCTCACTCGCCACTTCACGGCACCTCTTCACAGAGTGAGTACCTAACAATTGTAACCAAAAGGCCGCTCTACTGAGCAGCTCCAAGCCCCTCCTGCTGCTTTTCAGCCAAGGAGAGGCCTCTCCTTGGCTGAAAAGCAGCAGGAGGGGCTTGGAGCTGCTCAGTAGAGCGGCCTTTTGGTACATGTTAGGTAGGTACTCACTCTGTGAAGAGGTGCCTTGAAGTGGCGAGTGAGCTTACGTTGCAATGGCCATTGAAACAAACAAAAACCTCAGTTTTGTTGTACATGGAACACATAGAAACGAGCGCAGATGACATCTTTTTTCCTGGTTATGTTTTATACATTAACTGGGCTTTTACTCCTGGCAGTTGATGCCGCTCCGGTGAGTATGGGCGCGACGCCATTTTTTCTGTATAAGTGTTTTCCCACCGCTCGCTCCCCCTCCCTGGGGTAGCGCTGTTGCTTCTTGGGCGTGTCCTTTATTTCATGGGCTTTGCTGGGTCTGCGCATGATCTTGCCGTCTTAGGACTTTTCTCTTTCCACAGCCTCTTGAGTTCTCTCCCTTTGCGGTTAGATTGTTCTCCCATTTGTTGGCTTTCGTCCCGTTTGGATTCTGAGTCGCATGCACGAAAGGATTACGGCCGCAGGACAGGGCTGTTTATGGAGAGGGGAGGGAACCTTGGTGGAATGGACTATGGGAAAAGAGGGACAAGTTTGTCTGTTGTTGAACAAGTTTTTTCTTCTGTTCTATGCTGCTGTTGAATAAATGCATAGAAGGAAATGCAAAATACTCGCCTCCGAGACTTTCTTAAAATTCCAACTTTCCCTCATACTTCGGTTCTTAAATTGATAATTTTGCTTTTTCTGTAATTGACATAATTTACCCCCAAGGCTGTAAATCCCCCCTCCCCCCCAAGATGTTGATGGCTACAATTCCCAGAATTCTTCAATGCAACAGAAGCCCGGGGGATCACAGGAGTTGTAGTTCAGAAACATCTGGGGTGCTGGAGTTTGACAACCCCGCTTTACATGATTATTATGTCGCCTTCAGAACATCTTACCTTGACAGGGTTAGCATCCATTGTGATCTTGCCCCATGAGACAGCCTCGTCAGGTCTCGCCCCTGCATCTGAACCATCAAACTCTTGGGCGGTGTTGACATAGACAGCATAGTTTGCACCGTTCCTCTGCAAGAGGTCAGAAAGAGAGTGGAACATGAGGAAAGAGCCGAGGAAAGGCTCCCGTGGCACAGGACAAGCGACCGGCTCGCTGGATCAGCTTCCCGGCTCCGCACTCACCATAAGGTTAGCGTTACAAATGTGGTGTTTGACGAGCCCGCCACCCAGGATGAGGATACCGGTCTTCTTTGCGAAGATCACAAGGGAATTCAAGCGGCGAATGTCTGGAGAGAAACATTAACGATGGTTGTGAAATGTGTGCACGAAGTGCCAGGACCGTTTACTTCATCCTCTATGGAGTAGAAGTGTACACAATGCCAAAAAAAGCAGGTGGAGAACGTGTGCCCTGCTTAGTGGGTAATTTGGGATGTCAGCCTTTGTAGAACTCTCTGCATAGATAAAGCCTCCCATAATAAAAAGTGAAGGGGTTGGCTGGGCATGCCAGCTGCACCCCTAAAAATGAGCCCCAATAGCTTCTCACCTTCCACAATGTCCAGTTTTAAACCAGGGTTCTTGTAGGAGTGAAAATACATCATGTCACCAAGAGAGCCGTCAGTAAGTGCAGGGCTGAACACAGGGATTTCATTCTGTTTGGAGATAAAGGATAGGAAATGGTTAAATTATAACTATGGGATGCTTAAAAAGTGGTCACCCAACAGATAGGATGTATGAACCCCCTGCTCTTTATCTACAGTGTCCATTTTAACATATTCCACTTGTTTCCACTATCCCATCTTGTCTTAATACGTCCATATCCTAGAGCTCCCTCTCCTGCCTGTGTCACCCTGTGCTGAGAGGGACAGACTCCATATCCCAGAGCTCCCTCCTGTCTGTGTCACCCTGTGCTGGGAGGGACAGACTCCATATCCCACAGCTCCCTCCTGTCTGTCACCCTGTGCTGGGAGGGACAGACTCCATATCCCAGAGCTCCCTCCTGTCTGTGTCACCCTGTGCTGGGAGGGACAGACTCCATATCCCAGAGCTCCCTCCTGTCTGTGTCACCCTGTGCTGAGAGGGACAGACTCCATATCCCAGAGCGCCTTCCTGTCTGTCACCCTGTGGTATCTCACAGCCTCATAGTAGGATTTTACACACTGCGTATTAATATTCACGCACCTTCTGGGCCCAGTAGCACACAGAATCTGGGTTATTGATCTCTTTTCCTAACCGAGCAATCATCTTCGATGGAGTCCACTTGGTTCCCTGAAGGAGGGAAAAATTTAAATAAATTGATGTTTTATTATTAAAATTATCCTAAACATTCAGAAATGTCCCCGAGGAATAGTGGCAGCTTCCTGCTCACCTCTGTGTCCTGCTCCAGCACCATCTGGTCCAGTATAGGGGTGATCCAGTCCTCAAACATGCAATAGTTATTATTGGGTACCAGGAGGTTTCCAATCCTGCAGACGGAAGATGATGTGAGTGCGCAGAGCACATAATGTCATTTAGGCGATGGCTGAGAGTCGGACGTCCTTTAATCCTTACCTGTTAATACCGCGTGGCCTGAGGTCTGCTCCCTTCAAGCTGAAATCACCCAAGAAGGTGGGGGCCAAACACTTGATCAAGTCCTCCTCGATACCTCCAGCCGTGGTTACGATGGCATCAACCTGCGTGGACAAACGGTAATGTTAACACCAACAAATTTACCCCACTCCTCGTCTTGGTTGGTCAGCGTGGTTATTTTGGTAAAATGTGCTGTGGAGCAGTGACGACCAATCAACACCTTGCTTGTTGCTGGACTTCAGCTCCCATGATACTCAAAGCTGAGTATGATGGGACATCTGGGTGCAGTGACTTAAAAAGCCACACCTCTGGGGCATCAAAAACAAAAAGCTAAATAGCCAGGTGGACCAATTCTTGAAACTTGTTTCCCAAGGGCCGGCAGGTCACCCCAGGCAGCACGTCATGGCTTCAGTGCACGAAGTGTTTCGAGCTATACCTATTTGTTTTCTCTGATGAACCGCCACACCTTAAATAACCTTAAAGAGCCCCGAACAATGACAAGCAACGTCACCATTTCAGTGAAGACAGACGTTTGTTGATGACGGGAGGACGGCCATTGTTATGGCTTGAATGGGGTAAAATATGTAGAGGAGAATAGCTTCCAATGACAATACACAATGTAGCCTCAGTAGGACCTTTGCCTCTCGGCGAATTCTGTACAGAAAACTGGGTTTATATAATGGCAGAAGGTAAAGGCTGGTGGATAAATGGCATTCCCTTACCGTGCAGGTAACAGAGGCAAGCTAAAGCCCCGCCGGCACAGCCGAGTGAAGCCCCTGCCGGCACGAGGCCCCAAGATCAACCGGCTAATGCAATCAAAAGGTATTAAAAAGTCATTTTACGGGGTTATTCAGGAAGCGCTGGTGTTTTCTAATGTCTCAAACTCCAGTGAAAAATTACGGTTACTGTAAGGTGCGAAAAACGCAGATGCATTGTGCGTGTGAAAATACGAAGGGCAGCAGGAGAAGCTTCTCCTGCCGCTGTTCGGACCCTCCTAGTGTTCATGGGGCGACTGAAACAGAGCAGCAGTAACCTGCCAGCACATCCTACATACACCGGTTGGTGCCCTGTAATTGGCAGTCCTCCTGACCTGCTATTGGAGATGCCATCTGCAGTCACTGCATCATGCAAGGCAATTGGCAGCCTTAGGCGTGTTTACGAAACCATGTCGATCTTGTTTGTTTGCCCATGTGATAATCCTGTGAACAAAGCTCGGCTGGAGGGTGCGTCCACAAGAGCTCAGAGTGCTGTCAGAGGATGTATTTGGCCCTCAGAATGCAATATAAAAAAAACACAATTTAAAAAAGGGGGCCAGCCCTGACGACCGAGCGGGAGAGGCTCCGGGGCTGCTATTAAATGGGAGCACGACTTTAACAAGCTCCTTGTGGGCGAACATTTTTAATAATACGGGCTCTGCGTCACCATCCAAGGGTAATCTCTGACAAAATACCAACAGCTGACAGCACTTCCCATGACTCTCAGCCATACTCAGCAACTACTGAGCAAGACCGACTGAATGCTGCAACAGTGTGTCATCAATATGTCACTTATTCCGTGTGAAACATAGAAAACCAACATCCTGTAATATTATATATTCTTAGATCTTGAGCAGGCTCCTCTTCTCCCATTGTTCTCAGTGTGTCTAAATGGTCTGTTAAATCGGCTTGCTTTGTCCTACCCATTGTACAACACAACAGAATTTGGTGGCGCCGTGTATATATATATATATATATATACACACACACACACACATCTATCAGCATATCTTACAATTAGCCCATTCCACGGGGATAGTAACAGGGTGCGGTTTATTGCGTTTAATAGTAAATCGGGTCAGTGTTCCCCGAGTCATGCTTCGGTTCACACGGTAGCTGCCATATTGATCAGCAGAAGAGACCGCAACAGCGTGCAACACACCCCCCCCCCCCACCTTGTTTACATACCATCTTGTGCTGTACGAGGTAGCGTATGCTCTCGCGGACACCGGAGCTGATCAGGTTGGATGTGTATCCCAGGAAGATGGTGCAGCCGCCGGGGGCCGTCAGTTTGCAATCGATCTGCAGAAGGGAAGCAAGGATGGACAGTGTTCAGATACGTATTATGCTCACACAAGAGGAGCGACGCTCTGCACAGCCCCTGCACCCAATATCCATACAAACATATTTAACCAGAGGCACGTTCAGTTCCTCAGTCGCTGCAAGTACTAAATTAGCAACTTGCCACTGAACGCTGTGCTGCAGTTCAGCGCTCAGCACTGCTAACTTAGCACTTGCAGCCAGGTAGAGAGGTGCTGCAGAGTAGCTGAGTGTGAGGTGGGAAAGATGGCCGCCTCCACGGAGCAGATAATCCAATAAGGAAATGTTCGGTTTGAAGTTTTGGTGGAACAAAACAGCAAATATTTATTGGAACATGGTAAACATTAACCCTAAAGTGGAAATAAAATGGACAACGGTGGATATTGCAGAGACAGCGCCTTTCATTAAGCAATCCTTCGCCTTTTTGCTTCAATATTTACAGCCAAAGCTGTCAGTGAGACGGCTGCAGCGAACTGAACTGCTGCAATGTAGCAATTCGGCAGCTGCTGAGGAACTGAACGCACCTCTCAGGAAACGCATGGTTAGCTCATTATTAACATTTGCATTCTGGGGTCTGCGTGTCATCACTTTCCGTATTCCTGACGCCACACAGTTCTTCCTCAGAATTAAATGGTTACACCTGGAGACTGTCACCATTTCCCCCCTCTCAAATGTTACCATTTCATAAACGGAAGCCCCTCCCACTGCGGCACCGTCCGTCCCTCTTCTAAATGCCACCTCTCACTTTCATCATTGAAGCCCCTCCCTTTGCCGCGTTTCCACAGAACCCCCCCCCCCTCGCTGCATTAGCCAGTGACTAATTAACGCCAGTGGCGCGCTCCTCTCGACTCACCATGTTGTTGACTTCCCGCACGGCCTGCCCGAAGCTCGTGGCCTGGAAGCCGGTGTACAGGTAGCTCTGCAGCAGCTGGTTGTAGTCAATGCCGTTGTTGAAGTCGTAGCCCTTGACCTGAGGGGTGCCCTCCGGCAGAGAGTCGCTGGCCATCATCACGGCACCCTTGGCATCGCAGGGCACGCCCTCAGCCATTTTTGGAACTGGAGACTGAAAAAAAAATGAAAGAAAAGAGAGAGTGTGAGAAAGGGTTAAATATACACAAGCTGCACACACAGAGCATAACGTGGGCAACGAAACGTGTGGCAGGGGCTAATTGCCAACATCAAAAAGCAGACAGAGCATTCCCTCTGGGCGCACGCCGGCGTCAGAGGCTCAGGTTGAGGTGCAGCACGGCTCGTAGCTTTAGGCTGTCAGTGTGAGCAGCTACGGGGTTAAGAATGTGAGCTATTCAGTTGTGTACAGACCAATCAGAGTGCAGAGATGCGATGGAAATAAGAATACAGGTAGGGTTGGCAGGTCGGCCATGTTTTCCTGGACACATCACTATTTCATGCAGAGGGGGAGCACAGGGAAAAGTGCTGCCCTGCAACATGTATAATTCATATGCTGCAGGAAGGAAATCAAGGCAGATCACCAGGGATTCCTAACCTGCAGTGTATGGCTTATACATGCTGCGGGTGGCATTTTTCACGCACTGCCCATCAGCATGAATAAATTATGTGTCCAGGAAAACATGGCCGCCCTGGCAAATCTAATTACAGTCCTCCACCATAACACAACGTAGGGTTTACCTCGTACCATAACCTGCAGACATGTGACGGACCGCAGGGGCTGCGCATGGCATTGGGGTGTGTCTTTTAGGGTTGGGGAGGGGTGAGAGGGAGACATAGGTGTTTTTGACAGCCCTCAGCCCACACCATCATACATACCAGCCAGAGCTGGGCCTAACCTACCATCATTTACTGCTGCCGATTGCTGTACCTAGAAAATAAAACAAAAAAAGCCTAAGAGCCTCGTAGCAACGATGGAACCGACAGCGCGTCTCAGGGACAGGCAGAGCCGGGCCCATTCCAGATGCCGGAAGGGTGCAGCAAGATGGGGGAGTCCGTGGCATCGGGAATGGCAGCGCGTGCCCACCCCTGGATTAAGCGTATACATAGATTTAGGGAAGCACCGGGAGAACAGACACACGGTGAGAGAGGTCGCTACATAGCAGAAAAGTGCTGCAACATCAACGCGTAACGGATACAGATACATCAACACATGACATCACACGATGCGCAGGTAACAAACCACAGGGGCCCCGAATATACAGCACAGGAGGGACGGAAGAGAGGCAGTATTAAAAGAGGTAATGTGACATGTTAAAAGAACTAAACTGGCCGTCACTGGAATCTAGACGCACTCTTCACCTTTCCAACCTGGTGTTCAAGAGCTTTTCCGGGAAGCTACCACCCTACCTGAATAGACTGCTTCCCTCATCCTATAACCTCCGATCCAGCACCTGCACCTTACTTGCAATACCACAATACAAAAAGACAGTGACTCGATCCTCATTTTCCTACAGAGCACCGCAATTATGGAATAACTTCCCAGACACAGTCAAATCTTCCCCCAGTCTAATGTCCCTTAAGAGATCTCTATTAACATACCTCAACACGAAATGCACCTGTAAACATGTAACACGGTGACTATATACAGAATACACCTGTAAACATGTAACACAGTGACTAAATACAGAATGCACCTGTAAACATGTAACATAGTGACTATATACAGAATGCACCTGTAAACATGTAACAGTGAATATATACAGAATGCACCTGTAAACATGTAACACAGTGACTATATACGGAATGCACCTGTAAACATGTAACATAGTGACTATTTCCTACATATTTATTTTCTGTTAATCTGTATATTTGTGTTTTTGTTTTTAATATCTTGCATTTTATTACTTTGTATTTCTGTAACAATTCAATGTTCTTGAACCCAGGACATACTGAAAACGAGAGAAATCTCAATGTATCCTTCCTGGTAAAATCCTTTATAAATAAATAAAATAAATAAATAAATTTGTAGCTAGAAGATCTAGGAAATTACGTGACTTACAGGTACATAGTTACCATAAACCAACTATGGCCACTGGAAATTGGTTGGCTAGACCTCTGGGTACTTTCAAATGTGTGCACTGTAAAGCGTGTGATTTTGTGAGAAAATCCAAGACCTTCAATAGCAGTGTCACTAAAAAGACATTTATCACCAAGCAATTTGCCAACTGCACCTTCCTGGTGAAAACCTTTATAAATACATGTATATCATTATCTACTAAACAATATGTAGGTAAGACGTACCAACAGTTGCGCAGATGTATTTTGCAACATGTAGATAGCATTACAAATGGGACAAATACTCGAGTTTCAAGACATGTACAGTGGGGCAAAAAAGTATTTAGTCCGCCACAAATTGTGCAGGTTCTCCCACTTAAAAAGATGAGAGAGGCCTGTAATTGTCATCATAGGTAACTTCAACTATGAGAGACAAAATGAGAGAAAAAAAAATCCAGAAAATCACATTGTCTGATTTTTAAAGAATTTATTTGCATATTATGGTGGAAAATAAGTATTTGGTCAATATCAAAAGTCCATCAATACTTTGTTATATATCCTTTGTTGGCAATGACAGAGTTCAAACGTTTTCTGTAAGTCTTCGCAAGGTTTTCACACCCTGTTGCTGGTATTTTTGCCCATTCCTCCATGCAGATCTCCTCTAGAGAAGTGATGTTTTGGGGCTGTCGCTGGGCAACACGGACCTTGAACTCCCTCCAAAGGTTTTCTATGGGGTTGAGATCTGGAGACTGGCTAGGCCACTCCAGGACCTCGATATGCTTCTTACGAAGCCACTCCTTCGTTGCCCGGGCAGTGTGTTTGGGATCATTGTCCTGCTGAAAGACCCAGCTACGTTTCATCTTTAATGCCCTTACTGATGGAAGGAGGTTTTCACCCGAAATCTCACGATACATGGCCTCATTCATTCTTCCCTTTACACGGATCAGTCGTCCTGGTCCCTTTGCAGAAAAACAGCCCCAAAGCATGATGTTTCCACCACCATGCTTCACAGTAGGTATGGTGTTCTTTGGATGCAACTCAGCATTCTCTCTCCTCCAAACACGAAGAGTTGAGTTTTTACCGAAAAGTTCTACTTTGGTTTCATCTGACCATATGACATTCTCCCAATCCTCTTCTGGATCATCCAAATGCTCTCTAGCAAACTTCAGACGGGCCCGGACATGTACTGGCTTAAGCAGGGGACACGTCTGGCACTGCAGGATTTGAGTCCCTGGCGGCATAGTGTGTTACTGATGGTAGCCTTTGTTACTTTGGTCCCAGCTCTCTGCAGGTCATTCACTAGGTCCCCCCATGTGGTTCTGGGATTTTTGCTCACCGTTCTTGTGATCATTTTGACCCCACGGGGTGAGATCTTGCGTGGAGCCCCAGATCGATGGAGATTATCAGTGGTCTTGTATGTCTTCCTATTTCTCATGATTGCTCCCACAGTTGATTTCTTCACACCAAGCTGCTTGCCTATTGCAGATTCAGTCTTTCCAGCCTGGTGCAGGTCTACAATTTTGTTTCTGGTGTCCTTCGACAGCTCTTTGGTCTTGACCATAGTGGAGTTTGGAGTGTGTCTGTTTGAGGTTGTGGACAGGTGTCTTTTATACTGATAACAAGTTCAAACAGGTGCCATTCATACAGGTAACGAGTGAAGGACAGAGGAGCCTCTTAAAGAAGACGTTACAGGTCTGTGAGAGCCAGAAATCTTGCTGGTTTGTACTGAACTGTAGGTGACCAAATACTTATTTTCCACCATAATTTGCAAATAAATTCTTTAAAAAAATCAGACAATGTGATTTTCTGGATTTTTCTCTCAGTTGAAGTTACCTATGATGACAATTACAGGCCTCTCTCATCTTTTTAAGTGGGAGAACCTGCACAACTGGTGGCTGATTAAATACTTTTTTGCGCCCCACTGTACATTGTTACCATGAGGACGCATCTTGTCTATCTTTTCAGGTTATTGAGCATATAGAATTGGGTCCGAGAAAAGGAGATTTTGACTGAAAATTAAAAGGGACACTCTAGGCAACATGACCACCTAAGCTATTTTAGGTGGTCATGATGCCCGGAGTATCCTGCCCTCTGTCTCCCTTCCCTCCGCTCAGCGGTTCAGCTGAAAACAGCTGAGAGAGGTGGAGAAGTTTACTCCGCCCTCCCAGCTGTCAGTCAGCAGAGCGGGAATCATATTTCCCGCTTCTGCCGACTTTTGCCGAGTAGGAGACGTCATCACGCTTTCAGCGCGATGACGTCTCCAACTCACCGCAGAAGCTGGCGGCTCCCTCTGAGGGTTAGTGTTGCGCGCATCCTCTTGCGCGCAACACTAACCCTCAGAGGGAGCCGGGAGGAAGCCTGCCGATTGGCTGGCTTATGTGAGAGGCACGCATGCGCGCTTCTCACGTAAACCAGAAGCCAAGAAGCATCAAGAAGGACGGGAGCGGAAGAGGAGGGAGGGGAGTATAAAAAAAAAAAAAAAGACGCCGCTGGAAAGATGTGGATTTTAGGGTAAGTATTACAGTTACAAAAAAATAAATAAAAACTAAAGATTTATTAAGGGAATAGGGATAGGTTAGGATAAAAAAAGGGGGGGGGGTTTTGAATAGAGTGTTCCTTTAAGACAATGTGAAGCCAGGTGGATCTTTAGGCTAGGTACTCAATATCCGGGTGGCTTGAATGAGGAATTCAATTATACTTCCTTTTTATAAACCTGGGTAGAGTTAATTTTGAACTTGAAATTACATTATCCATGCTTTTCATCTTATGAATGTTGTTTAATGCTTGAGGATTATCAAGCTAGGGTCAATGTATATTATTGTTTAATGACCAACACACAGTCTTATTCTATTGTTCTTATTTGTACCACACCATATGTTTATAGACTGTTTTTTTTTTACCAATTAAACACGAATATAAATTTCTCATTTTTTCCATATGGATGAAATAATCTTTATATAATCTTGATCCTGAGGGTATTTACATATTTGTGTTGCACCCTTTAGAGGACTCCAAGGCATTACTGACCCCTTGAGAGTTAGGGGGGGGGGGGGTTTCATGCAGTGGACGGGTACGTTCCCATTCTGATGGTTGAACATTTATGGTTATTTATTTTGGACAATCGGGGATATAAAATATTGGTGTATTCATTAGGGCTGAAACAATTAAATCGATTAATCGACAACTAATCAATGATTAAAATAGTTGTCAACTATTTCCATTATCGATTAATCGGTGTTGATTAATCGTCCTGTGTGCAGCACACACGGTTTAGAGTCAGACAGAGTTAAACATAAATAACCTCAGCTTCGGAGCTGATTGGAGAAGACGCCCGCTGCTTTACTAGGTATGATTTAGTTCTAGGGTTATGTCCGACACAACCAGTTTGTTTTTATTCCGTTTACAACTGTGTTTTATCCTTACTTAAAGCTGGAGTCCTGTGCCACCACCCCACCCTCCCTGCCGCACCCTCTTTGGTGGGGAACTGCCATTCCCTCCCTTTGGTCTGGTCCCTTTCTTCAAACTCACTCCCACACTCAGATCCAGCCTTTTGTCCATACCCACTCCCCTCTCACACTCAGGTCAAGTCACTTGAGCAAAGTCACTCCCTTCCACCTCCAGTCCCTCCTCCCACTCATTTTGTTCACAAAATTATTTAAAAAAGGACACTACACCCCCAGACCACTTTAGCTCATTAACCCCCAATTTCATGCTGACATCCTCATCATCTATGACCAAGTTCTTGTAGTCTTGTTCATTTGAGAAAGTAAACATGAGCCTAAGCTGCGCTCCCTCTGACCAAGCACTCGCGGCATCAACCCATCCCTCTGACCAAGCACTCGCGGCATCAACCCATCCCTCTGACCAAGCACTCGCGGCATCAACCCATCCCTCTGACCAAGAACTCGCGGCATCAACCCATCCCTCTGACCAAGCACTCGCAGCATCCACCCCATCCCTCTGACCAAGCACTCGCATGCCTCGTGTGAAAAGTACGCAAGATACGCAATTTGCTTATTTTATTTTTTTTATATAAAATTCCTTTTAAGTAAACATTTTTTTTTAAAATTTTTGTTTTTTATCCGATGAATCGATTAATCGAAATAATAAAATCGGCCAACTAATCGATTATGAGAATAATCGTTAGTTGCAGCCCTAGTATTCATTGTAATTTTGTGTTTATTTTGGCTTTTTACACCATTATTTATGAGATTTGAGCAAGGGATATAAATAAAATGATACATATACACATTTAGGAATGAATAAGGCGCGTGCCCCTGCTTAACCTTAATATCATCAGTAACTTTATATTCCCCATACCTAACTTTCTAAGCTCCAAACTAGGTAAATGTACAATAGCGAAGCTGCTCTATTTCACTATCGAACGCGATTATATATCAGAATAATTATTATGTGTGGAGCCAACAAATGAATTGTTGCATTTAGATCGGATACTTAGCAATGGTGGAATCCAAACCTCTAATACGCTATGGGATATGAGCACCTAAACTAGGGGGATTTCACCTCCCTTCTTTAAAATTGTTAGATGTTCTTTGACCCTTCTCCAGGCTAAAAGCATATTAGATCCTTGTATTAGGCCCCTTACATTGATAAACCTCCATAGGAAGAAGCGGATCGCCATTGTGTTACCCTGCTACTTAGCAACCGAACCAAGCGGAGTGTTCATTGGTCAATATGTGCCACGTGACTCGGGGTTCCCTAGTAACGTACACTGGATACAGAAGATTTCTAATTGGTTGAAGTTCCCTACGTGACCGCCTCATTGTAGGCTCGGTTAGGTATAAAAATGGGACCTGATACATTGTATCCTGGCGTCCCTGATGAGCAGATCAACGCGAATCGCGCATCGGACTGGTTAAATCTGTTTTATCTTTGCTTTCCCCTCCGTTTTGGACCGCTGGGTATACACCAATTAATTTTTTGAATATTAGAATATGTATACCTGGGGATTGATACTGTGTATATAATTGCGTTTTTCATTGGTGTATGTAAAATGACCTAATTCCATATACGCCAGCGGCACATTCTCTACAGGAGGGTGCTATAACATCCTTAAGAATCACCATTACTTTTGGATACTGCATGTGTTTAATTACTTGATTTACAGCAATCAGCACATGCTAATTGTAACCTTATAATTGCTGTGTTATTTATGTTATCAGGTCGTCCATATATAATATTTTTTCGAGAGAAGGGGGGGGGGTGAGGATCCCGAGGACGAGCAACAGCACTAGTAGTCTGCTCTATGATGGGTGCCCGCTCAGGTCTCACAAGGTTTTAGCTTGTATGTGCCATTACAGGGATGAATGCTCCATATGCAAATCAGCCTGCTCTCACCCAATGAGGGTGGCCAGTACTGACTGCCAAGGACGTCATCCCTGCACGAGAGATGCAGCAACCCCCGACGATCGTTTCGGGCCTCGTCAGGAGGGTATAGCTGACACCCCTCTAGGCACATCAAGCAAGGGGTCCACGTCTGGATGACCCGTCGGGGGTTGCGGCACCTTTCGTGCAAGGATGACGTCCTTGGCAGTCAGTACTGGCCACCCTTTTTGGGTGAGAGCAGGCTGATTTGCATATGGAGCATTCATCCCTGTAATGACACAATCAAGCTAAAACCTTGTGAGACCTGAGCGGGCCCCACCGTAGAGCAGGCCACTAGTGCTGTTGCTCGTATTCAGGATCCTCACACCCCCCCCCCCCTTTTCTCACTATAATAATTTTTTTATTGTATTTTGTGTGGTTTTCTTTTTGGTATATAATAAAGATCATATTTTAATATATATATTTCTGAGATATTTTTTGTTCCAAACTGGATCAGTGGGATCCGTGGTATTTCTAATTCCAACAGGGGTTAAGCTCCGCAAGCTTTGGATGCAATAAATCACCTGGACCCGGTAATCTATTGCTTGCATTTCTTCAATTGACCTCTCCCTGTTGAGGTTTTCTTTAATTTGCGTACATACGAAACTAATATAGACTACGCAAATTGCATACGCCTAAAAGAAGCGGGCAGGGGTTGTTTGTTTATAACATAAAATTCCTTTAAGTAAGAAAAAGTGTTTTTTTTAATCCGATCAAAAAAAAAAAAATTGACCAACTAATCGATTATGTAAATCATCGTTAGTTGCAGCCCTAAAATAAATAAATCACTGAGCAGCAAATCATGTCCCCTGTGCTTTGCTTCACATATCCTGCAAACCTGGCCTGATAGGGGACCTGGGGACCACTGCTCTATACCGAATCTCCACAGAAACGGTTGTTAGGGCAGATGTGTAAGGATCTGCGTGACTACAAATCCCTTAATCCTCATTACCCATGTGAATGAACAGGGTGAGGTGTGTATAAAATGGGGTATGGGATAAATGGAGGGCTGAATGAAAGGGGGCGGGGATGTGCATATACAGGTAACAGATGTATAAAGCATAGGGTGCATAAATAGGGGGGTTATGGAAGGCTAGGGGGTGCATATATAATGGGGATGGATAAATAGGGGGACTTGGGAGTGTATGAAAGAGGGAGGGTTATATGGGGGCTAGTGGGTGAATGATGGGTAGAGTGTAAGTATGGGGGGGCTAGAGGTGTATAAGGGAGGGTGTATGTTTGATTAGCGGGGTGTATGGATGATGGGGGTGTGTATATGTATGAGGGGGGTTAGGGGGTGTATGTATGAGGGGGGGTAGGGGGTGTATGTATGAGGGGGTTAGGGGGTGTATGTATGAGGGTTAGGGGTGTATGTATGAGGGGGTTAGGGGTGTATGTATGAGGGGGGGTTAGGGGGTGTATGTATGAGGGGGGTTAGGGGTGTATGTATGAGGGGGTTAGGGGTGTATGTATGAGGGGGTTAGGGGTGTATGTATGAGGGGGGTTAGGGGGTGTATGTATGAGGGGGGTTAGGGGGTGTATGTATGAGGGGGGTTGGGGGTGTATGTATGAGGGGGGTTGGGGGTGTATGTATGAGGGGGTGTATGTATGAGGGTTGGGGGGTGTATGTATGAGGAGGGTGTATGTATGAGGGGGGTGTATTATGAGGGGGTGTATGTATGAGGGGGTGGGGTGTGTATGTATGAGGGGTGGGGTGTATGTATGAGGGGGTGTATGTATGAGGAGGGGTTAGGGGGTGTATGTATGAGGGGTATGTATGAGGGGTAGGGGGTGTATGTATGAGGGGGGTATGTATTAGGGGGGATAGGGTGTATGTATGAGGGGGTGTATGTATGAGGGGGTGTATGTATGAGGGGGTTAGGGGTGTATGTATGAGGGGGGTGTATGTATGAGGGGGGGATAGGGGGTGTATGTGAGAGGGGGTTATGTATGAGGGGGGTATGTATGAGGGGGTTAGGGGGTGTAGTATGAGGGGGGTATGTATGAGGGGGTTGGGTGTATGTATGAGGGGGGTGTATGTATGAGGGGGGTGTATGTATGAGGAGGGGTTAGGGGGTGTATGTATGAGGGGGTGTATGTATGAGGAGGGGGTTAGGGGTGTATGTATGAGGGGATAGGGTGTATGTATGAGGGGGGTGTATGTATGAGGGGGGTAGGGGGTGTATGTGAGGGGGAGGGTCACTTGCTGTGGCCCAGATATAGTAACAATGGTCCTCGGGATTTATGAGGCAGATGGTGCTGAGCCTGGGTGGCTTCCCATGATGCACCCTGCAGGCGGCACACAGTGGTAGCGCATGGCTCGGGCCTCAGATAATCACGCCTCGGCCGCACACAGACGCAGTGGCCAGATGTACGGCTCGCCGGTCCCCCCTCTGTATAAGTCATAATGCGCACATACTTGTATTATAGGCAGAAACATCCTCCCATGCTCCCGGCTTCGGTCTGTCGCAGTGAATTACCGGCGGAATACGGAAGCCCGAGAGGGACAAAACACAACTGCGCGCTCAGAGATAAACCACGCCCACAAAGATGGATGGTCCCACCTCCCATGCAGCGTGCAGCCCACGTGATAAGGCGGGGCTATCAGCGTCACGCCTGAAGGGGCCCATTCATTGAATGGTGGGTTGTGCAGCATTAACAAAGGGGGTGCGCGTTTCCTGCTAGAACAGCACCTCCTGCGGAACAGCTCCCAGCCACAGCGGCGGCAAAACATGCAAGCTCAGAACATGAAGCCCCCTGTGACGGGAGACTGCACCTCACCACCAGCCACACAGCTATATAACTACTGCACCTCACCAGCCACACAGCTATACAACTACTGCACCTCAACACCAGCCACACAGCTATATAACTACTGCACCTCAACACCAGCCACACAGCTATATAACTACTGCACCTCACCAGCCACACAGCTATACAACTACTGCACCTCAACACCAGCCACACAGCTATATAACTACTGCACCTCACCAGCCACACAGCTATATAACTACTGCACCTCAACACCAGCCACACAGCTATATAACTACTGCACCTCAACACCAGCCACACAGCTATATAACTACTGCACCTCAACACCAGCCACACAGCTATATAACTACTGCACCTCACCACCAGCCACACAGCTATACAACTACTGCACCTCAACACCAGCCTCACAGCTATATAACTACTGCACCTCAACACCAGCCACACAGCTATACAACTACTGCACCTCAACACCAGCCTCACAGCTATATAACTACTGCACCGCAACACCAGCCACACAGCTATATAACTACTGCACCTCAACACCAGCCACACAGCTATATAACTACTGCACCTCAACACCAGCCACACAGCTATATAACTACTGCACCTCACCACCAGCCACACAGCTATATAACTACTGCATCTCAACACCAGCCACACAGCTATATAACTACTGCACCGCAACACCAGCCACACAGCTATATAACTACTGCACCTCAACACCAGCCACACAGCTATATAACTACTGCAGCTCAACGCCAGCCACACAGCTATATAACTACTGCATCTCAACGCCAGCCACACAGCTATATAACTACTGCAACTCAACCCCAGCCGGCACGCAGCTATATAACTACTGCAACTCAACCCCAGCCACACAGCTATATAACTACTGCAACTCAACTCCAGCCACACAGCTATATAACTACTGCAACACCAGCCACACAGCTATATAACTACTGCAACTCAACCCCAGCCACATAGCTATATAACTACTGCACCGCAACACCAGCCACACAGCTATATAACTACTGCACCTCAACACCAGCCACACAGCTATATAACTACTGCACCGCAACACCAGCCACACAGCTATATAACTACTGCACCTCAACACCAGCCACACAGCTATATAACTACTGCACCGCAACACCAGCCACACAGCTATATAACTACTGCACCGCAACAGCAGCCACACAGCTATATAACTACTGCACCGCAACACCAGCCACACAGCTATATAACTACTGCACCGCAACACCAGCCACACAGCTATATAACCACTGCACCTCAACACCAGCCACACAGCTTTATAACCACTGCACAGCAACACCAGCCACACAGCTATATAACTACTGCACAGCAACACCAGCCACACAGCTATATAACTACTGCACCTCAACACCAGCCACACAGCTATATAACTACTGCACCTCAACGCCTGCCACACAGCTATATAACTACTGCACCTCAACACCAGCCACACAGCTATATAACTACTGCACCTCAACACCAGCCACACAGCTATATAACTACTGCACCTCACCAGCCACACAGCTATACAACTACTGCACCTCAACACCAGCCTCACAGCTATATAACTACTGCACCTCAACACCAGCCTCACAGCTATATAACTACTGCACCTCAACACCAGCCACACAGCTATATAACTACTGCACCTCACCAGCCACACAGCTATACAACTACTGCACCTCAACACCAGCCTCACAGCTATATAACTACTGCACCTCAACACCAGCCACACAGCTATACAACTACTGCACCTCAACACCAGCCTCACAGCTATATAACTACTGCACCGCAACACCAGCCACACAGCTATATAACTACTGCACCTCAACACCAGCCACACAGCTATATAACTACTGCACCTCAACACCAGCCACACAGCTATATAACTACTGCACCTCACCACCAGCCACACAGCTATATAACTACTGCACCTCAACACCAGCCTCACAGCTATATAACTACTGCACCGCAACACCAGCCACACAGCTATATAACTACTGCACCTCAACACCAGCCACACAGCTATATAACTACTGCACCTCAACACCAGCCACACAGCTATATAACTACTGCACCTCACCACCAGCCACACAGCTATATAACTACTGCACCTCAACACCAGCCTCACAGCTATATAACTACTGCACCGCAACACCAGCCACACAGCTATATAACTACTGCACCTCAACACCAGCCACACAGCTATATAACTACTGCACCTCAACACCAGCCACACAGCTATATAACTACTGCACCTCACCACCAGCCACACAGCTATATAACTACTGCACCTCACACCAGCCACACAGCTATATAACTACTGCACCGCAACACCAGCCACACAGCTATATAACTACTGCACCTCAACACCAGCCACACAGCTATATAACTACTGCAGCTCAACGCCAGCCACACCGCTATATAACTACTGCATCTCAACGCCAGCCACACAGCTATATAACTACTGCAACTCAACCCCAGCCGGCACGCAGCTATATAACTACTGCAACTCAACCCCAGCCACACAGCTATATAACTACTGCAACTCAACTCCAGCCACACAGCTATATAACTACTGCAACACCAGCCACACAGCTATATAACTACTGCAGCTCAACGCCAGCCACACAGCTATATAACTACTGCATCTCAACGCCAGCCACACAGCTATATAACTACTGCAACTCAACCCCAGCCACATAGCTATATAACTACTGCACCGCAACACCAGCCACACAGCTATATAACTACTGCACCTCAACACCAGCCACACAGCTATATAACTACTGCACCGCAACACCAGCCACACAGCTATATAACTACTGCACCGCAACACCAGCCACACAGCTATATAGCACAGCAACACCAGCCACACAGCTATATACCGTTTCCCCAAAAATAAGACTTACAGGGTTATTCAAAGAGAATCGAAACGTCACTACACGTTCGGTGACTTTTCGTTCTCTTCAATTCGGTGCGATTTGGCGATCCCATTTTGGCGACCCTGCGGTGTATTCAGCAAGCACCACAGGGCTGTCGTAGTGCAAGGAAAAGCCACCGAAAACCTCCTGAACACTCACCGCAAAACCCAGGCAAATGCACACCGAAACCCGCAAAAACATCTGGATTAACCCTGCCGGAGAAACCCGAGCAGGAGCCGATCACAGTGCAGAGCAGCCGCTGGAAAAACCCGACACCGCAGACGAATGGAGTGGAAAAAATAGAAACAGTACACTTGAATGTTTGAAAAGTGAAATGCTGTTTGCAAAGGAACTACAGAACGAAAATGTCTGAAATTTACATATAAGATCCAATGAATGATAATAAAAAGGGCTGTTACAGAAAATAGAAAAAAAATGTAAGAAAATCGGAAATTGTTGTCTGCAAAAAAATCCCAAAAAATGCTTAAAATATCCTAAATAAATCTATAAATAAAGAGACTTTTTACTGCAGAATATTATAATGAACGGTTTATTAGATATTGGATTAAAACGGGAATATTTTTAACATTGAAGCCTATGGGATTCGCCTGAATAAACCTGCCGAATTAAACCACCAAATGGCAGGGCATTTCGGCAACTTTTCACTTCTGGGTTTGTTCTCTGAATAGACGAAGCATTGCTTCTCTATGGGGATTCACTGCCCTCGAACAGACACCGTATGAGCCGGCAATTCGCCAACATTTGGCGAATTGCCTGCTCTCAATAGCCGAATGGCCAGGAAAGGTAAGCGTATGCTGAATTTCAGTGTTCAGTTACCTTTCGGCCCCAATACGGAGCTCTTTGAATAACCCTGTTAGTGTGTTTATTTGATAACTGGTTAAATATAAGACGTACCCCGAAAATAAGACCTAGTTGTAGGGCAACTTTAAGAGTCGCGGGAGAGAATCGGCGCCAGAGGAAGCGAGGCAGCAGCGGAGGGAGCAGAGCCACATAAGGCTGCGGTCACACGAGCGTTCTTCAAGCAGAAGGAACATCCGTGACTCGAGACTGGACGTTCCTTCCACTCTGATGCCAGTGTGGCCACCTCGCTGAACGTAGTTAGTGCGCTCAGCGCTACAAAGTGCGATCCTCCTAGGGAGGATCATGCTTTGAAGCCCCGTCTGCGTCCGTCATAGCTGTTTGACGGGGAGGCTGAAATCACGTCCAGTGGTAGTGCACGCAATTCGTGCGCACGCTACACAATGTGACCCACCCCCTCCAGCCTTCACAAAGCTGCGATGGGCGCAGGGAAGTGTGGTCACACGACACACTCAGTGCGCTCCTTCTGCTCAAAGAGCGCTTCTGTGCCGCAGCCTTAGCAGATGCTTCCTCTAACGCCAGCTCCGCTCACAGACGGAGTGATACCAGCTGCACACACTCAAAAAAAAAAAAAAAACAACAGAAAAATAAAACCTAGAGTGTTTTTTGGGGGCCAAAAAAATATAAGACAGACAGTGTCTTATTTTCGGGGAAACACGGTAACTCCTGCTCCGCGACACCAGCCACACATATATAACTACTGCACCGCAACACCAGCCACACAGCTATATAACTACTGCACCTCAACACCAGCCACACAGCTATATAACTACTGCACCTCAACACCAGCCACACAGCTATATAACTACTGCAACTCAGCACCAGCCACACAGCTATATAACTACTGCACCGCAACACCAGCCACACAGCTATATAACCACTGCACCCCAACACCAGCCACACAGCTATATAACCACTGCACCACAACACCAGCCACACAGCTATATAACTACTGCACCGCAACACCAGCCCTAAAAAGACACCCACACACCCTGAATATATGGAGGAACCCCTAAAAAGACACCCAAACCCTGAATATATAGAGGAACCCCTAAAAACACACAGGCACACCCTGATTATATGTAAAAAGCTGGTGTCTGGCGCTTGCAAAAGTTCGTTCTTTAAATCCAGTCAAAAAATTCAGTCCAAAAATTCTAGGTCCGCTTAGCATCTCATCCACAGATTTGATTGAAGACACATGAAAATAAGAAGAAAAGGAGAATATTTTGTGCAGAATCTTAGCACATAATTTAAGTAAGCATGCCAAAAAAGGAATACTCACATTTAGGGGTGCCAGTTGTAACAAATAGGCACCTAAACGTAGGCAAATCAGTGAATTTATATATCAGGGGCACTGATTCCCCTGTATAGGTAGGACAACCAAAGATCCAGGCGCCGTAGAGATGTACAATAAAAGTACCAGACGGTTTGGAATTAACAGAATACGCTTGAATAGAGTCGGTCAATCACAAGTTTATTAGGAAACTTAGATAAACACCTCAAACGCGTTTCGCTACAAGAGCTTCATCAGTGAGTGTGTAGCGAAACGCGTTTGAGGTGTTTATCTAAGTTTCCTAATAAACTTGTGATTGACCGACTCTATTCAAGCGTATTCTGTTAATTCCAAACCGTCTGGTACTTTTATTGTACATCTCTACGGCGCCTGGATCTTTGGTTGTCCTACCTATACAGGGGAATCAGTGCCCCTGATATATAAATTCACTGATTTGCCTACGTTTAGGTGCCTATTTGTTACAACTGGCACCCCTAAATGTGAGTATTCCTTTTTTGGCATGCTTACTTAAATTATGTGCTAAGATTCTGCACAAAATATTCTCCTTTTCTTCTTATTTTCATGTGTCTTCAATCAAATCTGTGGATGAGATGCTAAGCGGACCTAGAATTTTTGGACTGAATTTTTTGACTGGATTTAAAGAACGAACTTTTGCAAGCGCCAGACACCAGCTTTTTACATTTTTTGAACACTCTATTTTCAGCGATTTTGGGGATTAGACGCTGGTTCTGTGTGTAAGGCTGCTGCAATTTTTCCTTCAGAGAACCGATTTTTATATCCTGTAAAGAACTGATGTCTACTAATTTTATTCTTTCATCACATATTTATTAATTTGACTGTTTGTATTTATATTTTTGTTTATTAATTTTCATTAATGTTTTGCACTATAACACATTTTGGATCATGCACTCTGGATGTCTAATTGGTTTTAATTAAGCTTATTTGTTTCACCGATTGGGTTTGAGTTGTAATTATTGGTACACATTTAGTAGTCAGTAGGACTATTTTAAAGATACTATCAGCACTTTATAGTATTTTATTAGGGGTACTTCAGCACTTTAATTAATTTTATTAGGGGTACTTCAGCACTTTAATTAATTTTATTAGGGGTACTTCAGCACTTTAATTAATTAACTTATTATAGGCGATTTACCCTTTATCTGAGAACGTCATGTCTGACTGTTAGAACACACCATTATCTGCAGTCACGTTGTCACTCTTATTCTTGCAATTTTGCACTTCCACCTTGTACCATTTTACACCGCCCAGGTGCATGTTATTGTATTGTGGTTTCATTACTGTTATTGGAATTCACAGCACTTTTAATTACATTTGCCACTTTTATTGTGCATATTGATTTAATATTATTAACACCACCTTTATAGATTATTGTACACTATATTATGTGTTGAAGAGTGTAATTGCTTCCTAATTAGACGCAGCAGTATGCTCTCTCTGTAGACATTAGTGGCAATCATCATACCTTCATCTTCCAACTGATTAATTTTAATCATCTTCATACACTTAACGATTGTGTTCAACTATTCTCTGTTGGCTAGTAGAGACATTTAGTGGCGCCACACTCACATTGCATCTCTTACACCCTGATTATATGGAGGAGCCCCTAAAAAGACACACACCCTGAATATATTTGCCCCCAGCTCACATGGATATATATATTTGCCCCCAGTTCACATGGATATATATATTTGCCCCAGTTCACATGGATATTTATATTTGCCCCAGCTCACATGAGTATATTTGCCTCCAGCTCACATGGATATATATTGCCCCCAGCTCATATGGGTATATTACCCCCACCTCATATGGGTATATATTGCCCCCAGCTCAAATGGATATATTTGCCCCCAGCTCATATGGCTATATATTGCTCCCAGCCCATATGGATATATTGCCCCCCAGCTCATATTTTTTTTTTGAGAAAGGATTTTACCAGGAAGGATACATTGAGATTTCTCTAGTTTTCAAGTATGTCCTGGGTGGCGAGTATGTACCTTTAGGTGTCTTGCCCAAGGACACTTAATGGAGAGGTGCTCTTGCCGGGATCGAACCCATGTTTCCACAGGCTCTCTCCATGCAGAGCAGTGATGTTACCTCTACTCCACCCAGCCGGTATACATATGGGTATATATTGTTGCCCCAGCTCAAATGGATATATATTGCCCCCAGCTC
Organism: Leptobrachium leishanense; assembly: GCA_009667805.1. Classification (NCBI taxonomy): domain Eukaryota; kingdom Metazoa; phylum Chordata; class Amphibia; order Anura; family Megophryidae; genus Leptobrachium; species Leptobrachium leishanense. The sequence goes on from CM019065.1 coordinate 36,931,943, forward strand.
ATATGGATATATTGCCCCAGATCATATGGGTATATATTGCCCCCCAGCTCATATGGATATATTGCCCCCTAGCTCATATGGGTATATATTGCCCCCAGCTCACATGGGTATATATATTTCCCCCAGCTCATATGGGTATATATTGCCCCAGATCATATGGGTATATATTGCCCCGCCCCCCAGCTCATATGGGTATATATTGCCCCCAGCTCATATGGATATATTTGCCCCCAGCTTATATGGGTATATATTGCCAACAGCTCATATAGGTATATATTGCCCCCAGCTCATATGGATATAATTGCCCCAGCTCATATGGGTATATATTGCCCCCAGCTCATATGGATATATTTGCCCCCAGCTCGCCTCCTACCTCCTCTGCTGGCCCCGCCGGCATTCTTCTCCACACCAGGAGGCAAGCGGCCGCTGACATGCAGCTTAGGCACTCACTGGAAACCACCTGACCAGCTGCGCAGCCGCGTTCTCGCGAGATTGCGCGCTGTTCAGGTGGTTCCTATCCCAGGCGAGCGGCCAAGCTGCATGTCAGCGACCGCTCACCTCTAGGGAGAGGAATGCCGGCACCGGCGGCGATATTAAAGTGGCAAATCTGATGCTGACGCGGCGCAACAAAAAATAGTGCAGCGGCCGCGGATTTGCTGGTTTAAAATTCTGCTGCCTGGAGCAAGTGCACCGCACTGCTCCATCATCAGGCCGGCCCTGCGGCTCTGGTAAATTAGCAACAGCTCTGGATTAGTTAGCACCAACTTTGTAATACTGCCCAATATATATATATATATATATATATATAAAAAAAAAAAATAGGCAATGCTATGCACTCACGCTTCCTTCGAATATTCAATGTGCCCGGTGCCTGTCATTTGGTTTATAATAATAGCTGCGTGTGGAAAAAATAGTGGCGGCACTCCAGGACTGTTAAGTTCTTTTTTATTATGACATGAGAGTCAACGTTTCAGCTCCTAGCTTGGAGCCTTCCTCAGGACAAAAAATCATTGATTGATTTTTTGTCCTGAGGAAGGCTCCAAGCTAGGAGCTGAAACGTTGACTCTCATGTCATAATAAATAAGAACTTAACAGTCCTGGAGTGCTGCCACTATTTCTTCCACAAGCAGCTATATGTACAAGCAGCTATATGTATAATGACTGAACCTCCCTCTACTGTATTGTAACTACTGTACCACAAAACCAACCACACAGCTATATAACCACTGCACCTCCAGCCACACAGCAATATAACTACTGTACCTCCCTCTGCTGTAATGTATGCTGTAAAGTGCTGTGCACCTGTTACTACTATATATATATATATATATGTATATATATAAATAAAATATACATACACTGTATAACTACTTACTGCAACTCAATCTATTGTAATGTAACCTGTAAAGCGCTGAGTATACCTGTTATACTGTATAACTACTGCACGTCTCTGCTGCAATGTAAAATGTAAAGCACCGAGAACACTTGTTACTTCTTCTATATAAATAAAATATACATATACTGTATAACTACTGCACTTCCCACACCTCCCTCTGCTGTAATGTAACATGTAAAGCACTGAGTACACCTGTCACATCTATATAAATAAAATATAGACACGCTGTATAACTACTACACCTCCCTCTGCTGTAATGTATGCTGTAAAGTGCTGTGTACACCTGTTGCTACTATATATATGAAATATACACACACTTTATAACTACTTTACTTACTGCAACGCCATCTATTGTAATGTAACCTGTAAAGCGCTGAGTACACCTGCTGGTTTACTGTAAACCATGTGCCCCATACATCGCCTCTCAGCTTGTAGACACCGGCCCATGTGACAGAATATATTGCATTTAAGAGCAGGGACTAGCGCGTCATAAAACACTAACAAATACCATAAAAACAATAAAAAAAACCTCATAATGATACTTTTACACAGGTGAAAAACCACCAGTATGTAAGGAAGGACACCGGAGAACACACACATCATACACACCATAAATAGGGTCTGCGTGCGCCACACGTCACTAAACACACTGAAGGTAATTTTGCCTTTTTGGTCCCCCCAGTCCCCCCTGTGCAGGCGCCACCAGTCACCCCGGGTTACCGTAGGTACATACCGTCCGGTGGCGCTGAGAGGTCTGGTCTTCTTGTACCTCTGCTGAGGTCTGAGCCGGGAGCAGTGAACTGTGACATTCAGGGCTCCCATTAAATATCTCATTGCCACCATCCTCCTCCTCTTCTTCACCCACCCTCCCCTCCCCGAGCTTTGTCCCAGATTTCTCCTCCTCCTCCTCCCCCTGGGCATTTTTATTTTGTGAGAGTAATTACCAAAAAGATGAGCACTAACAAACAAGAATGGGGCGATGTGCGCGCCGGCAGAGCTCGCCAGAGGGGAGGCCTCGCCGAGCGGTGCACCTCGACGCATGGGTTCGGGGTTGTGAGGTGCAGGTCTCGGTGCACCATCGCTATGTGTGTTATTCGTAGCGCGCGGCGTATGCGAGGAATCCCAACTCTTAAAAATAATAACTCAGCAAAAAAAAAAACCTGATCGGCTGCAGATCTGTTAGTTTTAACCCTTGACTTCCAACCGAGCCCCAACTGCTGGGTAGGACACGCACATTACATACGTTATTATTATTATTTATTTATTAAGCGCCAACACATTCTGCAGCGCTGTACAAGGTGCAATGGGTAAAGACAGGACAATTCTACAATACATACAGGAGACAGGTCAGTATTCCTGTCAGCAGATACAGGAGGATGTGAGGACCCTATTCCCGTGGGAATTTACAATCTAGATGGGAGCCCCTAGGCAGCTCCCTATAGACAGGGATGAAGGGGGGCAGCGCCGTGAATGAATGAATTCTGAAAAAAAGGCAACAAATATGGCGAGATTTTAGATGGGGATTTGGACAGTGATGTTATTTTTCTCAGCGTCTATTAAGGCTAAGGTCAGACGAGCGCAGTATTAGGCTAGGGTCAGACTGAGGCAGTGCGAACGCGCGTGCAGGCGCACTTAATCACGGCCGCACTAGCAGCAGATGCCGGGCAATGACGGCCAATATACGAAGTACGGTCGCACAAAAGTCCGGCTGCGCAACGCAAGTGGAAAATGAACGCATTTTTTCGAGAACGTGAAACCGCAGGTACTGACGTACAGAGTGCGCTGCGTCCGCTAGAGGCGTGTGTGCGTGATTAGGAGACGTCAGACGCTGCTAATGTCCGGCCAACATAACGTCCAGACACAAAAAGAGTTTTATTGATGATCCGTACAAAATCACGGACGAAAATGCGCATGGTATGACCGCTATCGCGTATTCTGTGAAAAAATACGTCCATTCGTTCGAACGCACTTTTTCACAGACAACATAAAAATGCGTTCGTCTGACCCTAGCCTTAACGTGCGTTTAACCGCACTAAATCACGGCCGTGCTAGCAGCAAATGACGTCCAATGCCGGGCTGCATATGAAGAACGGCCGCACAAAAGTGCGTCCGCGCAACGCAAGTGGCAAACGATCGCATTTTTTCGAGAACGTCAAACCGCTAGTACTGACGTACAGAGTGCGCTGCGTCCGCATAGCAGCGTGTGTGTGTGATTGGGAGACGTCAGACGCTGCTAATGTCCGGCCAACATAACGTCCAGACACAAAAAGTGTTTTATTGATGATCCGTACAAAATCACGGACGAAAATGCGCATCGTATGACCGCTATCGTGTATTCCGTGAAAAAATACGTCCATTCGTTCGAACGCACTTTTTCACGGACAACGCGAAAATGCGTTAGTCTGACCCTAGCCTTAGAAGTGCTATTCGGTGGTCAGTCAGCTGAAAGTGGGTGAGGATGATAGGAGTTGCAGTCCACCGAATACAATAACTCGTGGGATATACCCCCTCTCCTTCCCTCCCATCCTTGAGTCCCCTTTATCCCAGGGGTCAGTAACCTTGGCCCTTTCAGAAGCATTGAAGCTACATCCCCCCTGATGCTCTGAGCTACTCTTCAGTTTGGCTAAGCCTCCTGGGAAATGTAGCTCCAAAACATCTGGAGGGTCAAAAGTTGCCAACCTTAGCACTAGACCATTTTAACCCCGTGTCCCCAAATCCTGATAAACCCCCAGGTACAATGATGTTATCCCTGTCTTGTCATTGTAATAATTGTTATCTTTGCTTTTTAATGGGAAAAAAAGTCGTAGGATTTACGGTATATTAAAAAATAAAGCGACTAAATAAAATAGTCGAGAATCGCTTCAAACAACGGCACTACTGATTTTTGAATAGAAGTAAACGAGCACCTCTCCAGTAAGTGTCCTTGGGCAAGACACCTAACGGTACATACTCGCCACCAAGGACATACTTGAAAACGAGAGAAATCTCAATGTATCCTTCCTAGTAAACATAGAAACATAGAAAATGTCGGCAGATAAGAACCTTTCGGCCCATCTAGTCTGCCCAATTACATGGATACTTTACCTGGATTTATCTTTTGTTTAGGATAGCCTTATGCCTATCCCATGCCTGCTTAAATTCAATCACTGTTTTGGCCTCTACCAATACTTTCTAAAAAAAAAAAAAGTTTCTGTGTATTGAAACTACAGTGAACAATAGAATTGCATATTTTAGTAAAAAAAAAGTGTAAATTGGATTAAGGTTACATTTAGGATTAGGTTACATTAAGGATTAGGTTACAGTTAGGATTACATTACATTTAGGATTAGGGTTGTATTTAAGATTAGGTTAAGGTTACTTTCAGGCTGGGGTCAGACTAACGCATTTTTAACGTGCGTTTAGGCGCACTTAATCACGGTCGTAGTAGCAGCAAATGACGGGCAATGACGGCCAATATACGAAGTACGGCCGCACCAAAGTCCGGCCGCGCAACGCAAGTGGAAAATGAACGCATTTTTTCGAGAACGCAGAACCGCTAGTACTGACGTACAGAGTGGACTGCTCATCGGCATAGCGGTGTGTTTGCGTGATTAGGAGATGTCAGACGCTGCTAATGTCCAGCCAACATAACGTCCAGACGCGAAAAAGTGTTTTATTGACGATCCGTAAAAAAATCACGCCCGAAAATGCGCGTCGTCTGACCGTTTTTGCGCATTCCGTGATAAATTACGTCAATGCGTTCGGACGCACTTTTTGACGGTCGCTGCGAATTATGTATTCGTTTGACCCTAGTTTTAGGGTTAGGTTACATTTAGGATAAGGAATACATTTAGGATGAGGTTACATTTAGGATTAGGTTACTTTTAGGATTACATTACATTTAGGATTAGGATACTTTTAGGCTAGGGTCAGACGAGCTTGATTTCTACGGGCTGTACGTCCGTGCAGTACGGACATCGTCAGTACGGATGACGCAGTAGTGGCCACACAGTCCGTTATTTCACTGAAGTTATTTTTGACGGATGTAGGAGGGAAAATAAATTACAATGAAAAAACATTCTGTCCGTCAAAAATGCTGGACGTATAAATGCAGTCCGTCTGACCATGCTCCATCACTCACACACAAAGCTATGCAGACGTTGTGGACGTGGCGCACTCCGCACGTCCGTTCTAGCAGTATTACGTTCTTGCCAAACCTGCGTCCGTTTGCCGCGGCCGTTGTGCGTCCGCAGTTCAGTGCGGACGTACTTCATGTGTCAGGCTCCAATGGACTTTCTTTCATGCTATCACGGACGTACTTTTAGGCGCAATCACGGACGTGAACACTACGCTCGTCTGACAGCAGCTTTAGGATTAGGGTTACATTTAGGATTAGGTTACATTTAGGATTAGGATACTTTTAGGATTAGGATACTTTTAGGGTTACATTTAGGATTAGGCTATATTTAGGATTAGGGTTATATTTAGGATTTGGTTACATTTAGGATTCGGGTTACATTTAGGATTAGGGTCATATTTAGGATTTGGTTACTTTTAGGATTAGGGTTACATTTAGGATTAGGGTTACATTTAGGATTATTTTACTTTTAGGATTAGGGTTATATTTAGGATTAGGTTACATTTAGGCTAGGGTCAGACGAGCGTGATTTCTACGGACTGTACGTCCTTGCACACGGACGTACGTCAGAACGGAAGACACAGTAGTGGCCACACAGTCTGTTTTTTCACTGACGTATATTTTGACGGATGTAGGAGAGAAAATAAATTGAGATGCAAAACCATTTTGTCCGTGAAAAATGCTGGACGTATAAATGCAGTCCATCTGACCACGTTCCATCACTCACACACAAAGCTATGCAGACGTTGCGGACGCAGCGCACTTTGTGCGGCCGTTCTAGGAGTTGTACGTTCTTGCCTGCCTTGCGTCCGTTTGCCGCGGCCGTTGTGCGTCCGCAGTTCAGTGCGGACGTACTTCGTGTAACGGGCTCCGATGGGCTTTCTTTCATGCTATCACAGACGTACTTTTAGGCGAAATCACGGACGTGAACACTACGCTCGTCTGACCCCAGCCTTAGGATTAGGGTTAGTCCTAAAAGACTATCCTCTTTGTGGTGTTTTTTTTGCCACCCCCTGGAAAGTGCCAGCCTAGGCCTTGCCTACCCAGGACATACTTGAAAATGAGAGAATTCTCAATGTATCCTTCCTGGTAAAATATTTTTGTGTAAAAAAAAAATATATATTTTTTTAGGGTGTCACCGGGTGCGGGCCGCCCCCCATGCCCCCCTAGCGATGCCACTGCAGTGGAGCACAATAGTGATAGTAATGCTGTACAGATACTATAGCAACAGTAGGAAACGCATTCATGGGTCTGTGGGTAAAGAGTGAAAAAGGAAATAATTCAGAAATAAAGGCTACTTTGTATCCCAATGTTGCTTATAAATTCAGTGTTTCCCAAACCTTGGACCTCAGGACCCCCTAACAGGTCAGGTTTGCAGGATATGTGAAGCGCAGCACAGGTGATAGGATTTGCTGCTCAGTGATTGCAGGATTCAGTCTGCATTTCCACAAGGTGATCTGCAAAACCTGGCCTGTAGTGGGTCCCGGGGACTGGAGTTGAGAAACTTTGTCTTATATCACATCTCCACATTACATATTAACACGTTGTAGAAAAGACTGCACTTGATACAATGTCTGTGAGCGCTCAACAGACTTAAAAAGTGCCAGATCTAACTGTGCCTTGCTCTATGCCTCGGGGGGAGCTGATTGTCAGGGAATCCGTTATGTTGCATAGCTCTAGCTCTATGCATTTCACTGTATACCAGCATCATCAGGAGCATTCCCTTAGCAGCATTGACACAATGCAGAGATAGATTGAAAATCTTCCCCGCAGCACTTTGAGAACTTCAAAACGGGATTCAGTGACTAAACACCCTTATTAGTAGACACAATTACCTCCAAACCAGGACAAATTCCCTATTGTATTAATAATAAAAACAATTCTTTATTGATATTAGACTTGTGCACCGATTTTTTTTTTCGGTTCGATTCGGTTCGATTTGTTCGGATGTTTAAACTTTTCGATTCGGCTCGTTTCGACCGATTACGGTTTCAATTCGGTTCGGTTCGGATCGTTTTTCGTGTACATTTTTTTTCGGAATATCGACCATTTTTCGTATTTTCGGGTCACTTTGCTCGTTTTTTGTATCGACTTTTCGGAAATTTCGGAAATTTTCGTTTTTTCGGAACGTCCGTTCTCCTCGTTTCAAAGTGTCTACGATAATTCTGGCGATTCTTCAGTGTTTTTTTTTATTAAATAAAGATCCTTTTTTTCTTATGAATAATTGAATATACATTTCACAACTTTATTTAATCATATTAAAATGATAAATTTCGATTTGACACATTTCAAGTCCATTCGAAAATTCCGAAAATTTTTCGTTTCGGCTCGGAAAACTTTTCGGATCTGCCATTTTCGGATCTAAAAATTTTCGGAAAATCGTCCGCATCCGAAAACACGAATCGGGAAATTTCGTGAAAATTCCGAAACCCGAAACGCACATCCCTAATTGATATACTTAAAATTAATAGCACCACTTATTAGTAATTAGTTCCAATGATAAATAGTGATCTGCCTATAGCAATTCAGTTGCTTAATTTCGATACATGGCTACCTCAGACACCAAGTTATTCGATAAATAGTAAGGCTGGGGTCAGACCAGCGCACTTTTAACGTGCGTTCTGGCGCACATAATTACGGCAGCACTAGCAGCAGATGACGGGCAATGACGGCCAATATACGATGTACGGCCGCACAAAAGTCCGGCCGTGCATCGCAAGTGGAATTTGAACGCATTTTTTTGAGAACGTTGAACCGCTAGTACTGACGTACTGAGTGCGCTGCTGCGGCATAGCGGCGTGTTTGCGTGATTAGGAGATGTCAGACACTGCTAATGTCCAGCCTACATAACGTCCAGACGCAACAAGAGTTTTATTGACGATCCGTACAAAATCACTCCCGAAAATGAGTGTCGTCTGACCGTTTTTGCGCATTCCGTGAAATAATACGTCAATGCGTTCGGACGCACTTTTTCACGTTCGCGGGGAAAAATGCTTTCGTCTGACCCTAGCCTAAGTCATTTGAGGTGATTTGACAATTCATATAAGGTGTATAGAGTAGAGGCAGTTTGCTAAACTTCTAAATAAATGAAGATTCGGAGTAGTTTAACCAATTCGTATGTTGTATATAGGATGCACCAGCATTCACACCTTCCAAATCAAAACGTTACTAGAAGCGCTTTTTCAGTACACTCAATTAGGTCAGACTCAATACCAATATAATTTGACTATTAGTCCTTGATTGGTAATTATGATTCAATATTTTATAATAAAGCCAATTGAATTTATTCTCATTCGATGGAGTTATATGCTTTATTGAGACTGAATATGATGTCCCCACCGCACATTGCATATATTACATATCCCATCAAGTTGAAAGACCGCAGTCACAATTAATAGGTTGGCGAATCATTGATTCATATGTAAGAAACATCAATTGGGCCACTGAAAACCTCAAATACATTGACAATCAATCTTCAGGATTTGCGCCAAAAAGTGAAGCCGCCAATATGCGGGGAGGATTAATCACAAAGATAGTTTCAAAATATTATCCTCAGATCAAAGGTAGTGCCAATTCGTAATATAGTATCAACGCCTGATAGTCTTTTATAAGATGTGCTGTACATTCAATGCAAAACGCCGCTTATTAGTCTACACACTTGTATCTTAGGGCCAAACAAACACCTCCACAAGTCAGGTGAGTCACCAGTATCCACAGATAAATCTTAAGCTGTCACAACCATACATCAATATTGGAAGCCTCATAGGCAAAACATTTTGTAATTTAAAGAACTTATTAGCATCTTATTGATGATAGAAGTTTATAATTCTGCTATATTAGCATGAACCTGCTCAACGCGCGTTTCCCTGCCGCACTAGCGGCAATTTCATCAGGAGCTCTGGTGATCTTTCTTTCGGAACAATTAAAGGAACACTCTACTCCAAAAATCACCCCCCCCCGTTTTTTTATCCTAACCTATCCCTATTCCCTTAATAAATCTTTCGTCTTTTTTTTTTTCTTGTAACTGTAATACTTACCCTAAAATCCTCTTCCTTCCAGCGGCGTTTTTTTTTTTATTTATATACTCACCTCCCTCCTCTTCCGCTCCCGTCCTTCTTGCTTCTTGGCTTCTGGTTTACGTGAGAAGCGCGCATGCGCGCCTCTCACATAAGCCAGCCAATCGGCAGGCTTCCTCCCGGCTCCCTCTGAGGATTAGTGTTGCGCGCAAGAGGATGCGCGCAACACTAACCCTCAGAGGGAGCCGCCAGCTTCTGCGGTGAGTTGGAGACGTCATCGCGCTGAAAGCGCGATGACGTCTCCTACTCGGCAAAAGTCGGCAGAAGCGGGAAATATGATTCCCGCTCTGCTGACTGACAGCTGGGAGGGCGGAGTAAACTCCTCCACCTCTCTCAGCTGTTTTCAGCATTTTCTGCTGAACCGCTGAGCGGAGGGAGGGGGGACAGAGGGCAGGATACTCTGGGCATCATGACCACCTAAAATAGCTTAGGTGGTCATGTTGCTTAGAGTATCCCTTTAATACAATAGGGAATTTGTCCTCGTTTGGAGGTATTTGTGTCTTCCCTTAGCAGCAAGCTGTACAGCAGTGGTTCCCAACCCTGGTCCTCAGGTCCCCCTAACAGGACAGGTTTTAAGGATTCCCTTGGGGAAATGCAGACTGAATCCTGCAATCACTGAGCAGCAAATCATATCACCTGTGCTGTGCTTCACATATCCTGCAAACCAGGCCTGTTGGAGGTACTTGAGGACTGCGATTGGGAACCACTGCTGTATAGCAAGAAAATTTGAGCGAGGTTACATTAAGGATTAGGGTAACATTTAGGAATACATTTGGGAATAGGTTACATTTAGGATTATGGTTACCTTTAGGCTAGTGTCAGACGAACGCAGTCATCACGTCCGTGTTGCCGCAGAGTTTAACATCCGTCGTAGCATAGTATATGATGATGGATAGAGGCCAACACACGAAGTGCGCACGCGCCACACAGATGGCAAACGGATGCAATTTAGGCAAAGACGTAAAGCCGCTAAAACGGACACGTGGAGTGCACTGCGTCCGCGTAGCGGCCGGTGTGCGTTATGCTGTGACATCCGACGCACCGCATTTGCGACGTCTGTAACGTTGACGGTCAGAGGCTTTTATGGTCTGGCTGACTGTATCTGTATTTTAATCATAAATAATTTTGATTCCTATAGTTCCCTTTTTTTTCTACATCCATCAAAAAAACAGACCGTGCGGTGTCTACAGTATCTGTCATCAGTACGTCCGTCCGCAGAGTGCGCTCAGCAGGGCTGGCCCGTCCATGGAGCAGGTTGGAGCAGCGGCTCCAGGCGGCCCTTTGTCGGGGGTGGCAAAATGCCGCTTTCCAGGGCCGCGGCAAGGAGCACCCGTCCTGGACAAGGCACGGCCCTCCGGGATCCCGCGAAACCAGGCTGTGCGTGCCCACCCTCCTCACACGAGATGAGCATCGCCCGCCCCTTGACACAGGCGGAGCCTTGCCCGCCCCCTACACATGTGCATGCGGACGCCTGCTCCCTTCACTGAAGCGAGACGGGGCCCGCAACTTTCAGCGAACCAGATCCGGCTCTTTTGAAGCAGGGGTCTGAAGTCGGCCCCGTAGCAAGGCCTCGGCCAGAGCCAGTGCCAGGCCTCGAGTTGAATCCACTATTGACGGCACAGAGCAGCAGTGTGATGGGTAAGAGCCGGGCTAAAAGCAGAATATCCCCAGCTTCTCGCAGTGCACAGTCACCGTCCTCACATGATGGGGGGGGTTGACTGCCACCCTTGTAATACACCTACTGCAATTTAAAAAGAGCCCTTTATCCCCCGGCCCGCCAGAGCCAGACAGCTTGCCTTCTCTTACAGCTGGCTACAGAGGCGTAACTACCAGGGGTGCAGAGGGTGCCACCGCACCAGGGCCCTTGAGTCCAGGGCACCTACATTCACCTGCCGGGGATTGGGGCTTGCCTATATTTTACATATGATTCATTTTTTATTTATTTTATACTTATGTGTGAGTTTTACTTTGGAGCTCTGTGATTCACTCACACACACCACATATTACTCTGATTATTGCTGTGGAGCTCTATGATACAGTCATACACACCGCACATTACTGTGAGTTTTATTGCTGTGGAACTCTGTGATACAGTCACACACACACCCAGTGGTGTGTTTAGGTTTTGTGCTGCCCCAGGCCTGTCTAAACTCGTGCACCCCCTAATTTAAATTTGAGGCACCCCTTCCTGTCAAGGCCACACCTCTTCCTGGTTAATCCCCACCCTTCCTCTTTAAGCACCACCTTTTGCTCTTAGAGCTCCGCCTTTTCCTCTCTTTATATTAAAAGTGTATATTTTGTATACCATTTCAAATGTATCTATTGAGATGAATAAAATTATGAAATGTTTAAATTCAAGCATTTTTACAAAGAACAGCCACGCATGTCAAGTATACTGGATCACAGCCACTCTAATTGGTTGAACAATAAAATCCACAGAAATATGCACTGCATATGAGCGTATCACAGAGCTGCACAGCAATAAAACCCACAGAAATGGGCACTGTGTATGAGCATATCAGAACTGCACAGCAATAAAACTCGCAGTAATGTGCAGTGTGTATGGGCGTATCCCAGAGCTCCAGGGCAATAAAACTCACAGTAATATGCAGTGTGTATCACAGAATCCACAGCAATAAAACTCCCAGCAATGCAATGTGCGGTGTGTGTGTCAGCGTATCACAAGCCACAGCAATAAAACTCCCAGCAATGCAATGTGCGGTGTGTCAGAATCCACTGCAATAAAACTCCCAGCAAACCGAGTGAATATGAGCACACAGCAATTATTTATTCTATATTTACTGGCCTCTGTCCGCAGTAGGGCTGTGAGCAGAGTCAGCAGGGACTGTGTACAGACTCAGCAGGAGGTCCCTCCAGGCCACGTTAGGATCGCGGCTGTGCCGGTGCATGGAGCCATCTTGTCAGCAGTGAGGTGCCACTGCCAGAGGGTGCACCGTGGCTTTGATTCCCTTCCCGGTGGGTGTTCAGTCCAGAATAGAGTGTGAGTCCGTGTTAACGAAAGGGCGGGCAGCTGCGTGCGTGCGTGTCACGTGGTTCAGCCAGTCAGGTGGTACTGAGACTCAGTACCACCTGACTGGCCGGACCGCGTGACCTGCACGCTGGCAGCCTCACCAGGAGCCAGGCAGCTCAATGACAAATTTCTATCACTGCAGTGCTTGTTAAGGAAAGGTCCACTTTAAACAGCAGTAAACAGACAGGGCTTCATATTCTGCTGATACCCCCCCCTTTACCTGCCGTTTACTGTCATCTTCTCTCTCTGCACACAAATCACATCCCCCTCCCCTCTCCTAGAGCTGCTGCAGGGCACGGGAGGAGCTATGAAGGGAGGAGAGGGGGATTTTTATTCTATTCGATTTTATTCTGTATGCAAACGCCCTGCTTCGCTGCTCATTGTTTGAGAACACAGCTCAAAGCTGACACACAGTGACAGTGGCACCTCCTAGTACCCTCTAATGACACCCCAATAATCACTGGTACCTGGGGAGGCCCGCCCCCCGCCACTCCCCTAAGTACACCACTGCTCTGTGATATGCTCACACACAAGTTTGGCAAACTGCCAGCAAGTACGGTGCCGTTTGAAGGCATTGCAAATCCCCATAGAGAAGTAATGGTTAATCTATTCAGAGAACACCAAACAGTAGAGAAATGGCAGTGAAGTGCCCTGATGTTCGGTGGTTTCAATCAGCAGGTTTATTCAGGCAAACCCCATAGGTTTCAATGTTAAACATATTCCCGTTTTTATGCAATATCTAATAAACCATTTATTATTTTATTCTGCAGTAAAAAGTCTTGTTCTTGTGTGTTCTTGTTCTTGTGATGAGGGATTTGAACCTGGACCAATGATGAACTGTGAAGGTAAGTGAACAGGGCCGGTGCTAGACTATTTTGCGCCCTAGGCAAGACCAGCTACTTGCACCCCACCCCCCCCAAAAAAAAAAAAGCGACACAACATTAAACTGCTAAATTTCTTTTTATTTTCAAGAATAAAGTTTGAAAAGCACCAATAGTAAAGGTAAAATAAATATGCGTATATATATATTGCCCAGGCCAGCTCACATCATGCATATATATATTGCCCAGGCCAGCTCACATCATGCATATATATATTGCCCAGGCCAGCCCACATCATGCATATATATATATATTGCCCAGGCCAGCTCACATCATGCGTATATATATATTGCCAATTTGGTAGCCCACATCACGCGTATATATATATTGCCAGGCCAGCCCACATCATGCGTATATATATTGCCCAGGGCAGGGCCTGAGTGCCAGCTCACATTGTTTTACACAAATTAAACAATGTGAATGCTAATAAAGCCCCAGGGCCAGATGGAATTCACCCGCGAGTACTGAGAGAGCTATGTGTTGAAATATGTAAACCTCTGTTCTTAATCTTTCAAGATTCTTTTCTTTCAGGAATAGTACCAGAGGATTGGAGAAAAGCTGACGTGATCCCTATATTTAAGAAAGGTTTAAAATTTGTGCCTGGGAATTATAGACCTGTGAGCTTAACATCTGTGGCTGGGAAAGTATTTGAGGGGTTACTAAGGGATAATATTCAGGAATTTATTGGGAGGTATAATGTAATTGGCAAAAATCAGCATGGTTTCATGAAACACAGATCATGTCAGACTAACCTAATTACGTTCTATGAGGAAGTAAGTAGAAGTATAGATCAGGGGGTCGCAGTGGATGTGATTTACTTAGATTTTGCCAAAGCTTTCGACACAGTTCCACACAAAAGGTTATTACTTAAATTAAGAAAAAATGGTCTAGATGAAAATACTTGTTCTTGGATAGAAAACTGGCTAAAAGATAGGGTACAGAGAGTGGTCATAAATGGTACATTTTCAAGATGGACACCAGTGGTAAGTGGTGTCCCTCAGGGGTCTGTTATAGGACCAATACTATTCAATTTATTTATAAATGACCTTGAGATAGGCATTGAAAGTCATGTATCAGTGTTTGCAGATGACACAAAGCTAGGAAAAGTAATACAATGTGAGCAGGATGTTACTTCGCTGCAGAGGGATTTAGATATATTGGGGGACTGGGCACTTAAATGGCAGATGAGATTTAATCTAGATAAATGTAAAGTTATGCACTTTGGAGTGAAGAACACACAAGCAATTTATACCCTAAATGGTACGGAGTTAGGGAAATCCAAGCAGGAGAAGGATTTGGGAATAATCATAGACTTCAAACTAAGTAACAATGTGCAATGTCAAACAGCAGCCGCCAAGGCCAGCAAAGTACTGGCATGCATTAAAAGGGGAGTTCACTCACGGGATGAAAACATAATTTTGCCTCTGTATAAATCAATGGTCAGGCCGCACCTTGAATATGCCGTGCAATTTTGGGCACCTGTCTTAAAAAAAGATATTATATCGTTAGAAAAAGTGCAGAGACGGGCAACTAAATTAATAAGGGGGATGGAAGGGTTAAGTTATGAGGAAAGACTAACAAGCTTAAACCTGTATAGTTTAGAGAAAAGGCGCCTTAGAGGGGATCTGATAACCTTATATAAATATATACGGGGCCATTATCAACCATTGTCTGATAACCTATTCATTAACAGGACTATACATAGGACAAGGGGTCATCCATTTAGACTGGAAGAAAGAAAATTTAGCTTAAAGCATAGGAAGGGTTATTTTACGGTGAGAACAATAAAGCTGTGGAATTCTCTGCCTGTTGAGGTGGTTGGGTCAGAGTCTGTACAGACTTTTAAAAAACGACTGGATGACTTCCTGCAGACACAGAATATTAAGGGTTATAATATTTAATATGTGGGTAAAAGCTTCTTGATCCAAGGAGAAATCTGACTGCCATTCTGGGGTCAAGAAGGAATTTTTTCCCAGTATGTTGCATATTGGCAAGCATTCAGACTGGGTTTTTTGCCTTCTTTTGGATCAACAGCAGTAGGTTATGTGGGAGAGGCTGAACCCGATGGACGCATGTCTTTTTTCAGCCTATATAACTATGTAACTATAACTATGTAACTATGTAAGATGCATCATCAGACATCACTCAGTATATATATATATATATTGCCAATTTGAAATTGCGCCCCCCCCCCATACCTGCTGCTCGAATCGTGTACTTGTCGTCGACTTGTTGAAGATGTCAGACAGTCGACTCAGTGACAGGCAGGCGCAGCAGGACTCCAGGAGCCGAGGAGACAGAGGAGAGCAGCTTCCTTTCTGTCTCCAACGCAACTCTCCGCCTCGGCCCTCGACTAGTCACCGCCTCCTCCTTCCAGCGGCGCCTGACGTGGGGGCGCGCATCAGCCGCTGACATGTTGCATGCGGAGGCGGAGCCTGGTTGGGTCACGCATGTCAGTCGCACGGCCAGCGGCCTGCGAGTAGATTGTGGCGGCCCCCGGCCGCTCCCGCGGGCCACGCCACGGCAGACACACACTCACAATATTTTTTCCAGGCCCGGCGCTGCGCCCTAGGCGGCCACTTCACTCTAGGCGACCGCCTAGCTCGCCTAGCGGCAGCGCCGGCCCTGTGAGTGAAGGACATATTTACATGATGACGCAGACGCCCTGTTATTGTGGTAGTTACAACTATACCTTCCTGCAACTGGCATCTTTCCAAGTTACATTAAATTGCACTGTACAGTTCCCAATAAAGAATGTGTTTTGGCTACACATGACAAACTTAAGCTTTTATTCACCCCATCACCTGACACACATCTTTATAGCTTTCACTAGTACATTATTTTTTTCTCACATGTGTTTCCTCTTCCTGTTAATTAACATCCTTTCTCTTATTATAATCAAAGCTCCATACAGTTCTTTTCTTTCACAGACATTCATTCAAAGGGCTTCCAAAAACCATTCAAGCCATTTGTCTTCTGTTCTCTAGGGATGAGCCGAACACCCCCGAGTTCGGTTCACATTCGAACTCGAACTTTTCAAACAGTCGAATTCGAACTTGAACACGAACTCAATGCAAGTCAATGGGACTCAAAGCTCGATTTTTAGAGTGCCCTCCAAGAGGGCATATATGCTAGATATTTGCCATAAAAGGTGTATGGGGGTCCGGGTAGTGCCCTGGGGGACAGGAAACAAGGACAAAAAGTAAAAAAAAAGTTTTCAAAAGGGACAGTGAGTTTTCCATGAAATAAGGGTTAAAAATAAAAATGAAAAATTCCTTCAAATATCGTACCTAGGAGGTCCCCATAACCTGCCCGTGAAGTGGCGGATTTCTAGGATGTATAGAAACATTTAAAAACAAAAAAAATAACGTTTCAAATGACGGTAAATGCTTTTCCTTTAATCTATTTATAAACAACTGCTTGGGGCGGCAGCCTGTATGAAAAGAGGAGACGTTTTAGGACACGCAGAACAAGTTTAGTGATTTTTTTGGCTAAATTATGGTGAAACTTATGCAGGCTTTGGATGAAACTAACAATAGGTGCTTTAAAATTGTGCCTTTAGCAGGGCCGTCTTTAGCGCGGGGCAAAAGGGGCATCTGCCCCGGGCCCAGTCATTGCTATGGGGCCCAAGGCAGCTGCTCCCAGCTTGCAAAAATCATGGCATCGCGTGCTGTGTAAGGACATGTGACCGCAGAGAGGAGATGAGGCCTCGCGAGAGATGCGGTTGGTTCCTCCCCTCCTCTTCAATATGCAGTTCCCCTTCTCCTACCGGGCCCCAGCTGGGTATGTGATGCACTGCCGGGCATGATGTGATGTGATGGGAAGTGAAACTCTGCTGGATGTGATGTGATGGGAAGTGAAACTCTGCTGGACATGATGTGATGTGATGGGGAGTGAAACTCTGCTGGGCGTGATGTGATGGGAAGTGAAACTCTGCTGGGCATGATGTGATGGGCATGTGAAACTCTGCTGGGCATGATGTGATGTGATGGGAAGTGAAACTCTGCTGGGCATGATGTGATGTGATGGGCATGTGAAACTCTGCTGGGTGTGATGTGATGGGAAGTGAAACTCTGCTGGGTGGATGTGATGGGCATGTGAAACTCTGCTGGGCATGATGAGATGTGATGGGAAGTGAAACTCTGCTGGGCATGATGTGATGGGCATGTGAAACTCTGCTGGGCATGATGTGATGGGCATGTAACTATGCTGGGCATGATATGATGGGCATGTGAAACCCTGCTGGGTATGTCAGATTCTGGGCTCTGCTGGGTATGTCAGATTCTGCCCTCTGCTGGGCATGTCAGATTCTGGGCTCTGCTGGGTATGTCAGATTCTGGGCTCTGCTGGGTATGTCAGATTATGGGCTCTGCTGGGTATGTCAGATTCTGGCCTCTGCTGGGTATGTCAGATTCTGGGCTCTGCTGGGTATGTCAGATTCTGAGCTCTGCTGGGTATGTCAGATTCTGGGCTCTGCTGGGTATGTCAGATTCTGGGCTCTGCTGGGTATGTCAGATTCTGGGCTCTGCTGGGTATGTCAGATTCTGGGCTCTGCTGGGCATGTCAGATTCTGGCCTCAGTTGGGTACGTCAGATTCTGGCCTCTGCTGGGTATATCAGATTCTGGGGTCTGTCTGGGTACATAAAATTCTGTGAGTTTAACTTCCTATTAGCAGTACAACTATGAGTATAAAAATTAAATTCTAACACTATGCAGCGCTGTTGTTCACTGGCGCCCAGTTGTCTGATTTACTAGCTCAGTTATTCACTTATACATACCTCACATTACTGTATCACAGAGCGCCACAGCAATAAAATTCTAATGTACGGTGTGTATGAGTGTATGAATTTTATTGCTGTGCCGCACTGTGATACGCTCATACACACTGCGTGTTTTTTTTTTTTGGGGAGGGCAGCATTTCATCCTTAATAAATAAATACACACAGAGATATTGTGTTTTTACAGTATGCGTAGGATGTGTAATTGTAAAAATAAATTGTAAAATATAGTGATTTAGTTGATTTTAGTTTTAGGAGACAAGTCTATGTGTGTGGCTTTTTTTTTTGGATGTTGGAGTGGAGGGCAAAATTCCAAGGGGGGGGCCCAAGAAAATATTCACCCAGGGCCCAGTCAATATTAGAGATGGCCCTGGCCTTTAGCGTCGGCAACAGTGCCGTCACACCATAACCCCTCTGTGGTATTGTGGAAGAATGCAGGGGTGGACCGTGCGGTCCTATATTAAAAAGATATGAATCTGGTAAAGGCGTCAGTGCACTCAAATATTGTGCCTTTGGTAGCAGCAAGTGCCTTCACACCGTAACCCTTTTGTGGTATTGTGGAAGAGTGCAGGGTTGAACCCTGCGGTTCAAAAAATTAAAATGATATAAATGTGGCACAGGTGTCAGTGCAGCCATATATTGTGCCTTTCATGGCAGCAAGTACTTTGGTATCCAACTACCGTCCGATATCGTTGCTCCCTGTAATGTCAAAAGTCTTGGAAAAATGTGTCTACACACAATTACGTGATTATTATCAATATTGGAACTACTTAACCCCGGATCAATCAGGCTTTCGCCCAAATCACTCAACCACAACCGCCCTTTTAAAAGTCTGCAATGATATCCAAGCTGGGATGGAACAAGGAAACCTAACTGGAGCCATCTTCCTTGATTTTGCCAAGGCCTTTGACACGGTAGACCATGGCATCTTGTTAGAAAAACTTAAAAACTCTGGCATTGGTGATCGCACGTTAACCTGGTTTCAATCATATGTATCCGACCGATCACAATATGTGTCAATTTCTGGCAGCTCCTCCCTCCCGCTCCCAGTCACTTGCGTTGTACCCCAAGGCTCAGTACTAGGCCCCCTGCTATTCACAATATTCATAAATGATCTGCCCAACGTCTGCAAAGCCTCAACTGTACATATGTACGCAGACGACACTGTGATCTATACCAGCAAACCAAATCTCCCGCAGCTGGAGGCCGTGCTGCAAGAACAATTCACAGAGGTAGAAAAGTGGATCAAAAACAACAAACTTTTTTTAAATACTGACAAAACTGTAACGATGCTCTTTGGAACAGCACCTAAACTACACAAATTGCAAAATCCCCATCTATGTGTTGGGACAATATCAAATGGCACACTGACCACAGTCACTTCTCTCAAATATCTAGGTATGTGGTTGGACCCTAATCTATCCTTTGGCCCCCACATCGAAAAACTCTCATCTAAACTTTACCCCAAACTAGGTGCCCTGTACAGAAACAAATCCTGCCTGAGTCCCGCGGTAAGAAAGCAGATTGTACGGCAAATGCTTATGCCGGCTATTGATTACGGAGATGTAGTGTATGCAGCCGCCCCGCAAACACACCTTCATAAACTTACTACACTGTATAACTCATTCTGCCGCTTTGCGCTACAATGTAACTACATGACCCACCATTGTGACATGTTAAAACAGCTAAACTGGCCATCGCTAGAATCCAGACGCACCCTTCACCTTTCCAGCCTGGTGTTTAAGAGCATCTCTGGGAAGCTGCCACCCTACCTGAATAGACTGCTTCCCCAGCAGCTCCCTCATCCTATAACCTCCGATCCAGGACCAGCACCTTACTTGCAATACCACAATACAAAAAGACAGTGGCTCGGTCCTCATTTTCCTACAGAGCACCACAATTATGGAATAACCTCCCAGACACCATCAAATCTTCCACCAGTCTTAAGTCACTCAAAATTTCCCTGTTAACATACCTCAATACAGAATGCACCTGTAAACATGTAACCTAGTGACTATATTTCCTACATATTTATTTTCTGTTAATCTGTATATTTGTGTTGTTAATATCTTACATTGTATTACTTTGTATTTCTGTAAATGTAACACTTCAATGTACTTGAACCCAGGACATACTTGAAAACGAGAGAAATCTCAATGTATCCTTCCTGGTAAAATCCTTTATAAATAAATAAATAAATAAATAAGTGCCTTCACACCGTAACCCTTTTGTGGTATTGTGGAAGAGTTCAGTGCTGGAGGTTTTGTGAATGCAGAAGACATCCCCGATCTATTCCGTTACGTCAGCATCAGGGAATTGATAGCTGCTGGCCCGGTGTGGCTCCTGTCCCCTAAACAAACCAGCTCAAGCACAGTATGGCATCTTTTTGCTTGAGCCATTGCGTAGCCCCTGTCAGGCGTCGGTTTAACTGCCAATTCGCCAGAGACACAGAAGGAGGAGGTGGTGGTGGAGCAGACAGACCTCATACAAGCAGCTTTCTGGAGGCGTGGTGGATGAACAAGCTCTGCAGCAGCTGGGGCAACATAATCTGACTGCGTAAATCTTCAGCTGATGGGATGCTGTCACATTGTGAGGAAGGACCTGGTACATCCATTACTGTAGCATCATCCCTGTCAGTGGAGGTTGTAGGCAATGACATGGCAGGACATACAGTTGGGGTAGAGACAGATGAGGAGGAGGAGGACCTACGCAAAGTTTTGCGCCAACGGGATGCGTGGCAGGTGGTCATATGTCGCCTCAAGCACGTGGTACCCAAGCGTCCGGTGTCTTTCCCACGCTTGAGCCTCATCTGACATAGATTACAAATAGCAACAGTGGGGTCTGCTACACATTTCTTAAAGAGCTCCCAGACAGCAGAGTTCCTGGATGTGTGCTTTGAGACAACAGCGCTCTGCACCTGAGCAGCTCTGACATCTGATGCCTTGGACTGGCTAGTGCTACGGTTGGTCATAGAGGATGTTGTGCCTCCTCCCCCTCACTTGACTCCTCTGTTCGAAATCAGGCACCCAGGTGGAGTCAGTGACCTCATCATCATTGTCATCACCCCCTATCTCCTCGTCACTGGAGCCAACTTGGCAGTATGCTGCAGCTGCTGGGACAACATGAGTGCCAGTTATTTGTGTGTCATCACTGGCACCCCCTTCCTCTAGGTTGATTATACTCCCTTCCTCAACCTCAGAGATTGAATCAGAGCACTGTACTTGCTGCGCATCCTCAAGCAGCATGTCATTGTCACTGTAGTCAAACATTTCAGCTGACTCCTTTGTGTGTGATAGTGAGGCTACGGCAGGAGTAGCTGTGGGCATGGAGGCTGCATTAGATGCTTTGGCAGCTGAGGAGGACTGTAAAGCACTACAAGCCTGGCTGGCAGAGGACGCGGAGGATGAGGGTGGCCTGGTTAGCCAATCCACCAAATCCTCTGTATGTTGCTGCTGCTTAAGACGGCCAGCACCAGTTAGAAAGGACAAGCGTGCCCCTGCAGAGGATGCACCACGTCCACGATGACCAGAGGCACAGCCTCTCGACACAGAGGCTGCTTGCCTTCTTATCTGTGTCTGGGAGCGTCTGCCTGTCCTTTTTGGTCTTTCTGACATGGTGAGTGATATATAGATTAAATATATACAGAACTCTGATTCAACTCTGGTATAAAGATTAAAGACTTCCAGAACTCTGGTATAACTCAGTGAGACACCCTGATAGCTGGCAGCCAGTGACAAGACACAGATTACAATTCCCAGAAACCTCCTATAAGTCAGTGAGACCCCCTGATGGGTGCCAGTGACAAGACACAAATTACAATTTGCAGAAATCTGCTACAAGTCAGTGAGACCCCCTGATAGGACCCCCTGATAGCTGGCAACAGTGACAAGACACAGATTACAATTCCCAGAAATCTGCTATAAATATGTGGGACCCCCTGATAGCTGGCAGTGAGAAGACACAGATTACAAGTCCCAGAAACCTCCTATAAATCAGTGAGACCCCCTGATGGGTGGCAGTGACAAGACACAGATTAGAACAATTCCCAAATATTTTGTATAAATGACTGACCCCCCAAAATAGTTGCTGGTGGCAGTGACAAGACACAGATTACCTCAATTCCCAAATATTTTGTAGAAATTACTGACCCCCAAAATAGTTGCTGGTGGCAGTGACAAGACACAGATTACCTCAATTCCCAAATATTTTGTAGAAATTACTGACCCCCAAAATAGTTGCTGGTGGCAGTGACAAGACACAGATTACCTCAATTCCCAAATATTTTGTAGAAATTACTGACCCCCAAAATAGTTGCTGGTGGCAATGACAAGACACAGATTACCTCAATTCTCAAATATTTTGTAGAAATTACTGACCCCCCAAAATAGTTGCTGGTGGCAGTGACAAGACACAGATTACCTCAATTCCCAAATATTTTGTAGAAATTACTGATCCCCCAAAATAGTTGCTGGTGGCAGTGACAAGACACAGATTACCTCAATTCCCAAATATTTTGTAGAAATTACTGATCCCCCAAAATACTGGGTGGCAGCCAGTGAGAACACACAGATTAGAACAATTCCCAAATATTTTGTAGAAATTACTGACCCCCAAAATACTGGGTGGCAGCCAGTGAGAACACACGGATTTAACAATTCCCAGATATTTTGTAGAAATTACTGACCCCCAAAATACTGGGTGTCAGTGAGAACACACAGATTAGAACAATTCCCAGATATTTTGTAGAAATGAGACCCCCCCAGTAGCTGGTGGCAGACTGGCAGTGAGAACACACACTAACACAAGAACAATCTCCTCTCAAATCTCCTCTCAAACGCGTGCTGAAGCGCTGTGTGAAGCCTTATATAGTGTGCTGCGGGATTTAGCTCTGTGAGCCCATGATTGGGCAAACTTTGCCCAATCAGGACTCTGAGCCGTGATTGGCATAGTCTTGAACCTGTCTTGCACCTGACCTGCGGTCAGGTGCAAGGCTGTAGCCAATTACTCTCCAGTAAGTGTCCTTGGGCAAGACACCTAACGGTACATACTCGCCACCCAGGACATACTTGAAAACGAGAGAAATCTCAATGTATCCTTCCTGGTAAAATCCTTTCACAAAAAAAAAATTACAAGCTTCAGGCCAGTGGAAAAGTGCATTGTGGTCCATTGTGGTGCATTGTGGGCGAACATGCGGCGAACATGCGGAAATGTTTGTAGTTCACGAACATGCGAACAGGCGATGGTCGAATCGAACTCCGAACCGATCGAACCGAACAGCTCATCCCTACTGTTCTCCCTTAAGGACACATTATATCATTAGAATCCGCATACAGAACCGAATAAGCATATGAAATTTATTATAGATTTATTTGGGAAATGAGCAGTAGAGGTGGTGTATTGTTTAAAACACTCTTGTTTCAAAGATTGCATAGTAAAAACGCTAAATGATTACCATATCACTGGGGGCCAAGCTGGACACAGGCTCCTTTACTCGATCAAAGCCATCTTCATGCCGCAAAACTGATTCCCCTATGGGTGCAAAGCCATTATCACCGCTCATGACCGGAGTAAGGCCTCAGCCAGGCCCGGAGCCAGCCACGGGGGCCAGGCCTCGACCAGGTCCTTGAGTGTGTTGGAGCTCAACCAGGCCCGACAGTGTCCAACAAGCCCTCCACTGTGTTGGTATGTTTATGTGTGTGTGACTGTATGTAGGTGTGTGTGTGTGTGACTGTATGTAGGTGTGTGTGTGACTAGGTGTGTGTGTGTGTGTGTGACTAGGTGTGTGTGTGTGTGTGTGTGTTTGTGTGTGTGTGTGTGACTGACACCGACATTCCTTACACCCTGCACCGCTCAGCCTCTGTACATGCCACCAGAGTGCTTGTTGGTCAGAAGGGCCCTGAGAACATGGCGCCACTCTGGGGTGAGTTCCAAAGGGGAGCGCCGCCAAGATCACCCCTCAATCATCCGCTAAACGCAGGTCGGGCTTCCCAGCCGCAGAGGAGATCCGGCGCCAGAATCAGTGCTCGCACTCCGGGGGGTGGAATTTCCTGGGCAAGGAACAGCCCAGGGCGGGCCAGACAGTATGGCGCCAGGAGCTGGAGGCCGGGGCAGCCCATGTTAACGATACAAAAAGGGCTCGGGCTAGAGGCAGTGGCAAAACTGGCGCCAGGATGACTGAAGGCGGTCAAAGGAGAGAACAATGGGAATGTACCACATAAATGTACCGTGTATGTGCTGTTCTACTGTAAATAAACCAACCTGCTTAACCTGTACTGTGTCTCGACGAGTATTTGGGAAGAGGGACGATCTGCTAGGTATTTCCTACGGCTGACTTGCTAGCTTCCAGCAAGGGACCCGACGCCGGCTCGCTACCGCTACTCACTGCAGAGCAACCCCGGCACCTACGGTGGATCTACTCCCTCCGAGTAGCGGCGTCCGTCACAAAAATAAAAATGCTTTTTGCTGAAAATGAAAAAAATAAACGGTTAATAAAAATTGATTTAACCCTTTCTCTGCTTAGCCATTTCAACCCCGTGTGCTGAGCTTATTTTTACCCCTTTTGCTCATCATGTTTAAACGCGATTTGAATTCAGGTTTTATTATACAACCCAGACATATTATATATCCTTTTTTTTGTCAGACTCGGCAGATTCACAATTTATTTTTATTATATGTATACATCATATCCTGCCTGTATATTGTAACAAAAAATGCAATAAATTTAGAATTTGCAATCATCTACAGTGGGTAAAGTGTTTTTTTTTTTCATATTTTATCATCCGAGTCTTTGTGGTTATATTTCTATGGGGTGCGCTTGTTAAAAAAATTAGAAATGGGAACTTGTTACATTTTTTGGTGGGGAAATTACCCGTAATTTTTAGCAAACGCACCCCATAGAATTTTGTTTTGGCAAATTGACAGCTTTTTGAATGGACAAACTGCCACGAAATTGCACCATACGGGGGGGGGGGGATTCATGGTTCATTGCAATTTGGTGGAAAGCTGTGCTCTAATTGTATAATCCTTTTAGAGTTAGGCCCCGTTCACACCTAGCCGTTTTAACGCGCGTTCGTGTACGCTTTAAAACGCATGAACGGGGAAATCCCATGCTTTGCTATGGGCCCCATTCAGACCTAAGCGTTTTAGAGCGCGCAGGAACCGCGTTAAAACAGCCGACCCAAAAAGAAGTTCGGGAGCTTCTTTTCGGGCATACAGCAGCGCGTTCGCGGCCATATCATAGCCGCGAACGCGCTGCAATGCAAATTTGCGCGTTTTTTTTGTATGCGCGAACGCGAGTAAAAAAAACACGCGCATTGCGCGACGCAGCGCTACGCCCAGGTGTGAACCCAGCCTTAGGGTTAGAACTATAGTTAAGGTTACATTTAGAGTTAGATATAAATTTTGAGTTAGGGTTAGAATTATGGTTAGAGATGTACGTTTCGTTTCGTTCTGTATCAAAATTCAGGCGAAATTTACTGATTCGTATTACGGAAGTGTTTCCGAAATACAAATCGGTTCCGTCCAAAATGGAATGAAAAGTAATCGATTCAGGATGAAACGAGCCAATTCAGACCGAGACAGCGTGAAAACGAAAAAATGTATAAGACAAATTGATTGTTTTTTTACGGATCAATTTGTTATATTGTTTCAGTAAGGCTAGGGTCAGACGAGCGTGATTTCTACGGACTGTACATCCGTGCACACGGACGTACGTCAGTACGGAAGACGCAGTAGTGGCCACACAGTCCGTTTAGTCACTGACGTATATTTTGACGGATGTAGGAGGGAAAATAAAATAAAAAGCAAAACCATTTTGTCCGTGAAAAATGCTGGACGTATAAATGCAGTCCGTCTGACCACGTTCCATCACTCACACACAAAGCTATGCAGACGTTGCGGACGCAGCGCACTTTGTGCGGCCGTTCTAGCGGTTGTACGTTCTTGCCTGCCTTGCGTCCGTTTGCCGCGGCCGTTGTGCGTCCGCAGTTCAGTGCGGACGTACTTCGTGTAACGGGCTCCGATGGGCTTCCTGTCATGCTATCACGGACGTACTTTTAGGCGCAATCACGGACGTGAACACTACGCTCGTCTGACAGCAGCCTTAGGCCCGGCACTGCGTCCCTGTTCATTGGCCGTGGTGCTGAATCTGTTGTACTCAGCACCAGAGGCCATGGACAGCACCATGGTGCCATTTGGTGCGATTCGGCGGCAGTGAAATTCCCCATAGACAAGTAATAGTTAATCTATTCAGAGAACACTGAACAGAACTGAAAGGTCAGTGAAATGACAAGATTTTCGGTAGTTCGTTCGACAGCTTTAAACAGGAAAATCCTTTAGGTTTCAATGTAAAAATATTCCCCTTTCTTATCAAATATTTATTCAACCGTTTATTCCTTTCACTTGCACCAAAAAAGTCTATTTTTTTAGGCATTTTTGGTGATTTTTGGTGAAATTTTTGCATTCCTAATTTATTTGAAACAAGGCTTTTTTTCTTTGCCGAAAGCAGCGTTTTTTTTTCTTTCCTTCAGTCTGGCTGTGTTCGACGGGGGCTGTCTAGGGTGCTGAAACCTATTCAGCCCCAAGAACAGCAGCCCCGCAGGACTCCGGAGCCCCTCAGAGCTGCTATCTATGGCGGCTCCTTATTAGCAGCACTGTCAAGAGCGAGTTGCTATGTTAGCGGCTAGTCTCATAATATTAGGGAGCCATAAACAAGTACTCGCTGCACCACCAGGGCTGGTGCTAGACTATTTTGCGCCCTAGTCAAGACCAGCTACTTGCGCCCCCCAGAAAAAATAGTGAACGGTTGAAATGCGTGGGGGGGAACACATACACTGTGTGTGCAAGGGGGGCACACACTGTGCAGGGGACACAAACACACACTGTGGGACACACGCACACTGTGTACGGGGGCTGCACATGGTCGTTCGGTGCCCATCTTACCCCTCTGCTGGTCAGGCCCGGGATCGGTCTGTGCCTCTTTCTTTCCTCTGCCTCTGTCTTTCTTTACTCTGCCCTCTGTGCCTCTTTATTTCCTCCTCTTTCTTTCTTTCTTCTATGACTTTTTCGTTCGCCTTTCCTTTCATCTGCCTCTTTCTTTCTTTCATCGGCATCATTCTTTCTTTCATCTGCCTCTTTCTTTCATCTGCCTCTTCTTTCTTTCATCTGCCTCTTTCTTTCTTTCATCTGCCTCTTTCTTTCTTTCATCTGCCTCATTCTCTTTCATCTGCCTCATTCTTCTTTCATCTACCTATTTTTTCATTCATTCTTTCTTTCTCTCTTTCTTTCATGCCTCTTTCTTTCTCTCTTTCTTACGTGCCTTTCTTTCTTCTGCCTCTTTTTTTCTTTAATATGCCTCTCGTGGCGCCTGCACGTCATATGGTAGTGCCTGCAAATCATTATAAGATGCCCACCTTCTGCACCGCTAGCGGCTGTCTGCGAGCTGACAATTTCTGCTTTATGAGCCACCACTCCTGGCTACATGATGAAGGGTTCAATGATGGAACCCAGGTTGGGGTCGGCGGCGCCCCTAGGCGGCAATGCGTCCTAGGCGGTTGCCTAGCTTGCCTAGTGGGAGCACCGTCCCTGTGTACCACCATGCATCAGCTGCCAGATCAGCCATGTTTTCCAGAAACTAATATTACTATTTCATCTGGTTCCACTTTGTGACTTTTTTCCTTGATACAACATTTACCAAAATCTGTGCAACAGTTTTAACTTTACTGCTGTGGTTTATGTTTTACAGGATTTAAATGGAGTGGAGGAGGGAATGTTTAGATTAGGCACCAGGAGGTCTATTGTTCTCCAGACTACCAAAGATAAGAGCAAAAATTTGCTTTTTACACTTATTGACTTGTTAATTGACACTTCCTATCCTGAGCATAATGAGCGATTCCGACCTGGTTCGTTATTCTCAGCTCGAGACGGTTTTCTGAAAAAGATAACGTCTCCCAAACTCCAGGGCGCAAAAGCAAAAATCGTGTACCTACCGCTGATCTCGCATTGCAGAGAGGCGTGTGACCCAACGTCTCCTCCTCTTGCTGCAGGCAGAAGAACACTTGGACCAAATGGTTCCCAGTAACTACTGGCTCAATGGGTCACATTAAGAGGTGAATGCATGGAAAGGCAGTTCCTCCACTATATTTGCAGGGGGAACCGAGTTCCATTGGTCCCACACACTATAAAGCTTGTATTCAGGTGTTAAGTCATTCCTTTATACAATAAATATAGGGTTTATCATATATTTGTGCTAATATCCACATATATTCTTTCATTTATCAGGTATGTGTGTGTTTGTGTTAAGTGCGAGATCATAATTGAAAATTGGGGGAACGTTTGGTGAGTTCCACTTATTTTATTAGGACATGACCCCTGCTGCCGGGGTCACAGAAGGAAATGTTGCCACCCCATTACATGTCAGCCAACATATATGTGTCAGACCACCATGTCAGTCTCCATACACCCCCCAGTTAGGGCCGGATTAACATAGGGGCAGATGGAGCAGCAGCTCCAGGCTCATGCCCCAGAATAGGCCAGAGAAAAGATAACTAACAGGGTTATTCAGAGAGCGTGAAAAGCAGGAGAATGACTGGAGAATGAAAAATTCTAGGTCAAAATAGCCGATTTGGAAAGTGAGATGAAAGGGAGAATTTTTCTGGTTTGGCTATTTTGACCTAGAATTTTTCATTCTCCAGTCATTCTCCTGTTTTTCACGCTCTCTGTGTAACCCTGTATGTCTGCATTGATGGGCATTTGGACCCATGTATCTCCGACTCCATAGGAGCTACAGGATCATTTGAGGTATCCCTGGAAAGGCCAGAACATGGCCTTTTCAATGATACCAAACATGACCAGGTTTTGTGTAACAATAAAAATAAAATAATAAACATTTTATTTTTCTTACTAACACAGCAATATTTTTCACTTTTCAATTATAAAGTGAACAACGATGCTACACTAACTCACCATCACATTTATCATGTCACCAGCAAGTGTGAAGGTGATGGCACAATCCATTATTACAAATTGTTACATCAGAACCCTAATCAGCCGCACAGCAGCAAAGAGCACTGGCCTTTGGACCCCTGCTCGCTAATATTTACACCTCACAATGCTAAGTGAGGTGTCATTGGACAGGTCAGAGTCTGGCCTTTGCATTGATACCAAACCTGATCATGTAAAATCTAAAAGAAAAGAAAACTATTTTTTTTTATTATTTATTTTTAGTTCCAAAGCGGTGGCATTGTCCATTTGTCACATATAAAATGAGCAATACCACTGCCATTACTCACCTTTTAATTTCCCACTCTGGGAGCAAGGTCAGTGTTTTATACAGAGTCATATATATTATAAAACACCATCCTCCAAAACACAAGGGAAATATTAAATTTTTTGGTTAAAATGGTATATTTTTCAGAAAGCTGCAGTAACAGGATCCCATTTCACATTTGTTAGAACAAGAATTCCCTATAGAATATATAACCACAAAGGTTTGAATGATAAAAAGGGAAAAAATAATTTTACACGCTATAAATGATTGAAATCTGAATGAAAAATTAATCCAACAGTAACTGCCGTTAGATACACCCGTATCTGCACTTTTAATTAATGTTTTCATTTCACTAAATTCCTAAAAAAGCCACCAAAATCTTCAGCTCCAGAACCCATAGAAATCTTAATCCGGCCCTGCCCCCAGTCCGCAAACTTCATTTCCTACCAAGACTCCCTCTAGTCCCTCAGTGACTGTTTATCTGTTCCAGTATCCTGCTACACACAGGGATATCATAATTTTACGTTATTATTTTTGGGGGGTTTTGTATGGCCACCCTTCTCTATACCATGTCCCTCCCCCCCACATACTGGCTGGCTGCTTTCCCAGCCCAAGCTTGACCTGTGTCTGTACTCTGCTCACCCTCACGCCGCTTTCCCTCTCTCTCACGCTGATGGGTTGTAAGGTGCGGCCTGTGCGAGCGCAACAATGTTGCGCTGCAACATTCATATCGACAAACAATAGGTTTAGGGCTGAAGCATATAGAGTCCCTCTCCTTTAAAAGTCTTCATTAACAATGGTACTTGGTCGCCTATGGACTAAATAATGGATGTCACACCCCAAGGTCAACCGTCCAACTTGGTCGTAACAGAGCCGGTAACCGGGAGCTGCTAAGGGTTATTGTCTTGCCTTTATCAGCTCCCTGTTACATATCAGTAAAATGGAGACGGTAGGTGAGAAAATCGGTGTCTACAGTGTGTCCCTGTTTACCGTACCTATTCTGGGGTAGACCATCTGGTAGCACCTAACCCCAGAACGAAGCGAGAGGTTGCCAGATACCGCTGGCGGTGCTCAGCACTGCTGCGAGTATCAGCTTCATGGAGCCCTGCACGTGCCGGCCGCGTGTTCGCTCTTGTGAGTTTGTTGACCCTGTAGTAGAGACTCATAGCTGGTGGTGTTATTGCTGTACAGCTCTGTTATACACCTGCATATATCTCTGAAAGAAAGGATATTAGAAAATAAAATGCTACCCTTCCCCACATCCCTCCCCCATCCAATCTGCTGCTCTGGACAAAGGCCTAGCTGACATATGCAAGAAAACAGCCCTTGAAATATGTGATACATGTGCCTGCCCCCTGTGCCATGGAAATATGTGATACATGTGCCTGCCCCCTGTGCCATGGAAATATAATAGTTTTGCTTACCCCCTGTGCCATGGAATGTGTGATAGTTGTGCTTGCCCGCTGTGCTATGGATACCTTCTCTCTGGGAGATAAACAAAACCTATGGGCCCCACTATGACTCTAACCTGGTGTAGTCCTGGCAGTGGGAAGTGGGCACCAGCCAAATGCCCAAGTATCACATTCGTTGATTGCAACAGTGGAACGAGAAAGCACGCCACATAGTCCTCAAGGAGTGAGGGTCCAAGGAGACGTTAAGAAATTCAGACTTATCCTGATTAATTTTTTTTTTTTTAAAGACTTTATTTTTCAGTAGCATAGATCAATGTTGTTGAGGATACAGAAAAATAGAAAGGGGAGGGGGAAAACAGTAAAACCATTACGAAATATCAAGCCGAAGCATTTCTGCCCAATAAAGTCCCCTGTCCCGATTTCGTTGCGGGCTAGCTACCTGTATTTATGTATAAAGAGAAAGAAAGTAAAGAAAAGAGAAAAAGGAAGGACGAGGGAAAGGAAAGAAGAAGGGGAGAGAGAGGTGGGGGGCGGAGGGGGGTGGGCAGCCGGTCACAGATACCGAAGAAAGAGGCAGCACATCAACCACTGAAATTCCCCATGAATGCTGGCCTGTCGGGGGAAGAAAACACGTTATGAGGGAAGCAGTACATATCAAAATAACCCAAATTTTCAGATAGTGCAGGTAGGATCATATGAGAGCCATGGGGCCCATGTTTTAGAGAAAGAGTCCATAGTGTGGTGTACAATCGCCGTCAGTTTTTCCATCAGGAAGGAGTCTCTGATAAGGCTGAGTACCCGTCCTGTTGACGGGGCCTCCATTTTTATCCATCCCTCCGCCACTGCCCTGCGTGCTGCTCCCAAGAGTTTAATAAGCAACTTGCGTTCCCTCTGTGAAAGGTCTACCAGCGGGTTGGCCAGCAGGAAGAGGTCCGGTGTCAGTGGAATCCGGCAGGACATGACCTCCTCAAATAACGTTTGTATAGTGGACCAGTACTCGTGGATAACAGGGCATGTCCACCACATGTGGAAATACGTGCCCTTGGCCCCACATTGTCTCCAGCAATCACCCGTGGGTGTCTTTTTAATCCTGGCCAGTTGGGTTGGCGTGGTGTACCAGCGCATAAGTAGTTTGACTGCCTGTTCCTGGATGTTGGTGCAGACTGATATTTTCCTGGAGGCTTCCCAAATGTCCAACCATGAGTCTCCCTCCAGCTGTTCCTGAAGGTCTGCATGCCAAGCTCGGATGTAGGGGAGTTCTGCCCAGTCCAGCGTACAAGTAATCTGTTGGTATAGAGAGGAGATTAGGCCTTTGGTGTAACGACCACGTAGGCAGGTAGATTCAAATGAGGTCAGTTTTGTCAGTGCCGCCTGTTTAATGTGTGGTCTCAGTGCAAAGTCTCGTAACTGCATAAATCTGAAGAAAGGTGCCGGGGGTAGATGGGCACCCTCTTGCAGGTCTTGATATTGGAGCAGGGTTCCTCGGGGGAAGAGATGACAGATGCGGTGCAGGCCTTTAGCTGTGAGAGACGAAAAAGTGGCGGGTTGAAGTCCTGGAGCGAATTCTCGGTTGTGGCATAGTGGGGTCAGCGGGGAGGGATAGCAGGTGAGGTCACATTTCAGTGCGATCTTAGTCCAAATTGTCAGAGAGTTGGTGATGGCCGGGCAGGCGGTTCGCAGTAGTGGTCTGTGGGGCCTTGAGAGCCATATCCAGAAGTCCAGTTTGAGCGGGAGGGCTATAGAGTGTTCCAACTCCACCCATCTGCGTTCGGGTGTTGGGCAGTGCCATGCTACTATCTGTGCAAGCTGGGAGGCATAATAATACGATCGTAAACAAGGCAAACCCAAACCACCCCGGTCCCTGGGCCGATAGAGAGTCTGCCGCCCAATCCGTCTCCTGCCCCCACCCCAAACAAAATCATCAATGTGTCTCTGCATCCGTTGCAAGTCCTCCCCAACCAGGGGGATCGGTAGGGTCTGAAATAGGTATAACATTCTGGGGAGTAGATTCATTTTAACACAATGTATGCGCCCTAGCCACGATATCATGTGTCTAGACCATCTATCTAGGTCTTGTTGTAGTGTGCGTAAGAGGGGGGTGTAATTAGCACCATATAAGGTCTCTGTCCGGGTTGTTAGATAAATCCCTAGATATTTGAGTCGGGAGCGCTGTATACGGAAACGATGTTCTGCCGCTAGGCGCGCACTCTCAGTCTCCGTGATAGAGATAGCCAATGCTTCAGATTTGGACATGTTAATTTTATATCCAGAGAGGTGCGAGAAACGCGCCAGCAAGGAGGACACCGACTCCAGGGACCCGGTAGGGTCTGTGAGAGACAAAAGGACGTCATCAGCGTAAGCAGAGACAGTGTAAGCCTGGTCACCCACCCTTAGTCCCCGAACCCCGTCCGACTGTCGAATCGCCTGCAGGAGGGGTTCCAGGATCAGAGCAAAGAGCGCTGGCGACAGAGGGCAGCCCTGGCGAGTGCCGTTACAGATCTGAAAGGGGGTGGGAGGGGCGTGTGGTAAGACTATGCTAGCTGTCGGGGAGGTATACAAGGAACGGACCGCTGCTATGAATTTTTCCGGGAAACCAAAGTGTTCTAAAACCAAAAATAGATAGGGCCACTCCACCCTATCAAAAGCCTTCTCCGTGTCAAGGGACAGGAAAAGTGAGGGCGTATGGGAAGAGGATGCATGCCATAAAAGGTCGATTGCTCGTCGCGTATTGTCAAAGGCCTGTCTGCCTGGTATAAAGCCGACTTGATCTGGATGGATCAAGCGTGGTAAAAGGAGGTCTAGTCTGTTAGATAAAAGTTTGGCAAAAATTTTCACATCAGTGTTTAGCAGGGAGATAGGGCGATAGTTTTCGGGGAGTAGAGGGTCCCTGTCCGGCTTTGGGATCAGCACTATAGATGCGGATAGTGATTCCGGGGTGAAGTGTCCGTCAGTCAGGAGGGCGTTAAAGAGGGGGAGCAAGCGGGGAGTCAGAATGGCCGAAAATTTCTTATAATATGCCATTGTAAATCCGTCTGGCCCTGGGGCCTTATGTGGTTTCATTCCTTTTATCACCTCCGACAATTCTTCTGCCGAGAAGGGTGCTACTAGGGTCTCCGCCTACTTCCCCTCCACCGTGGGTAAACTAAGGGAAGACAAAAAATCTTTAATGTCGTTACATAGGGGTTGATTGTCAGTAGTATGGGAAGGGGAATGGTTGTATAAGTCCCTGTAGTAGGAGGTCAGTAGATCACTAATCGCGGAGGGGGAAGTCACCAGCGCTCCCTCCCTGCTCCTTAGCTTACAGATTGGGGCAGAGTAGGGTCGTGGCCGTAACTTACGGGCCAGGGGAGTGTCCATTTTGTTGCCCCTTTCAAAATCCTGATTAATTTTAAGGCCCGCTAAGGCGCTGTACGCTTTCAATTCCTGCAGAATGGCCGGAAGGATGGAGTCTACGTCTGTGATGAGGAACAACATGTCATCCGCATACGCGGAGACTTTATGTTCAGAAGAATGACCCCGTACCCATGAAATACTACTATTACCTCTACTCGACTCTAAAAGCGGCTCAAGGGTCACCATCTCACATGGATATATTACCCCAGCTCACATGGATATATTGCCCCAGCTCACATGGATATATTGCCTCAGCTCACATGGATATATTGCCCCAGCTCACATGGATATATTACCCCAGCTCACATGGATATATTACCCCTGCTCACATGAATATATTGCCCCAGCTCACATGGATATATTGCCCCAGCTCACATGGATATATTACCCCAGCTCACATGGATATATTGCCCCAGCTCACATGGATATATTGCCCCAGCTCACATGGATATATTACCCCAGCTCACATGGATATATTACCCCAGCTCACATGGATATATTACCCCTGCTCACATGAATATATTGCCCCAGCTCACATGGGTATATAGCAATCATTAGAGAAATGGATAAACCGTTCTATCTGATTTAATAATGATCTGAATTTTGCCCCATGAATCAGTGTACAAGCTTTGGTGTTTCAATTCGACAGGTTTTTAAGGCCGGGGTCAGATGGGCGTTTTTAAGAGCGGAAGGACAGTGTACGTTCCTCCCACTCTGACGCCCGTCTGGCCGCCTCGATGAGAGCAGTTAGTGTGCTCAGCGCTGCAAGGCTCGATCCTCCTATGGAGGACTGTGCTGTGCAGCCCCGTCAAACACGTGCCGTAGCGCTTCAACGGGGAGGCTTTCAGCATGTCCGCAGCAGCACGGGCAATTCGTGTGTGCGCTACAGCATGTGGCCGGCTCCGTCGAAGCATCACAACGCTGTGACGGACGCTGGGAGGCACGTCAGTACGGGCGCACACAGTACGCTTGTCTAACCACGGCCTAAACAGGTGAATCTCGTAGGTTTCAATGTAAACAAATATATTTTTAAAAAAAATTTAAAGACCGTTTATTCTTTTCCTTTTTTTTTTGTATTTAAGATTTTTATTTTCAATAAGAAAAGGTCACAGATTAACCAGCTCAAGTGGCCTCGCAGGGCCAGATAATATACTCACATAAGAAATGCAGATAAAATAATAAAATAAAAATAATAAAATAAAAATAAAAAAATGCACAAAATGTCGCGGAACGGAGGAGGGGGGATTAAAACAAAAGTCAACAGAAACACTTCAGATAACTAAAATGAAGCCAAAAAGTCTCAAATGCATCCCCAGCCGGGGAGAGACAGCGAGAAAAATAAAATAAAATAAAGGGAGGGGAGAAAAATGGGGGAGAACTCTCAGGGCCAAACATCAGAATCGAAAAGAATTGTCAGTGGCATAACTCAGCTTGCGGAGGGGTAAGCCAAAAAGGGGGAAAATAAAACAGGGCAAAGTCAGCCGGTATCTAGTAGAGGAGGCCGGGCCATCACAGGCAGGTAAATGCAGGGTCGTCTAGGTCTCACTGTCCCCTTGGGTGAGTATGCTCGGCAGAGATAAGTATTCTGAAGCTGAACCTCACAGTGTCCCAGTGCGTACCTCTGTGCTATCTTGACCGCCAGCTGAGGGTTAAATCCTCGAAAGGCCCGGACCAATCTGCGAGTACCATATCTCTTCCGCAGGTCCATTCGGCGGTGTCACGTGCGCTTCCGCGCCTTCCTGGCCGCCAACCGGGGCGAAACTGCCTGTCCCTGTCCCTCGGGGCAGCACTGCCTGCCTCCGTCCTGCCAGCACAGCTGCCATCTGTTGGGTGCGGATGTCAGCCTCACCGCCATCAGCGAGAGTCAGGGACATTCTGGGGAAACGGGACTCTCGAGCTGGGACCGCAGCCACACCTTTATCTTCGCCGTCCCTTTCATCGTCTGCGGCAGCAGGAGACAGGAACACAGTGGGGCGCAGAGGATTACCAGCCCCGTTCCCTGTAGACCGCTGAGACCTCTCTTCCCGGCAGCATCGCAGTGCGGCTAACATCCTGCGCCATACCCCTCTAGTGAGCGGGCCATCCGCGTCCTCCCCCTCCAGCAGAAATAAACAGGCATCTATGCCGCCAATAGCGGCCTCCACAGCTCCGGAGGGGGGGGGGTCCATCTTGTCTCCAACCAGCGGGTCCGACCGCCACTCCCGTGAACCCGGCAGCCAGGAGATGGGGGCCCTCCATCTCCGTGCAGATCCGGCCCGGGGCACTCGGTCAGCGCCGCGTGGTCACCAGGCTTCACGTAGGTCGCAGGCCTCAAGATGGCCGCCGTCTCCTCACACCAATCACCCAGTTATCGCAGCCAGGGTTGTCTCACGTCCGGAGGGGGGGACTAAACGGCCTCCGGACAGGTCAGAACCGGTGGCCAGCCACTCAGACCCCAAGACAGCAGGAAAATTGGCACTCAAAAATCAGGTAAAGGTCCCCAGAAGGAGCAGACGTGCGGAGCTCCAGCAAAACACGTCCGCTCCTGTGAACAGCCGGCCCCCCCCCATTTTTATTTTTTAAAACACATTTTGTTGGGTTTTTTTTTGTCTTTTTTAGGTGATTTTTTTGTAATTTTTAAAGGACTTTTTTATTATTTGGACACATTTTTACTAAATTTTTATCGATTTTAACTTCTATTATTTATTTTCCAGTTCGTTGGAATTCGCCGATGCTAATTCAGCGCTATTCAGTGCAATTCGACAGTTTTCAACGACGTCCGATAACTGCTTTGGCGACTCAGATTTTGGCAAAAAAATGGTGACCATTCGCTGAATAGTGAATTCACTATATTTTCTGCGAAACGGAATCATCGAAATCAGCCGAAACGCAAAGCATGGAAATTGCACACAATTTTGGTGCTTCGCGAATAGACCTTTAAATGTTAGACTGATACAATGAAAAATTGACCTTCTATATGATTGTGTCATCGTTTTTAATGTTCAAGAAGACAAACATAAATCCAGGGCCAGATTTGCACCTCAGGAGCCTGTAGGCACAGAAATGCAGCGCGCCCCTATCCCCCAAAAACTGAAACGGTTTTTCTCCGTGCTCGAATCAAAAGAAGAGGCAGAATCTGTTGCCTTAGTTGAATTAGTTACAGTTACAAGTATTTATAAAGCGCCAACAAATTCCATAGCAATTTACAATGGGAGAAACAGAATAACAAATATACAGTTGCAAGAAAAAGTATGTGAACCCTTTGGGATTACGTGGAGTTTTGCATTTGATAAAATGTGCTCTGATCTTCATCTAAGTCATAACAATTTGAAAAACACAGTCTGCTTAAAATAATACAACACAAACATTATATGTTTTCATGTTTTTATTGAACAGAACATGTAAACATTCACAGTGCAGGGTGGAAAAAGTATGTGAACCTTTGGACTTAATAAACTGGTTGAGCCTCCTTTGGCAGCAATAACTTCAACCAAACGTTTCCTGTAGTTGCAGATCAGACCTGCACAACGATCTGGAGTAATTTTGGACCACTCCTCTTCACAAAACTGTTTCAGTGTAGCAATATTCTTGGGATGTCTGGTGTGAATCGCTCTCTTAAGGTCATGCCACAGCATTTCAATTGGGTTGAGGTCAGGACTCAGACTGGGCCACTCTAGAAGGTGTATTTTGTTTTGTTGAAGCCATTCTTTTGTTGAATTACTTGTATGCTTTGGGTCATTGTCCTGTTGCATCACCCATCCTCTGCGGAGCTTCAGTTGGCGGACAGATGGTCTTACGTTTTCCTGCAAAATGTCTTGATAAACTCTGGAATTCATTTTTCCATCAATGACAACAATCCGTCCAGGCCCTGAGGCAGCAAACCATGATGCTCCCTCCGCCATGTTTTACAGTGGGGATGAGGTTTTGATGTTAGTGTGCTGTGCCTTTTTTTCTCCACACATAGTGTTGTGTGTTTTTTCCAAACAACTCAATTTTGGTTTCATCTGTCCACAGAATATTTTGCCAGTAGTGCTGTGGAACATCCAGGTGCTCTATTGCAAACTTCAAACGTGCTGCAATATTCTTTTTGGAGAGCAATGGCTTCCTCCGTGGTGTCCTCCCATGTACTCCATTCTTGTTTAATGTTTTCCTTATTGTAGATGTGTCAACAAAAATGTTAGCATGTGCCAGAGATTTCTGTAAGTCTTTAGCTGACACTCTAGGATTCTTCTTTACCTCATTAAGCATTCTACGGTGTGCTCTTGCAGTCATCTTTACAGGACAACCACGCCTAGGGAGAGTAGCAACAGTGCTGAACTTTCTCCATTTGTAGACAGTCTGTCTTACCGTGGACACATGAACATCAAGGCTTTTGTAGATACTTTTGTAACCCTTTCCAGCTTCATGCAAGTCAATAATTGTTGATCGTAGGTCTTCTGAGAGCTCTTTTCTGCGAGGCATGGTTCACATCAGGCAGTGCTTCTTGAAACCAGTAAACCCAAAACTGGTGTGTTTTTAAAGGGTAGGACAGCTTTCAGCTACACATCCAATAATATCACACTGATTGGACTCAAGGTTGGCTCACTCCTGGCTCCAATTAGCTCTTGGAGAAGTCATTAGGCTAGGGGTTCACATACTTTTTCCACCCTGCACTGTGAATGTTTACATGTTATGTTCAATAAACACATGAAAACATATAATGTTTGTGTTGTATTATTTTAAGCAGACTGTGTTTTTCAAATTGTTGTGACTGAGGCTGGGGTCAGACGAGCGTAGTGTTCACATCCGTGATTGCGCCTAAAAGTACGTCCGTGATAGCATGAAAGAAAGTCCATTGGAGCCCCACACACGAAGTACGTCCGCACTGAACTGCGGACACACAACGGCCGCGGCCCACGGACGCAAGGCAGGCAAGAACGTACAACCCCTAGAACGGCCGCACAAAGTGCGCTGCGTCCGCAACGTCTGCATAGCTGTGTGTGTGAGTGATGGAACGTGGTCAGACGGACTGCATTTATACGTCCAGCATTTTTCACCGACAAAATGGTTTTGCTTTTTAATTTATTTTCCCTCCTACATCCGTCAAAATATACGTCAGTGAAAAAAACGGACTGTGTGGCCACTACTGCGTCTTCCGTACTGACGTACGTCCGTGTGCACAGACGTACAGACCGTAGAAATCACGCTCGTCTGACCCTAGCCTGAGATGAAGATCAGAGCACATTTTATGACCAATTCATGCAAAACTCCACGTAATCCCAAAGGGTACACATACTTTTTCTTGCCACTGTACATATATGTTACCCACACGGAAGAGAAGGAGGAAGGACCCTGCTTGAGAGCTTACAATCTAAGAGCAGAGGGGTGACACATTAGGTGAGGATGAATAGGGTATTTGAAGTAGCGGGTTGCATGAGGGCTGAATGGAAAGATGGAGCAGGAATTGACAGTGGGCGATCATGGAGTGAGCTGATAGGCGTCTCTATAGTAATGCGTTTTCAAAGACTTCTTGAAGGACTGGAGAGACGGGTGAGTCTGATGTTGCGGGGGAGGGAGTTCCATAGAAAGGGTGCAGCTCGGGAGAAGTCCTGAAGCCGAGTCTGGCACAGGTATTCATTACAGACTGCAGAGGCAGAATCTGGGCTCCCTTAAGGCCAGAGAGAAGTAGGTTACAGTAGTGAAGGCAGGTGATAATAAGAGCTTGGATGAGCATTTTAGTAGAGTCTGGATTAAGAAAGGGTCGGGTGCGTGCAATGTTTTTTAGGTGGAAGTAGCAGGATTTGGTTAAAGACTAAATGTGAGGAGTAAAGGATAGATTGGAGTCCAAGAGGACTCTGAGGCAATGGGGCTTGAGAGGTAGAAGTAATGGTGGCACCATTCACCTGAAGAGAAATTGGCGCAGGAATGGAGGTTTTGGAGGGAGGGAAGATGAGAAGTTCAGTTTTAGAGAGGTTGATATTTAGGAAATGGTAAGTCATCCAGTCGGAGACAGCCGATAGGTCGTCAGTAACATGGTCCAACACCGGAGGAGAGAGATCGAGAGAGGAAAGGTAGATTTGGGTGTCGTCAGCATAGAAGTGATATTGGAATCCATAGGAAGAGATGAGGTTGTCCAAAGAGGCAGTATAGATCGAGAAGAGTAGGGGACCCAGAACAGAGCCTTGAGGTACCCCAACTGAAAGACGAACTTGTGGTGAAGAGAGACACCTGGGAAGGAGAAACTGAAGGAGCGAAAAGAGAGCCAGGAAGAGGAACAGGAGAGAGTGATGTCACTGAGGCTAAGTTGACGCAGCGTGAGGAGCTGGAGAGGCTGATCACCAGTGTTGAATGCAGCGGAAAGGTCAAGAAGAATAAGGAGGGAGAAGTGACCTTTGGTTTTATCGGTAGCTAAATCATTAGTCACCTTGGTCAGAGCAGTCTCAGTAGATTGTTGGGAGCGAAAGCTAGACTGGTGCGGATCAAGTAGAGAGTTAGCAGCAAGAAAACTGGTGAGCTGGTTATAATAAACCAGACGTTCTAAGATTTTGGAGGCAAAGGGGAGCAGAGAGATGGGACCGTAGTTCAAGAGGGAGGTAGGATCAAGAGATGGCTTTTTTAGAACGGGGTGATCAGAGCACGTTTGAATACAGAAGAGAATATTCCAGAGGAGAGGGAGAGGTTAAAAATATGAGTCAAAGCAGGGACAGTAACTGGTAGGACAGACCGAATAAGGTGTGAGGGGATGGGATCAAGTGGACAGGTGGTCGGGTAGGAGGACATAAGAAGTTCTGTTACATCCTCCTCCGAGACTGTAGAAAAGGAAGACATAGTAGAAGAGGGGGCAGGGAGTGAGGGAGTCAGTGGGGTATAATGGTTAAAGGAGGAGGGCAGTGAATGCAGCAGCATTGTTTGTTTTATATGTAAAAGCATATATTGCCTCTGCTGTAGAACAGAAAAAAAATATTTTGCATTTTTTTCATTTTTACACATTACATGGTCATGTTTGGTATCATAGTAAAGACTAGACTCTGACCTTTCCAATGACACCTCACTTAACCATGTGTGCTGTACAATTCAGGGATGCAGGTTCCAAAGTCCCCCTGTTCCTCCTCACTGCAGCGACACGGTCTAAGTTTTGACTTAAACAATGCGTTGCTTCATCAGATACACACTTGCTCGCAGTATGGTAAATGAGGTGAGTTAGTGCAGTATCACTGTTCACTTTATTATTGTAAACTGAATGATAATGCCGTGTTAGGAAAAAAATGAAAAAAATATTATTTTAATAGATATTTTATTTTTACATAAATCTAACCTGGTTATATTTTGTATCACTGGAAAGGATATAAGCTGACCTTTCCAATGATACCTAATATGTCCCTCTAGCCCTTAGGGCTCCAGAGATACAGTGGTCTAAATTATTACAAATTGTAAAGAAAACAAATATTTTTTTTAAAAAAAAAATTCCACACAGAGCAAGGCGCCCCCTTGTGGCAGGCCCCTGTAGGCACATGCCTATTGTGCCTAATGGGAAATCCAGCCCTGCATAAATCCCATGCATCATGCTGTCTAGAGTGAAGATAAAACGCGTTCGACATCCTGCTGCAACGTCGCCACCTTATGGCTGCTACAGGATACGGCGCTTTAAAAAAATTAATAAAAATAAAGCTGCACTAATTGTCCCCTAGCATTAGGACGCTGACAGGGTTATTCAAAGAGAATCGAAAAGTCACCGCACGTTCGGTGACTTTTCGTTCTCTTCAATTCGGTTCGTTTTGACGATCCCATTTCGGCAACCCTGCGGTGTATTCAGCAAGCACCACAGGGTACCCGAATTGCAGGGAAAGGTCGCCGCAAACCCGCCGAAAACGAACCGCAAAACCCGGCGAACGCACGCCAAAAACCCGCAAAAACATCTGGATTAACCCACCGAAAACCACGGAAAAGCCAGAGCAGGAGCCGATCACACACAGCGCAGCCGCCGGAAAAAGCCGACACCGCAGACGAATGGAGTGACTAAATTAGAAAACAGTTTGCTTGAATGTTTGAAAAGTGAAACGCCGTTTGCAAACAAACTACTGAGCGAAAATGTCGTAGAAAACTACTGAGCGAAAAAATCTGACTTTTTTAAAAAAAAATAAGAAATCTCAAAAAATGCTTAAAATATCCTAAAAAATCTATAAATAAAGAGACTCTTTACTGCAGAATTTTAAAATGAAAGGTTTATTAGATATTGAATTAAAACGGGAATATTTTTAACATTGAAGCCTATGGGATTCACCTGAATTAACTTGCCGAATTAAACCACCGAATGGCAGGGCATTTCGGGAACCTTTCACTGCTGGTTTTTGTTCTCTGAATAGCCGAAGCATTGCTTCTCTATGGGGATTTCACTGCCCTCGAACAGGCACCGTATGTGCAGGCAATTCGTCAGGATTTGGCGAACTCCCTACTCTCTGGATAGCCGAATGGCCAGGAAAGGTAACTGAATGCTGATTTTCAGCGTTCGGTTACCTTTCTCCAGCCATTCGGATCTCTTTGGATAACCCTGTAGGAGATAAAAAGACATATTTTAGGGGAAAACACAGTGCAGGCGTGCTAGTTTTTTTTTTCACCCAACAGCACCATACTAGCGTCATTTCACTGAAGCAAGTAAGTTGGCAAATTGAGGCAGGGGTCAGGGTTAGTATAAGGCTGGCTGTCCACTGGGTCCGTAATCAGACAACCGACTTGGCTGTCCGAATACGGACAACTTTTTTGAACAATCTGGAACGTCCACTGGAATCCAATATGGATGACCCAGATCGCCCGATTTTGCCAAAAAAATACTTTTTTTTAAAAAAAAAAAGGCTTTTTGCTGCAAATGAAAAGAATAAATGATTGAATAAAAAAAAATATTATTATACATTGAATCCTGTGAGATTCACCTGTCGAACTGAATCACTTCTCTAAGGGACAATTTCCCTGCCGCCGCACGGTGATTTAACTATACAATTCTTCTTTTTTTCATGTACATTGTACCAGATCGTCTCGACTTCGTCTGACAAATCCCACTGAAATGGGAAAGATCGCTAGTCTGATGTAGTCACACAAAGTCATCTGAAGTTGTCTGATGGAAGTCGGAGGTAGTGGATGAGGGCTGAATCTCCTGCATGTTGTGGGATTGGTCGGACAATAACGGACGAAAATGGACAATCGCACAAATACGGACCCAGTGGACGGCCAGCCTTACGGTTAGGGCACTTTACTCTAGGGGCAAACTGAAGCAAATCTCTTCACCTCCACACGGCAAAAC
This sequence comes from Leptobrachium leishanense, assembly GCA_009667805.1. Lineage (NCBI taxonomy): Eukaryota > Metazoa > Chordata > Amphibia > Anura > Megophryidae > Leptobrachium > Leptobrachium leishanense. The sequence goes on from CM019065.1 coordinate 36,975,546, forward strand.
ATCATCGAAAAACTGCAGCAGCTTTTCGGTAATCAGACCCCTTTTCACACGAGTCTTCCTGAATGGGCCAATCTGCCTGATCTACGGGAAATCACAATTATATAAACTCTGCCTCAATTAGGCCCTCACCAATCATTTAGAGCAACACCTGGTTTGAGCAGACAGTCCGGCAGCCAGGTCTACTTTTTTGCTCCATTGAGGGGGGGGGGCAAAAGGGAGTATCTGCCCCGGGTGCCAAATCTCTAAGTACGCCTCTGGTCACTTTCACGTAGTCTTTAATTTCCTCTGTCACCCTGTGCCATTCTGCACCTTCTCACCTTCATCAGATTGAATTGTCTGAGTCTGCAGATACCTTGCACTCAGGTTAGTAATACCGCCGCTGGTCAGATTTCCACCCACTTGTGCTATGATTTCCTGGTAAGCGCGGTATTCTTCACATGGTTATTAATATTTTGCATCACTCTCTAAGTGACCGGACACCTCTCTTCACTCTGTCATCATACTAGACACACTTATCCAGGAATAGAAAAAACCCAGATTATCAAATGATCTGATGGTATGATGACATCACAAAACAAAGTGATGATATTCACACAACACCATGATGGCATAACACAACTAAAGTGGTTATTCAGAAATTTCAGTGAAATTTTGGTGCTTTCTCGTTCAGGACACTTCTGTGCACTTCGGCGATTCCATTTCGCCACCCTGCGGTGAATTCACCGTTCACCGCAGGATCACCGAAGTGCACCGAATGTGGAGCCGTCAAACTGACCGCCGAACTTCAGGTTAAAATAAAACTGAACTCTGCTGTTCTTATAGGTGTTTAAATCAATAAAAAACACTTTAAAATGTGTCTTAATAATTAAAAAGGCCCTTTAAAAAATAATAAAAGGTCTGTTACGGAATCATTTTTTTTAAACAGCCTTTTAAAAAGAATTGGGAATCAAAAATGTTGTCTAAAAAAAATCCCCAAAAATACATAAAAGGTGTTCCAAAAAAATAAATAAATAAAAAGACGTTTTGCTGCAAATGAAAAGAATAAACGGATGAATAAAAATAAAAACATTAATTTTATTATTTTACATTAAATCCTATGGGATTCGCCTGTTAAAACCTGTCGAACTGAATCACCATAAGTCAGGGCATTTCATTGACATTTCGGCGCAGTTCAACGTTCTGTGAATAGATCAACCATTACTTCAATATGGGACAATTTTTCCTGCCGCCTAAGATCGCCAAACTGCGGCAAACTGCACCGTATTCCGCTGTCAGTCCAGCAGTATTTGGCGAATTGACGAACTGCCACGAAATGGCACCGTAAGGGGAAATTCTCTTTTCGATGCCCTTTGGTGACAAGTTTCGGCGATTTCTGAATAACCCCTTATGTGATGATGTTCACGCAACTCACACAACAACGTGATGACATCATATTTTTTTATTATTCAGTGACACATTTTAAGACCTTTTTATTGGTTTAAACACCTTTTCAGAGAATAGGAGAGTTCTGGAGTTTTTTCTGCGGTTCGGCGGTCTTTTCAGCGAATCAATCTTCGGTGCACTACGGTGACCCTGCGGTGAATATTGAATTCACCAAAGGGTCGACGAAATGGAACCGCCGAACTGCAGCGGAGTGCAAAGCGCTGGAATTTCGGTGCTTTGTGAATAAACCCCATAGTGCCGCCTATATGCGCCAAATATCTGATGTTAATTACCCATTTAGTTACAGGTACTTATAAAGCGCTATCAAGTTCTGTAGCGCTGTACAATGGGTATTTTATATAGTGTTTTTTAGTGCCTGCCTGTCACACTCTTTTTCCTGCACCTTTATATCTGATCTGTTAAAGCTCCTCCATTCACGGAGACTCGACCCGCTTACTTTTAATTCCTTGCAGACTCCACGGTTTTCTTGTTTCTAAAATCACCTAAAAATGGGGGAAGAGCAGATTTTTCACAGCTTGTTTCTTTTTATTTGTGCAGAGACGGGTTAATCGACTGAGATTCCTATTAAAATAATAAATCAGAAATCTGCACGCTGAGTCCCTGTGCTGACAGTCACGCGCTGACAAAATGCTATTTGAGTCATTTGTTAAGTAATTCGATGATATGGGTGCTCAGGGTGGAGCACAGAGTCCATGGTGTGATTGTTGTCACATTGGTGAACGACGCACTGGAACTATTATTATGTTTTTATTCATTTCGTATTGATTCATTGCTATACGTTACCTGGCCAGAAAAAAAAAAGAGTCCCATACAATCCTGAGGCGCGTTCAATACCTCAGCCGCTGCAAGTGCTAAGTTAGCAACTTGCCATTGAACGCCGTTCAGCCACTCAGCGCTCAGCACTGCTAACTTAGCACTTGCAGCGACCCGAGGAGATGCTGCGAGTAGCTGAGTGTGACGTAGTAAAGATGGCCGCCGCCATGAAGCAAGTAACAATTCCGTACAGAAAGATGGCCGCCGCCATGAAGCAAGTAACAATTCCGTACAGAAAGATGGCCGCCGCCATGAAGCAAGTAACAATTCCGTACAGCAATGTTAATTTTGAGGTTTTTGTTCACCAAAGCACAAATTATTTATTTATTATTTACCCCTGCACATAGACATATATTACAGCTCAATTTAGATTTTGTTTCAGAAGTAAACCTAACGTTTATTCAATAAAAACTATCATTTGTGGTGTGTGCGTACAAAACGGAATTGTGCTGACTGCTTTTCTTTACCATATTTTGTCCGAGTCAAACGAAAAACAATCTGAATCTTTAATTAAAAAATCGTCGGCCATTTTGGATTCAATATTTGCATCCAAAGCGTTCAATGACCCTGCTGCAGCAAACTGAATTGCTGCGCTGCAGCAATTCAGCAGCTGCTGAGGTATTGAACTGGGTTCTGTTATGATCTACGGTGGCTTCAGTGGGTCATGCCTAGGTTCAGCAAAGTTATGAGGTCATGTGACTCCCTGAATGTACTGAATGAGCAGGTTTTTCCATCAATGTTTTTTTTCCCCTGATGGCACAGCGGGCATATTCCAAGATGGCTGTGGTGGTCCTGTCCCCTGTTTCAACCCTTCTGGCAACTGTTCCATGCTAAATTGTCTACGTGGAGCTTGAGTTTACGCCGGCAGCAATGCTCCTTCCTTCACCATACCCCTCTGGGTCTGTCAACCTACACAAACTATGTCACGGTCCGCTTGCTTAACGCTGATAAGGCTATGATACCCAAATACTGGAAACAGCCTATTACGCACCACCCCTACGTGACTGGGTCCATGAGGTAGAAATTAAACACCAAATCGATTGAGGACTTGATTCATAGGGCTCATGGCACCATGGATAAGCATCTCAGGTGCTGGTTCCACTGGACCCCCACACAGGGCCGGATTAAGATTTCTATGGCCCTGGAGCTGAAGATTTTGGTGGCTTTTTTAGGAATTTAGTAGGGATGTGCGTTTCGGGTTTCGGAATTTCATAATTTTCACGAAAGTTCCCGATTCTGCATTCGGATTCGGCCGATTTCGCGAAAATTTTCAGATCCGAAAACGGCAGATACGAACAAATTTCCGAACCGAAACGAAAACTTTTCGGAATTTTCGAATGGGCTAGAAATGTGTAAAATCGAAATTCATTATCGTTCCATTCGTGATTTCGGCTCCATTCCAATTTCAGTAATTTCGGACATCGTATTTATATCGCTGATTCTGTAATTAAATTTTGTATCATTCCCATCTCAATGTTTCCTTCCTGGAAAACCAGAGAAATCTCAATGTATCCTTCTTGTAAAACATGAGAAATCTCAATGTATCCTTCTTGTAAAACATGAGAAATCTCAATGGCAGAATTATCGTATCGGCAGAATTATCGTATCGGCAGAATTATCGTATCCGAAAAACCATTAGTTTACGTCAAGACGAATAGACACTTTGAAACGAGGAGAACAGACGTTCCGAAAAACACAAAAATTTCCGAAATCACGAAAAAAAAGTCGGTCCGAAAAACGAAACGAACCGAAACGAAAATCGGCCGAAACGAGTCGAAACGAAAATTTACAAAATCAGAACAAACCGAACCAAAAAAAAAATCGGTGCACAAGCCTAGAATTTAGTGAAATGAAAACATTATTTAATAGTGCAGATACGGGTGTATCTAACGGCAGTTACTGTGAGATTAATTTTTCATTCAGATTTCAATCATTTATAGCGTGTAAAATTATTTTTCCCTTTTTATCATTCAAACCTTTGTGTTATATATTCTATAGGAATCTTGTTCTAACAAATGTGAAATGGGATCCTGTTAATGCATCTTTCTGAAAAATATACCATTTTAACCAAAAAATTTAATATTTCCCTTGTGTTTTGGAGGATGGTGTTTTATAATATATATGACTCTGTATAAAACACTGACCTTGCTCCCAGAGTGGGAAATTAAAAGGTGAGTAATGGCAGTGGTATTGCTCATTTTATATGTGACAAATCGACAATACCACCGCTTTGGAACTAAAAATAAATAATAAAAAAAAATAGTTTTATTTTCTTTTAGATTTTACATGGTCAGGTTTGGTCTCAATGCAAAGGCCAGACTCTGACCTGTCCAATGACACCTCACTTGACATTGTGAGGTGTAAAGATTAGCGAGCAGGGGTCCAAAGGCCAGTGCTCTTCGCTGCAGTGCGGCAGATTAGGGTTCTGATGTAACAATTTGTAATAATTAGGGATGCACCGATACCACTTTTTTAAGACCGAGTACGAGTACCGATACTTTTTAAAAGTACTCACCGATACCGAGTACCGATACTTTTATTTAATGTCATGTGATGCTTTCCAATAGGAACAGACCTCATAAAAATTTATATGAGATTGACCGCAGCTCACATGGATTTGCCCCAGCTCACATGGGTTTGCCCCCAGCTCACATGGGTTTGCCCCCAGGTCACATGGATTTGCCCCCAGGTCACATGGATTTGCCCCCAGGTCTCATGGATTGGCCCCCAGCTCTCATGGATTTACCCCCAGGTCTCATGGATTTGCCCCCAGGTCTCATGGATTTACCCCCAGGTCTCATGGATTTGCCCCAGCTCTCATGGATTGGCCCCCAGGTCTCATGGATTTACCCCCAGGTCTCATGGATTTGCCCCCAGGTCTCATGGATTGGCCCCCAGCTCTCATGGATTGGCCCCCAGCTCTCATGGATTGGCCCCCAGCTCTCATGGATTTACCCCCAGGTCTCATGGATTTGCCCCCAGGTCTCATGGATTGGCCCCCAGCTCTCATGGATTGGCCCCCAGCTCTCATGGATTTATCCCCAGGTCTCATGGATTTGCCCCCAGGTCTCATGGATTGGCCCCCAGCTCTCATGGATTGGCCCCCAGCTCTCATGGATTTACCCCCAGGTCTCATGGATTTGCCCCCAGGTCTCATGGATTTGCCCCCAGGTCTCATGGATGCCCCCAGGTCTCATGGATTGGCCCCGCAGCTCTCATGGATTTGCCCGCAGCTCTCATGGATTTGCCCGCAGCTCTCATGGATTGGCCCCCCCGCTCGAACGCTGGGGAAGCTGGCCGCGTGCATGTAAAGCACGCGGCCAGCGTTCCCCTCCGGCGCGCAAATACTCACCCTTCCTGAAGTTCCGGTCTCTGGGCAGTGATGCGGTCACGTGGCCGCCGGGCGCATCTGTGACGCTGCCTCCAGCCGAGAGGCCGCGTCACAGGAGCGCCCGGCGGCCACTTGACCGCATCACTGCCCAGAGACCGGAACTTCAGGAAGGGTGAGTATTTGGCGCGCCGAAGGGGAACGCTGGCCGCGTGCTTTTCATGCACGCGCCCAGCTTCCCCAGCCCCGCGGATACCGGCAAGCCGGCCCAGCGCCGGCTTCCGGTATCGGCGGGATGTATCGGGCCGTTTGCACGAGTAACAAGTACTCGTGCAAACGGCAATATCGGCCCCGATACCGATACTAGTATCGGTATCGGTGCATCCCTAGTAATAATGGATTGTGCCATCACCTTCACACTTGCTGGTGACATGATAAATGTGATGGTGAGTTAGTGCAGTATCGTTGTTCACTTTATAATTGAAAAGTGAAAAATATTGCTGTGTTAGTAAGAAAAATAAAATGTTTATTATTTTATTTTTATTGTTACACAAAACCTGGTCATGTTTGGTATCATTGAAAAGGCCATGTTCTGGCCTTTCCAGTGATACCTCAAATGACCCTGTAGCTCCTATGGAGTCGGAGATACATGGGTCCAAATGCCCATCAATGCAGACATACAGGGTTATTCAGAGAGCGTGAAAAGCAGGAGAATGACTGGAGAATGAAAAATTCTAGGTCAAAATAGCCAAACCAGAAAGATTCTCCCTTTCATCTCACTTTCCAAATCAGCTATTTTGACCTAGAATTTTTCATTCTCCAGTCATTCTCCTGCTTTTCACACTCTCTGAATAACCCTGATAGTTATCTTTTCTCTGGCCTATTCTGGGGCATGAGCCTGGAGCTGCTGCTCCATCTGCCCCTATGTTAATCCGGCCCTGCGTCCACACCCCATTAGTTCTTTGGTCTAGGTGACGTTTATCTGTCTGACAACCGATTGGTGGGTCCTGATGGTCCTCTTTTCCAGTGGTATAGCTTGGGAAAATATGTATCTGAGGAGCGTTCCTTCTCTTTCCTCCGCTACCCTTGCACATCACCACCCCCCCTCTTTTTTTCCTCTAGCGCGATGCACCCTTTGATTTGTTGCTGGTTTATGATGTGCTTTCCTCTCTTTATTGTTCTTCATATGATTTCCATGAGGTATTTACTACTTTGTTTCTGTACTTTTTTTAAGCCAATAAAACGTATTGTGATAACCAAAAAAAATTCCAAGATGGCAATGCCAGGATTCATCGGGGTCAAATTGTGCAAGAGTGGTTCAGGGAGCATGAGACATCATTTTCACACATGGATTGGCCACCGCACAGTCCAGACCTTAACCCCATAGAGAATCTTTGGGATAATGTGCTGGAGAAGACTTTACGCAGCGCTGCGACTCTCCCATCATCAATACAAGATCTTGGCCACAAATTAATGCCACTCTGGACGCGAATAAACGCTGTGACATCACATGAGCTTATCGACACGATGCCGCGGCGAATGCGTGCCGCAATCACAGCAAAAGGCGACATAACCAAGTATTATAGCGTTTGACTTTTTTACGGCCAGGCGGTGTATATCACATGTATCGAAGATAAGTGGAGCGCCACATCAAAAACAATACCCACACTCCAACGGTAAATAGGTCGCTATGTTCCCTAATGGTGGTTTCCCCAAAAAACCAATACAAGACAGAAAAGTCCAAAGTGTTCTGAAATAGGTACAGCGCACTCAACAGAATATTATAAAATATCACGTACTCTTTGTATAATCATTGTGAAAATCTTCTCTGTGTCTCCATGGATCATGCGAAGACAAAGCATAAAAATAACAAATTGTGCAGAATATCTTGCACGTCTATTCAAAGAAAGGGGAAACTCAGGAGAATGAATAGAGAAGTGAAAATTCTAGGTCAAAATAATAGCCAAAACGGAAAAATTCTCCCATTTATCTCACGTTCCAAAACCGCTCTTTGGTCTAGATTGTTCTTTTCTCCTGCCAGTTCTCCTGGTTTTCACCTTTCTCTGAATAACCTTGTTTATATTTTCCAAATATTTGCATATTCTAGGATTGCACACTCACATAGGGTGAGCCGCAACCGGCTCTAGTGTTTAACGCCTTCTGGGTACTCACTTCTTCAGCTGGAAGCTGATGAATATCCAGTAAAACCATAGGCCTGCCTGCTCCCTCCTCACCTTTCGATGCACAGACCCCCTCAGAAGTCTTACTGGATAGTCATCAGTTTCCAGCTGAAGAAGTGAGTACCCAGAAGGCGTTAAACACTAGAGCCGGTTGGGGCTCACCCTATGTGAGTGTGCAATCCTAGAATATGCAAATATTTGGAAAATATAAAGATATTCTGCACAATCTGTTCTTTTTATGCTTTGTCTTTGCATGATCCATGGAGACACAGACAGAGAAGATTTTCACATTGATACAAAGTGTAGGTGACGTTTTATAATATTCTGCCGATTGCGCTGTACCTATTTCAGAACAGTGTGTCAGGGTTATTCAGAGAGAGGTGAAAACCAGGAGAATGACTGGAGAAGTGAAAATTCTAGGTCAAAATAGCTAAATCCCAGAAACATTCTCCCATTTATCTCACTTTCCAAATCGGCTATTTTGACCTAGAATTTTCACTTCTCCAGTCATTCTCCTGGCTTTCACTTCTCTCTGAATAACCCTGCCTGTATATCCCATACGTAAAGGGAATCCACAAGGTAGAGGAAGGGAGTATATTTAAAAGGAAACAAAGTAGCAAAACAAGAGGACATAGTCTTAGATTAGAGGGGCAAAGGTTTAAAAGTAACATCAGGAATCATTATTTTACTGAGAGGGTGGTGGATACATGGAACAGTCTTCCAGTAGAAGTGGTAGAGGCCAAAACAGTAATTGAATTTAAGCAGGCATGGGATAGGCATAAGGCTATCCTAAACAAAAGATAAATCCAGGTAAAGTATCCATGTAATTGGGCAGACTAGATGGGCCGAAAGGTTCTTATCTGCCAAAATTTTTCTATGTTTCTATGCTGGGGCCTGGGGGGACATAATGGATTCACGTGAACGCAGAGACATGGCAGAGAGGATTCTGGGTTCAGAGAAGCAGGGAATCCCTGTTGCGCGTTTTTGCATCACTCTTTCTGGGTTTTTTTACCTGCAGAGCGTTTTGGCGCTCGGCCAACTCGACGAATAACTGAAATGATTGGATGGGGCTGAGCCAGCACAGACCTTTTACACTCATGCGGAAGGTAACACAATGCCTTTGGTTTCGAGTGGCCTTTGATCTCCTCGTACTTGGTTTCCGTGGAGCCGTACAGGTTCTACAAGAAGGGGAACATTTTATCATTTTCAATTGCTGGTTACATTTAACCATCGTCCCTTAAAGCGTCTCACCTGCTCCGGGCAATAACCAAACAATCTCTCTTTGTGAGGGTTGATCAGGCTTCTAGAAAAACTCTGTGCCCCGGGACTGTTTTTACACTTTCGCAAATTGTTTCTCAGCGTTTTTTTTTTATCATTGTAGTATTTTTTTTTATCTTTTATTGTAAATATCTCTGATGCTCCAAAGTCTGCTCTTCCTCGCCTGAGATCGCATACATCTCTCCCAGTTGTGTTATCTCTTTTATTATTACCCTTTACTTATATGGCGCCACATATTCCGCAGCGCTTTACAGGATGAGTGTACAAGGAGTTGATACGTTAGAAAATCACACATTGGATGATACGGCCTGATTCTGGGACCCTGTTCCCAAGGGAATTTACAATCTATACGAGGGAGGCGCATCCATATCGTTGGGTGTCTTGCCCAAGGACACTCGCTGGTGGCGTCTTCTGAGTGGGATCGAGTCGTCTTTCCATGATTGTAGCTCAGCGACCTGGTGGTTAGGTTGAACTCGCTTCTCGTAAAGTCGAGACTTGCTTCTCCACAGTTTATTGGAGGGATGTGCTAAACGGGGTTTGACTTGCTTCTCCACGGTCGAAGAGCAGAGACGTCCCCACTGGACTCCACAGCTGATATTGGGCCCTATTACATTCTTCACGCAAAACGCTCGCAGAACGCGTGAATTTTTGCACAAACCGTTAAACGTTAACGCGTGCAAAACAACGCTGGTATTACAATCCTCGCGCATTTTTCATCCGTCAAAAAATAACGCGCGTAATAACGGACACGCAAAAACGCGCGCGCAGAAATCAGTGTGCGGACTGTTTTTTAACGCGATTCAGCCAATCAGAATTAAGATTCACAATTGTCTCACGTTAACTTTTTGCGCCTGTCAAAGTCAATCTGCGCATATATGCTGCATCAATAATAAAAACACGCACAACTTCTCACATTTATTGGTTTGGGTATGTGTAGAATGTGTAACTATACTTTGCTGTGTGTTTTTTTTTGGGCTGGTGTATTTGGTTTCGGCCAGGACGTTCAGATTTGCCGTTACCACCAGCTTTTAAAAGACGTTAAGATTATGCGCTTGAAGGCTGTGCGTTACAATCTGCGCATAGATTGTAATACCATCCGCGTATCAGCGCACAAACGCATTTGCGCTCACAATGTTAAGTTTAGGACGTGCGAAGTACAGTACGCTCGCGCAGCGTTCGTGCATGTTCACCCGCGGTAGACGTATACGCTCGTTTGTTGCGCTGAGATTGTAATACGACGTTCAGCACAAAGGGTTTTGCCCCTCGCGCTAATGCGTTTTTTCGTGGGCGCAAACGTATGCGCGAAGAATGTAATAGGGCCCATGTGGTAGGCGAGTATGTACCGTTAGGTGTCTTGCCCAAGGACACTTACTGGAGACGTGCGCTGGCCGTTTATTTTTGTGCTTACCTTTTCAGTTTATTACCCTGCGCCTTCCATCTCTGACACATGATCTCGTTCCCCCTCCTCTCCTCAATACCGAACGAAGCCGAAGTAATGATCAACCCTGCGCCGTAAACTGGGAAGATTCAGAGCACGTAGCTATAAGGGGTTATTCAGAGAGCACCAAAATTTCAATACTCTCTCTCCTTAAGCGACCTCAATTCACCAACCCTGCGGTGAATTCAGCATTCACCGCATGTTCCCCGAATCGATCCGCCGAACCCCGCTGATCCGCTGAACACAGCCGCAAACTGCTGGGTGAATCGAAAAACAACCGAATGCATCTGATAAACCGCCAAACGCAGCCAACGACCCACCGAACACACCACTGGAAAAAGCCTATCAGCCGCCGAACAAGGGTAAAAAAAAACAAAAAACAACGCAGCTTTTAAACGGTGTTTTAAAAGAAAATAACGCATGAAAAAATGTATGTTTGTCACAGAATAAAAAATAAATGCCATTTAAAAAAATTGTAATCAAAAGTTTAGCAGAAAAAAAACCCAGAAAAATGCCTAAAAATTAATTCTAAAAAATTTTATTAATATAGAGACTTTTTGCTGCAGGTGCTGCTGACATCCTTTACCTAATTCATTTAGGTATTATGTTTGGTGATTTTACTTATCTTTTCCCCTGAAGCTGTCCTGCGCAATTTGTGCTCCTACCCAGCTCGCGTAGTGTAGGAACCGCATATTGCGCATCGCTACGGGACGTGCGCACTTTACGACACAAGTTTAAAACTATAAAGTTACAGTTACAAGTATTTAGAAAGCGCCAACAAATTCCTTAGCGCTGTACGATGGGAGAGACAGAATAACAAATAGAACGAGGGAGAACCCTCAGGATGACGAGTGTCCCTTTAATCACTTGAATGTCCCTTTAAAGATGGCAGCCCCCACAGACCAAGATGTCATGTGGATTCTAATGGCACATTTCATCAGACGCTCAGCATTTCTTTGGACAGGTGGTTAATGCAGCATTCTTGAAATATTGAGCCCCCCCCCGGAAAGTTAAAGCCGTACTTGCTCTCGCCCTCCTGTTCTTGTAGCACCTGTCGCTGCGGTTTTCTTACGCGTCACGCTGCCCAACTGCTCACCTTTAGTTCACACACGGTTTCTGAAAGAAGCTGATTTTTAGGGTGAAAAAAATGGTATTTGCCTACCCGTGAGCTCTGCCAGGGCCCCCACGAATCATTGTTTGTTCTAGGTCAAACTTCGTGTTTCTGTCTGATCCAGTCGCCTACGCTGCAGCATATGTCAACGCTGTTTAAATAGCATGGGGACTGGGGGTGCAGTACACGTGAGGCAGGATGGGAAGATTGAGTCGCACAGGTAAATGATAATGTCCGGCCAACATAACGTCCAGACGCAAAAAGTGTTTTATTGATGATCCATAAAAAAATCACGGACGAAAATGCGCATCGTATGACCACTATCGCGTATTCCGTGAAAAAATACGTCCATTCGTTCGAACGCACTTTTTCACGGACGACGCGAAAAGTCCATTCGTCTGACCCTAGCCTAAGACGGACGTGCGGAGTGCGCCACGTCCGCACAGCTTTGTGTGTGAGTGATGGAACGTGGTCAGACGGACTGCATTTATACGTCCAGCATTTTTGACGGACAAAATGTTTTTTCATTTTAATTTATTTTCCTTTCTACATCCGTCAAAAATAACGTCAGTCACAAAAACGGACTGTGTGGCCACTACTGCGTCTTCCGTCAAAAAGTGCGTCCATACTGCACGGGCGCACAGTCCGTCTGACCCTAGTACGTGTTGCCCGAGGTGTACAAAGTGTTACAAAGGTTGTAAGAGTTGTTGACGTGTGTTACACAGCAGACCCACCCCCATCTGACTCTGCTATAAATGTGACGCCGATTCCTGAACTCACACGGATTCACTTACAGAGCGAAAAAACAAAATCCATCAGCTTCTGCCGCCGAGTCACAGAAAAATGTCTGCGATGCAGCACCGCGAGCGACACGAGCTTCAAACAGAGGTGGGAAGTCAGAATTCCCCTTGTTCTGTATAGGGCCAAATCTGGCCCATCAGAAGACAAACACAAAATATCATGCAAGATGCGTGCTTACACGGTTCCCATGGATGCTTTATCCCCAGACCACGCCCTTTCCACGGTCACCCCGATCTTTCTAGCTCTGTGGCGGAACCTACCGTCACTGGGGCATCTGGAGGGGGCTGTGGGCTAGCCTCCTGCCCAGCGACTACGGCCCGTGAAAGAGACTATTGTGGAACTTATAAAGATATTTGTTTCTTCACGGTTTTAAACATCCCCAGCTAACTAAAGATTTCTGATGTCTCTGTATTATTCTCTTCTATATTTATTGTAGAGTCTCCTGTTGTGTATACTGTGTAAATCCCCTCTATTATCTATCCTCTCCCTATATAGTGTACATTCTCTCTATAAGAAAACATTCCTTTGTTTTACCTGCTTCCCTCCCCCCAGGAGGTCCCATTGTCCATTGTTTGAAGGTCACATTCCCTGTGCAGTTATTTGATCTGTTGAAGTTCTCTGTGATGTATTCATGAAGGGGGTTGTCCCTTAACTATATAGCTGTATGTCAGTTTGAATAAACAGTCAGTCTGCTTTTGAATGCTCAGCAGTCTCCATCCTTCTTTCAACTGTGGTTAAAGTTTGGGTAAGCTGTTAGGGAAGATTGCTCCGGCGACTGTGGGGACTGTTTTAAATGGGAGACAACCCGCTGACGGGGATACTCAGGGTACAGCCACTCCAATACAAGCCCGAAACAGACAATGTGGGGTAACCCAGGACATACTTGAAAAAAAGAGAGAAATCTCAATGTATCCTGGTAAAACACTTTATAAATAAATAAATAACGTCTGCACCATGCCTCACATTAAAGTTACACCTACCTCATCCTGTCTAGGTTTAAAGTGTTCAGGAGGTGAGGCGTGCCCCCCTTCTCCCCTCCCAGCTGCCCTGATCTGGTGTTATCACTGTGTGAAGCAGAGGAGTTTCCTCCACCCCACCCAGTGTCCACCGGGTGGGTGGTGTCTGGCAGGAGGGTCTTAAACGCCTGCAGGGTGGGGTGAGAGGCTGGTCATAGAAGCCAGCGAGGCATGTTATGCCGCTCCGTGGTGATCAGTCCCACCCGCCGTAGGGAAAGCATAGCACGCCACGCAGCATTAAAGTGTTAATTTCCTGGTTGTCGGTCACTAGCGTCGACATCACGCAGAGCGCACGCTGGCATCACTCTCTGAGATCAATCACTGTAGCGAGCGGTTTCCAAGAGGCAGAGATGGATCTGATCTGCACAACCGCTTGCAACTCCGATCCATCAATCTGCGCAGGCGCTACCGAATTTCTACACATAGGAGTTCCTGTGCCGCAGAGGAGGAGCAGCGCGCGTCGAGGGACAAAACATGAGTAAATAACTAAAAAAAATAAAAATGTTATTTAAAAATAATTGGACAGAGACTAGACAGAATCTGCCCAATTATTTAAGGTCAAGAAAGTGAAATCTATTATTTTTTTTAATAGAGTTTCCCATTAATAAGATGAACCAGAGAATTGAAAACACCTGAAGGCGGAGAGCATACCAATAAAGCAGGGACAGGGTGGGAGGGCAGTCAGAAGGAAGCTGAGTGTGGTGAGGCCTCAAGATTGCTTGAGTGTGATGGGAGTTGCAGTCAGAATGAAGATGAATGTGATGGGATTTGCAGTCAGAATGAAGATGACTGTGATGGGAGTTCCAGTCAGAATGAAGATGACTGTGATGGGAGTTGCAGGGAGAATGAAGGTGAGTGTGATGGGGCCTGAGGATTGCTTGAGTGTGATGGGAGTTGCAGTCAGAATGAAGGAGTGGGATGGGAGTTGCAGTCAGAATGAAGGAGTGGGATGGGAGTTGCAGTCAGAATGAAGGAGTGGGATGGGAGTTGCAGTCAGAATGAAGAGGATTGTGATGGGGCCTGAGGATTGCTTGAGTGTGATGGGAGTTGCAGTCAGAATGAAGAGGAGTGTGATGGGGCCTGAAGATTGCTTGAGTGTGATGGGAGTTGCAGTCAGAATGAAGGAGTGGGATGGGAGTTGCAGTCAGAATGAAGAGGAGTGTGATGGGGCCTGAGGATTGCTTGAGTGTGATGGGAGTTGCAGTCAGAATGAAGGAGTGGGATGGGAGTTGCAGTCAGAATGAAGATGAGTGTGATGGGAGTTGCAGTCAGAATGAAGGAGTGGGATGGGAGTTGCAGTCAGAATGAAGATGAGTGTGATGGGGCCTGAGGATTGCTTGAGTGTGATGGGAGTTGCATTCAGAATGAAGAGGAGTGTGGTGGGGCCTGAGGATTGCTTGATCACAGCGCAGTGTCTTTAGCGTGGCGACATTTATAGCGTATCTATGATGCTGTGTGCCGTTTTAACTCTGGTATCTTTCTAGCGATTTTGTGTTTTTTAGTATGAATGTCCGATCTAATGCACGCACTCACGGATTATGAATATGAATGCAATCCGGAGGTGGCTGTATGCGCAGGCCTCACATGATGGAATATGTGTGGAATGTCTGTTTTCACAGAGATTGTTTGAGCCGCCGTTAAATAAAATGCATGGGGTTAAATTCTGCATGTTTTTGCATAATATGAGCCGCCTCTGGTGCCATCAACTGGCACAAACACATAATGAAGCGCATATTATGCAATCTGCTACATTGTGACAGCTCACACGGATCAGCCGTTACTCTGCCGTTAGCTGTCACTCAGTAACGGCCGAATTGAATCTCAGACCTAAGCTGCCGAGCAATACCAGAGCTAGAAAAATGTTCAAATTCAGTTATTTTATCTTAAATTTGCAATATTCCACCGAATGGTCCCAGGGTTTGCAGGCTGACCAGCCCTGATCCAGATGGTCTCTGAACATTTCCAAAGACTCTCAGAGCACCGACTTGACGCCATAAGTGGAAAATTCTCCCTGTGACCTCATGTAACGGGGGCAAAATGAATAGAAATCCTGAATAAAATGCCCTTCAGGCCGTGTGTATAAGGCGTGTATGAAACATACATGAATTTCGTGTTGCGCCTAGAGTTGCCAGATCCTCCATGTTTTCCTGCAAACACATAATGCTGAGGGGCGGAGAAAGAAAAAATGCAACCCTGCAGTCTGCAGAATTCATATGCTGCAGGTAAGAAATGAGAGGAAGCCCAGGGAATCTGCCTTAATAAGGCGATTGATTTCCGGACTCCTGCTGCGTTTGAATATACATATTGCAGGGCAGCACCTTTCTGTGCTTTCCCTCTGAATGAAATTGTAACCTTTGTGCAGGGAAACATGGCTGACATGGCAAACCTACTTGGGTCCCATCTAGGGTTGCCAGATCGACCGTGCTTTCCTGAACACTTATAATTTATTCGTGCTGAGGGGCAGTGCATGAAAAATGCCACCCTGTAGCATGTAGAATCCATACGCTGCAAGTAAGGAATCCCAGGTGACCTGCCTTGATTTCCTTCCCTGCGGCATATGAATTATACATGCTGCAGGGCATCACTTTTCCCTGTGCTCCCCTCTGCATGAAATAGTAATGTGGGTCCAGGAAAACATGGCCGACTTGGCAAACCTAGCCCCATCCCCAAGACCACTCAATATTATATGCAATTAATCAGGAATCTAAATCTGTGATGTGGGAGAATCCCCCCAAAACTGCTCACACGTGCTGACACTGGGGGTTTTATGTAGGGACCTGCAAACCTTTGAGATTCGATTCGAAATCGAATCGCTGGTCGAATTCGATTATGAGGCATGATTCGAAAAATTTTCAAATCTGTCCGATCACACGCAGCGCGCCTTCCAGACGCGCAGCACATGGCTGCACGTCGCTGGGAAGGAACGGCACGCTGCTAGGCGCTGCCCACCTCAAGGTCCCTTCACAGTGGAGGCTGCGGTGGACTGGAAGGCAGCTGCGGTTGGAGCTCCTGCAGTGAAGTCTGTCTGGACGTGGTCGGAGGAGAGAGAGAGCTGCAAGCAGGCTGAGTCTGACCCAATTGTTGGTGGTAGGTAGTAGTAGATTAATTTAATTAACTATCCCTGGCCTGAGAAGTGTCCCGTATTGTGCTTCTTTTGCGGGAAGCCAGAAGATGGCCGCCGGGGGTGAGGGGGGGATCCAGGGGGGCCCTGCTGAATATTAATGTTTATTTTATTCCTAGCTCTGTGGGAGATAATTAATTATGGGGTAACTCGCTGCTGTCTGCTGCTCTGTGGGAGATAATCAATTAGGATTTATGATGTGAATGTACTTTGCTATAGGCTACTATATTAATTAAGCCCATCTGTTAGATTGCAGCTGTAACGTCAGCTGAACCTGTATGCACAAACAAAGCATACCTATCCAGGCTGTATCGTACACGAAATGCTCGAAAGTGGCATTTTTCGGAATTTTTCAATTCGATTCGAGTTCGAACCTAACAGCTGATTCGATTCAAACGAAAATTTATGATTTGCAGGTTCCTAGTTTTATGATGCCAGTCTTATTTGAGGATGAATACAGAAGACACACACACAACACACAAAGAACCACAGTCCGTTCCCTCAAATATCTAGGTATGTGGTTAGACCCTAATCTATCTTTTGGCCCCACATCGAAAAACTCTCATCTAAACTTTACCCCAAACTAGGCGCCCTGTACAGAAACAAATCCTGCCTGAGCCCCGCGGTAAGAAAGCAGATTGTACAACAAATGCTTATGCCGGCTATTGAATACGGAGATGTAGTGTATGCAGCTGCCCAGCAAACACACCTCCAGAAACTTACTACATTGTATAACTCATTCTGCCGCTTTGTGCTACAATGTAACTACATGACCCACCATTGTGACATGTTAAAAGAGCTAAACTGACCGTCGCTGGAATCTAGACGCACCCTTCACCTTTCCAACCTGGTGTTTAAGAGATTTTCTGAGAAGCTACCACTCTACCTGAATAGACTGCTTCCCCCAGCAGTTCCCTCATCCTATAACCTCCGATCCAGGACCAGCACATAACTTACAATACCACAATACAAAAAGAAAGTGTCTCGATCCTCATTTTCCTCCCAGACGCCATCAAATCTTCCACCAGTCTAAAGTCACTTAAGAGATCTTTATTAACATACCTCAATATGGAATGCACCTGTAAACATGTAACACAGTGACTATATACAGAATGCACCTGTAAACATGTAACACAGTGACTATATACCGAATGCAACTGTAAACATGTGACATGGAGCTGGTCAGTAGAGCGGCTTTTGGTACATTGGTTAGGTACTCACTCTACAAAGAGGTGCCTTGAAGGGGCGAGTGAGCTTACGTTGCAATGGCCAATGAAACAAACTAAAACCTGTGTTTTGTTGTACATGGAAATACATAGAAACGAGCGCAGATGACACCATTTTTCTCTTGTTCTGTAACATAGTGACTATATACAGAATGCACCTGTAAACATGTAACAGTGACTATATACAGAATGCACCTGTAAACATGTAACAGTGACTATATACAGAATGCACCTGTAAACATGTAACAGTGACTATATACAGAATGCACCTGTAAACATGTAACATAGTGACTATATACAGAATGCACCTGTAAACATGTAACATAGTGACTATATACAGAATGCACCTGTAAACATGTAACATAGTGACTATATACAGAATGCACCTGTAAACATGTAACATAGTGAATATATACAGAATGCACCTGTAAACATGTAACATAGTGACTATATACAGAATGCACCTGTAAATATGTAACATAGTGAATATATACAGAATGCACCTGTAAACATGTAACATAGTGACTATATACAGAATGCACCTGTAAACATGTAACATAGAAACATAGAAAAATGTCGGCAGATAAGAACCTTTCGGCCCATCTAGTCTGCCCAATTACATGGATACTTTACCTGGATTTATCTTTTGTTTAGGATAGCCTTATGCCTATCCCATGCTTGCTTAAATTCAATTACTGTTTTGGCCTCTACCACTTCAACTGGAAGACTGTTCCATGTATCCACCACCCTCTCAGTAAAATAATGCTTTCTGATGTTACTTTTAAACCTTTGCCCCTCTAATCTAAGACTATGTCCTCTTGTTTTGCTACTTTGTTTCCTTTTAAATATACTCCCTTCCTCTACCTTGTGGATTCCCTTTACGTATTTAAAATGTTTCTATCATATCTCCTCTGTCTCGTCTTTTTTCCAAGCTGTACATGTTAAGATCATTAAGCCTTTCCTGGTAACTTTTCTCCTTCAAGCCATACACCATTTTAGTAGCCCTTCTCTGAACTCTCTCTAAGATGTCTATATCCTTCTGGAGATACGGTCTCCAGTACTGCACACAGTACTCCAAGTGAGGTCTCACCAGTGCTCTGTACAGTGGCATGAGCACTTCCCTTTTCCTACTGCTGTCACATAGTGACTATATACAGAATGCACCTGTAAACATGTAACACAGTGACTATATACAGAATGTACTTGGAAACATGTAACATACTGACTATATACAGAATGCACCTGTAAACATGTAACAGTGAATATATACAGAATGCACCTGTAAACATGTAACACAGTGACTATACACAGAATGCACCTGTAAACATGTAACACAGTGACTATATACAGAATGCACCTGTAAACATGTAACACAGTGACTATATACAGAATACACCTGTAAACATGTAACATAGTGACTATATACAGAATACACCTGTAAACATGTAACATAGTGACTATATACAGAATGCACCTGTAAACATGTAACATAGTGACTATATACAGAATGCACCTGTAAACATGTAACATAGGGACTATATACTGTCGGGTATATTACAGAAAGGAAAAATTAAAATGATGCCTGTAGCCATTTTGTTTTTAAAGACAGTTTTTCTTTCAATTTTCTCTAGGTTTAGAAATGAACGAGATTTTTTTTACAGAGTTCATTCCTGGGTGAAGTCCTTTATATTTTTTTAAGAAGTGCCAGACATGAAGGAATCTAGAATGTTTTTGTGTGATAATGCTAGAGTTAAGTGCTAAGACGTGTCATAATTAAATTTATTGGTCTGTCTTAAGTTTTTAAAACAAAAGATATTTTGTCTTTTGGGTATAGGAATAAGAGTTAATATCTCTGTAATATAGATTTATATTCACAAAATATATGTTTATAATCAAGGTATATTTTAGAATATTTACAGTAGGAAATATATACTCCAATAAATATTGTAGAACGTATATAATTGGTAAATAATAAAAATTACTAAAGAAAAGATTTTGTTGAGTTAACCAGAAAAGAATTCAGCTGATAGTAAGTAATTTCAAAAGGGAGTAGGGATATAAATTAGGTATGACAGATAGAGACACCGTGTCTAGTTGGGAGAAGAGAAGGTCTTTGTGTAGATTCACCTTTTGACCCGAGATAAGAATACTAAAAAGAAATGGTGGAATTAATTAAGAAGTGCAATACTGCCCTCTAGAGGATAGTAAATATTAGATTTGATGTATTAATAATATTGCCAGTGACGTCAAATTTACTATAATTGAAGCGGCAGTGTTGGTTGCAAATCAGTTGGAGATTCCAGCATTCAGACTCACACCGCAATGCATTCAGACGTCCAGTACACATGACACTCTGAGAGTCCAAGATTCCAACATTCAGACTCACACCACGATGCAGGCAGATCCCAAGACATGAGGCAATCAAGACTCTCACCAAATCTCTAACTCACATGCATTGATTATCTGATATCAATAATCTTCACATATTCCAAAACAAAGCATCACATAGAAAATTCCAAGACTTATCAACATCCAAATTGGACAGGTAATGTATGAAATTAAGGAATTAATGTAATTATATATATTTGTAGATATTCTTGCAACGTAGACTGAGATTCTCAGATACTGGCTAACTCCAAAAATTCTAAGTATTTCTATTCTGCAGATAGAAATATGAAGAAGTGGACATAAGGATTTATTCCTAAAAAGAAATGTTGTTGTAAGATTGATACCAATATATATATTGAATTTGGAAATTACTGTGATTAAAATTAATAAGCAAGGAATTATATAACTACAAAATAAAAAGCAAAAGATTAGAAGTTTAATTCTCGATTAGGGGAGGATTCACTAAATAAGTTTTATTACTTATCATTAAATTAGCTCATCTTTTGTTGATCCATGTAGCTTAGAGATATATATCTATAAGAGCTGGCTGGTTAAACATTGTTTGCTGGGAAATGCATGTTGTATTAAGCAGAAATGTTTATTAACCATTTGTGTATTAGTTACTAACTGATAAGGTAAATGATATTAATCATATATGCAGTTACTAACCGGAGATACATATATTGTGAAGCTAGTTTTTATATGCTGATGGATTGTGGTTTATAAATTGTTGTTTATGATATGAGATTTGAAACTTTTTTGTATACGTAATAAATATATATATTTTTTTATCCGATTATTGTATTTTTCAAAGCAAAACACAGACAATTAAAAGAATTCAGGAGAATTTATAGGAAATATAAACGATTGATATTTGTGTCTCGTATAAGTTTCTTATGAAATAATAGTCCCTGATATATTGGAGGCTTGGCTGATAAATCCAATATATATAACGTGTTGTATTCACGTGCACAGATTATATCCGACAATACAGAATGCACCTGTAAACATGTAACATAGTGGCTATATACAGAATGCACCTGTAAACATGTAACACCGTGACTATATACAGAATACACCTGTAAACATGTAACATAGTGAATATATACAGAATGCACCTGTAAACATGTAACATAGTGACTATATACAGAATGCACCTGTAAACATGTAACATAGTGACTATATACAGAATGCACCTGTAAACATGTAACAGTGACTATATACAGAATGCACCTGTAAACATGTAACATAGTGACAATATACAGAATGCACCTGTAAACATGTAACATAGTGACTATATACAGAATGCACCTGTAAACATGTAACAGTGACTATATACAGAATGCACCTGTAAACATGTAACACAGTGACAATATACAGAATGCACCTGTAAACATGTAACATAGTGAATATATACAGTATGCACCTGTAAACATGTAACATAATGACTATTTCCTACATATTTATTTTCTGTTAATCTGTATTTATTTGTGTTGTTTTTAATATCTTGCATTGTATTACTTTGTATTTCTGTAACACTTCAATGTTCTTGAACCCAGGACATACTTGAAAACGAGAGAAATCTCAATGTATCCTTCCTGGTAAAATTCTTTGCAAATAAATAAATCAACCAAGCAGCCAGGAAGCCATGCTGCGGATAGAGCAGTGTTTCCCAAACCTGTCCTTAGGACCCACTAACAGGCCAGGTTTGCAGGTTATGTGAAGCACAGCACAGGTGATTGAATCTTGCAATCACAGAGCAGCAAATCCTGTCTGCATTTCCCCAAGGTGATCTGCAAAATCTAGCCTGGTTGAGGGTCACGAGGACAGGTTTGGGAAACACTGGGATAGAGGAATCAGACTTCAAGGAAAAAAAACTTCGGCAGGTATAAGAGCGAAATTCAGATAGTAACAGCGGGAGAATTAAATGGTTACCTAGCAAGAAAACAATCCTGTAACAAATGTTACTGACGGGGGTAACCCCAAATATATGTGTGGATAAAGAGAAATGTGTTGGGGATTGGCAGTGTATAAAGGTACTTTA
This sequence comes from Leptobrachium leishanense, assembly GCA_009667805.1. NCBI lineage: Eukaryota > Metazoa > Chordata > Amphibia > Anura > Megophryidae > Leptobrachium > Leptobrachium leishanense. Next base: position 36,997,733 of record CM019065.1, read on the forward strand.
GTACAATGTAACCACACATCAATAATGGCGCGTGACACAGGTATGTGATCCAACGGATTTATTGGCGATAATAAAAAAAAAATACAACGTTTCGGTCCTAAAAGACCTTAATCATGTCATGTCTTTTAGGCTAGGGTCAGACGAAAGCATTTTTCGCCACGAACGTGAAAAAGTGCGTCCGAACGCATTGACGTATTTTTTCACGGAATGCGCAAAAACGGTCAGACGACGCGCATTTTTGGGCGTGATTTTGTACGGATTGTCAATAAAACTCTTTTTGCGTCTGGACGTTATGTTGGTCGGACATTAGCAGCGTTTGACATCTCCTAATCACGCACACACGCCGCTATGCCGCAGCTGCGCACTCAGTACGTCAGTACTAGCGGTTCAGCGTTCTCGAAAAAATGCGTTCAAATTCCACTTGCGTTGCATGGCCGGACTTTTGTGCGGCCGTACATCGTATATTGGCCGTCATTGCCCGTCATCTGCTGCTAGTGCGGCCGTAATTATGTGCGCCAGAACGCACGTTAAAAGTGCGCTGGTCTGACCTTAAGGCCGAAACGTTGTATTTTATTCTGCTGCACTATCTCCACTAAATCCGTTGGATTGGGTACCTGTGTCGCACGCCATTATTGATTTGTGGATACTTTGGAGGTGAGGCAGGCCTCACGAGACGTGGCACCAAGTCTCTCCACTAGCCAGGACGGGGCTCTCCCTGGGAAGGTACGCCGCACACCCAGTGTTATTGTACTCCGTACAATGCAACCTATACGTCTTGTTTGATCTGGGACAAGGTGTCGAATAAAGAATGTCGTTTTTCAGAAAACCTTTAATGCGTCCTCATAAGGACGAGTACACAGGTGCAATGTGTGTACCAGAAATACATCTGCAGTCACAAAAATCAACACACAGGCAGACTAGACGCGAACGTGTTAGAACAAAAAAAAAAAAGTGCGTATGAAAGGAAGGAAAAAACGTCACCCAAAAGTCACATATAAACACCAGACATGAAAAAATCTCTCAATGTTGCTTAACCCCCCCCCCAAAAAACAAACACCTGCATGATGTGACGGACCACCTGGCACCCCTACTGTGTGTCAGTCTCTGGTTTTCTCCCTGCTGGAACCCGACATCCAGGATTCTCAGCCCAAACCTCCCTAAAATCACCAGGCAGCGCCAGTGTTTTAGAGTAAGAGCAGAAGACTAACAGGGTTAATTCAGAGAAAGGTGAAACTCTGGAGAAGTGAAAATTCTAGGTGAAAATAGCCGAACCAAAAAAATCCTCCCATTTATCTCACTTTACAAATCGGCTGTTTTGACCTAGAGTTTTCACTTATCCAGAGTGTCACCTTTCTCTGAATAACCTTGTAACTCTTTATTTTAAAAACATATAGCTATACACCGTTAAGGGACAACCACCTCCATGAATATGACACAGATAAGAACAGGAGGATCTCCGGAAACAGGACAAAGGACCTTCAAAACAATGGATCGTTTACACAGGCAACCTTTATCTTAAACTGCTAGTTCCTGGGAGAAAGAGGTGGGGGGGGGGGTGGGGGGAAGCATGTGAAACAAAGGGATATATTCTGACAGTGGGTGTACACTATACAGAGAGCGAGGGTAGCTAACACAGAGAGTGGAAACAGGGGGGTCCTAAATTGACGCCGGTTTTGTAGTGTGTTAACCGTGTATGCTGCTGCTCTCCAGAGATAATATGGCAATGCACTGCAGGATTCTAAAGTGGGGATTAACCCCTTCACTGCTGAGCCATTTCACGTCTTAATAAAAAAACATGTTTTTCTTTTTTTATTATTTTTTTTCTTTACTTTAAACATGGTCATGTGTGGTATCATTGGAAAGGCCATACTCTGGCCTTTCTAATGATATCAAACATGACCCTGCTAGCTGCCCACAGTCAGGAGATAGGGGGTTCCTTTGAACCCCAATATCTCCACCCCATCTTTCCTTAGGAGTCAATGAGGACGTTCCTACACGTCCTCAGCAGTGAAAGGGTTAATCTCTGGTTGGGCGCTGCTTACACAAAAGGGGGGGATTTAAAGCCCTTCCACTGAAAAATGATCAGTGCTTTTTTGGACTGCAAGGTGTGAATCAACCCTTCTGCTGGTTGTGTGTCCTATTTCTTGAATTATGACAGAGTGTGTCGTAATGAGTCCCATTTATATGCAAAATCACACCATACACGCTCAAACCCAAACCCAAACCCTCCCAGATTGTGAGTTCCTACGGGAATAGGGCCCTCATCTCCTCCTGTACTGTTTGTCAAATGTTGTTCAATGTATTGTAACCCTGTCTATACTGTGCTTATTGTACAGCGCTGCGGAATATGCTGGCGCTTTATAAATAAAGAATAATAATAATAATAATACACGTGTTGCAAAGTGTGGCTAGATCATACATAGGAGTCTGTATACACAAACTGGGTGCTTACACGAGCGGGGTGATTAAAGCCTTTTCACTGAAAAAAAGATCAATGGTGCCAGGACGGAGACACATGTATATACAGCTGTACCAGTTGTGCATCTAGTTTTCCAAATCATATACAGAGTGTGTCGTGTCGTAATGGGGCACGTTTAAATGCAGTAATACACAATACACGTATTACAGGATATAGCGTATATTAGGAGTTCTTGTATAAAAGGAATGTTGGTCTGTTTCAAGGTTTGACAGTTCCTTGTGTCTCACTGCCACTGCGTCCTGTGTGTGTGTGTTGATTTTTATGACTGCAGATGTAACACTGCGCACACACAGAACAGTAGGAGAGAGGACCCTGCTCAAGAGTTTACAATCTAAAAGAGGAGAGGAGGGGCACTAGGTGAGGGTTAATAATATGAAATTCATTCGGGGGAACAGGGGCATACTTACTGTGCCCTTTTGCCACGTACAATCAGCATGCCGCCTACAGAAGGCCGCGGCCATAACCAAAATGCTGGGAGGGCTGTGACGCAGACGTCACACGGGCAGTGCGTCATGTGCTCAAAGCAAGCTGGACGTCGCATCACCTGCAATCCACTGAATCTGTGTCATACAGATATTCCTCCCTTAGCATTCAAATGCTATATCCATGGATCTGAAACTCTGTGCCCTCCCCCCCAGATGTTTCTGAACTACAATTCCCATGATCCCCCAACGATCTATCGCATTTAAGAAATTCTGGTAATTGTGGGCAATAAAGATCTGGGGCTGGAATTTGTGATCTCTGAGTACAAGCATTTAAATCGATGCCAGACTCCAAATGCTGCCACCCTTCCCTTGATGGTGTGCCCTTTAGGGTGGCTGCGCTGCTGGCGCCCCCCTTTGTGTCGTGGAACTAGGTTTCAGCAACCCTCTGATCTCTCGGCTGAACATCATGGGAATTGTTCTACAGCAGTGGCGGCGAACCTTGGCACCCCAGATGTTTTGGAGCTACATGTCCGATGATGCTACCTACTAAGCAAGGCTGGCAGAGCATCATGGGACATGTAGTGGGGTGCCAAGGTTTGCCATCACTGCTCTATAGATTTGGGGTCCTGCAGATATCGGTTTCAACCCAACGCTTCGGCTTTAGATCTCACTCGCGCAACGTGAGGACTAAACGGACAACCGACTGAAGGTAAACCTGCCCCCCCCCACCAGGGTGACGTTAAAGCCCACTGAAAAAGAGAATAAACGGAAAAAGAGAAGACGCTCCGAGCGTTTCCATCCTCACGCGTTTATTATTGATAATCCATGAAATATAAATAAATTTAAAAAAATGCAAAACGTAGAATAAATTCATAAGATTTTACATTGATACAGATTAAAATCACATCTTATTTGTAAACATACACAAAAAGGAGGAAAACGTTGCGGCGTGATGGGCGGAGCCTATAACCCATTCGTACAATCCGCACTCCTTGTACAGGGTGCATTAAATAATTCCGTATAGTGTGTGTGGGGGGGGGGGGGGGGGAAGAATCCACGACTGGTCTGGTTTACGAAGAAATAAAGTGCTATAGAGAGACGGCACGTGTCGTAGCCATACGGTGGAGAGCAGGCCTTAACGGGAAACGTAACGAGCGGACACGGTATTCCTGTTTATACAAGAATAAAAATGTTCACGAGAAAGTCATAAGCCATGGGTCGTCAACCGCGGCCTTCCGTCCGCCTGTTTTGGAACTACGTTTCCCAGGAGTCTCCAACCTCCTGAGTGGCTAAGCATAATGGGAAATGTAGTTCCAAAACATCTGGAGGGCCGAGGATCAGAGGAAGTCACGGAGAAGCATCCTGCAGAGTAATGAGGTTCCCAGCATTCCATGTGCAGGTGTGATGAACGGAAGGCAGAGGTAGACCGGCAAGGTGACGCCATGCGGCCAAAGTGCCGCTGGGATCCTTTCCTGCTGTATTTTTTTTTTCTTTAAAAAAGGTATGTAAGGATCCACTTTATGACGGTCGTCGTAATACCAAGGACGTTGCATGATAAAGTGGAAACGGACAGAGAGCGATGTAAAGGCTCGCGTGGGGCCGGACACGCTGGCTGACCTTATTATTACATTATGATACATTTAGTCAGTGCACGAGCGTCTCGTTTTGCGTCTGTCTGGGTTTCTCGATCTCTCATCCGGCTTCGAGGCATCTCAGCCACTGGACACACCGCAGGCGCATCTCCAAGGGGCGACCCCATCTACTCGTTAAATCTCCAGATCTCCACGGCTTGTCCTCCAGAGGCGGCGGCGACTGTGCGTCCAGCTACACTCACCTTAAAAAGCAAGAGGAGAGCGAGAGGCATGGACCGGTGAGAGGGGAAGAGTAGAGAGGCCGGCAGGGTGAAGATGGGGGGGGATATGAGAGGCATGGACCGGTGAGAGGGGAGAGTACAGAGAGGCCGGCAAGGTGAGGATGGGGGGGGATATGAGAGGCATGGACCGGTGAGAGGGGAGAGTACAGAGAGGCCGGCAGGGTGAGGATGGGGGGGATATGAGAGGCATGGACCGGTGAGAGGGGAGAGTACAGAGAGGCCAGCAGGGTGAAGATGGGGGGGATATGAGAGGCATGGACCGGGGAGAGTAGAGAGATGCCGGCAGGGTGAGGGGGGGATATGAGAGGCATGGACCGGTGAGAGGGGAGAGTACAGAGAGGCCGGCAGGGTGAGGATGGGGGGATATGAGAGGCATGGACCGGTGAGAGGGGAGAGTACAGAGAGGCCGGCAGGGTGAGGATGGGGGGGGATATGAGAGGCATGGACCGGTGAGAGGGGAGATTAGAAAGGCCGGCAGGAGAGGGGAGAGTACAGAGAGGCCGGCAGGGTGAGGATGGGGGGAATATGAGAGGCAGAAGAAAGGGTGAACATGGGAAAGCGATAGATAAAAAATGAGACGATACGGGAACTGAACCTGCCCCTCCTCCCACTAATGTATAGACACATCAGCGCGTGTGTGCGCGCTGCTCATTAATGCACAGCCCAGCTTCCCCCATGAAGCACATTTATGACCTCTTACCCCATTGACCACACTGCTGTGCATGTCTGTGTGGAGAGTCCGAGGAGGGTCGGTGGGAATGTGGACCTAGACAGGACAAAGATGTTACCAACGGCCTGTGTAACCAGATAATCAGATAGTCCCACTGAGAGGCACAGGGACACCGCGTCCTCCTCACCTTCATGGTTTTGTCTGTGGATGTGGTATAAAGCGTCCCCGCTGAATGAAACACCCCGGTGACCTGGGAAGAGTGGCCAACGTCGAAGCACTGGGGTCAGGAGAGAAAAAAAAAAAGACAATGAGAGGATCGAATGAGCGAGAATTCTTAAAGGGACTCTACGCACGGCGATCACTCCATCGTATGTGAGGGGGTCACACCGCGCTGCGCTCCCTGCTCTGTCTTCCCACACCTTGGGGGGGAAAGAGGCTGATTCAGCTCTCTGACTGCAGGAGCTTAGTGCTGCCCAGATCCAGAACGGTGAGCTCAGGTTCCATACTTCAGGACATTTGGCATCTAGATCCCACTAGTTGCTCTCAATGGTTTCCATCATTGAAAGGCACTGGATTGGCTGGAGTGTCTGACGTCCCCTGCGGACACGCGACATGCAACACGTCACGTCCGGCAGGACTGATGAAGGGGGGAGAGGGGGAGGCGTTGCCTGAAGGTCTTAAAACAGAGAGAAACTCTCCCCCTCCCCGATGTTTATTGCTTACAATTCCCAGAATCCTTTGAATGCAACAGATGGTCAGGGGTATTGTGGGAGTTGTGTAGTTCATAAAGACCTGGGGGGGGGGCAGAGTTTGAGATCCCTGGCTTAAAAGGGAAATAAAGGGTTAAAATGAGAGGGGGGTTGTGAAAGGGTCAGAAGGGGCTATTGTTAACCCTTTTGCTCCTCTCCCTTTTTATCCCTTTAGTATCCATTATAGGGATTGGCTTGACAGGTGATTGCCAAATACATTTTCAACAGACAAAACACAGCTCAGGATTCAGGACCTCTTGGACTTGTCGTCTGCTGACATCGCTGCACGTGTTTTTTTTTTTTAACCAAAAAACAAAGAACGGTTGGATTTTGATTGAAGTAAAATTCTACGCCCGTCTCGAGTCTCGATTTAATCGTGAAAGGTCTCCGGGCAGCAATAACTTCATTAGGAGTGACGGTTATTGATGCCGAACCTAAGTAGACACCCCAGATGTTTCGGAACTACATGTCCCATGAGGCTGAGCACAATGGAACATGTAGAGCAGAAACATCTGGGGTGCCAAGGTTCGCCATCACCGTGAGAGAGCAATGTTCCTCTACTACAGGGTTTGCCAAACATGTCCTTGGGACCCTTAACCAGGCCAGATTTTGCAGATTAATATGGCGCCACATATTCTGCAGCGCTTTACAAGATCAGTGTACAAGGGGTTAATACATTGGAATACCACACATGGATGATGACCGGATTCAGGGGGACCCTGTTCCCAAGGGAACTTACAATCTATGAGATGTACAAGTATTTTGTGAGGGAGGCGCATCCATATCATTAGGGGTCTTGCCCAAGGACACTCGCTGGAGAGGTGCTCTGGCCGGGATTCGAACCTGGGTCTCCACAGTTATAGAGCAGTGATGTTACCTCTACTCCATCCAGCATCACCATGGGGAAATGCAGACTGAATCCTGCAATCACTGAGCAGCAAATCATATCCCCTGTGTGTGCTTTGCTTCACATATCCTGCAAACCTGGCCTGAGGACAAGTTTGGGAAACGCTGCTCTACTGGCTTCAACTTGGAGGACAGCACAGCAGATTTTTGGTGAAATAATTGGCTGGTAGGTGTCACTGTGGAGACGCAGCACAGCTACAGGTCGCCCCCTATAGAGCTCTTCCTTGCGCTGCAGAGGGCAGTCACACGCTGGCGTCGGGCCTGTTTTGTGTATGCATTTCTGAAGTGTCTGACTGGTTCATATGATATCACACAGGTTTCTTATATAAAATTGTAACTGAATGAGAGAATGGCACATGCTGGCATAGTCTGACCATGGGCATCAGCGCCAGTCTGCCACGTGACTCAGAAAGCTATACTGAGGGGAAAGGAGCTCCAGACAAAACGCATAAAAGGTTACACGACATACCCGTAGCTCCTGGAATGTTCCTCCATGGCTCCTGTAAACGTGGATAAGACCTTGATTGTCACCAGCCCATAACTGGGGAGCTTCGTATGACATGCAGAAGAGGTAATTGTCCAGCTGACGGGGGAAAAAGCACAGAAGTGATGGATAATCTGCAATGGGAATTACTAGAGGTTTCTCCTTTATCTGCAGCAATGATGGAAGGTGATTCATATAGACCCCCAACCCAAGCTTTCCCTTATAGATTGTAAACCAATGGAAGGAAATGACTGAAAGTTGAAGAAAACTTACCTCCTCTTATGTTGAGCACAGCCCATCGCAGCCCGTACTGGAGGGCCCGCTAGCTGGCAACAGCACAGCCATGAGAACAGCACAGCCACAGAACAATATTGCTCACTCTTAGAAGAGCACAGGGTTACTTCCAGCCAGATGGCACCACATGGCACACATCACGAGAATCAGTGGTCTCAATACAGAGCTTTTACGAGGACTATGTGGACACTCCGCCCCCGATCTTACCAGCTTCTTTTCGTGAGGCTATCTGAAGGAACGAGTGCACCGTAACAAGCCCCTGCACGACTGGCGCTGTCATGCACAGACATGGCTTCCGCGCTGTGTGTCAGATTTTAAAACGCAGAATTTGAGGTTTTTTTCCTGTCTTTCCAAAGGAGTTCGCAAGGCACCTCTGGTATTTACAACCCTCTGATCTGCTCTCTTGGTTGGAGGAATGGAAACACGATCCAAATAGGGCGAGGGGCCGGGTCTTTGTACAGGATGCTCATCCAAATCTCAGTGTATTTCTCAAGGACTTGGGTTTGATGAACATCTCTAAGAACCTTCTGGGACATATAAAATCTGGAATACCCATGGAAGAGTTACCTAACGCAAGCTAGGTTGTCTATGCAAGTCCCATTTTATTTCAAGAACTGTATTTGCACGTTTTTGCACGACTTGTTTTGTGATATTGGCACCGTGTAAAGTTTTGTTTTTGTCTTTTTCCATTAAAAGTTTGTAACCCAGTACTGTCTTTGCTCTAGATGATTCTCGTTTCTCGTATAGCTTGGTTTAGCGTTACTGTACAATATAACATTTGGTAGATGTATTAGCTGTATATGGTTAGGATCCTGGATTGGGGGGGGGGTATACAGGTGAGGGGGTTTCGAAAGTGACCTATTACTGTCGTGGTGGCAGAGTATAGTCCAGGGGTCAGCAACCTTGGTTCCCTGATGTTTTGGGAACTACATCTCCCATGATGCTCAGTCACCCATTAGGCTGACTGAGCCACATGGGAAATGTAGTTCCCAAACATCACGGAGCCAAGGTTGCTGACCCCTGGTATAGTCGGAAGGGTGTGTATGGTTTTGGGTGGTTAGGTTGGCATAACTTGGGGCTCTGAGAGGGGGTAGCATTAGTAAGTCCAGATGTTTGGAGCCAGTAACCCCTTGTACACTCTCCCTCTGCACGTGACGACTGGGTAGATAGCGGGTAACATTGATGAAGGAATATCGAGACTCATTAGCAGCAACAAGCAGCGACGCGTAGACACATGCCTAACAGGTAAAAGTGGCCACTTCCAGCACGTGCGGTGATGGGCTCAACATAAGAGAAGGTACGTGTGACAGAACACGCTGTCACTGTGCGACTTAGAGGGGGCTGTGTGCTGGCCTCCTGCCCAGAGACTATGGCCCGTGAACGAGACTATTGGACCTTTTAAATATATTTGGTTTTCACTATTTTATATATCTGCCAGTTAGCTAAAGATTTCTGATGTCTGTGTGTTATTCCCTTGTGTATTTATTGTATAGTCTCTTGTTGTGTACATTCACTCAATTTTAATACATCGACTCTGAGGCTCCTATTGCTTCTCTTTCTTGCTTTATTAAACCTAGCAGCAAGTGGCAACTAGCAAGAACTTTGAAAATATGAAGCATTTATATTGAATAAAAGAGAAAACATAATAACAGTAGTAACAGATATATATATGGTATCTTCCGACACCCCTTCATTCCTTTGGACTGGTCCTCCTTCCTGTCTGTACCCATCAAAACCGAGCAACGCCCTTCCTACTTCCTCTTTCATTGCTGCTCGGCGACTAGTTAAGTATAACAAATTGCCTCTGATATTATCTGCTGTTTGCATAGACTTGGATTGATTTTGGGTTAAATATATATGTTTCAATTTCATTTGGTACTTTTTCTGAGCTCGCCCGGCTTTACCGCGGCATTCTTATCCTAGTTCAGTATATTGCCATCATACTCTGTTCATTTATCTGCCGTTTGCATAGATTTTTAAAGACACTAGATGTGTATATATATATATATTTGTTTATTTGTGCTTTTTCAGCGGGCGCCCGGCTTTAACCGCGGCGTTCGCATTTTCTCATTAGTTCATTAATATATACTGTACTGTGACCGCGGCGTACCTCCGTCTGCCTGCCTGATCGAGACGCTGCACGCGCTCGCTGGCTGGGTGGGCGGGGGGGGCTTAGTCCGCGAGGTCTACACGCGGGGTTTTTCTGTCCGGCGCCATCATCGATACATCCCAGCGCCAGGTCACGAGGCAAAACCCCGCAGCGTCTAATTTCCCAAGAGGATTCTGAACATGCCTCAAACGTTTTTAACACGGTGTTCACATGTCCCGTTCATTCGTTTGTTTCTCCTTCACTGTGACCGCGGCGTACCTCCATCTGCCTGCCTGCTCGAGACGAAGCACGCGCTCGCTGGCCGGGTGGGCGGAGGTTTAGTCCGCAGGGTCTGCACATGCGGGGTTTCTGACAAGCACCATGCCACGAGGCAAAACCCCGCAACGTCCAGCTTCCCCAGAGGATTCTGAACATAACTGTGCCTATTGTACAGCGCTGCGGTATATGCTGGCGCATTATAAATAATAACAATAATAATAATAATAATTCCTCAAAAGACAGTTCGGGTGAGCAGCAGCCTAAAACACCCGTTCTTGTCAAGGCACAGATGGCTCCCTCCCAGCCTTCCATCCTGGACCCATACATGCAGGCATCTAAGGATCTGCAGTATTTAAGGCAATCTCAGTCCTGTCAGCAGACTTCACTTGCTCTCAAACAGAAGTGATGGATGAGACTCGCCACATTGATAATCCCCCGCTGCTAGCGGTTTCTGATCAGGGCGATACACTCACTGCGGTGAGGCCCCCCGAGACCCCCCTGGCCACCACCACGGGGAAACAGTCCGTGAAACACGCACGACACGTGACTGGAGGGGCTGGCAACCCCGCAACCTTGCCGGGACGCGTGCACCCATCCCCCGCTGCTGCAACCCGTAAACGTGCTCCTGCACACCCGGGTACAGCTTCCACCAAGAGTTAAGGTCTCTATCGTCTCTTATCCAGACACTGCTGTTGTCCCTGCTCCGTTTCAGGACTCATACCCTGACTCCGAGGAGGATGACACTGGCGACGTCATTGATGTATATGCCTCTGACGAGGAATTCCCTGAGACCCCTTTAAGGGTTCATTTCAAAGCCCACCCGGGCATTATTATTTATGCTTATTGTACAGCGCTGCGGAATATGCTGGCGCTTTATAAATAAAGAATAATAATAATAATAATGATCTTATGATCTTATGGGGAACCAACACTTTTGCCCGACGTCTTTTCCCATCCAAGATCCACGGAATGGTCCCAATTACCCCACGTTGAGAAGTGGGTCGATGCACAGGTGCGTACAGCCCTGGACAAAGCTACTCGTAAACCGCATGAAAGCGGAGAGTCCCCGTCCCACCACGAGTGGTAAAACTTGCTTAACTCCCACAGTGGATAAGAGTTTTCGTTGATATAAAATTTCACCCCTAGGGGCTGGACCCCCAGTAACGGCATAGACCACGCATTTGGGGTTTGCCAAGGTAAACTATTTGACACCATGGGACCCCTGGTAAAATTGCTGGATACAGCAGAGCAGACTAAATCATCGGGTGATCCCCTGGACCCCAAATTACTAACTGGGCCCAAAGGTCACTTAGCTTCCTTGGCAATGCCAACACGGCTCTAGCCTCTGAAAGGCGTAAACGCATCCTGTTAAAGATGAATCGCCAACTAGCTGGTGTGGCGGATAATGCATTGGGTGCTGCAGCTAACGGTGCTTTGTTCGGAAAAGGTTTCCTGCGAGACATGAATGAATATTCCGGTGCCTTTAATACTATGGAACGAATGTCCAATTCGCTTACAAAAAGGTATTCTCTGGGGTTTCTCCGCGGACCGATGGATATTGGGGCCGAGCTACCGGCCATGCAAAACCCATCACCACCGGCCCCGCGGGAGGCAACCCCTCCACTACCGCTAATCCAGCACCTCCCTCGTTTTTCCCTACCTGTTCACGACCGTGACGGGGCAGAGGATTCCGGGGTGCCAGAGGCGGTCATCCTTACCCTTCAGACATACAAAAGGTACCTTTACACCGTCTACACCAGTCTACGACCACCGTGGGGGTTGTTTTCGATATTTTCACACTGTATGGTGTCGCAATACATCAGACCGTTGGGTCCTCAATACTGTACAAGAGTTTGCTCTGGAGTTCTATTCTTCCCCACTCCACCTGTCAGTTTCCCCCCTTCTTTTTCCCTCTTTTGGGGGATGGGCGGATACGGGTGGAGTGGGGTACTATGGAACTAGCCCAGAAAGGGGCCATAGAACGTGTTCCACAGGGGTCCGCGGGCTTCCTGAACAACCTGTTCCTGGTGCCTAAGAAGGACGGCGGCAGTCGTCCAGTCATCACCCTCACAATTGAATGGATCAGTGATCTACCGGCACTCTCAGAGGGAGGGTACACATATGCTATGGGATCGGTTGGGACCCCGCGATTGGTTGGCAATGGTGGATCTCAAGGACGCATTCCTGACCATCCCGATTGCCAAGGACTCGCGGGCTTTCTTTCAATTCCTTTGGGATTCCGATCTCTGGAGGTTTCGCTGTCTACCTTTCGGCCTGTCTTTGACCCTTGGGACTTTCCAAGGTACGGAAGCCAATCGTGGCATGGCTATGCGCCAAGAGTATCCGTCTTATGGTGTATCTAGACGCCGTATTACTGATGGCCTCATCGGAGTATCAACTGCGTCTCTATGTACAGTGGAATTAAATCTCTGGGTTTTCCTAGTGCATCAGAAAAATCAGTCCGCTTTCCCTCTCAGTCCCTGAAAGTTCCTGGGATTCAGGGTGGACAGGGTTCTGATGTCACTGATAGTTCCTCTGCCCAAGGGTCGATCTCTTCCGCGACGTTCGGTCCCTTTTGGAAACGTATTCCCCATCCTTACGGGACCTTCCTCACGTGAGCGACCTTCTGGCAGTCCCGAGACTGTCTGTGAAGCCAGCATCCCTGCAATAATCGGGCCCTCCATCGCCCGAAGGACCAACCTTTTCTCTGAAAAGGTCTCCTCTGTTCCTCTCCTGTTACAAGTTACCTGGTTCACCTGACATCATTGGTGTCTGTCAAGGGATCAGGATCCCTTCCAGGCCCCTTTGTGATTTCGTGTTGGACTTTCTTATGGAAGTCTTTGATCAGGGTAGGCTTACCGCACACTTCATGTTTATAGATTGGCTTTATCCGCTTATCATGTAGGTTTTCAAGGAACGCCTTTAGGCAAACACCCTCTGGTTTGCTATTTCCTTAGGGATATCAGATCTGATTGTACTCCGCTACCGCGGTATACGGTTATTTGGGACGGTATCCTTTAACTTGATTCCCTGGCACAATGGCCTTATCATCAGGATTTAATTTTGCGTCAACTTTTCTGCTAAGTTGTTGGCCCTTCTATTCTTGATATCATGCAGGAGGGTGGCTGATGTCAGGGCCCATTCTTTCAGGTCTGGGGGTGTTCGCTTTGACATCTCCCGCCGTGCTAGGACATCCGTTTCGTCTGCCTTTTACCCGGCGTTTTCCTCACGCCCAACTTTTTATCCGGTTATGTGTCTCCAGGTGTATGAATCCTGTCCCTCTACGATTTAGGGGTCCTGACCCGTCTCCAATTTTCGTTGCGTTTACATCTCCTTTCGCCCCGGTGGGTACGACTACGCTTGCGCGTTGGCTATTGGAATTGTCAGGGATTAATACATATGTTTGGCGCGCATTCGATTCGCAGCGCTATGGCGTCTTTCGCTGTTTCGGCAGGTTGTCGGTTGGAGGACTTATTGCGATCAGCTGACTGGTCCAGAGCGTCCACCTTCCGATCCTTTTACTTTCAGCCTGTTGTTCATTGGTCATCCGCAGTTGTGGGTTAGCTTTGAACAAGCAATAGGAGCCTCAGAGTCGATGTATTAAAATTATAGAATTTAGCTAAGTATGACGATAAGTTAGAATTTTAATAATAAGACTCTGAGGCGAGTATTGCCCGCCACTCCCACCGCTATTGTGGTTTGTTGTTTGCTGGGTCTGCGGATCCAATATCTTCCACTCTCACGTCTTCTTTTTCCTCAGCCTCGTGACGGATTTCCTTGTTTCCTGTGGATTGCCCTTTGGGTTTACTACTCTCCTACATTGATCACCTCGTACAGCAAAGAAAGAGGAAGTAGGAAGGGCGTTGCTCGGTTTTGATGGGTACAGACAGGAAGGAGGACCAGTCCAAAGGAATGAAGGGGTGTCGGAAGATACCATATATATATCTGTTACTACTGTTATTATGTTTTCTCTTTTATTCAATATAAATGCTTCATATTTTCAAAGTTCTTGCTAGTTGCCACTTGCTGCTATGTTTAATAAAGCAAGAAAGAGAAGCAATACTCGCCTCAGAGTCTTATTATTAAAATTCTAACTTATCGTCATACTTAGCTAAATTCTATAATTATATAACCCTTCCCTGTATAGTGTAGATCTCTGTATTAGCACCTGTTCTCTCTATTGTGTAAGTTCTCTCTGTAAGAAATTCCTTTTGTTTACGTGCTTTCTCCTTCCCCCATTCTCCATTGTTTAAAGGTCCTGTGTAGTTATCTGATCTGTGCAGATATCTGCTTGATTGTATGCAAATAGGGTTGGTGGTTGAGTGTATCTCTGTGCTTGTATAATAAAGAGTCAGTTCTATTCTGACCAAGCTTGAAGTCATGACTCATGTTTTGGGGAACCAGGAATCTTTTTTGCCCGCTGTGCCAAGGAAAGGCTCCAGGTCTACAGCTTCGGCTTATTTCTGGGGGTGCCAGCCAGGCTCTCTACATGCACCGGGCCTTAAACTGCGGCTAAGGTACTAGAGAAAGGTGTGAGAGTCACTAGGAGAAACTGGGTGTCCAGCGAGGAAGCGGCATTTGGCAGATGTGACCCTGTCCGGGCACAGATCTGTTACAGTACGTTTTCTGAAACGCTCATTAATTTCCTTTAATATGTTTTAGATCTGTAACGAAAACTTTGGGTTGGGTTCAAACACCCATCATCTACAATGTCTACATGGATATGTGAATTATCACATGGATAAATGTCACTCGCTCACCTGTATCCGCTGTAAAACAGAGTTAGTTCTGCGGTCAAACACCACCAAGGTGCGGTCCTCACCTCCGGACACAATATGCCGGTCGTCGGCCACCAGTGACAGCACGGGGCTGGAATGGATCTTCCTGGAGCGGATTAACGGACTGGAGGCTGGCAACGAAGGAATTTACATGGAAAGGTGCGTCAGCTCAGTTTTCAGGAATAAGTAACACCGATGAGGTTTGTGTGGAAGCAAACACTAAAAGGGTTATTCAAAAAGTGCCGAACTTCACCGAACGGTGCAATGTCGTGGCAGTTCGTCTATTCAGAAAGCGGTCATTTCGCCAAATACAGGCGAATTGACAGCAGAATACAGTGCAGTTCGCCACAATTCGGTGACCTTCGGCGGCAGTGAAATGACCTATAGAGAAGCAATGGTTAATCTATTCACAGAACCCCGAACTGCACCGAAATGTCAGTGAAATGCCCTGATTGTCGGTGGATCAGTTTGACAGGTTTAAACAGGAGAATCCCACAGGGGTCAATGTAAAAAATATTATTGTTTAGAACCATTTTTTATTCAACCGTTTATTCATTTCAGTTTCCGGAAAAAAGCCTTTATTTAGGATTTTTGTTTTGGGGGGGGAAATTTTTGATTCCCATTTTTTTTTTTTTTTTTTAACGGCTTTTTTTTTTTTTAAATTCTGTAACAGACTTTATTATTATTTCCACACGTTTTCATGTATTTATATTGTTTTGAACGTCTTTTAAAGAATAACAAAAGTTCTGTTGTTGTTTTTTTTCTTTCAGAAGTTCAGGGGTCGGATCGGCGGCTCCGGCGACCCTGAATTCACCGCAGGGTCAGCGAACTGGAATCGCCAAAGCGCACTGTACGAGAAAGCGCAGAAATTTCGGTGCAATCTGAATAACCCTTTAATAGTATCATCGTAAAGGATATATAGAGCTCCTCACCTCTTGGATCATAAACGCTGACTCTCTTGTCGTACGATCCGGCCACCAGAATATCCGGGAGGAATGCGAGACATAACACGGCTGCCTGTCCCCTGTGCATTGAAACAGCGGTGCCAGCATCAAAGTGGGGTTTAAAAGGGCTTCATCAGGCTGTGGCGCTTCGAAAGGGCCGGTCACATGCTGAAGCGTATGCATAAATTGCGCGCGC
Organism: Leptobrachium leishanense; assembly: GCA_009667805.1. NCBI lineage: Eukaryota > Metazoa > Chordata > Amphibia > Anura > Megophryidae > Leptobrachium > Leptobrachium leishanense. The sequence goes on from CM019065.1 coordinate 37,013,899, forward strand.
TACAAGCAGACGTTCAGAAAGCCTCTCCATCAAAACGCTAGACGCGCGTTGGACGGGGCTGCAAAGCGTGATCCTCCATAGTAGGATCGAGTCGTGCAGCAATGAGCGCACTAACTGCAGTCAGCGAGGTGGCCAGACAGGTGTCAAAGTGGAAGGAACGTCCTCATCACAGACATTCCTTCTGCTCTGAAAAACACTCGCCTGACCCCAGCCTTAGACCTACACTAGACAACCCTGGCAAAAACTACGGTGAAGAGTACGGCAAACTACAGCGGCCTTCCCCAAAGAGTGAATTGACTGTTTAGATGTAAGTGCTTCGCTGTACTTCGCCAAAGTTAAAGCACCATCCTTTGAAAGCTGTGCTTAGCGAATAAACCCTCTGCCTTCACCATACCTGATCTGTCCCGTTTGCTGGCCCTCTGCTCCGACGTCAAAGATCTTCACTGTGCTGTCCCAGGACCCGGAAGCCAGAAGATTCCCACAGGAAGCGAGACACCAGGCCCAGCCCTGCAGAACAAATGTACGTCTGACATCACTGCGGCTGCACGATGCAATGCGACCGTATAGAAGGAGAATGGATTGTATCTACACAGCGCAGGTATATGGAAAAGGGAAGGGGGTTATATTGAAGAAAGGGATAGAGAGAAAACAATGCATTCACATGTCACTGTGTGTCATATACGACGACTGGCCACAAAAAAAAGGCACCGGATGTCATAGAAGCCTGTCATGATCTGGGGTGGCTTCAGTGGGTCAGGTGTAGGTTCAGGAACGTTAGGAGCCCAAAATAATGAGGTGATGTGAGTACCTGAATGAGCAGGTTTTTCCATCAATGGGTTTTTTCTCCCCTGATGGCACAGCGGGCATATTCCAAGATGGCAATGCCAGGATTCATCAGGCTCAAATTGTGCAAGAGTGGTTCAGGGAGCACGAGGCATCATTTTCACACATGGATTGACCACCGCACAGTCCAGACCTTACCCCTATTGAGAATCTTTGTGATAATGCGCTGGAGAAGACTTTACGCAGCGCCGCAACTCTCCTAACATCAACACAAGATCTTGGCCACAAATTAATGCCACTCTGGACGCGAATAAACGCTGTGACATTGCATGAGCTTATCGACACGATGCCACGGAGAATGCAAAGTCGTGATCACAACAGAAGGCGACACAACCAAATATTACAATTTGTGTCCACGCAGAGTGCATCATGACACAATATCACGGTGTTCACACATACGGATTGGTTTTGGAGGGGATTCCATACCTTGTGTGTTCCGGGCTTTTCCGATCCCAGTACCTGCACTTTAAATTTCTCTTGTCCTGGTTCCAAGTCTCTCAAGTCCCAGAGGCACACGTTTCGGTCTCTGGATCCGGAGACGCACAAGGAGCCCCCCTGAGGGGAGCAAAGCCAAAGGAAGGAGAGTCACTCGCACCTAATGCAGCTACACAAAACACATTCACAGCTTTGTAACAGCTCGTCAGTATCCATAAACCCCATCGGCACATTCACGGTGACCAACGATCGTCCCACCTCAAGCAGTAACACCGCGTCTACAGCTGCGTAGTGCCCGTCACTCAACGTGAAGCGCTCGGCTTTCTTTCCGCTGTCGGACCAGTGAGACAGTTGCTCTTCGAGTTCCATACAAGCAGATGGCCAATCGAAATCTTCCTCTGTGAAAGAGACAGACTGTGAAACATACATACGGAGGGTGTGAATGGGGAAGGGGGTCGCACCACCAGGCACCGTGTATACAAACGCTCTAAACTGGCATAGGGGTAGCTCTACCAGGCGGCAATCGGAAAATCAACACAATAAAGAGACACTCTACTCATCCTGGCCGCTTTACTGGTTTGATGCGGTCAGTCTGTGAGAAGTGAACCCCCCCGCCACAATCTGACAGAAATGCTGGGTGAAGTGGAGGAGTTTCCTCCACTCCCCCCAGTGCCTCCAGCTGCCGGAAGTTTTGAATTTCCCAGCTGCCGGTCACCAAATCAGTCACTAGAGGAGTCAGCAGGCCGACGCCACGCTCTGAGACCAAATCGCTGTAGCGAGAGATCTCAGAAATGTATTGATTGATCGGATCCGTGCATGCGCGTGCAGCTCCGATCTGTTGTTCTGCACAGGCGCCACGGAACCTGCGTACATGAAGCGTGTAAGCACAGCGCGCAATTTGTGGCTCCTATTCTATGTACGTTGCGCAGGAGCACAAATTGCACGGAAAATTATTTTAGGGACTCCTGACTCCGGAAGTCCCTGAGTCGAAGAGGAGGAGCAGCGCACAGAGAAGGACTAAAAGGTGAGTAAAATCACTCAATAAAAATATTTTATAAAAAATAATTCAGAGGCTGTCAGCAGTGACCGCCCAATTATTTATGGGCAAAAGAAAGGAACTCTATTATTTTTTATTTGAGTTTCCCCTATGACACAAGGATGTCAAACTCCGGCCCTCCAGATGTAACTGAACTACAACTCCCACGATTCTCTGGCAATCTACTGCATGGAGAGATTTCTGGAAATTGTAGGCTATCAACATGTGGAGGTGGGAAGGCAGGGTTTGAGGCCAGTGATTTAAGAGGATCGTCTCTCTTCAGCCAGTAAAGTATCGCAAATATGTGGCCGAGGTTCCTGAACATCACCATTCTTTCACTGGATAATTTGGCCTAAAATGTGTCAAGTGAAGACACGGGAGGAGGAAGGAGAGTGACTAAATAGTAACCATCTCTTGACCCTCAATGCCTCCTGGATCTGTTGGTGGAATATTAACTTGCCTTTTTGGTACATTGTAGAATTGTCTTGTCTTTACCCATCGTACAGCGCTACAGAATGTGTTGGCGCTTAATAAATAAATAATAAGAACAAAGTGTTCACACTGCCTGCGCCACGTGACCTGCGAGTGAGGATTGAAGAAGCTGTAGCGACAGGGACACCTGAAATGTCATGCACACTCTGGCCAGAGATTGATTATCGCATCGATGTTTGTCGCGTCACATCAAGGCAATGTAACGGAATGTCAGGATTGTAAAACCTGGACATCTTTTGCATCGCGTAAGTCATAAAACATCACCGAAAGGGTTATTCAATAGGAGCTGAACTTGCCACCGAACGGTGAATATCCCAAAGAATTCAGTGCTCTCTGAACCAGCCCTCGAAAGTAAACCGAGGTATATAGAGAAAAAAATATCTGAAAGCGGGACTTACTGTATAGGCACACACTAGAATATAGTCTTGGAAAAGGCTCTTTGGAGCCAAAACGTTGACGCTGTAACATGGAACTTTGGAATATAAAAGGTGAAACCCCAGCCCGCGCCCTAAGATCAACAAGTGACCTGCACCTAGCTTCTCCCCGCATCACTTCTTCCCATGATACACTGCAGGATTTCTCACGCGCAGCCCCCATCCTCTGGAACGCTCTCCCTCGTACTGTCATACTTCCCCTAGTTTCCCTTCCTTCAAACACTCCCTTAAGACATTCCTATTTAGGGAAGCCTACCACCCAACACACTGACGTAACCAGTCCATCGCCCGCGCCTTGCAGCCCATCGCGCTCGCGCCTTGCAACCCATCGCTCTCGCAACCATCGCTCGCGCCTTGCAGCCCATCGCGCTCGCGCCTTGCAACCCATCGTGCTTGCGCCTTGCAACCCATCCCTCCCGCCTTGCAACCCATCCCTCCCGCCTTGCAGCCCATCCCTCCCACCTTGCAGCCTATCCCTCCCGCCTTGCAGCCCATCACTCTCACCTTGCAGTCCTCACCTCCTGTTTCCACCCCCGACCTTTCTAAATTGTAAGATCCCACGGGAATAGGGCCCTCGTTTCCTCCTGTACTGGTTTATCAAATGTTGCTCAATGTATTGTAACCCTGTCTATAATGTGCCCATTGTACAGCGCTGCGGAATATGCTGGCGCTTTATAAATAAAGAAATAATAATAATAAAAAACAGAAATCATAAGACCCGTGAGCGCCTGCCATTTTTTATTTTGGGAGAATATATATATATATATATACACACACACACACACTATATTTTTTCTGCTCTGCTGCTCCCAAAACATACCTTATTGAAAAATAGTAACATCTGTTCACTCCATACGGACTTTAAACGAGCAGGAATACAAGCACTTTGATGGAGCGTGAAATACAATGGCAGAACAGAATATAGCAAAAACTGTAAATAACACAGTATACAACATTATGCAATGCACTGCCTGTGCTCCCAAAACTTACGTTCCACCACTGGGTAAGTAGTGCGGATTCTTTTCTGGACTCGCGTCCTCCACGTCACGGCCTCTGCCACAATGTTCCTGAAGGTTTTACACACTCGAGGCAAGATGCTCAGTATAAAGCGAGGGTCCAGGTGAGAGAGGATCTCCTGAAGGAGCTCCAGAGGGAGTAACAGCAGCAGGCTGCACTCCTCGGCATCGTCACCCAACATGGGAGACTTCTTCAAATTCACGCCGCTTTGAGGAGGTTCATGCCGAGTCTCCAAAGGCAGGTTACTGGGCATCGAGTGATGGGGTCTGTCTGTCAAGGTTTGGGCGCCCAAAACCCTGGACACGTAATCCAGCGCTTGCTCGTCTGGATCCTCCAGGGTCTCCACGTCTGAATCGTTATCGGATCCGGTCTGCTGGCTGCTCGCCATGGTACGGGAAAACGCGTGGTATATCCGGTTACCATCAGAGTCCCTATTGCTGGAGAGAGGGGGTGCAATACACAAAGGTCAAACATAAGCCCAGACCTCATTTATCTTCGCGATTTCCATAAATATGTCATTGATGGGCAAATTGACGCCAACTCGAGAGCCAAAGAATTCAAAGAAAGTCTGTGTTTGCCCAAGCTGCAAGCAAAGGCGACAAACACGTTTTTTGTAACGGTGGCAAACTTCAGAGGAATCCAAACAGCTTCGCTGATGAAGCTTCTCCTGCTGACGTTTGAATTTCTCTTTTTGAAATGCCAACGTTTTGTCTCCATTGTTTGGGACTTCTACACAAGCCAGCGCTCGCTGAATAACCTCCTAAATCTTTTTTCTACCCTTTAGGAGCCAGGCAACGTTTTGGATCTAAATATGTCAAAACTAACCAAAAATATTAGGAACAGTGGCCACCCCGTCTCCTGGATTCTTTAAATATATACCAGATGTACATGTTAAAGGGCTACTCATCCCGGCCACTTTAAGTGGTCAGGGGGTGCACTCCTCACATCCTATCTGTAGCCCTGATTGTATGAAAACACTGGGTGAAGTGGAGGAGCTTCCTCCACCCCATCCAGTGTCACCAGCAGCAAGGATTTTGAATTTGCATGCTGCCAATCATTGCGTGCTGATGTCACCCTCGCGCAGACTGATGGCGTTCTGTAGAATACTGCCAATCAGATCCTGCCTCCCACTACCTGCGCATGCGTGGCACATGCCACACAGGGAGAGGGTGGGATATACACATGCGTGAGACACGCCACACAGAGAGAGGGTGGGATAAACGCCTGCTCTCTGTGTGGCGTGTCTCACACCTGCACACTTAGGCAGGTGTCAGACGCATGTGCTATGTGCGCCCGTACAGATGTGCCTCCCGGCGTCCGTCGCAGCATTGTGACGCTGCGACGTGGCCGGCCACACGCTGTAGCGCGCACGAATTGCTCGCACTACAGCAGGTGTGTTGCGTCTTTTCAGAAAGCCTCCCCGTCGAAGCGCTATGACGCGTGTTCGACGGGGCTGCAAAGCGCGATCCTCCATTGGAGGATCGAGCCTTGCAGCGCTAAGCGCACTAACTGCTCTCAGCGAGGTGGCCAGACGTTCCATCCTCTCTAAGAAAAAAAAAACAAAAAAACTTGTATGACACCAGCCTCAGGCCCGTGTCAGACGAGCGCACTGATCACGTCCGTGTTGCCGCACATTTGTACGTCCGTTATAGCATATAATTATGACCAATGGAGCCCCACACAAAAGTACGTCCGCACGAAATTGCGGACGCACAACGGACGCGGCAAACGGACGCAGGCTAGGCAAGAACGTAAATCCGCTAGAACGGACGCACAGAGAGCGCTGCGTCCACAACGTCCGCATAGCTTTGTGTCTGTGTTTGAGTGATGGAACGTAGTCAGACGGACTGCATTTATACGTCCAGCATTTTGACGGACAAAGTGGTTTTTCAAATTAATTTTATTACCCATCTACATCCGTCAAAAATAACGTCAGTCACAAAACGGACTGTGTGGCCACTACCTTGTCGTCAGTCAGAAAGTATGTCCGTTGTGCACAGTCCGCACAGAATGCGCTCGTCTGACACCAGCCTTAGTGGGAGGCATTATCTGACGATCAGATCTTGCCTTTGCACTTGGTGAATCAGAGATAGTGATTCCGATGATCTGTGCATGCGCGGGTGTGACGTGACGACGTTATATCACTCTTGCGCATGTGCAGATCGGAGGCATTACCTGACGATCGGAAATTTTCGACAGAACAACGGCAATAGTAAGCGTTCTCAGAGGCAGCCGATGGATTGGTTCTGTGTGCGTCCAGCTCAGATTCATCATTGTGCACAGATGCTATGTGTGTGTAAAGCACGCAAGTCCCAAGCAATACACAATTACTGTCAACGGCATCTGCGCATTTAAGGGCAAAAAGGGGGCTCTGTTTTTAATAGAAACTATTATATACTCTGCTAATAATACAATTCCCTAATTTTCCCCTTAAATAATTGGGCAGATGTTCCTGACAGCCTCTTTTCAATTATTTTGTTGTTTTTCTTAAATTTATTTTACTCATCTTTTCCCCCTCGTCGGGCGCTGCTCTTCCTCTTCGGGTCAGGGACTCCAGAAGTCCCTCAAGGTTTTCTGAACAAATTGTGCTCCTACACAACTTGCGTAGCATAGGAACCGTAAATTGCTCACCACTACAGGACTTGTGCACTTTATGTACACAAGTTGCTTAGCGCCTGCGCAGTACACAGATCTGACTCAATCACGGCCTTCCAGAGACTGCTTGCTATTACCAGTGGCCTCAGGGCGACGTCGGCACGCTCTGCGTGTGCCAATGTCACTAGTGACCGATCTGGTGACGGCAGCCAGGAAATTCAAAATCCTAGCAATGCTGGGTGGGGTGAAGGAAACTCCTCCACTTCACCCACTGGTTTCTGCCAGATCTGGGCAGGAAGGGTACATTCTTCACATCCTGACAATTTAAATACTAAAAAGTGATGAGGGTGAGCAGAATGTTCTTTTAATGTCATTTAAACGGTCATGTGAGACTGAGTGTGTACCCCCCACCCCACCTTTATTTTTCCCAACTGCAATACTGTCAGTTGTGACAGGTCCTCAAATTAATGACACTCAATAAACAGGAATGTCAAACAAACCCCCCCCCCCCTCAATAATGCTGAACTACAACTCCCATGATTCTGCATTCAATCAATCGCATTCAAAAGAAATCTGGGCAATCAACATCTGGTGGCGAGAGGGGTGGAGACCCGACACACCCTGCCCTATAGGGTTTGGAGGGAGGGGGGGGGTGTGTGTGTGTGTGTTAACACTCACCCAGGTTACCAGATCGGCCATGTTTTCCTGGACACATTACGATTTCATGTATACGGGGTGCACAGGGAAAAGTGCTGCCCTGCAACATGTATAACTGATATGCTGCAGGTAGGAAACCAAGACAGGCACCTGGGATTCCTTTTTTATTCCTTACCTGCAGCATATGGATTATACATGTTGCGGGGTGGCATTTTTCATGCACTCATCAGCATGGATAAATTATGTGTCCAGGAAAAATGGCCGACCTGGCAAGCCTAGTTTATACACACACACCTGTTTTCCTCACACATAGTGTAGTCTCCATTGATTCTCCTGTGTTCAGTCAGTACCATTATTAAGCTGTGACTCCCTCGCTCTGTGGCCCCTCAGGCAGGCTGCCATTGTATGCGGGTGTAACCATGCGCCGGGTGATTCGGGGAGAGGGCGCCAGCGCGGCTGTTTTCAGTAAATTACGTTTATTTCGCTTAACAGACATAGCAATCCCTCATCATTTAAAAAACAAACCCACACACCTGTCTCCAAGGTCTCCCTCCACACTTCCGTCTCTCACATATGACGTAGACAGCACCGCCACTTCACATTGGCTGTAGAGATAACGGCGGCGGCGGCCGTCCAGTTAGAGAGGGGCTCGAGGGCGTGTCCTACCGGAGTGGAGCTCCATCTTTGTTTAGGGCAGGTATCTCAGTCATAGACAGTGGGTGGAGAGAGATCACTTTGGTTAGGGATGCAAAGTGGCAGTTACTGCATGCTGGTGGTGAGGGCTGGAGGTGTGCTGCCTGCCTGCTGTATGTAGCATCTATATACTAAAAGAGGGAAAACAGCAGATCAAGAAATGAAAGAATTGCCGTTTTTAAGGAGCTGATTTTCCCACTGCAAGATATACATGTCGTTTGCTACAGTGCTGCAGGTCATCTGTCAATATTTGACACCAATACTAGGGGTCTATGCTTTATATCGAGAGGGGGGGGGGTCAGCAACCTTGGCTCTTCAGATGTTTTGGAACTACATCTCCCTTGATGCTCAGCCACCCATTAAATTGGACAAGCCTCATGGGAAATGTAGTTCCAAACATCTGGAGGGCCAAGGCTGCTTGACCCCCTACTTAATAAAATGTCAGTTAGTGCAGTACTGTTTGCATGACATCTTTCGACCAACAGGCACTAAGGGCCCTAGGGAGCGCAAATTCTACACCCACCCCCTCCCCAGTTTTGCTAAATGAAGGAAAAGGAATCCTCAGACCACCATCTGCTAACCTATAAGAAGGACCCTATAAGTAGTTAAATAACACCCATGAATTATAATATTAATAGATAAATTAAGGTTTAAAATATAAGAAATAGTTTTAAGATAAATTGATAATCAGCAGTATTATAGGACTAAGGTTCACTTCTCAAGATGTTTGCAAATGTCTTTAGAATGACAAGGATACTGATGTTTGCAAATGTTTTTAGAATGGCAAGGATGCTGATGTTTGCAAATGTTTTTCTGAAGTGATAAAAAAGTGCTGATGTCTTAAAAAAGTACTGATGTCTTAAGAAATGCTGATATCTCAAGAAATCACATGCCGAGGCCACGGGACTGTCTAGAAATGTGTCACCAGACCTGTATTGAAACTGGCCAATGAACTATGTTATGTTTTGAAATGCTAACTAATGAAATAAAAAGACAACGCCTTGACATAGGTATAAATATGTGTCAAGAACCGTTGGAAGGCAGAGAGAAATTGCCAGACAAAATTACATGCCTCGTGTGTCCTTTTTGAAAGGATTTTCTCTCTCCCTGCGCAGAAGGAGAGTTAACTCAAGGTGTGCCTAAGACAGGGTCTTAGGGGTTAAGGACGGACAATTGGAGACGATTATTCTCTTCACTAAACTACAACTCCCATGAGTCTCTGGCTATCCATAGAATCATGAGAATTGTAGGCCATCATTACTGTTTTGAGAGTCAGGCGCGTTCAATACCTCAGCCGCTGCAAGTGCTAAGTTAGCAACTTGCCATTGAACGCCGTTCAGCCACTCAGTGCTCAGCACTGCTAACTTAGCACTTGCAGCGACTCGAGGAGATGCTGCGAGTAGCTGAGTGTGATGTATTAAAGATAAAAAGCTGGTGTCTGGCGCTTGCAAAAGTTCGTTCTTTAAATCCAGTCAAAAAATTCAGTCAAAAAATTCTAGGTCCGCTTAGCATCTCATCCACAGATTTGATTGAAGACACATGAAAATAAGAAGAAAAGGAGAATATTTTGTGCAGAATCTTAGCACATAATTTAGGTAAGCATGCCAAAAAAGGAATACTCACATTTAAAGGTGCCAGTTGTAACAAATAGGCACCTAAACGTAGGCAAATCAGTGAATTTATATATCAGGGGCACTGATTCCCCTGTGTAGGTAGGACAACCAAAGATCCAGGCGCCGTAGAGATGTACAATAAAAGTACCAGACGGTTTGGAATTAACAGAATACGCTTGAATAGAGTCGGTCAATCACAAGTTTATTAGGAAACTTAGATAAACACCTCAAACGCGTTTCGCTACAAGAGCTTCATCAGTGAGTGTAACATTACACTCACTGATGAAGCTCTTGTAGCGAAACGCGTTTGAGGTGTTTATCTAAGTTTCCTAATAAACTTGTGATTGACCGACTCTATTCAAGCGTATTCTGTTAATTCCAAACCGTCTGGTACTTTTATTGTACATCTCTACGGCGCCTGGATCTTTGGTTGTCCTACCTACACAGGGGAATCAGTGCCCCTGATATATAAATCCACTGATTTGCCTACGTTTAGGTGCCTATTTGTTACAACTGGCACCTTTAAATGTGAGTATTCCTTTTTTGGCATGCTTACCTAAATTATGTGCTAAGATTCTGCACAAAATATTCTCCTTTTCTTCTTATTTTCATGTGTCTTCAATCAAATCTGTGGATGAGATGCTAAGCGGACCTAGAATTTTTTGACTGAATTTTTTGACTGGATTTAAAGAACGAACTTTTGCAAGCGCCAGACACCAGCTTTTTACATTTTTTGAACACTCTATTTTCAGCGACTTTGGGGATTAGACGCTGGTTCTGTGTGTAAGGCTGCTGCAATTTTTCCTTCAGAGAACCGATTTTTATATCCTGTAAAGAACTGATGTCTACTAATTTTATTCTTTCCATCACATATTTATTAATTTGACTGTTTGTATTTATATTTTTGTTTATTAATTTTCATTAATGTTTTGCACTATAACACATTTTGGATCATGCACTCTGGATGTCTAATTGGTTTTAATTAAGCTTATTTGTTTCACCCGATTGGGTTTGAGTTGTAATTATTGGTACACATTTAGTAGTCAGTAGGACTATTTTAAAGATACTATCAGCACTTTATAGTATTTTATTAGGGGTACTTCAGCACTTTAATTAATTTTATTAGGGGTACTTCAGCACTTTAATTAATTAACTTATTATAGGCGATTTACCCTTTATCTGAGAACGTCATGTCTGACTGTTAGAACACACCATTATCTGCAGTCACGTTGTCACTCTTATTCTTGCAATTTTGCACTTCCACCTTGTACCATTTTACACCGCCCAGGTGCATGTTATTGTATTGTGGTTTCATTACTGTTATTGGAATTCACAGCACTTTTAATTACATTTGCCACTTTTATTGTGCATATTGATTTAATATTATTAACACCACCTTTATAGATTATTGTACACTATATTATGTGTTGAAGAGTGTAATTGCTTCCTAATTAGACGCAGCAGTATGCTCTCTCTGTAGACATTAGTGGCAATCATCATACCTTCATCTTCCAACTGATTAATTTTAATCATCTTCATACACTTAACGATTGTGTTCAACTATTCTCTGTTGGCTAGTAGAGACATTTAGTGGCGCCACACTCACATTGCATCTCTTGATGTATTAAAGATGGCTGCCGCCATGAAGCAAGTAACAATTCCGTACAGCAAGATGGCCGCCGCCATGAAGCAAGTAACAATTCCGTACAGCAATGTTAATTTTGAGGTCTTTGTTCACCCAAGCACAAAATATTTATTTACCCCTGCACATAGACATATATTACAGCTTAATTATATTTTGTTTCAGAAGTAAACATAACGTTTATTCAATAAAAACTATCATTTGTGGTGTGTGCGTACAAAACGGAATTGTGCTGACTGCTTTTCTTTATCATATTTTGTCCGAGTGATATGAAAAACAATCTGAATCTTTAATTAAAAAATCGGCCATTTTGGATTCAAAATTCGCATCCAAAGCATTCAATGACTCTGCGTGCGTGCATAACGGACGGACGGACGATACTGTAGACACCACACGGTCCGTTTTTTTTGACGGATGTAGATAAAAAAAAAAACGAAATATGGGAAACAAAATTAATTAAAATTAAAAGACAGGTACAGTCAGCCAGACCATAAAAACATCTGAGCGTCAACGTGATGGACGTCGCAAATAGGGATGGGCTGCCGGTTCGATGCGAACATGAGTTTGCATCGAACATTGGCCGTTCGAACGTTCGCCGAACATTTCCGCGTGTTCGCCCACAATGGACCACAATGCACTGTGCCCTGGCCTGAAGCTTGTAATTGGCTACAGCCTTGCACCTGACCACAGGTCAGGTGCAAGACTATGCCAATCAGGGCTCACAGAGCTAAGTCCCGCAGCACACTGTATAAGGCTTCCCTGCAGCCCTAGCATGTATGTTGCAGGAGTGAATCAGAGAGGAGACGAGATTGTTGGATTTGCAGGGACAAGATGGCAGTGGCAAATAGCAGGGAACTGGCAGCCTGGCTGTGAAATATCATACCACAGTTGAATCAGAGTTTATCTGTATCTTTAATCTGTATCTTTATCTATTCAGAGTTGAATCTGGGTCTTGTTGCCAGCTATCAGGGTGTATCACTGAGTTATAGCAGAGTTCTGGAAAATCTGTATATCTTTAATCTAATTCTAGATACCATAGAATACCACAGTTGAATCAGAGTTCATCTGTATCTTTAATCTGTATCTATTCAGAGTTGAATCTGGGTGTTGCCAGCTATCAGGGTGTTGCAGCCTGCAGGAGAGGAAGTGAATCAGAGAGAGAGTAGAGGACATTGGCAGCCTTGCAGGGAAAATATCAGTGAAATCGCGGACTTAGGCTAGGGTCAGACGAACGCATTTTTATGTTGTCTGTGAAAAAGTGCGTTCGAACGAATGGACGCATTTTTTCACAGAATACGTGATAGCGGTCATACTATGCGCATTTTCGTCCGTGATTTTGTACGGATCATCAATAAAACTCTTTTTGTGTCTGGACGTTATGTTGGCCGGACATTAGCAGCGTCTGACGTCTCCTAATCACACACACACGCCGCTAGCGGACACAGCGCACTCTGTACGTCAGTACCTGCGGTTTCACGTTCTCGAAAAAATGCGTTCATTTCCACTTGCGTTGCGCTGCCGCACTTTTGTGCGACCGTACTTCGTATATTGGCCGTCATTGCCCGGCACTTGCTGCTAGTGCGGCCGTGATTAAGTGCGGCTGCACGCGCGTTCGCACTGCCTCAGTCTGACCCTAGCCTTATAGCAGAGTTCTGAATATCTTTAATCTAGATAACACAGTTGAATCAGAGTTCTGCATATCTCCAATCTTTATAAGAGAGTTGAATCAGAGTTCTGTATATCTCAAATCTATATACCAGAGTTGAATCAGAGTTCTGTATATCTTTAATCTATATTTATTTATTTAATTAATTATTTATAAAGGATTTTACCAGGAAGTATACATTGAGATTTCTCTCGTTTTCAAGTACGTCCTGGGTTCAAGAACATTAAAATGTTACAGTTGTTACAGAAATACAAAGTAATACAATGCAAGATATTAAAAAAACAACACAAATATACAGATTAACATAAAATAAATAGGTAGGAAATAGTTATTATGTTACATGTTTACAGGTGCATTCCGTATTGAGGTATGTTAATAGGGAGCTCGAGTGACTTTAGACTGGGGGAAGATTTGATGGTGTCTGGGAGGTTATTCCATATTTGCGGTGCTCTGTAAGAAAATGAGTATCTAGCCACTTTCTTTTTGTACTGTGTTATTGCAAGTAAGGTGCTGGTCCCGGATCGGAGGTTATAGGATGAGGGAACTGCTAGAGGAAGCAGTCTATTCAGGTAGGGTGGCAGCTTCCCAGAAAAGCTCTTAAAGACCAGGTTGGAAAGGTGAAGGATACGTTTAGACTCGAGCGACGGCCAGTTTAGCTCTTTTAACATGTCACACAATGGTGGGTCATGTAGTTACATTGTACCGCAAAGCGGCAGCATGAGTTATACAATCTGGTAAGTTTCTGAAGGTGTGTTTGCGGGGCCGCTGCATACACTACATCTCCATATTCAATAGCCGGCATAAGCATTTGTTGTACAATTTGCTTTCTTACCGCGGGGTTCAGGCAGGATTTGTTTCTGTACAGGGCTCCTAGTTTGGGGTAAATTTTAGATGAGAGTTTTTCTATGTGGGGGCCAAAGGATAGATTTGGGTCTAACCACATACCTAGATATTTGAGAGAAGTGACTGTGGTCAGCGTGCCATTGGATTTTGTCCCCACACGTAGATGGGGGTTTTGCAATTTATGTAGTTTAGGTTTTGTTCCAAAAGAGCATCGTTACCGTTTTGTCAGTATTTAAGAAAAGTTTGTTGTGTTTGATCCACTTTTCTACCTCTGTGAATTGATCTTACAACACGGCCTACAGCTGTGGGAGATCTGGTTTGCTGGTATAGATTACGGTGTCGTCTGCGTACATGTGTACAGTTGAGGCTTTGCAGATGTTAGGCAGATCATTTATGAATATTGTAAATAGCAGGGGGCCGAGTATTGAGCCTTGGGGTACACCGCAAGTGACTGGGAGGGAGGAGATGCCAGAAATGGACACATATTGCGACCAATCAGATTCATATGATTGAAAGCAGGTTAGCGTGCGATCACCAGTACCAGAGTCTTTATGGTTTTTTTAACAAGATGCCATGGTCTACTGTGTCAAAGGCTTTGGGGAAATCAAGGAAGATGGCTCCAGTTAGTTTTCCTTGTTCCATGCCAGCTTGGATATCATTGCAGACTTTTAAAAGGGCGGTTGTAGTTGAGTGATTTGGATGAAAGCCTGATTGATCTGGGGTTAAGTAGTTCCAATATTGATGATAATCACATAATTGTGTGTAGACGCATTTTTCCAAAATTTTCGACATTACAGGGAGCAATGATATTGGACGGTAGTTGGATACCAAAGTACTGTCACCACTTTTATGGATAGGTACCACTCTCGCAGTCTTCCAGAGTTTGGGTGTGTATCCAGCCGCCAGGGATTCATTGATTAGGGTTGCGACAGGATTTGCAATTGCCGGCACACAAATTTTCAGCAGCATTGCTGGTATTTGATCAGGTCCAGACTGGTATTTCATTTTTTGGTTACGGAGAAGTTTAGTAACAACACTGACAGGCACTGGTCTAAAACTGAATTCCTGTCTGATACAGGGTCTTTGCACAGTTGGGGTCTGACCTGCATGAGGCCTTTCTGATTGCATGTTATTTCCTAGCTTAGCAATCAGGGTGGTGGCACATCCGACAAAATAATCATTAAAGGCATTTGCTACATCTAGGGTGTGTTGCAGGGTTTGGTTGTTTACTTTGACAGCAGCCGGCTGGGAGTGGACAAGGGGTGCTTGTATGTTACTTATGGTTTTCCAAAAGTTTCTAGGGTTTGATATGTTATTGTTTCGATTTTCATTGAAGTAATAGGGTTTCGCCATTTTTGTTTGTTTTGTGCATGCATTACGGCATTTTCGGTATTCTTAGTGATCGTTCATGGAACCAGTAGTCTTGAAATTTGACCACAGTGAATCTCAAAGCTGGTACATTAGTGTAAGATCAGCTGTAACACAGGGGAAATGGGTCCCTCTTACTCGCACTTTACGCAGTGGGGCATGGGAATTCCAGACTTGCAGGAGCTCTGACTGAAAGTATGCAATTGCACAGTCTAGGTCTGGGATTAGGTTTAGTCTGTACCATGGGAGCTGTTTCAGATCACTTAGGAAGGATTCAAGAATACATTTCTTGAAAGACCTGGTGGTTATTACCTTTGGGGGAGATTTGGTGGCCTTTATTTTACGCACGCAGTACACAAGACAGTGATCACTAAAGCTATTAGCGAGAACGCCTGCCTCCTGTATTCTATCAGGAGATGAGGAGAGAATCCAGTCCAGCAAGGTATGGTTAGGGCTTTTCATATTAATGTGAGTGGGGGAAGAGATTAATTGAGTTAGCAGCAAAGTTTTAAACAGCGAGCAGTGTTTATTGTTTTTCGGATTTAGCCAATCTGTATTAAAATCACCGAGGACCAGCAGTTCACCTTTTTGGTTTTGTGCAAGTAGGTTATTAAGGATTTGAGTTATGTCAGAGAGGGAATACACTGGAGCGCTCTGTGGGCGATAGAATCCAGCAACAATGAATGATTTACTGAATGGGATCTCAATTAAACCAGAGAGGAAATCACTCACCATGTCAGAAAGACCAAAAAGGACAGGCAAATGCTCCCAGACACAGATAAGAGGGCAAGCAGCCTGTGTCGAAAGGCTGTGCCCCTGGTCGTCGTGGACGTGGTGCATCCTCTGCAAGGGCACACTTGTCCTTTCTAACTGGTGCTGGCCGTCTTATGCAGCAGCAACATACAGAGGATTTGGTGGATTGGCTAACCAGGCCATCCTCATCCTCAGAGTCCTCTGCCAGCCGGACTTGTAGTGGTTTACAGTCCACCTCAGCTGCCAAAGCATCTAATTCAGCCTTCATGTCCACAGCTACTCCTGCCGTAGCCTCACCATCATACACGGAGGAGTCGCTGAATTGTATGACTACAATGACAGTGACATGCTGCTTGAGGATGCGCAGCAACTCCAGTGCTCTGATGTTGACTCTGAGGTTGAGGAAGGGAGTAAAATCAGCCTGGAGGGAGGGGGTGCCAGTGACCCACAAAGAACTGGCACTCATGTTCCCCCAGCAGCTACAGCATACTTCCAGGTTGGCTCCAGTGACGAGGAGATAGCGGGTGATGATGATGATGAGGTCACTGACTCCACCTGGGTGCCTGATCGAACAGAGGAGTCAAGGGAGGAGGAGGAGGCACAACGTCCTCTATGAGCAACCGTAGCCAGTCCAAGGCATCAGAAGTCAGAGCTGCTCAGGTGTAGAGCGCTGTTGTCTCAAAGCACACGTCCAGGATCTCTGCTGTCTGGGAATTCTTCACATGTGCAGCAGACTGCAGAGTAGCTATGTCTGAAGAGGATCAAGCATGGGAAAAACATCAGACGCTTGGATACCACGTGCTTGATGCGACATATGACCACCTGCCACACATCCTGTTGGCACAACACTTTGCATAGGTCCTCTTCCTCATCTGTCTCTACCCCCACTATATGTCCTGCCATGTCATTTGTCTAAAACCTCCACTGACAGGGATGATGCTACAGTAATGGGTGTACCAGGTCCTTCCTCAGACTATGACAGCATCCCATCAGCTGCAGATTTACGCAGTCAGATTACGTTACCCCAGCTGCTGCAGCGGAAGAAAAAATATAGTCCCAACCATCCCCTTGCACAGCGTCTAAATGCCAGCTTGCAAAATTACTCGCATTACAGCTGCTGCCTTTCCAGCTGGTGGACTCTGCCTCCTTCCGTGAATTTGCCGAATGTGCTGTACTACAGTGGCAGGTTCCAAAACGCCAGTTCTTTTCACGGAAGGCCATTACAGCACTATACCAGCAAGTGGAAGAAAATGTTATGGAGTCATTGGGAAAGGCAGTCAGCAGCAAGGTGCACATTACTTTAGACACGTGGTCCAGCAAGCATGGACAGGGCCATTACATTTCCTTCACGGCATACTGAGTAACTCTGCTTGCAGCTGGGAGGGATCCAGGACGGGGCTCTGTGCTGGAGCTTGCTCATCCACCACGCCTCCAGAAAGCTGCTTATATGAGGTCTGTCTGCTCCACCACCTCTTCCTCCTTCTCTGTCTCTGGCAAAGTGGCAGTTAAACCAACGCGTGGCAGGGGCTACGCAATGGCTCAAGCAAAAAGATGCCAAACTGTGCTTGAGAAAGGAAATTGGGAGACCTCAGCGTCTGGAATGGATCTCCGTGGGTCTATTTCAACAAACCACGAATACTGGAAACGCCAACATTTCGCACGAAGATGGGTATAGGATAAAACTTTTTATTCCAAATAAAAATAAAATTGCATATACAGAGCCCAACGCGTTTCGTCTATGAAAATAGACTTTCTCAAGGGCGATAGAAATATATTATTTTGTTTTACAATTTTATGTAACATATAAAATACCCATCATTCCTTTTATTACCCTTATAGGGATTTCATTGGTCAGCTCATTAACTATGGCGTTTTCCTTATATGGTAGGGGAGTCACAGACTTCATTTCTTATTCCCATGAGTCTCCATTCCATGCTCCAATCCCCTCCATTCAGTCCAATCTCATTTCAATATCTTTCGATCTTCCTGTTCATTTAGTTTCGTTTTCGCCGTAACTCAGAAAATCTGTACCCAGAACACTTCCGGGATATATATATGAGAGTGGAAAGCGAAAGTGTCACGGATGGGTCCGAGCGATAGAAGAGATGGGATGGTGGAGTCCCGGCGGCACCAGCGCGGATGGAAGTGGAGGAGGAGACCATGCGAGACTCCGGATCTGAAACGAATCTGGAGGTCACGGCGTGAGGAGTATCGGACGCACGAGTGAGGGCAGAGATTAGAGGGGACGTTGTGGATGACGCTGCGGTTGTATGAGGAATTCCGGTAGGATCGGAACCGGAAATGACATCACGGACGATACCGGAAGTTGCGCTGAGTTACGGCGAAAACGAAACTAAATGAACAGGAAGATCGAAAGATATTGAAATGAGATCGGACTGAATGGAGGGGATTGGAGCATGGAATGGAGACTCATGGGAATAAGAAATGAAGTCTGTGACTCCCCTACCATATAAAGGAAAACGCCATAGTTAATGAGCTGACCAATGAAATCCCTATAAGGGTAATAAAAGGAATGATGGGTATTTTATATGTTATATTATTTTGTTTTACAATTTTATGTATTTCTATCGCCCTTGAGAAAGTCTATTTTCATAGACGAAACGCGTTGGGCTCTGTATATGCAATTTTATTTTTTTTGTATAATATCTTTTTTATTGAAATAAAAGATTGCATATAATCAAGGCATTATCAGTTCAAATACAAAATGATAAGTGAGATACAGAAAAGTACCGATAAAATAAGCTTATACCATCTAGTGCAAGGTATTCTTATGAAAAGAAAAAGCAAGGAAGGAGAAAACAAAAGAAAAACCAAAAACCATAAAGACAATAAAACAAAACAAAAACAAATACCCAACGTTGGGTCTTGTGATCCCTATGATCACATGGGAGAGTCTCGTTCGTCTGCCGGTTCCAAAATACTGTCTCAGTCAGCCAGCTCGGTCTCTGAGGGGAATACGGGGGGTATGGCTCGCCTTTCATGGGACCTGGCTATGGCCTCCGGGTTATCCTTACGGTGTTTCATAACAAAGTCAGACCACCAGTACCACGTTTTAAAGTAAATATCATATTTGTTTTCCAGTGAGAGGTGGAGTTCCTCCATTTCCCTAACGCTGGAGACCTGATCTATCCATTCGAAGATCGTTGGTGGAGATTCCGATCTCCAGTGTCTGGGGATCAGGGATTTTGCTGAGTTAAACAAGTGAATCATTAGAGACTTAATATATCTATTCGGGGATAGGGGGACCACATGTAGGAGAGCCGCTTGCGGGGTGAAGGGGATTTCCATAGAGGTGATTTCGTTAACATAGGTGAACACCACCTCCCAGTAGGGCACTATAAACGGGTAGGACCACCAAATATGAATGAACGTTCCTTTCGAAAGCCCACATCTCCAACAATCCGGGGACACACCCGGGTGCATCAACGCCAATCTGTTAGGTGTGAGATACCGTCGTGATAGCAATTTATAATTCATTTCTTGTACTTTCAGGTCTCTGGAGGAATGGAAAGTGATATGGAAGATATCTAACCAAGCGCGTTCGGTCAAAGGAGGGGGCGTCTCGGTTTCCCACTTCGTAGTGTAGGAGGGTAGGTCTGGGTATTCCGCAGCCATCAGAAGGGCATATATTAATGAAAGGAGGTGTGGTGGTGGGGGGTCTTGAGTACAGAGGCTTTCAAAGGGGGACAGAGTAGGTCTGTACGGTTGGTGTGCAGTCAGGCTGGACCAGAAGTGTTTGAGTTGGAGATAGCGATATGCCTCCATTGGGGACGGTGTCCGCTGCGGCACCAATTGCTCTAGGGGTAGAAGTGTGCCCTCAACAGTGCACGTCTGGATCGTTAGATAAGGGCCATCGTAGTCAATGTCAAGGAATGAGGGTTGGCGGCCGGGCAGGAAGTCAGGGTTGCTGGTTATGGGAGTAAGGGGGGAGGGGAGCGGAGATAGATCCAGTCTGTGGCGATAGCGGCGCCATAACCTCAGAGTCGGGGATATCGTTGGGTGCGGCGTCGGGCAGATAGTGGTGTGAGAGACCGTTTGCCAGGGTGCTGAGGCAATGGGGACTTGAAGGAATTTTTGTTCAAGGGGGACCCACAGCTTATGAGGAGGGGACATGGACCAGTCTGACAGGCGAAGGAGCAGTGCAGCCACATAGTAGTATTCCATGTGAGGTGTACTCAATCCTCCCCGGTGTTTAGGGCGGGTCAGTAGGCGAAAGGCCAACCTGGGTCGTTTGTCAGCCCATATGAACTTTCCAAATAAGCTGCGTAGTGTGTTGAAGAATGAAGGGGTAACATGGATAGGGAGAGTCTGGAATAAGTAGAGGAACTTAGGTAGTATGGACATCTTTATTATATTAATCCTTCCAAACCAAGAGAAGTGGGGTTTATCCCATGCCTGTAGGTCGCTCCGTACCCTGCGTAAGAGAGGTTCATAGTTAAGAGTGTATAATAGAGTAAGGTCAGAGGGGAGTCGGAGGCCCAAGTATGTGATAGCTTCTGATTGCCACGAGAAGGGGAAGAGTGATCTGATCTGCAAGCGAGTGGTGTCAGGGATGTCCACTCCAATTGCCTCGCATTTAGTAGTGTTAATCTTAAAATTAGAGACCGCGGCATATAAATGGACCTCCCGTAAAAACGCAGGGAGAGATTGTAAGGGATCTATGATCGTCAGTAGCACATCGTCCGCAAAAGCAGACACTTTATACTCGTGTAAGGGGCCATTATATCCTCGAATGCATTCATTGTCCCGTAACCTCTGTAGGAAAGGTTCTAGTGTAATAATAAACAGTATCGGGGAGAGTGGACATCCCTGACGCGTCCCGTTCCGGACCGACAAGGGGCTGGAGAGTGAGCCATTTACGCGAAGGAGGGCCGTCGGGTTACTGTAAAGTGCCGAAACCCAGGCAAGCCAGCGAGGCCCCAAACCTAGTTTTGCTAGAACTGTTATTAAAAATGACCAATCTACTCGGTCGAACGCCTTTTCGGCGTCGACCGAGAGAAAGAGCATAGGGGTAGAGCTGACCCGGGATAAGTGAAGAAGGTTTATGGCTCTCAGAGTGTTATCCCGAGCACCTCTCAGAGGAACGAATCCCACTTGGTCGGGATGGATTAGAGAGGGGAGTATAGGGTTAAGTCTCCGGGCCAGCATTTTTGCCATAAGCTTTATGTCGTTATTTATTAGAGAGATGGGGCGGTAGTTAGAGCATGATAAAGGGTCTTTACCAGGTTTCGGTATAAGCGAGATTGTTGCTCGGAGAGCTTCTGCGGGGAAACTAGTCCCTTCGTCAATCGCGTTAAAGGAGCGGAGAAGGTAGGGGCCCAATGTCTTCAGAAAGGTCCGATAGTACCCGATAGAAAAGCCATCCGGACCCGGACTTTTCCCTGTCGGGGTAGCTTTAAGTGCTTCCGCCAGTTCCTCAGATGTGAAGGGGACATCCAGTGCCTCAGCCTGGTCCGGGGAGATAGTAACATCCAGGGCTTTAGCCAAGTAATCCGCCATAAGCTTAGCTGGAGGGGGTGAGTCCCTAAGATTATATAGGGAGTGATAGTAGGTATGGAACTCAGCTATAATTTCGTCATTGAGATGCGTGACGGAGCCGTCAGAGCGTCTAAGTTTGGGGATGTAGGTAGACTGGTACTTCTGGCGTAGGGCTCTCGCCAAAAGTTTGCCACATTTATTACCATGAAGGTAATAAGAGCGTTTAGTCAGGAGGAGCGACCTACATGCATGGTGATGGAGCAGTTCCCTCAGTTCTGATCGGAGGGAGGACAGGGCGGAATAATGTTCAGCGGATGGAGTGGTCTTATGGAGGGTCTCAAAAGTTTGTATATCCGCGAGCAGAGATTGGATCTTGTCTCCCCTATCCCTTTTACATCGGGCCCCCAGCTGTATCAGCTGACCCCGGAGTACACTCTTATGTGCTTCCCACAGTAAGGGATCCGTGACTTCCCCATTATCATTCTCGTCAAAGTAGTGAGTAATGGCCTCCGTGAGGTATTCCCGGTGAACCACGTCTTTCAGAAGAGATTCATTAAGACGCCATTGGTATTGTCTAGGGGGTAAGTCGGGGACTTCGAGGTCCATCAACACTGGGGCGTGGTCTGACCAAGTAATACTCCCTATGGACACAGTGCGAATTAAATGAAGGGTATGATGAGACATGAGAAAAAGGTCCAGACGGGAGTAAACTCGGGCAGCGTGCGAGTAAAATGTGTAATCGCGCCCAGCGGGGTGCATTGCTCTCCAACAATCTACTAATTGAAACGTCTGTAACAGTTGGTGGAATCTCCTCCGCTTAGATGGCTGTGACGCTCCCGGGGAAGCGGCAGCTTCCTTCGGGGAGTCCGGGGAGATATTGAAGTCTCCTCCACAAAATAGGGGGCCTTCAGCAAACTTAGCGAGTTTTTTCAAAAATTTTCTGAGCGCAGTGCATTGATGGGTGTTGGGAAGGTATAGATTTGCCAGCGTGACCAGTCTAGCTCCGATATGCCCCTTAATAAAGATGAAACGGCCCTGTGGGTCTGTCATCTGGGAGGTGCATGTAAAAGGGATATGTGAAGCTACCAGGATAGCCACCCCTCTAGATTTTGACGCCTCAAAATTACTATAGAAGCCCTGGGTAAAATAAGTTGAGCGCAAAGTTGGAGCACTGTCCGACCGAAAATGAGTTTCTTGCAAGAAGGCAAAATCGCATTTTTGCTTACGGAGATCAGCCATAGCGATCCGCCGCTTAGCCGGGTGGTTCAGTCCCCTGACATTCAGGGATATAAATCGTATTTTAGCCATAATCTAAAAAAGTGTCCCTAAAAAATTTACAGTGTTGGAGAGAATGCACTCCCCTGCGCTGGCTCATCACAAGCGGTTCCGGCACGGACAAGATGTACATGTTGCATTGACCCAAATAGACATACATTAATAAAGACCAAAATACAGACAAAGGAAAAATCATAAACCGCACCTTACAGTGCAGAACACATAATGAAGATCGGTGTGGGTACCCGCGTAGGGTACAGACCCATATGGGGTCAAGCCAGCAAGATGAGAGTGTGGAACAGCCGTTCCAGGCGTACTGGTGAAATTCAAACACCGCAGGGGGGATGGTGTAGAACACAAGTAAAATTCGCAACATGGGAACCTTAATGAGCGTAAAATAAACGAAATACAGCACTACAGTTAAAGTAGTGTAACAGTCTCCAAATTCTGTCGCACCCGGGCAAATATAGAGTAAGCTTAACCATCGAGTGTCGTCCTTAGCAGATGGACATAACCACAGGACATGTCCCGTCGTCCAATATCTTATAGCAAAAAAAAAAAACAAAAAAAAAAAACAGGAGAACAAGAGATATAGAGACTTATGGAGGCTCCCGAGGGCTTTGGGCCTCCGTCCTCGGAATGTAGGTGTCGTAATGGACCTGCCGGTCGTTTTAGCCAACACAGTAGAAGGGGGAGTAGGAAACCCTAAAGAGGGGGAGAACTTCTCAGGGGTCCTGCCTCGCCGGGCCAAAGGACGGGTGGAGTCCTGGGTCCGTTGCCTCATCCCTGAGGGGGTGGCGGTGCTTCTGTTTACGGACAGCTTGCCATTTTTGCCGTTGGGGCTTGGGAGGGGGGAAATCCAGTAAATCTCCTCCATGCCAATTTGCGACCTCCACCTGCGGGAGGTCCAAAGCGCGAATAAACTCAGGCACATCTCCAGGTTCCATAATAGTCATGAGCTGATTATCCCTTCGTACAGTAAGAGCAAATGGGTAGCCCCACCTGTATCTAATGTCTCGATCTCTGAGGACATCCGTGATCGGTTTAAGGTGTCTTCGAGCTTGCAAAGTGAATCTGGAAAGATCTTGGTAGACTTCAACCGCGTGTCCATCATGTGTGATTGATCGTTTCTTTCTGGCCGCTTGCATGATCTCTTCCTTGAGCGGGAAATGATGTATGCGGCAGATGATATCTCTTGGGGGTGCTGACGGGGCTCCCCGTGGGCGCAGCGCCCTATGTGCTCTATCAAGCAGTATCGGCGTATCATGCGGGCGTTCGAGGAGCGCATTAAATAAAGTTCGTAGAGTGAGGGGTATATCTTCTGTGTCCTCCGGTTCAGGGACGCCTCTAATACGGACATTGTTGCGGCGCCCTCTATTATCTAAGTCGTCTACTGAGCGGCGTAGGTCAATAACATATCGGGACTGTTCATTTATTTGGGCCTGTAGTCTGTCCAGATGAGCCATGGAAGCGTCTCTATCCTCCTCTAAATCCTGCACTCTGCCTCCCAACTGCCGCACATCAGCCCCTAGTTCAGCGAATTTTGCATCAAATTTCGCCTCAAAGCGTGAAAATAAAGATTCCAGGTCTCTCTTAGTGGGAAGGTGGCGCAGGGTCTCCATTACCTCCGCCGTTGGTATGTCGCTCAGAGAGGAAGTCCGGCTGTCTTGCAGATCATCCTCCGATTCTACCATGCGGTCCCCGGCCGCCGCCATCTTGGCTTTGCGGCCTTGTGAGGAGACAGCCTGTGATCCGCGGAGATAGTGGCGCATCGGGGAGCTCCCGGTCAGCGCTGGTGTGTGCGGGTGAGTCACAGAGGCAGCGGCTCATTTTTTTTGTCCCGTGGGACGTCTTGCGGACATTCGAAGAGCTTATTTGGTGCGCCCGGGTGCAGAGCTGCAGAACTAAGCGGCCATCTTGCCTCGCGTCCAGGCCACGCCCCGCAATTTTATTTTTATTTGGAATAAAAGGTTTTATCCTATACCCATCTTCATGTGAAATTTTGGCGTTTCCAGTATCCGTTGTTTGTTGAAATAGACCCACGGAGATCCATTCCAGAGGCTGAGATCTCCCAATTTCCTTTCTTATCCTTGTGTGGAGTATTGGACCATCTCCAGGGAACTTCCTCAGCACTTCATTCTGAAAGATAAGTAACGTTTTTTTCTCCATACCACCAGCTGCTTGTTGTCATACTGTGCTTGAGCTGGTTTGTTTAGGGGACAGTTGCCACACCGGGCCAGAAATTCTGTCAGCTCTGCAGGGGCAGGCGCAGAGATGGTTAACATCACACCAGCTTGAGTTGGGAATGGTCGTCTGTGATAATGGCAGCAACCTTTTCTCCGCCCTACGCCTGGGTAAGTTGGCACATGTACCATGCCTAGCACACGTCCTAAATCTGGTGGTACAGCGTTTCCTAACCAGGTACCCAGGGCTGCCAGAGCTTCTCAGCCAGACCAGAAAAGTCTGCAGCCAATTCAGACGGTCATTCCCAGCAAGTGTTCGCCTGGCAGAAATTCAAAGAGAATTCCACCTTCCCACAAACAGCATGATCTGTGACATGCCCACCAGGTGGAACTCGACATTGGCAATGCTGCAGCGTCTGCACAAGCAGCAGATGGCCATCAATGAGTACCTGTGTGAGTATGGCACAAGGACAGGTTCAGGTCAACTTGCTTTTTTAAATACTTTATATATGATCCAAACACAGTAAATTAATATGCTTATTGTGAAGCTACCAAGGATGTAGATAAACAGACCACATTGTCAAAGTAGCAGGGGGTAACCCAAAAATAAATAAATCACAGATTCCAAAAAACCAAATCGTGGTCACAATTGTCACTAGTTATCACTATTTGTGAATAAAATGTTACTTTTATTATACCGCATATAGAACAAATCTCTAAAAGGTCACCCTCTGGTGGTACAAATTAACACACAAAACATGAATCGCAGGTAGGTGTTGGTTGTTGGAAGAATTTCTTCTATACACACTGAGCTATTCACAACTCCTGATGACGCTACTATGAAGTAGCGAAACGCGTAGAGTGTGCTGAATTTTGTATGCAGAGTAGGGATACTGAATTGGAATAAGTTGCTATTGCCTTTATAGAAGTAGGATGGGGAGCGCTCCTCTTGTTGGTACTTCTTCTTGTTGATCTTTATATTGACATTCTTCTCTACTGTTCTATACCTACCAACCCACGAAGACTGGTCTTCTTACTTTAAGAAATTGAGAACAAAAAAAATAGGGGAAGTTTAATGTCAGAAATATTGAGGCAATACGTTGAACCAACACCTACCTGCGATTCATGTTTTGTGTGTGAATTTTGGAATCAACTTCCCCCCCCCCCGCCGCAGTGGCTGATGATCAAGGATGCATGCACTGTACTGTCACCATTTGAGGAGGCAACGAGGATGGTGAGCAGGGACAGTGCATGCATCAGTGACACAATTCCTTTAGTGCTCCTGCTGGAGCACACTCTGCGGGGAATTATAGATGTGGCACTAGAGACAGAGCAGCGGGAGGAAGAGGAGGACTTCCCTAGCTCTCAAGGCCCCAGTCTTTCCGCAGACAGCATTCCTGCGGGTCCTCAGCTCAGACAGGAGGATGAGGAATATTTAAGTCGTGGGGGCATTGAAGGTGGGGATTCCTCAAGGGAGGGTTTTGTGTCCCCAGAAACCCAAGGACTAGTACGTGGCTGGGAGGAGGTAGGGTCATCCTCAGCGACCAGGAAGACTCGGAACCTAATGCCACCTCCAACCTACGCTGCATGGGCTCCCTTATCCTGCAAAGCCTGCTAAAGAACCCCAGGATTCGTGCTATCAAGGAGAGGGATCATTACTGGTTGGCAACCCTTCTTGATCCACAATACAAGGGTACGGTTGCAGAGCTCATCCTGCATCATCATCAGAGTGAGGACAGGATGAAACAACTTGAGGACGCTCTAAAGCGACACTTGTGTAACACCTTTCCAGGCACTGGTAGGTTACCAAGTGATGACACAGGTGCTTCTGGGGCTGCGGTTGATCAGAGGAAGAGCGGTGAAGGGGGCCGCTTGACTGATGCCTTTTGCAATTTGTTTAGTCCACGACGTCAAATGTAGGCACCCATTGCCAGCGTCTTCACCATATGGTACAGGACTACATAGGGGCAAGGGCAGACCTGGATACGTTTACAGCAGATGATCCACTGGCTTACTGGGTGTTGAGATTGGATCACTGGCCAGAACTTAGCCAATATGCTATGGAGCTACTAGGTTGCCCTTCATCCAGCGTGCTTTCTGAAAGGACTTTCAGTGCCGCTGGAGGTTTTGTCACAGACAAAAGAGTGCGTCTGTCCACCGACTCTGTAGACCGGCTGACATTTATAAAAATGAATCAGTCCTGGATCAGCAGCTATCACTGCCCTGATGCTGATGTAACTGAATAGATCGGGGATCTCTTCTGCATTCCCAAAACCTCCACCACTGTACTCTTCCACAATACCTCAGAGGGGTTACAGACGGTGTGAAAGCACTGTTGCCGACACTAAAGGCCCAATTTTAAAGCACCTATTATTACTTTCATCCAAAGCCTGCATAAGAGGCACCATAATTTAGCCACAAAAATCACTAAACTTGTTCTGCGTATCCTACAACGTCTACTCTTTTCATACAGGCTGCCGCCCCAAGCAGTTGTTTATGAATAGATTAAAGGAAAACCATTTACCGTCATTTGAAATGTCATTTTTTTCTTTTTAAATGTTTCTATACAGCCTAGAAATCTGCCACTTCACGAGCAGGTTATGGGGACCTCCTAGGCACGATATTTGAAGGAATTTTTCGTTTTTATTCTTAACCTTTATGTCATGGAAAAATCACTGTTCCTTTAAAAACATTTTTTTTTTTACTTTTTTTCGTTTTGCTGTCCCCCAGGGCACTACCTGGACCCCCATACACCTTTTATGGCCAATATCTTGCATATATGCCCGCTTCCAGGGCACTCTAAAATTTCGAACGTTCGAGTCCCATTGACTTGCATGCGAATGCGAACCGAACACGGGGGTGTTCAGCCCATCCCTAGTCGCAAATGCGCTGCGTCTGACGTTGCGTCATCGCGCACACAGGCCGCTATGCGGACGCAGCGCACTCTGGGTATCCGTCGTAGCGCTTTTAGGTGGAGGCCTAAATGGCGTCCGTTGCCACCTGCGTGGTGCGTGCGCACGTACTTCGTGTGTTGGTCTCTATTGATTACAAATCAATGCTTCGATGGACTTTAAACTGTGCGGCGACACAGACGTGATGACTGCGTTCGCCTGACGCTAGCCTAAGGTGAATAGACCTGTATAGTAAAATGCCAATAAATCCAAACTACATCTTTAGCTCCAGCCCCAGAGAGCTTAATATGGCCCTGAGTGTTTGCCTAATAGGAGTGGGCCGGTCTGGATGAAGATTTTTTTTTTTTTTTTGTCCCAGTCCAGCCCTGCACCAACCCAAGTTTTAAAGCGCACATTCACATGGAGGATGCGTAACTAATGACACGAGATCATATCAGATTCAGGAGATGCCATAGATTGGATTTGACCTGACAGGACGAGCGGCCGTGGTTATTTTGAAGACATTTGAGGAATCAATAAATGGCACTTGGGCCGAGCAAACAGCAAAGTTTATCTCTGCTACAAACACCTCCAGTCTACCCAGGGGTCTTTTGGCCTGAAACAGTACTTTAGTCATCCCTGCGGCATTCAGCTGATGATCCAGAAGATCTGGTTTGACCACTCAAAGCTCACAAGATATACGCTCTACGTGTACTACCTACAGCAAGGCTGTCAAACTCACAACTAGGGATGAGCGTTCGGTTCGATTCGAACGTGAGTTCGAATCGAACATCGGCCGTTTGAGTGTTCGCCGAACATTATGGGATGTTCGCGGTTTGTTCGACAGCGGACATTCCATAATAAAAAATGCGTCCACAGGTCTCGTAAATGTACCGGCGGCTGCCGGTACATTTAGAAGACCTGTGGTTGCGGCCCCCGGATCTCACCTGTCCGGTCCGTCAGCTCCTCCGGTCCGTCTGGCCGCAGCTCCTCTCTGCCCCATGTCTTCATGCTGAATGATCTGATTGGGCAAAGTCCAGGTCAGGTGCAGGACTTTGCCCAATCAGAGCTCAGCATGAAGATGAGGTATGGGGCAGAGCTTTAACCAAGCTCTGATTAATCAATCAGGGCTTGGTTAAAGCTCTGCCCCATGCCTCATCTTCATGCTGAGCCCTGATTGAGCAAAGTCCTGCACCTGACCTGGACTTTGCCCAATCAGGGCTCAATATTGAATTAGAGCCCTGATTGGGCAAAGTCCAGGTCAGGCGCAGGACTTTGCCCCACGTCTTCATGATCTGATTGGGCAGAGAGGAGCTGCGGCCAGCACTGGGGAATAGGAGGCCAGGACAGGTGAGTTACTGGGGCTGGGGGCCGCAGCCACAGGTCTCCTAAATGTACCGGCAGCAGCCGGTACATTTAGAACTGCAAACACATTTTGCGTTTTCGGCCCCCATTGGTTTGCATTGTGTTCGAGTTCGTATTCGAACATTTCGGCCAGGAACTGAACACAGGGGTGTTCGGCTCATCACTACTCACAACCACTGCCCTGGGTGATTGTGAACTGCAGCTCCCATGATTCCATGGCCATCTATTGCACTGAAGGAATTCTGGGAAATGTAGGCATCAAGAACTTTTAAAATGTGACTGGATGACTTCCTGCAGACACAGAATATTAAAGGATCGTAATATTTAATATGTGGGTAAAAGCTTCTTGATCCAGGGAGAAATCGGACGCCACTCTGGGGGCAAGAAGGAATTTTTCCCCAGTATGTTGCGTATTGGCGTCCGCTTCAGACTGGGTTTTTTGCCATCTTTTGGATCAACAGCCTCATAGTGACTCTTGACTCCAGTCTTTCCGTCAGCCCCTACATGCAATCACTCTCATCATCTTGCCGCAATCACCTCCGTAATATCGCCAAAATATATTCCATTTACCGACTGCTAACACCACCAAGCAATTTATCCACTCACTTGTTATCTCCCGCCTGGACTACTGCAACAACCTCCTGATTGGCCTTCCTATCTCCCGCCTCTCCCCCCTGCAGCCCATCCTAAACACATCAGCCCGGCTTATCCATCTCACCCGACGCGGTCTCTGCCGCTCCTCCACATCCACAGCAGAATCAAAACTCACCCTGACCTAAAAAAAAAACTCACGCCATCCCTCACTACCTGTCCTCACTAACACCGCTCCTCACTACCTGTCCTCACGCCGCTCCTCACTAAATCACCAAATACACTCCAGCCCGTCCCCTACCATCCAACAATGACCTGCTCCTGGCATCCCCCATCATTACCTCTACACCTGCCAGACTGCAGGACTTTTCTCGTGCGGCGCCGAACCTATGGAGCGCGCTTCCTCGCAATATCAGACTGTCCCCAAATCTGTCTTCATTTAAACTCTCCCTAAAGACCCTTCTGTTCAGGGAAGCCGACCACCCGACTCCGTAACAAGACATCCAACCGACCCAAAAACAGTCCTCACCTCTCCCTGCATTAACTCATCACTGCAGTCCCCCCCCTCCTGTTTCTAATCCCCTCACCATCTAGATTGTAAAATGCCACAGGAATAGGGTCCTCATATCCTCCTGTATCTGCTGGCAGGAATACTGACCTGTCCCCTGTATTGTCCGGTCTTCACCCATTGCACCTTGTACAGCGCTGCAGAATGTGTTGGCGCTTAATAAATAATAATAACAGCATTAGGTGATGTGCGAGAGGCTGAACCCGATGGATGCATTTCTTTTTTCAGCCTATGTAACTGGGGGGGGGGGCATGAGACAGCCCTGACCTACAGGGTCTGGTGAATAAGAACATCCTCATTTGCCCACTGCTAGTATCCTTAAAAATTGAATATTTTCCATGCACGGCCTACTACCACGCCACTGTGTTGCAATCTGATGTACACCTCTGTTTGGATCCAGGATCTCCAACTCTGGCCCTCCAGAGGTTTATTGCCTAAAATTCCCAGAATACTTTGCCTTGCCAGAGAATCATGGGCGATGTATTCTAGAAATATCCGTGGGGCCAAAGTTTGACAACCCTGCCTTAAAAATATAAAAAACGGCTGTCGGTCTTTTGCGTCCACCCGGTCCCTTTTTAAAGAGAAATACCGATTCCATGCAACGCCCAAAAATCTTCAAATTCTGGGGTATTCCCTAGTAAGGCAGAAAAATTGTCAGCAACTGCAAAAGTATGCGTGTTTTTTGGGATAATAAAGCAAAGGCTGTTGGGAAGGTAAGGGGTAAAGTTTTTGTATACTTTTTTCTGTCGTTCTTTGCAGCTAGGAGGAGATAAAGGAAGAGATGCAAATACTCGCCCCAGAGTCTTTATTAAAATTCTAACTTTCCTTCATAAACCAGGAAAATTTGGTAATTACTGGATAATCCTAAAAAGCAAAACCAGAAAAATTCTCCCATTTATCTCACTTTCCAAATCGGCTATTTGGTCTAGATTGTTCTCTTCTCCTGCCATTTCTCCTGGTTTTCACCTTTCTCTGAACCCAGCGTGCCTTTTGGGATAAGAATGCCAGTGCCTCATGTTGGGTGAAGGGTTTTCTATTGTGTTTCTTTCCTCTTGTTCTTTGCTGCTACGAGCAGATAAGAGATGCAAATACTCGCCTCCAAATCTTTACTAAAATTCTAACTTTCCTTCATAAACTAGGAAAGTTTAGAAACTTTAATGTAAGGGGTGTTGAGAAGGTGAAGAGAATATATATCATATTGCCAGTGCCCATGGGGGGGGGGGGGGAAGGGTTTTCTAAGATGTTTCCCCCCCTCTTGTTCTTTGCTGGTATGAGATAACAAAGGAAGAGATGCAAATACTCGCCTCCAAATCTTTATTAAAATTCTAACTTTGCTTTTTTTTTTTTTTTAGAAATATCTTTGTGTTCCCTAAAAAGGCAATAAAGTTGAGAACTGCAAAGAAAGTCTCTGCCTTTTAGGATAACAGTGTCTGACTGTGCCAGCCTGGCCTTATCGGACCTACATGTCCCCCAAGTGGGAGCAGCACAAGGTGTCTGGTGCTCAGTCGGCGTGATCTGGACCCACGAAGAGATGATTTTGGGGTAAATCAGACCAAAGAGAGGTGAAAAAGCAGGCAATATCCACACCCCATCCCTTGTGTGAACTCCTCTGACGCCGCTGAAAAAGAGAATACTAAACATACAGAAACACAAAAAGGTTTTTGTCCTGCTTGGCATTTTTTTGTCACAGTATTTTTTTTTTTATAGTGTTGACATCAGTACTCTGGAATTTGGATAACGGGGACAGATAAGTATTTTTGGCTAAACCTTTGATGTTTACGTTTATATTGATGGCCTGTGGTGGATGAACTCTGCTGGACATGGTGAAAAACACTAAAAACGCTGATAAAACTTGTGAGAAACGCCTCAGGGATGAAGGACGCCCGTGTGCCCATCGCACTCTGTAAAATGACAAAGTCGACAGTTTGTTTTCGCCCCCCCTCATGTGAAAGCCAATTACAAACAAGCCATTAGAATCACAAAAAACTGCATTTTAGTTAACAAAAAAAAAAAAACGAACAAAAAAAAATATACATAAAATGAGAATATAATTCTCATCTGAGCAAAGGTGCAAGCAGACGGCTTTACACTAAATACACTGCAGTTTTACCATAGGAAACATTACATCACAAATACCAATATACAGACCCAGAATTCAACTGGAGCCTAGTGGTGTGCCCTACTGTACAAGACAGGGAAGGAGGGTGGTAACGTATGGGTGCCCACCTCAGCTCACCCTGAAACGTCCATCATCCATCCTCCGGATCTCGATGGGTCGTCCGAAATCACCTCCGTACCGACAGCTCATTGCTTTGTGTGAGTCAATGTCCGATGTTAGTCACGTTCCCGCTGCATCCACTACGCCCCCATCAGCTAACCTTGCGTAATGAGCCTAAAAACCCCCACACTTCTGCCCCCCCATTTATTATTTAACCTAGGTCCCAGGCTAGGAAGCGACACTTGCTACGTCTTATGGTGTTCTGGAATTCCTAAAAAATACAAAAATCTCTTTTTTTTTTTTAAAATATGTTCCTTTTAAATCGGGTAGAAGATAAAGCTGGAATGTTAGGATAGATTCCCCCCCACCCTCTGGCTTCCTGATGGATTCTCTATGGTATGCCCAACCTGAGGAACCCACCGTGCGCTAGTCTAAAAGGGATGGGGGGGGGCTGCGGGTCCCATGATCAAAAAAAAAGAAAAAAAGATCCGTTATTGGAGCAGTGGTAAAAGCCTATCTTGTGTTTTGACGCCTCACTGAGGGTCTCAACACAAAATACCTCAATGTTAAAAAGCTTGTGCTGATGAAAAAGCTGGATTATTATTACTGTATATTTTACCCCCCTTTGTCATAGCGTTAGACACAGGGCATCTTTTTTTTTTGGCACAGGCCACCACGTGGACTAAAGCAAACTACCTGAAGAAATGTAGGAAGCCTTTGGGCTGTGAAGGGGGCGCCCTACTGATAGCCACTATTTAGCCGAGAAGCCATTTCCCCGGTTTTTTTTTGCCTCCTGGCTGTGACCGGTTGCTTTCACGGATTGCTCGTAACACGGAGCGCGGTCCAGTGCGTACATAAAGTCCTTCTACGTGCGAGTCCTGATTCACTGGAGCATGCGACACAAAAAAGCCCAGATTACCACCAAAACCGCTTCTGTCCGACGTGTATAGAGCTGGATCGATTAAGACAGAGGTCCACCACCATGGGTTGAGCGCTGGCGGACCATGTGCCAGTGGAGTAAGTGTTCTAACAGACTGGAATGGGGCAGCAAATTAAGACTTGATACAGATGCTCGTCTCTGCCGGACCTATTACCGCTATGAGTTTCTCTCTTTCTACACCCTCCTTCTCAAGCTGCACCACAGCCCTGCAAATATGATAATGGCCAGCCTCCCCGTTCCTGGTGTGATATGGAATCTTGGCTCCTGCCTCGCCGCCGTTGCAAGTGCGCGGCCCTAAACCTCCCCCCACCCTCCCGCAAAACACGTCTAGATGTACACATGGATTCCCATACCTCCCCTCCCGCTCTGTATGCTAATCCTCCCACCCCCTCCTCTCCTCCCAGCCCGCTAAATCCATCCCGCTACCTATGGGTCCAACTCTTTGAAGAACTTCCCTATTTCCCCTCCCTGCAGAAGGATAATGTCTTGATCCGAGGCCCAACCCCACCCCACATGCTTAAAATAAAATTAAAAAAAATAAAGTTATTTTAAAACAAAACAAAAAAAAAAAAATCAGGGTGTTGTGGGTTGTAGTCCGCTTTGCCCTCCAGTGAGGTTCCTGGGAATTTGGGGTGGATGAAGGCTGGAGTGGAGGGATGGTACTGGCCCTGAAACACCTCTAAAGACTGGATGGGTGGGGTGGAGGACACCGTTCTTCCCAATGACCTCATGGACCAAACAGGAACCTGATGTGGAGAAGAGGAGGAAAGAAGAAAATTAGGTGTAGTCTCGCAAAGCATGCATTTCTAGAAATGATTAACTACTGTACATAATAAATGGAGTATTTTACCTGGGATGAGGTTCCCAAGGTGAAGGTGACCACTAACACCCCCATCAACCCTCCACCACTGCAGATCAAGCCCATAAAAGTCCAAAACACTCCACATGAAAGTATAAAGCTTACAGGCAGGGTTACCCTGGACCTGTGCAGTGCCATAGGCTCCAACACCTCCTATTCAAACGGCCTCTACACTTACATAACCTGTGCCTAAAGGGATACTCTGGTGGTTTATTCCGGCAGCAATGGGATGAAAGGAGAGGATTTCCCAATGTTCAGGTCTCTTCTTCTGTCACCATAATGGAGCCAAGACCTGAAACCCTACCATAAGAATGCATGCTCCTCTCCTCCTCAAACGACCAGACTGAACCACCAGCCCCCATACAATCTGGCCTCAATAAAGCCTGAAGTTTATTCTAGAAAAATAAAAATCCGACTTTAAAAAAATCTGACGTTAAACGCAGGACACGGAGACGCGTATTTGCAGGTCTTTCTCCACTGCCCCAACTGCAGCAAAGAAACTTTATTGAGAGGATTTGAATGGGTGGAGTAGAGGTAACATCACTGCTCTGCGTGGAGAGAGCCTGTGGAGTCATGGGTTTGATCCCAGCGAGCACCTCTCCAGTAAGTGTCCTTGGCAAGACACCTAACGGTACATACTCGCCACCCAGGACATACATGAAAACGAGAGAAATCTCAATGTATCCTTCCTGCTAAAATACTTTCTCAAAAAAACCCAAAAAAAACCACATCAGGGATCTCCAGGGGTGCCACGCCCAACCCCAACACTTCAATAAAAGACCCTTCTGGAAGCGGCACTTCCTCTTTCTTTGCCGTTCCCAGTGATGGCAACAAGGTAAGTATTGAGTTCTGCAATTTGTGAGGGAAAAGATTTTTTCTGTGTGTTTTTCTCTCTAACCTATTGCTATCTTCCCTGTTTATCTGGGTACGCTTGGCCCGGTTGTAAGCCGCGGCAGGTGACCCCGCTCGCGTGATGTCCCGGCGCTGGTACCGTTAACCGGCTTCAGATCGGCGCATAACGTTTGTTTCCTTCTTGTTTTCTAACGGTTTTCCTTTTATACCCACAGCTTTCCTTTTCGCTCCAGTGTCTGGTGAACACTGCACACGGTGTGGGCTCTCACAAGCATTCCATGTGGATCCACCTTCAACTCGTGAGATCGGCCAGCCACCATCTTTGTCTGCGAGCAGACGTTTCTTTTCCTCGGCCGTATTCTCCATTTCTGAATCTTTGCAAAAATCCCTTGCTGCCCGCTCTCTGTCTCGCATTCCTGTCAATCCCACACTTGAGGTCCAAGGGAATCCCCCATGCAGGCCTCTCCAAGGAACCAGCCGAGAGTTTCTGGCTAGGCCGGTAGACTCCATGGCCAAACTCCTGGCCGAGTGAGCTTCACCGCAGCTCATAACAACCGCGACCCCTCATCCACCACGCAGTCGTTCATTACGCGTTCCTTCCCTTGGTCCTCAATCAGGACTTGATGCACGTCCACAAGCAAAGGTGGTGTTGGTGACCCCTTTCTGGAGCGCCCAGTTGTTGTTTCCGACGAAGCGTAGCATGACGGTGAACCTACTCAGGTTGCTTCCCTACACCCCAAAGCTGTTGCTGGATCCGGATGCTCGTCCTCATCCCCTCCTAGAAGCTAAACAGCCTTTCCCTCGTGGCGTGGTTAATATCTGGCATCCCACATCAAGCGGAGAAGTTTTGGACAGGATTAAAGAACTCTTGCAGCACTCATGGACTCCTGGGACACAAACCACCTACAAATCTGCTTGGAACAGAGAGTCTGGTGTCTGGAAAGTGATAGGAAATCAAGAATTAAAGCGACAGGTGTCAAAATGGATTTCTCACTTCTGATTCTGGTAAGGCATACAGGACGGTTAACGTGTTCCACTCAGCTATTTCGAAGTTGGCTTCTATGGGGTGGCTGTCGGAGCACACATTGATTTGTAGTTTGCTGCACGGTATGAGTTTCTTAGGGGTAGGGGATTTTATTATTATTATTATTATTCTTTATTTATAAAGCGCCAGCATATTCCGCAGCGCTGTACAATAAGCACAGTATAGACAGGGTTACAATACATTGAACAACATTTGACAAACAGTACAGGAGGAGATGAGGGCCCTATTCCCGTAGGAACTCACAATCTGGGAGGGTTGGGGTTGGAAACAGGAGGAGAGGACTGTAAGGTGAGAGTGATTGATGGTTGCGTCAGTGAGTTGGGTGGTAGGCTTCCCTAAATAGGAACGTTTTAAGGCAGCGTTTGAAGGAAGAGAAGTTAGGGGAAAGTCTGACAGTACGAGGGAGAGCGTTCCAGAGAGTGGGGGCTGCGCGTGAGAAGTCCTGCAGTCTATCATGGGAAGAGGTGATGCGGGGAGAAGCTAGGCGCAGGTCACTGTTTGACCTTAGGGAGCGGGCTGGGGTGTATTTGGTGATTAGTGAGGACAGGTAGTGGGGAGCTGAGTTAGTGAGGGTTTTGTAGGTAAGGATAAGGATTTTGAACTTAATTCTGCAGTGGATGGGGAGCCAGTGAAGGGACTCGCAGAGGGGAGCGGCAGAGACAGAGCGGCGGGTGAGGTGAATTAGTCTGGCGGAGGCGTTCAGGATGGATTGTAGGGGGGAGAGGCGGGACAGAGGGAGGCCAGATAAGAGATTATTGCAATAGTCGAGTCGGGAGATTACCAGGGCGTGTATGAGTTGTTTTGTGGCGACAGCGGTAAGAAATGGCCGAATTCTGGAAATATTACGCAGTTGGTATCGGCAGGAGGAGGAAAGAGACTTGATGTGGGGGATGAAGGAAAGAGCAGAGTCAAGTGTAACTCCAAGACAGCGAACTTGGTTTGATGGGGAAATGGTGATACCCTCCACCGTGATAGAGAAGTCAGGAGGTGGGGAGGCATTGGAGGGAGGAATAAGTAGGAGTTCAGTCTTCGACATGTTGATCTTTAGGTGGTGGGAGGCCATCCAGGAGGAAATGCCAGATAAACAGTCACTGACTTTTGAAAGGACAGGGGGAGAGAGATCAGGGGTAGATCTGAGTGTCATCAGCGTAGAGGTGGTAATTAAAGCCAAAGCTGTTGATGATTTTGCCCAGGGAGGAGGTGTAGATGGAAAAGAGCAGAGGACCAAGGACAGAGCCTTGAGGTACACCAACAGATAGAGGCAATGAGGAGGAGGAGTTACCAGCAAAGGACACACAGAAGGACCTGTTGGATAAATAGGATTCGACCCAAGCGAGTGCAGTGTCCCCGAGACCCAGAGAGTTGAGGGTCTGTAGAAGGAGGGGGTGGTCAACAGTGTTTTAGGGCTTTAGACTTTGGTGCACGG
Source organism: Leptobrachium leishanense (assembly GCA_009667805.1). NCBI lineage: Eukaryota > Metazoa > Chordata > Amphibia > Anura > Megophryidae > Leptobrachium > Leptobrachium leishanense. The sequence goes on from CM019065.1 coordinate 37,051,698, forward strand.
CCTTTCCTCCCAGAGGGCGTTCATTTTTGACATCTCTCGTCGTGCAAAGACATCCCTTTCCTCTGTGTCTTGAGATTGTGCCCAGTGTTGTGTTTAAGAGAATATGAGACATGCACCAGGAGTTAATGCTTTTACCCATTTCTCTGTTATTCAAGTCTTTCTGTTCTCTGTATAAGCTGGTTATGTCGACCACCCTGGCTAGATTGCTTATGGAGCCGGCGAGAGTGGAGATGTCCCAGTTTGGGGCTCATTCGCTACGCAGTGTCACTGCTTCAGTGTGTTGTCGGCCGGAGGACATTATGCATATGGTGGATTGAACCAGAGAATCAACATTCCGGATCTTTCACTTTAAACCCATTTCCCATTGGTCTGACAATCCTGTTGGTTCGCTTTGAACTTTCAAATACGAGTCTCTGTGTCCCATTTTAAAATGATTACGTTATCCTATTCCAGGATGGAAAGTTTAAATTTTAATAAAAGAACAGAGACGAGTATTTCCCTCTCTCCTGTTCCCCTTCTGGTTATTCTGTTTGCCTGTATATATTGCATTTCCTAATAAATTCTACCCCACTTTATTGTGATCACGTTCTTTATTTTGTGTGCTTTGATGATTTAGGCATCGCTGGTTTTTGAGACGAGTGACGTCTCCGTCATAAACTTCAACCAGTTATGGTGTGTATTCTAATCATGTCTTTCTTTTCCAACTTCTTAAGGGACCCTGATTCTTTGGTTCTGGTCCCGTCGACTTCAGATTTCTGTGTCACATTGAATTTGTGTTGTCGCAGCTCAGAAACAGGAAGTGCTGCTTTCGGGGGTGCCTTTTGACTTGGGGCGGGAGTTGGGAGTGCCTCCCCATGTTAGGGATACCCGACGTTTGTTTTTTTCTCATTTCTTTCAAATCGTTTCAATAAAGTTGCTTTGCTGCTGTTGGGGCGGTGGAGAGAGAAAACTGCAAATACGCATCTCTGTGTCCTTATTAAAATTTAAACTTTCCATCATGGAATAGGAAAATGTAATATCCTTGATCCTCAAACATACACAAGTGTTACAGTAACATGAAAACAGGTCTCATGTCCTGTGAAACAGCAGCAAAGAAAGACAGGATTGGACTACCCTACAAACCATATATACTACCCTTTTAGGTACAAGGATTGGTTAGCAGGGCTGTGAGGAAAGGCCTGCCTTGTGTTGACATTTTTCTATGGTCTGAAACTTGCAGTGAAGATATTATGAAACCTTCGCCTCCGAGTCTTTAATATATTCTCGACTTTGATAAACTTGGCAATCTTGATAAATAAAACCGATCTGTGAACACAAACACCCCGCCCGCCAAGGACTAATTGATCCACCTAACCTCCCATGCTGGGTGTGCGTAGATCTTCTCCTCCTGGTCTTAAACCCCGTAGAATGCGGCCAGACGTTCCTTCAACAGTGGCGGGAACTGCTCAGAGAACTGGTTCCAGTTTTCCTCGCCTACCTGCTCCTTAAAACCGTGCAAAATCTACATGAGGGGAAAGAAAGGATGGAGTCACTGACAACTAGGTGAAGACAAACCTGAAACATCCAAAAGAAAGTGAAGGGAGAAAACCATCTCTTCACTGTTACATTTTCTCAATTTTATTGATGCAGTATCATACACTTCAAAATATACATTTAACCATAAAAATGACAGGTCATAATGAAAGGCATTTTACATGTTGCTATGGAGCCTGTCCTCCCTTTCAGTCAATATTTAAACGCATAAGCACAATATCCTATTGGAAATACCCAGGTAGTTTCCAAGAAATACAAGGTTGGGTGATCCCCAGGGCTGGATACAGAAGACATGATTACTTACCTTATAGAACATGTCTCTGAGATCGTCCTTTGGACTAACCCATGATGCTACAGCGTCACAGAAAAAGATAAAATCCTGAAAAGTAGAGCATTTAGAGGTTAAGTCAACCCTATGTTCCACCAACAACGGCTGATGATCCTTGCACATCCCCAAAATTGTATAGTAAAGGGCAACTGTATCTTGACAGAGGCAGATCTAGAATTAGACAAAATAGGAAGCCGTCTAGGGCATCCCTCATACAGAGGCCACCAATGATGGAATAAATGTGGGATGTCACTTTACAAAATCAATGCACACATACATCCATATAATTTATGGACAAATACACCCAGTCGTCACTGACGAGAATTTATTGGGTTAAATTCTGCATTTGTTTTGCTACCCCAAACAGGACCTGCAAACAGCGCTTTTAAGACCAGGCCAGGTTTGCAGGATATGTGTAGCACAGTACAGGTGACAAAACCTGACCGGTTAGAGCAGTGTTTCCCAAACCTGTCCTCGGGACCGTCAACCAGGCCGGATTTTGCACAACACCTTGGGGAAAAGCAGACTGAATTCTGCAATCACTGCAAAGCAAATCATATCACCTGTGCTGTGCTTCACATATCCTGCAAACCTGGTGAGGCGGAGGGTCCTGGAGGACAGGTTTGGGAAACCCTGGGTTAGAGGGACCTGGGACAGGAAATGCTTCTCTAGGGATGCAACAGCCATGGAATCCGATTTAGGTGGACAGTAACTGAATACATAAAGCCCCAGTCATGTCAGTGGGTCTGACTGTAATTGGCATCACGTGCCAACGAAAAGTCTTTATGCAAAATAAAGAATACAGGAAAAGCAACCAAGTAGGTTAACAGACATTTAATTTTTAAGCTATGGCAACAGAATAATAATCTATAAAAACTGAGTCTATGGGTGCAGCACATGCTGTTGTGCCACCACCATCCCAAAAGTGATCGAACAGATGTCCATATCTGACATTAGCAGATATAACATCCCGTTTAATACTCACTTCCCTCCTTGCACTAACTGTACCTTTAAAGCAGGATTCTCAAGTGCCATACCTCCAGATGTTGATGGCCTGCAGTTCCCAGAAATGTATGAATGCAATAGATGGCCACGTAATCATGGCGTTGCAGTTCAGCAACACCTGGGGTGCCGGCGTTTTAGAGCCCTGCTTTAAAACTGTATCTAGCACAGAGCTATCAAACCATGGCATGTCAGATGTTACTGAACTACAGCTCCCATGATTCTCTGTTCTTCTATTGCTTTGAAATACTGCTGGGAACTGCAGGAATCAACATATGGGGGAGTCGTGAGTTTGGCAGCGTGGATCTAGCATTTACTCAAAGGTTTTCACTGATAAATTCTTTGTGTAGAAAACCAACGTTGGCAGGGGTGGGGGGGGGATATTTACCTGTACTACACCCCCAGGGTTCACACCAATCATTATGCAGATCCCCCTGAAAGCAGAGTCCTTCTCTTCGTTGTCACGAATGTTGCGCAGCGATGTGCACCTAGAGAAACGACATGAAGAAAACGACAAATGTGAAAACAGAAGCAAAAGTGTGTAACCGTCAAGTTAATAATACAGGGTATAGGAAGACTGAAGGCAACAAGCACGGGAAAACAAGTATGGTGACGTGAAGCGTTACATGGCATGGGAAGACATACCAGGGTCTGATAAACTGCTGCAGCATGGGAGCCACCTCCTGGGGACACACACAGCCTAAACGCCCAATGGTTATGGCTGAAAACAGAAAGAAGAGAAAGTACATGAATGAAATGACGCAAGAGGAGGACATCCTTCTTTACGAGCAAGAAATGCAAAAAACTAAACGTCTGTTTTATAGCGAACAAGCCATAACCAATAAACTGCTATGCCTATAGTTTAGAAGCTACAATACAAAAGCTTTCTGCCGACAGCATCCAAACAGTTTAAAAGGATACGCCATTAAAACAAAGCAGACTTCCCTTTTCTTGCCCTTAAATAATTGCACAGATGATGCCGACAGCCTCTGCCCAATTATTTTTGTTTCATGGTTTTTTACTCACCCTTTCTCGCTCATCGCGTGCTGCTCCTCTTCAGTGCATGGACTCCCAAACTTTGAAGTCCCTGAATCCTCTTTTGAATTTGCATAGCGTAGGAACCGCAAAGTGTGCATTGCTACGGACTTGCACGCTTTACGTATGCAAGTTCTGTAGCGCCCGCACAGAACGATGGATCGGAGATGAACACGCATGCACAGATCCGATCGATCACTGCAGCGATTGGTCTCAGAGGGGGATAATAGGCATGCACCATGTGTGCTGACATCACTAGTGACCAAGAGCCAGGAAATTAAAAAATCCCAGCTCTGGTGATGCTGGATGTGGTGGGAGGAATCTCCTCCACTTCAACCAGAGATTCTGCCAGATCGGGGGTGTGACGGAACAGCCACGTGCGTTTGATTTTCTTACATGTCGATTCCTTGACGTCTGTGTATTAATCCCCTGTATTTAGTGTAGAGTGCGAGATACTGTGCTTCCCCCCCCCCCCATGTGTAATCTGCAACCATTTGCCCTGCTTCAACCAGAACTCCTCATCAGTTTCCTTTGTTAGGAGACCTGTGTGTGATCTGGAGGAAGGTATGTGGTTAGACCCAAATCTATTCTTTGGCCCCCACATCGAAAAACTCCTCTTAACTTTATCCCAAACTAGGTGCCCTGTACAGAAACAAATCCTGTCTGAGCCCCGCGGTAAGAAAGCAGATTGTACAACAAATGCTTATGCGGGCCATTGAATACAGAGATGTAGTGTATGCAGCCACCCTGCAAACACACCTTCAGAAACTTACTACATTGTATAACTCATTCTGCCACTTTGTGCTACAATGTATCTACATGACCCACGATTGTAACATGTTAAGAGCTAAACTGGCCATCACTGCAATCTAGACGCACCCTTCACCTTTCCAGACTGGTGTTTAAGAGCTTTTCTGGGAAGCTACCACCCTACCCGAAAAGCCTGCTTCCCCTAGCAGTTCCCTCATCCTAGAACCTCCGATCCAGGACCAGCAACTTACTTGCAATACCACAATACAAAACAGAAAGTGGCTCAATCCTCATTTTCCTACACAGCACCACAATTATGGAATAACCTCCCAGACTCCATCAAATCTTCCCCCAGTCTAAAGTCACTTAAGAGCTCCCTATTAACATACCTCAATACAGAATGCACCTGTAAACCTGTAATAGTGAATATATTTATTTTCTGTTAATCTGTATATTTGAGCCATTTTTTTCTAATATCTTGCATTTTATTACTTTGTATTTCTGTAACAACCGTAACAATTTAATGTTGATGAACCCAGGACATACTTGAAAACGAGAGAAATCTCAATGTATCCTTCCTGGTAAAATCCTTAATAAATAAATAAATGCGGAAATGTGTTAAAGCTTGAATGTCTAACTGAACCTCTGAATAGTCATTCTGAGTTTGGTGTTCAATCGGCACGGATTGATCTCACGGTCTATGTGTTATCTGTTCTTTGGGGGTACGATCACCTCCTGGTTCAGAAGAAAGGGACGCCTAGAGTATCAGGATCTGTAAGGGGGGGGGGCACTCCTCACATCCACACCACTTTATAAAGCGATAAGCAGAGTCTCTCTAAAATACCAGCATCTACTACATTTATGCTGAGGACAAATCCAAACGTTTTAAACCATCATGTAAACCATTCACATTTAGGTCCCCATAGCAAACACAGAGCAAGATAGGCACTAGTCATCATGACCACTTAATGCAGGGGGTCAGGTACCTTGGCCCTCCAGAGGTCTCTGAACTACAAGAAAGGCTATTAGGAGTTATACAGGTTGGACAAATGTAGCGGCTTCATTGAATGACAAACCTGCACACCTGAAGGGCATGAATCAATAATAAATGCAATAAATCACTAGTGTCTGTAGTATTTTGCATTATAAGCTGGTAATAAACTGAAACATGCAAACCTGTATTTTCCAGAAGCGTTTTAGGAGTGTTAGGCCGGTTAATAATTTCCACAAGATTATTTAAAACCATGGGAACATATGGCTGCATTTCTGCTCCTGAGGAACAAAGAAAAAGACGAGTAAGTTCACCAATGCTGGCTTTTCAGGTTGCCTTTGACATGTGGTGGTTTGCACGCGACAAAGCAGGACTCACCCATCTGCATGCAGATCTCGCCAATGGCCCACGTCGCATTGTTACAGACTGATATGAATTCTGGATTTAGATTGGTGCCAAGAATAGGCATAAATTCAGCTAGAATGGTGGAAAAAAAAAAAAAAAAGAACAATGAGGAGCTGCATAAATATAAAATCAACATTATCACATTTCAAACTCATTAGAGCCCACATTTCATAACAAATACAGATATTACTAGGATCCCTCCCCAGAGGAGCCACACTTTGTATAAGGAGCTGTATGATACAGATATTCCTAGGATCCCTCCCCAGAGGAGCCGCACTGTGTATAATGTAACAGAAAGGAGCTGTAGGATACAGATATTACTAGGATCCCTCCCCAGAGGAGCCGCACTGTGTATAATGTAACAGAAAGGAGCTGTATGATACAGATATTACTAGGATCCCTCCCCAGAGGAGCCGCACTGTGTATAATGTAACAGAAAGGAGCTGTATGATACAGATATTACTAGGATCCCTCCCCAGAGGAGCCGCACTGTGTATAATGTAACAGGAGCTGTATGATACAGATATTACTAGGATCCCTCCCCAGAGGAGCCGCACTGTGTATAATGTAACAGAAAGGAGCTGTATGATACAGATATTACTAGGATCCCTCCCCAGAGGAGCCGCACTGTGTATAATGTAACAGGAGCTGTATGATACAGATATTACTAGGATCCCTCCCCAGAGAAGCCGCACTGTGTATAATGTAACAGAAAGGAGCTGTATGATACAGATATTACTAGGATCCCTCCCCAGAGGAGCCGCACTGTGTATAATGTAACAGAAATGATCATGCCGCTTCTGCATCGATACTTACATATACATGGTTTTACATGCAAAAAACAGGCTTTTGTCAGGTCCCCTAGAAGAGCAAAGGAACTTTGCCGAACCTCAGGCATTATGTCCTACAAGGATGGAAAGCAAGGAAGGTAAATGGGTAGCATAATACCGGGACAAACACACTTCTTGACAAGTTAATAGGACCTCTACTACCTGCATGCACTGGAACAGAAGGGTCATAATATTGCTTCTGGCTACTAACTGTTCCACATGACCACCAAGTCCCTCAGCAAGGCCACTCAGCAGATCTAGGGCAACAATCATAAAGTCCTTGTCGGGAGCTTCGTATTGATCTGGATGCTGACTGTACATCTGTCAGGAATACAAACAAGTCATCAGCTATGCAGGACACATCTTTGTCATCCAGGAGTGACATAGACAGGACTGCAGCACACCTACCATGGCCTGGGCAAGGGTTTTCTGTACTAAAGTGACGCAGCGCTGATACACTGGCTCGCAATACGGAAGAAATCCACTCTGAAGAGCAGTGGCGATAGACGATAAGCACTACGAAGAAAAAAAACAATCTGTTGATTAATATAAAGCGCACTGTTCATGCCTCAAATCCGTTGCATTTTTTTGGCATGGCAGTGCGTTCATGGCCCTCTTCCCATTACACCCGCAAGGACATGCATGGAGGCAACTAGACCTGGCTTAGAAACTGGGGGAGCTAAGCAGCTTACTAAAACAACTGACAGGAAAATAAATGGCCAATAAAGATAGGGACACGTGGTACGGCTATATTAGACTGTACGCTCGCGAGCAGGGTCCTCTCTCATACATACAAGTTAAACACACAGAACAGTAGATTTGTTATTCTGCCTCTCCCATTGTACAGCGCTACGGAACTTGTTACTGTATATATTAAATACATACATATACCGTTACGTGTCACACACACTTTAGTGGTTTCTTTGAAGGATAAATCACACACTTCTCAATCAAAGCAAGTTCTATAGTATTCAATGTTTATTATGTTAGGGGTCAGAGTCATGCATCTCCTTTGCTGGTCCCGGCCACATATGCCTTCTCAGGGAGAACCACAACACCCTATAAAAGGGCTGGCAAACAATCAGCAGGTAGCTGGGATTAACCTTAACCCAGAGTGTAACCGAAGCTCCCTCTTTGTGCCCTCACCCTCCTTGGCACCCATGCCCACACTATACAGGCCCTCTGTGCCTTTGAGAAGTGTGGATGCTGGCCTCCTGCCAAGAGATCGCAGACCAATTTGGCAAAGCCAGTTCTCAAAGACATTGGGCATAAGGGACACCTAAGAGATAACGAGTTAAATGTATTTCTATCTAGGAGTTAGTTTGTGTTAGTGATACAATGTAGACTTCTTGTTCTCGCCATCAGATTGATCTGATGCTGTGTGTTTGCTAATCTCGTTTAGTGTATAACCATTAGGATCCTGCATCTTCTGCAGGAATTCACGAACCCGTCATGTAGACAATGTATTCTGTTGATTGTGCCATATTACCCACCCCCCCCCTTCCCATATAATGGACCCCAATTTCCATTAAAGATATTCATTCCTTTGCAGTAAGTTGTTTCTGATGTTTGAGGAGAGATACTTAGAAATATACAGCACTCCCTCAAGTTCTGGCTGAGGGTTGTGAGAAGGAAAGCTGCTGTGGATCATATTGGCTGGAGAGAAAGGACAGACGCTGCGACAGAGTCGGGTCCGGTCCACAAGCTGGAGACCAGTAACCCCCAGTTGCGGTTTCACAGGGGAACAGGGCTTTCTCCATACACCATGGATGAAACGGTGTCCCTTCGCCCTGCCCCACCGTGAACAGGTTCACATTAACAAGGTGGTTAGAACAGAAAGTGGTGGTGGGAATTTTACAAACTACACGGAAGATGCGCATTGACAAAAAAGTCAATAGAAAACTCAAGCAGTATCTCCTCTGATCTAATCTAGTGCCAGCCTCGGATAGCGACAGAGGGGTCAGACAGTATGAAAACAATATCCTTCATGGAGAAAATCATATTTCTGGTTCTGCATCACACCCCTCAATCGCACATGATTTACGCAAAAGGATTAAAAACTCAAACCCGAGTTCCTGCGACTCGGTGAGCGAACGTACCTCTAACAGTGGGAAAAGGTCTTTATCTTCGTCCTTCAGTTCGTTCCATTTCTGGATCAGAGGAGGCATCAGTTTTTGGATGTACTCCTAATCCAGGACCAAAAAACAAAACAAAAACTTGGGGTTTATGAGACCAAGCACATGTCCTAACACAAGAAAAAAATATATAGTGTGGCATTCAAACTGCAAGTTACACTCTTTTACTGCACCCCTAAACCATTGCCATCTAGCAAATTGATGCACCAGTAGCAAAGGTACATGGGCCCTGTATCACCATGACCACAAACAAAAGATGTCAGCACAAATATAAAAGGAGAGGTGCCCAATATTTATGATTTGCACAACACTCAACACTGCCACTGCCCTTCAAAGCGGTGCCTTTTTTTCACTTTAAACCCTCCCGATCCAAAAGGACCCCCCTCCCTTTCAGGCGGTCTCCAGGCACTGCTTGGGGGGGGGGGGTGCGGGGTCGCCTGGAAAGGACGTCATCATGCATGGCGCGAAGACGTCAGGGGCCAGCCTATATTCAGCGTCTGGCTTCCCTAAAGCCAGAACACCGCGGGACCCCGGACAGAGGTGAGCATCTCTGCCGGGGCTCCCGCTTGCGAGTGACGTGTGGGGAACGTCCTCTGCATATAGCTGAGTCAATGAGGACGTTCCCCACACTTTATCCGCAGCAAAGGGGTTAAGGTAAACTTGGCAACTTCATAGATAACAGGTCCGGTTATGGTCACGCCTGGGTGGGAATAGGGCTCTAGGCAGCATTCAGCGATTATAGCAGCTGCAGCGTTCTCCATAATCACTTATTGGTTTCTGGATCAGACAGTATGAATATAGAGAATCACTAGGTAACTTCAAGTCACATATCTGCATCACTTCCAGAAGCACCAGCGATGGCCAGCTCTCACAAGAACAACATCTGGTGTCAAGGTATAGGACGCTAGGCATAGCGGGCACCAGGACACGCTCCACAAACTTCCTGACGTCTGCAGTTAGCAGTCACCCCTTTAATTAAACCAACTTCCAGGCCGTGATATCACCTGATCCAACACACAGCCATACTAAACCAAGACAGACAACGCCCTGCGCATAACTGAGCCAATGGACCTTACCGGCTGATTTAAATGGTGTCCCACTGAATCTGCCAATGTCCCAATTGCATCATACAAGATGAGAAGGTTCTTGTGCTGGTACTTCCCAAACGCAAACACTAGCGTGTCCAATATGAAGCTCAGGTACGGGACCAGCTCTGTGCACGCCTCTTCTTCCAACGTGGCGAAGGCGCTGACGGGATAAAATAAGATGAGAGGAGAGAGGTTTGCCTTTAATGAAACACTCCAGGATAAATATATAGTCTTTGTTTTACCAAAATGTGATTGGATTTTAAAAAAGAAACAAACTGCATTTTGCACCAGGGAACCTAGCTCGACCAGTACGTTCCAGGTTAAAATACTGACGATCACGTTCAAATCGCTCAATAACTCAACTCCTCCCTACATGTCTTCATTACTACACAAACCTGTCCCGTCTAGACAACTCCAGTTGGCAGGCGATCTCCTGTCATCTGTCTACATGTGCACGGCCAACTCTCACGGGCAGCACCCGTATTGTGGAATGTTTTGCCTCGCCCTATCAAACTCTCCCCTGACCTTCAGACCTTCAAGAAATCCCCATAAAACCCATCTCTTCAGATTAGCGTACCACATCACTGATGCAACTCATCCCTCTGCTCACCTACTCACACTTGATTGAAGCCGCTTCTATGTTCCACCATTCCCAAACCACTCGCACTAATGATCTTGACGTCCAGCAAAACTACCCTCGTCCTCAACCCCAATCCCTCTAGACTGTAAGCTCCTATGGGAAGGGCCTTCTACACCTACAGGGTTAGTCAAAAGAGATCCAAAAAGTCAACGCATGCGCGGTGACTTTTTGTTCCCCGCACTTCGGGGCGATTCAGCGATTCCTAGTTCACCGACCCTGCGGTGTATTCAGCAAGCACCGCAGGGGCCCCCATATGGCAGGGAAGACTCGCCGCAAACCCCTCGCTGAAACCGCCGCAAAAACCAAGCTGAACACACCAGAAAGTCCGAGCAGCCAGCGATCACAGCGCAGAGCAGCTGCTGGAAAAAGCTGAAACGCAGACGAACGGTGTGAAGAAAAAAAAAAAAAAACACTACGGAACGAAAATGTCTGGAATTTACACATAAGGTCCCATGAATGATAATAAGGTCTGTTGCAGGACAAGGAAAAAAAAATGAAAACAAATTTACAGAAAAAAACCCAAAAATGCCTAATAGATCCTAAAAAATAAATTCTATGAATAAAGAGACTTTTTACTGCAGAATAAAATAAACGATTAGATATTGGATTAAAACGGGAATATTTTTAACATTGAAGCCTATGGGATTCGCCTGAATAAACCTGTCGAATGAAACCACTGAACAGCAGGGCATTTTGACAACTTTTCTCAGCTGTTTTGTGTTCTCTGAATAGACGAAGCATCGATTCTCTATGGGGGATTTCACCGCTGCCGAACATGCAGGCAATTCGCCAAATTTTGGCAAACTGCCTGCTCTCTGAATAGCCATTCGGCCACGAAAAGTCCCCGTTTGCTGAATTTCAGTGTCCGGTTACATTTCAGGGCCAGGTCGGCTCTCTTTGAATAACCCTGCTAGGGTTTCTATCCTATGTCCGTTTATCTGTATCTCGTGCCCTTTGGTTATTGTAGCACGCTGCGGAAACTGTTGGCGCTATACAAATGATGACAAATGCACCAACTGAATAAAATGTATTCAGACATTCGGGAGACAGGCTGGAAGGAGCCGCACGTCCATCGAGTTCAGCCTTTCACACACTGACCCTAAAGAACAAAAGTAAATAAATATCTGCAAACTGGTGGGGTGGTCCTAACATGGCACCTGCTGCAGCCTATGGGAAAACCTCGCCGCGAGCCAATAGTAGCAGGGAGCCGCTGGGCTGACTATTATGACAGAGCTGCAGGTATCGGCTCCGTGAGTCCATAGGCATCTATGAAGCCAAGCACGACCTCTCATACGCATGGATCACACGGCAGCTGCAGAAGGACACTGGGAACTATTTGAGCATTGCTCTAGTGCTGACCCATTTTTAATGTCTCCTATACAAAGCATAGGAACCAGTATTGTGCGATAAGTTGCTACAGCAAAGCCGCAAACAAACCGTGCAGCGAGCGCAGAATAGCTCCTGGAGCCGTTAGTTTAACGGTAAGGTCGGAATAAAGTCCCTGGACGTTTGGCATCAGCTTAGATTTCATCCTGGAGTAAATACTTCCAGGTAATCATGTGAGATGTGCAAGGGTTTAACACAGTGGTTCCCAACCTTGGTCCTCAGGTCCCCTAACAGGCCAGGTTTGCAGGATATGTGAAGCACAGCACAGGTGATACGATTTGCTGCTCAGTGATTGCAGGATTCGTCTGCTTTTGCCCAAGGGAATCCTTAAAACCTGGCCTGTTAGGGGGACCTGAGGACCAGGGTTGGGAGCCACTGGTTTAACCCATTCAGTGATGTTGAAATGGAAAGATGGAAGCCTCGTATAGTTGGACTTTACACCTACCTGCACGCCGCTTCCTGTACCCGCTTGTTGCTGTCCAAGATTCGTTTGAGAAGCTCCGTCATCAGCGGTTTCAGGTAGAGATCCGGAGGTTGGCTGACCACCCAGTGGGCGTAACGGCTCAGGGTCCAGCAGGCTATGGAGCGTACTAATGCCTTCTTATCGGACAAGCATTGGATCAGGTGAGGTATAAGCTCTGGGAGGTAAGGAACCATACCTGCATGCAACCTGCACAGAAAAAGAACGCGATAGATATGGTTCAACGCGCTGTACAAAAGGAAAGGCTGCAATAAGAGGAGTAATATGGCGTTACCTTCCGCTATAGCCCCGAGGACCAGGATTCCAGACTCCTTTATCACCCATTCGGGATGGAATAAAAGGCCCTTCAGAAGAGGGAGCAGGTGAGGGAGCAGCTCCTCCCGGAATACATTGGCGAGGACGTCGAGAGCAGCAGCAGAACATTTTCCTGCAAAATAATAAAGGTCTGATTAAAAGGAGAGATCCTTCGATGTCCATTCATCTTGTGTTTCGGTTGATTCCACGAGATCAGACAGTATGAACACAAAAACCATCAGTGCATGTCAGGTTAAAACATCTGCATCATCTCCGGGCAGCAAGTGGTCCATCAATGGGCCTCCCCCCCCCCCTCTGTGCTTAAAAAGCAACACCTACTAAGATTCCAGTCGGAAAGCGTATCGTCGTCATCATCCTCGTCGTCTGCATCGTCGTCCCCTTCTGCCCGATCCTCCTCGTGCTGCAGCGTAACGGTACGCGACTTGTGGAAGCGGGGCTTGATGTCTTGCTCGCTGTCGGGAACGGTTTCATCCTCCTCCACGTCGCCCTAGCAGGTACACAGACGAACTATGACTTCCAAGGGTATAGGAGCAACATGCCGTACTTCAAAAAAAAGGGACAATCTTACATGCACCGCGACCACTTCAGTGTTTTAAAGTGGTACGGCTGCGTGGAGTACCCCTTTTTCCTCCCTCCAGTCTGTTATGGCAAGAACCTCTGAAGCGGAGGAGCTCCCCCCCCCCCCCCCCACCAGGATTTAGAATTTCACGGCTGTTTGTCCCCGTATCACTTACTGATGTCAGCACATAATCGCCTCCTGCCTTTCGAATCCCATAACTCTGAGCCGAACAAAACACGGGTTTGCCGTTTAGACTTGTCTGGGCCACGTCAAGATAAACGTCTTTAGCACGGGATAAATAAACCCGTCATTCGGTCTCTGAAAAAAGGCAGGGGGCCGTGTACTGGCATCAGGTAAGGACCCAACCTGGCGAGACTTGCCTTGATGTTGGCAGGTGGGCTTACACTTTAATGGCCATATAAGTAAACTCGGAAACCTCTGCTTTTGTCTGGCTTGCATGTAAGGGATTCAAAGCACAGAGCTTGGCATTTTTGGTATGTTTAACGCATGAAGTGAACTGGAACTGCCTGCACAACGGCCCGAAGAATCAATAAATACAATACCAGTTACCGGCCGCTCAGCCGGTCCCAGAGTCTCCAATATCTCAGTATAACCAGAAGGAAAAAAATAAAATAAAAAAAAAAAAGGGGGGGGTAGCCAGGAACAATCCAGTAGTAAAGGTCCTTGGAAACCTTACTCAAGTCTTCGAGAAAGGATGCAGAAACGTTGCCTTTACTAGTGGATTGTGCCCGGCTCTTTTTTCTGGCAATGCAAGAAGTGGGGCTGAATAATGACAGTGTACACGGCGTCCTGCTTGAGCGCACTGGATGTCGGGTATAGGACTGATTATCCCATGGTTAATTCTACAACGTATGCAAACGCACCTTCAGTAGTATGATGTCGATCTCGTTATATTTCATCCCGTTCACCAAGATAGGAATCAACCTGCAACAGAAAAGAGGAAAGCTCTAATCATGCGCACTGTGTGCGACGCTATAAACGAGAGGGATGCGAGCTCGGCACTCACTGCAGAAGGTGGTTGGAGAGAGCATCCTTGCAGATGGGTTGGTCGGCCAAGGTGAGCCAAAACTCGCAGGCTTCCAGCGCCACGTTCTCATCACTGTCCTGTGTCCTTTCCAGCATGTACTGAGGAAGAAAAGCAACAGTGAGCAACGGCGATTCCTCACAGGACGGTGCGGGTCTGTGCAGCTGCCGTGACACATGTTCTGTACCTGTATTATGCTGTGCATGTGAGGGAGTAGCCGGTCTATCCGCACCTCCAGCAGCATGACTAGGGCTCGGCACACGTTTTTCCGAACCTCGGGATCTTCATCCACCGCCAGAGCAAAGAGGTGCTACAATGCAAGAGAAAACGCTGACTATCTACAGAACAGCCACAAAGAAGTGAACATAAACACGAAGACAAGGTTGCCCAACATGTCCAGGGAGCATGGAGTTGCTCGTAGGGATGCTCCTACTCTCAGGGTCAGGAAACCCATAGTGCCAATTTTTCCGGGATTGGCTTTTTTCAAGCTGATCTGATCCCAGAGTCTTAACGTGCCGGGCAGCGAGACGCCCAGCTGGAGTCCCGCAGACTTTGTAGTGAATGGAGGCATCTTCCCTGCCTGCCTGGCAGCAAGACGCCCAGCTGGAGTCCCTGCCTGATTGCAAGATGGAGTCATCTTCCCTGCCTGATTGCAAGGCAGTGAAAATGCTGCGAGTCTCCCAGCTGGAACCAGAGCTACTCTATGCTGACTTGTAGCATCTTCCCTGGCCACTCCGTAACCATGCACGAAAGACCCCACAAGTGAATACCGAGACCCCTGGGATTCGCTTTAGTGACTGAGCTGCCTGTTGGGCATGCTGGCCGATAAGGATTACTACACGACTCCAATCGGAGGCTGGTGGGGGAGGGGGGCGGCAATTGTGAGATTGCTCGTTTGTGACTCCTGTTCATCAGATCAGACAGTATGAATACAAAGACCTCCATTGAAACATCAGGTGATAACATTCTGCATCATCTCTGCTGAACAGCACGTTATTTTACCCCTTCACTACCAGGGTTAGGAATACCTCATACCAGAAGCCGTGGTCTGTCAGAAGACCGAGAAGACCAAATCCTGAACTCAGGAGGGCGGAAGGTGATTGGAAATCACCTAAACCAGTGTTTCCCAGACCTGTCCTCAGGACCCGTTGAATGGCCAGGTTTGCAGATTTCTGAAGCACAACACAGGTGATATGATTTGCTGCTCAGTGATTGCAGGATTCAGTCTGCTTTTCCCCAAGTAAATCCTTAAAACCTGGCCTGTTAGGGGGACCTGAGGACCAGGGGTGGGAAACACTGACCTAAACCCGTGCTATACACAAAAAAAAAAGAAGATAAATATTGGTTGTTTTCAGTGTTAATGGATAACTCTGCATTGCGGGATAAGGGACGTGCTCCCAAAACTCACCTCAATAAAAGTGTCTATGTTGTCCATGAGAGCCTGCGCCCGATCTGTGATGAACTGATTGACGCAGGCAATAGCGTGAGACCTGGTACCAGAAAGAAGACACGGCATGTTGGTCAGAGGAGGCATTAAGAGAGAGTGTACAGAGCTTTATTCCAGGAAGCGCCATGTAATCGTACCTAATCTTGGCACTGCAATGCTTGAAAAACTGGAGGAATTTGGGGATCATGATGTTGAGGGGCCTGTTCAGTGCATCGCTGTCGAGGAGCTCGGAGGAATCTTCACAGATCTTCTGCAGCGCTCCGAACGCTCCCTGTGTATACACAGAGGGGAGAGAAAAGATAACACTTTGATGAGAGTGCAGCAGCGACGCAATCAGCCGGATCCCGAGTGAAGACTTCACATGATGGCATGAGAGACGGAAACTGGAGGACATGGCATATTAATATGGCAAAGCGCGTACCTCGCACGTGTTGTAGTCCTCAGAGTTGAGCAGGTTACATAGCTGAGGTAGGAGCTCCGGCCAGGTTTGCAGTTCACCCTTCGATGCAATGGTTGTGATTAGTATACCTTGAATAAAAGAAAGATAGACCATATATAATTCCAGACTCGAAATGCAGACAGTCCAGGAACAAAGTATTAAACACCAAAGGCTCTATTCCAAACGTCAGGAGTCACCACTCCAACCACGTTCTCCTGGCGGCTCGGTCACTGCAGCGGGTTACAGTACATTAACAGCTCTTGTTCTTTGTATACTGTGCATAGGAGGGGTGGACCTGCAGCCAGAATGAGAAGAATGAGCCATTCCAAGGTAGCTCGTTCTTCACGTCTGAAGACCGTATTTGAGAGAAATACTGACTGCCAGAGTCTAGAGTTAAGTGGCATTTGCAAACGGACTTAGGCTGGCCGTCCACAGCCACCTGACTACCAGGGACATCGGCCAACCAGGGACATCCACTGGAACCATCTGCGGACGACCCAGATCGGCCCATCTTTTTCATGAAAACTTGAACCAGATCGTCCCGGCATCAACATAGGATCGCACATCAGGTGTAAACGCATAAAACAGTCTGAAATCGCCCGTCAGATGCAGTGGAAGAGGCTGATTCACCTGCATGTTGTAGGATCGGTTGGACGATTTCAGACGATATCGGCTGATCGCAGGAATACGGTGCCAGACGATGCCCAGCCTTAAACACTCAAATATCCTCTAATCCTCAGAAAAATCTAAACCTTGCCTCCGGTACCGCAGCGCAGCGAGTCGTGCGATTTGCAACTTCACTTCACTGTATGGAAACAAATCGCTCCCGGGGAGCTTTTATGACTCTGCCATGGCCCTGCTCACACAGAGCTCACGAGACGGTCACTCTAAGCTCCATAGAGTCCTATGGAAATGCAGGACTTCTAGTAGCAGCATTACCGCTTCCGATAGTAGATCCCAGGTACTAACTTTATATCGAAGACACGGAGGCTCATATTATACCAAATCTCTTTATTGCAACTTCCAGCAGCAAGAGATTTAAGGGAAAAAAAATCTCTTAAAACACAAAATACTCTCAAGTATGACAATGGTACCGTCCATATCCTAGGTAACCCAGTGCATAAGGTCCTGTGAGGAAACGCCCACTTCCTCTTTCTTGCTGCATCCCGAGCGGGTAAGTATTGATTTTCATTGCTCCGCTTTTCTGACTGACTTTTTGTCTAGATTTTATATATTTTACATTTACTGTATCCCATTTGATTCTTTCTTGTCCACAGCACACCCCGAGTCCGGCGCCGGTGAAACATTTTTCACCGCGAGGACCATCCCGGTCCGGAGGTTTCCTTCCTCGTGGCGCCGTGTCCAGAGCATCTCTAGGGACTTTAGCCGGTACCATTAAATCATAATAATTGGACTGTTTTTAAACACCTCCGTCCTCTTGGTGCTGTTCCCCTGGTCACAGCTGTTACAGATTCGGAAGGACAGCTTTTGTCTGCCCCACTTTTTTCCTGCCCAGTGATGGCGGCCTAGTTTTAGCCGTGCAACAGGCTCGTTAACAGCCTCCGTGTTACGAGCAACATTGGAATTGGGTACTAAGGGGTTATTCAGAAAGTGCCGATGTTTGCCATAGTTAGAAACACCGGCAAAAATCAACACTGTTGCAACAGCGATTCCCAAACCACAAATCCAAATCAGCAGCAGGAGAAGCTTCACTGAAGCCTTTTGGAAATTTTAGCAGTTGTATTACATCCAGGCCTAAACACAACAAATGGATAGACAATTGGTCAGCAACCTTGACCCTTCAGATGTTTTGGAACTACATCTCCATTGAGTCTCCACCAGCCTGATGAAAGTCTGATCATCATGGGTGATGAAGTTTCAAAACATGTGAAGGGCCAAGATTGCTGACCCTTGGGATAGGCAGTCACCCTGACCTTCATGTCGCCTGCATTATCCAAATACATAGAGCAGGGACGTCCAAACTCCGGCCCCCCAGATGTTCCTGAACCACAACTCCCAGAAATCTGACTGCAATAGATGGATGGAGAAGCATGGGCGTTGTAGTTCAGGGACATCTGGGGGGGGGGGGGCTGTGTTTGGACATCCCTGACAGAGGATCGATGTAAACATTTCTCTTTGACTTGTTCATTAAAAAGGACCCCTTTAAGTCCCAAGATCATCCACTGTGACTTGAGGAAAGGAGATTTGACCCACAGCAAAAGGTAAGGGCCTTTTACCATAAGAACATAAAATATTTAGAAAGTTGTTTTATCAATCCATTATTAATAAAATATATTATAAAAAAGATCCTTTGCGGGAGATCATGAAGTGAATGGATACAAGACCTCAAATAGTTTTAATGGACTGCTTCTTGATCCAAGGGGACATTCGAATACCATTATGGAGCCAAGAATTAAAGGAAAGCCTGCTGATGAAATACATGAAATCTGTCCCCCCCCCCCCCTCATTGCAACCCAAACTCTGGAGGCTCCCGCTTATCCCACGTCCAGGCTCCCTGGATCAGACAGTATGAATACAAGCACTCTCAGTTTGCATCAAGGTGCAAGGATCTGCATCACTTCCAGGAAGCCGGAGCGAGCGCACGCACGCGGGGACACACATCATCACTAGCCCGTAACCGAACGGTCCTGCATTACAACAAGGATGGACACTCACCGATGGTCGCCCTGATGAGGGATGAAGAATCTCCAATGCTGTTTAGACATTCCTGCTTGATAAATTCAGACACAGGTTGGGGGAAGCTCTGGTAGTGCGCCTTCACGTTGTTTTTCAGGATCAGGCCGCTCAGGGAGCGCGTCGGCTCATCTACAAAATGTCACAGTAAGACAGTGAGGAGGACGCAGCCTACCAAAGCGGGAAAGGGTCCTGCAAAATCTCCACAGCAGAGGCAACACACCTTGGCAGCCTACAGGTGCCATGCTGCGTAGTCTAGAGAGCTGCTGAGCATGATGGGACATGTAGTTCAGACACATCTACGGTGCAGAGATTAGGTTTTACATACTACGTTTAAAATACCAATTTTTTTTTATCATTACAACACTCAAATCCTACAAGAAAGGACCAGCCAGCTCACATTTAAGTATTTCAACTGGTGCAGGAATCTGAGGGGAGAGGACAGGGTAGAAATTAACTGTATGTATCTCTGCTGTTCCTATATTCCTGCATCTTACTGTGCGTTTACACTGTGCAAAAGACAAACCGTTTGAGCCGCAAAACTGTTGCAGAGTAAATTTCCTGATGAAAGGGTTAATACTTGGGGGCGGGAGCAGATTTTGCAAGACCCACTCTCTCACGGGGCGGCTGCAGCGGTACGTTACAGGAAGCACACCGCAAGGGCGGTTTGGGCTTCCAGTTTTGGTGTGGATCATGGATATATAGAAACATGAAAACGTTGCTTTATTGAAGAATATGTATTGTATAGATTTACTTAACACGATATAGATCTTCACTGAATACTACTTAAACTTTGTACAAGATCAGCTTTCTAGGGACTTCAGAAGAACAGAAAAAAGGGAAATCTGACAGGAGTGCTGTGGGGAATTGCACATGAATAGTGCTGCCCCGAGGAGCTGATGCAGGTGACCATGGTCAAGTTACAGGGTTTCGTGACAGAGGCTGTGAGCTGTAAAAGACAGGACACATGCAATAAACCCATGAAGATGGAGGAAGCGGTCAGGGGTGGATTAAAGCAAACCTGCCCTCAGGGAGCACTAACAGGCCAGGTTTGCAGGATATCTACAGCACAGGTGTTAGGATTTGCTGCTCAGTGATTGCAGGATTCAGTCTGCATTTCCCCCAGGGGATCCTTAAAACCTATCCTGTTAGGGGGACCTGAGGACCAGGGTTGGGAATTAGGGGACCCTAGTCTGCCGTGATGCTTGGCCTGCAGTTGGTCCACACCGTTCACCAACACGATGCAAAGCAAGGATCGGCAACCTTGGCCGCTCAGATATGTTGTACAGCAGTTACCTTGAAGCCTTATGAGTAGCTAAGCTTCATGGGAAAAGTCGATCTGAAACATCTGGGGGCCACGGTTGCTGACCCGTGGTGTAAAGGGTCTAGTCGGCCACGTGCAACTCACCTTCTGACTTCAGCCGCGTCAGCACAAAGATCAAGTAGTTGTTGAAGTCTGGATATTGGTTGAGATGTTTCAGTTTCTGAGAGGAGGGGGGGGGGTTCAGGAAAATATTAAGTAAAAACAGATGGGAAAAAGCATAAGGGGTTAAAGGACTACACAGGTAGAACAAGGGAGGGACGGATGGCCGAATGGATCAGTGCCGCACATAAACATAGGGACATTCAAGGAACAGCAACACAGCTTGCCTAAACACCCCGGACAAATTGGGAGTGCGGGTCTTCAACTCAATTAACCCCTTCTCCCCCGACATCACTCAGGTCTTCAAAAGGCATCGTCGGGTTGTCCAATATCGAGTTATCTTGATCTGCAGCTATGCAGGACAAAAGCAAATAAAAAGGCCACTGTTGCAAAGGAGTTTTGTTTGCTTTTGGGCTGCAGAAGGTGCCCCCAATGTTTTAGCTCTGTGGCGTGACGCCTAAGGTGCCAAAATTGGCTAGGCAAGCCTGATCCCTCCGACGTCCAACTGATGCACAGAGACACAGGCTGCAGTTCTATGTGCAGTAACTCCATTTGGCCAGTAGATGTCCACATCTACCTTCCAAACAGACTATTACAGCGAGGAATACACTGAGCATATAACCAAATATTACTTCCGGTATAAATAATAAAATGATTTGGAAGGAAAAAAAAATAAAATAATACATGACAGTGTTATTTTGGAAAATCACTTGGTAGAGAAGGGTTTAAATAAACCAGAGTTCTGATTTTAAAGGGACTCTACCACTTACATAAGCTGTAACTAGATTACTTGTACATTACAAATAAAAAAAACATTATAAAACACTTTTCTTTTTCTGAAATAAATCACATGTAAAAAGGAAAACTAAAGTTACGTTTATATCTCTGGGTTCCAGTTTCTGGATATTCCCCATGATGCAACATTTACCAAAAGCTTTGCTTTATGGCTCTTGTTTACTTAATCTACAATGTATCGACCAGTTATTGAGGTGGAGGAGGGAATTTTAACATAAGGCAGCAGGGGGTGTATTGTGTGGTTTAGGCTACCTGAGATAAGAGCTGGCAGCTGAATGAGATAAAACAGGGATCTTAAAATACTTGTAATCTACCCCCTGGTGATGTCCCTTGAATACATCCCACACAATACAATAATGTGAGTCAGTGACTGACCCATTCACTCCATTCTATGACCAAAGCCACACAATGAGGAGCAAGTGATGGAAAGATACGAAGATAGGGGCGGGCAGTTTACAACACAAAATATCACACAATGGATGCACCCAGTGACACGTATAGAGGAAAATATCACACAATGGATGCACCCAGTGACACATATAGGAGGAAAATATTATCTTAACTAAACATACAAGAGAAAAACAAAAACACATGTAAGCTCTCAGCAACATCAAATAAACACAATAAGGACGTTTCATAGCTGGTGGTAGTGGCCCTTTAAGGTCTATGGCGTTGCTAAGTGTACAACAGGTCTGGTTATGGTCACGCCTGGGTGGGAATAGGGCTCTAGGCAGCATCCAGCGATTATAGCAGCTGCAGCGTTCTCCATAAACACTTATTGGTTTCTGGATCAGACAGTATGAATATAGAGAATCACTAGGTAACTTAAAGTCACATATCTGCATCACTTCCAGAAGCACCAGCGATGGTCAGCTCTCACAAGAAGAACATCTGGTGTCAAGGTATAGGACGCTATCGTGTGAGGCCTCCTGCCTTCACAGCCTGGGGGGGCCAGCCTGCCTTCAGAATACTAAAGCCAAATATACCACCCCCCTCCAATAATAATTCATATAATCCCACTACCAACACGCATACAAATCCAATAGGTCACAGCAGGAGGGCCCCCTGCAGGCAGCTTGTCATTGACTGCTTAACTAAAAAGATACTGATTGTGGTATGTTCCCTCTGTAATGCAACCCCCCAAGGATCAATGTGATGCTCAGTCTATCAAGTATGGACATGGTACGGACCTTGTACTACACTGTAGGTTATGTCCATCACTTTATGGCACAACATGCAGAACTCATGCAGCTCCAATAGCTTTGCAGTTCATCAATAACTCCGTTGTAAAAAGCAGACTGGCGGTATTGCGCGCATGTGCGTGATGACAACTTAAATGGAGCTTCCCTCCCGTCTGTCGGGGAATTCCCTATACAACGATGCAGGGGGGGTCTCTTGGACCCTGCATCTTCGGTACCGTATGTCATACAGCATCCATAGTCCTCCAGGTTGTCTAGAAACTACATTACCCATGAGGCTGTAGCAACCTAATGAGTATCTGAGCATCAAGGGAGATGTAGTTCCAAAACATCTGGAGGGCCATGGTTGCCGCCCCCTTACCTACAGGGTCACGTGGTACTGCTGCAAAGCGCAGAGCCTAAACATGATTGTATTGGCCACATTGATTGGAAAAATAAACTTATAATTTAATTAAAAATATATAATTAATTTTATCAAATGAAACGGGCATGGTTCAGTTTTTTACTAAACTCCTTTAATGGCATAACGGCAGATTTGTGTCAGCCAGAAAAGCTGCTGATAAATCGGTATTGGCTTTGGAAAAAAGGAGATCAGTCTATCCCTTGGCACATGATGTAAAATAAAAAAAGCACCACCGCTCTGTCACCGACTCAGCCTGGATATTTTAATCTAAACATTGATTATTAGGACCCAACAACATATTGTTTAATAATAAAACAAACTTATAAAAACAATATTTAAAAATATAGACAATCAGTGCTTGTTTTGACATACGAGTACGGGGCATAAAGGATACATCCTGGACCACCCGCTGCGTGGCTGTGTCTGGTGACTGCGAGTCTTTCAGCAGCTGAAGGACCTGTTGCAATCCTTCCTCGTCTGGGCGCCAGTCCATCGCAACAACTACTTTCTGAAGAAATATATAAAGAAACAATATGCTGAGATTACAGACATGCAACGTCCTCGGTATAAGGAGGGGGTCAGCAACCTTAACCCCCTGGTGTTTTGGAACTTCATCTCCGATGATGCTCAGCCACTTATTAGCTTTCCTGAGCATCAAAAGGAGATGTAGCTCCAAAACATCTAAAGGGTTTAGGTTGCCGACCCCTTGGTGAAAGGATAAAGTGCTTGAGGTGATGCAGAGGGAAAGAGCTTATTAAGAGGTACTGGGAGAACCCCCCCCCCCCCTCCTGTTTCTAATCCCCTCACCATCTAGATTGTAAATTCCCACGGGAAGAGGGTCCTCATATCCTCCTGTATCCGCTGACAGGAATACTGACCTGTCTCCTATAGAATTGTCCTGTCTTTACCCATTACACCTTGTACAGCGCTGCGGAATGTGTTGGCGCTTAATAAATAATAAGATTCGGGTTTGTCTGTATTCTGAAAGGCAGCAGTTTAATGGAAGTGTTCCTGCACTACATTTCCCATGATGCATGGCTAGACTTTAACAGCACTGTCCAGTCAGCCTCACCTCAAGCAAGGGGAGACTTTGGCGAGAATTAAAAGGGGGGGGGGCGCAGGAAGGCAAAACCCATTTGAGATGTCTAGATACAATTAAAACCCATTATCTTGAACAAGGGCCTCAATCTCTGCCCCTGGATGTCAGTGGCCCGAGGAGAATCATGGGAGTTGTAGTTCAGAAACATTCAGGGGCGGCACAGCTTGAGATCCCCGATCTCGACCCATATATCTGGCTTTTATGACGGGGTGGTGGGAGGAACATTCCCT
Source organism: Leptobrachium leishanense (assembly GCA_009667805.1). Classification (NCBI taxonomy): domain Eukaryota; kingdom Metazoa; phylum Chordata; class Amphibia; order Anura; family Megophryidae; genus Leptobrachium; species Leptobrachium leishanense. Next base: position 37,075,950 of record CM019065.1, read on the forward strand.
TGTCTTAAACCACTAGATCAGGCATCTCAAGCCCTGCCCCCACCAAATGTTTCTAAAGTACACCTCCCATGATTCTCTGGACGCATTGAAAGCATTTTGGGGAATTGTAGGCCAACAACATATGAAGGGATGCATTAAGGGATCCCTGCGCTGGACACAACAGACCACAGGTGGTCAACCCCCAGCGCCCCTTCTGTTATGACTAAGGCCGGGGTCAGACGAGCATCTTTGAGAGCAGAAGGAATGTCCATGAGAGTGGACGTTCCTTCCACTCAAGCCCGTCTGGCCGCCTCGCTGAATGCAGTTAGTGCGCTCAGCGCTGCAAAACTCAATCCCCCTTTGAAGGATTGCGCTTTGCAGCCCTGTCCAACGCACGTCTAGCGTTTTGACTGGGAGGCTTCCAGCACGGCTGCTAGTAGTGCGTGCAATCCACACGCTCGCGACAGCATATGGCCGGCCCCGTCTGCACATCACAACGCTGAGACAGACGCCAGGAGGCACGTCAGTACAGGCGCACATACTGCGTTCACCTGACCCAGGCCTAAAGCAGAAGTGGAGGCTCCTTAATGTATAAAAAGCAATTTATGGTCAAAATCAGGGCTGTCAAACTCCAGACCCCCAGAGGTTTCTGAAATAGAGCTCCCATGATTCCCTGACCATCAATTACATTGAAGGAATCCTGGGAACTGTAGGCATCGAACACCTGGGGGGCCACGAGATTGACAGTCCTGGTAAAGGTGTTACATTTGGAAGCATATTATACACAGTGGATTGAGGTCCTGTATTATTCTGGATGTTGTTATGTCACTGTTTGGGTCCGCTTGTCTTTTAACCAGAAAGCACTTGATCAATACTTTATAAAACGCCAGCATATTCCGCAGCGCTGTACAAGGAGAGTTTGTAAAGTTTAGTTTAATAAAGAGACGCCTCTGTGACGGCGTTTCCAGGAAATTATTTTTGATATACATATATCTATCGGATTTCAATAGCTTTTATTAAAACACATTAATGTACAATGTATCTGGGAAGGTAAGAGGCTGCAGCGCACAGGTACCACTCCGAGAGGTGAGGTCACCAATAGACTGTCCGTGATGCACCATGGGAGGAGAGCCCCCCCAAAACTGGGACATCTGGCTCTGCAAATATAACTATCACCCGGCATAAAATTATTGTTGTGACGAGCAGACGGCACCGGCCACATTACTCTGGCAAGACATCCTGAGCCAGGGCCAAACCTCTCACCTACTAGGCCAGGCCTGGACACCTCAGCCATGGCTTCCTGCAAATCCCTTAATCTGCTCCAGCTTTCACAACTAAACCCTCATCCAGATTCATACAAAACTCCCAGTATGTCCTGGAACACCCCCCCCCTCCTAAAGCAGGGATCCAAAACTCAGCCCCCCCCCCCCAGATGTTTCTGAACTACTCCTCCCATGATTCCCTGGCCGTTTATTGCATTCAAAGAATTAGGGGAAATGTAGGCATCTAGGGCCCAGAGTTTCAGACACTTGCCCTAAACCTTCTCCTGGTCATCCCTCCCCGGGTCATCCCTCGGATCCCCCTCCCCGGGTCATCCCTCGGATCCCCCTCCCCGGGTCATCCCTCGGATCCCCTCCCCGGGTCATCCCTCGGATCCCCCTCCCCGGGTCATCCCTCGGATCCCCCTCCCCGGGTCATCCCTCGGATCCCCCTCCCCGGGTCATCCCTCGGATCCCCCTCCCCGGGTCATCCCTCTGATCCCCCTCCCCGGGTCATCCCTCTGATCCCCCTCCCCGGGTCATCCCTCTGATCCCCCTCCCCGGGTCATCCCTCTGATCCCCCTCCCCGGGGCATCCCTCTGATCCCCCTCCCCGGGGCATCCCTCTGATCCCCCTCCCCGGGGCATCCCTCTGATCCCCCTCCCCGGGGCATCCCTCTGATCCCCCTCCCCGGGTCATCCCTCTGATCGGTCCCCGATGCCGTGGTATCCCCCAGCAGCCCCGCACATGATGCGGTATTAGCGGGGACAGCAGGGGGCGTAGCTGCTCCCCATGAGGCCTCCGGCTCCCCCAGGCCAGGCCTTGATCCCGCAGTAATACCTGCCGGGGGAGGGCGTAGATTTCCGCCCCTCACCGCGAAGTACGTTTGGTCTCGGTGCGGGTGTATTGCCTAAAACCGCCTCCCGGTAGCCTCCGACCCCGGAGGATCCCACCCTCACCAGCCCCAGGCGCCGGGATTCTCACCTCGCGGGGATGGAGGAGACTCGCTGGCGGCGGAGACACAGAAAAAGAGAGAGCGCGGGCTGATGACGTCATCCGCACCCCTCCGGCCAATGGGGTGTCGTAGAGTAGGCGGAGCCGGAAGTAGTATGACCCTGCGCGGCTACCGTCTGGGCTCTGGATTTGAAATCTCTTCTCTAGTCCGTGAGGTACCACGTGACCGCCAAAAATGACGTGGAGCGGCAGCCATCTTAGTAGTGGAAACCTTCCCATGTAGCACAATTATTATCATCATTTATATAGCGCCAACAGTTTCCGCAGCGCTAATGGGAGCGAGATACAGATAAACGGACATGGGATGGAAGTACTTGCAGGGTTATTCAGAGATGTGCGGTGTGTATGAGCTTATCACAGAAATCCACAGCAATAAATCTCACAGTAATGTGCGGTGTGTATGAACGCATCACAAAGCTCCACAGCAATAAAACGAACTCAGAGTAATGTGCGGTGTGTATGAACGCATCACAGAGCTCCACAGCAATAAAACAAACTCACAGTAATGTGCGGTGTGTATGAACGCATCACAGAGCTCCACAGCAATAAAACAAACTCACAGTAATGTGCGGTGTGTATGAACGCATCACAGAGCTCCACAGCAATAAAACAAACTCACAGTAATGTGCGGTGTGTATGAACGCATCACAGAGCTCCACAGCAATAACACGAACTCACAGTAATGTGCGGTGTGTATGAAGGTATCACTGAGCTCCACAGAAATAAAACAGTAATGTGCAGTGTGTATCAGTGTAAATCAGAGTTCCACAGCAATAAAACTCACAGTACTATGTGGTGTGTGTGAGTGAATCACAGAGCTCCAAAGTAAAACTCACAAATAAGTATAAAATAAATTTAAAAATAACTATGTAAAATATAGGCAAGTCCCCAGGCCCAGGCAGGTGAGTGTGGGCCCCTTGGACTCAAGGCCCCGGGTGCGGTGGCACCCTCTGCACCCCTGGTAGTTACGCCACTGGAATGACGAATATACATACACGTTACACACATGGAACAGGAGGGAGGACTTACAATCTAAGAGGAGAGGGGTGACACAGGTGAGGGTAATAGCAGAGTATGTGAAGTAGCAAACATGATCAAAGGATCATGGGAGTTGTAGTTAAGAAACATCTGGGAGAAGAGGCCAGAGCTTGGAGTCCCAGTGGGTCACTTATATCCAAATGTCCCACTTTTTAGGGGTTCCTCCATATATTCAGGGTGTTTGTATGTCTTTTCCAACATATTTTGGATGTGCGGGTGTCTATTTAGAGGCTCATCCATATATGTTAGGTGTGCCAATGTATTTTTAGGGGCTACCCCATATATATTTGTGGTGTGTCGGTGTGTTTTTAGGGGCTCCTTCACATATTCCTGGTGTGTGTGTGTGTCTCTTTAGGGGCTCCTCCATATATTCACGGAGTGTTGGTGTCTTTTTAGGGGCTCCTCCATATATTCAGGGTGTGCGGGTGTCTTTTTAGGGGCTCCTCCATATATTCAGGGTGTGCGTGTTTCTTTTTAGGGGCTCCTCCATATATTCAGGGTGTGCGGGTGTCTTTTTAGGGGCTCCTCCATATATTCGGGGTGTGTGGGTGTCTATTTAGGGGCTCCTCCATATATTCAGGGTGTGTGCTTGTCTTTTTAGGGACTCATCCATATATTCAGGGTGTGTGGGTGTCTTTTTAGGGGCTCCTCCATATATTCAGGGTGTGCGGGTGTCTTTTTAGGGGCTCCTCCATATATTCAGGGTGTGCGGGTGTATTTTTAGGGACTCCTCCATATATTCAGGGTGTGTGGGTGTCTTTTTAGGGGTTCCTCCATATATTCAGGGTGTGCGGGTGTCTTTTTAGGGACTGAACAATCGCTACCTAAAGGGTAGAGCGTAACAAATTGATACCAGAAATAGATGATTGCAAAGAAAAAATTGAGGGCAATCATGAGAGACCAAAGGGTTTGCCCCTAAATGTGAATAAGCTTCAGTTACTCCGATGTGACCATCAGGGTACTAGTGTCTCCCAGAGACCAAATTAATACATAACTTTTATTGAACTATATAAAATCAAACATGAACATAGACATAAATAGACAGAATTCACAGGACAATGATAAAACCAAATCTGCTGAAAGAAGTGGTATATATATACCGGCAGGAGCAATGATAGACAAACTGTGCAGCAAGTGAACCAAATGAGCTCACAAAAAGTGGTTTGGCAGTGAGAAAAGTAGTAAGCTGCTTTCTTATTGTCAATCAAAAAATTCACAATTATACTGCGGATCAATGAGCAGAAAAACAAATCTGCTGTAAATGAATGTATATATATGCACCAACCAAAGCAATAATTGACAATGAACACAGTAAGTGACCTTCAGGGATCACTTCAAAAGTGTTATTGTTTCACCATTACTCACTATAATAGCGGTTTGCTTGTTGTCAATCAAAAGATCAGGTGTGAGTTGCAGATCAAATGAGCAGAAGGACAAATCTGCTAGAAAGTAATATATAAACGTAACAACAGAGGCAATGAATTCACAATGAACACGATAAATGACCTTCGTGGATCATTTCAAAAGTGTTATAGTAAGGAGAATTGGTGTTGTCAATGTGGAGTAACACACTATTGCACATGGAGGGCAGAAAACACAATTCAATAGGCAGAAAAAACGGCAAGGGTCTCCAATGGGGAGTTTGACTCAAGTAACCCAATACAATGATGCTGGGAGATTAAACTTGTTAATATGTTGCCAAAGGCATCAAAAAAAGGATGTATACAACCAGTGATTCGAGTCTCCAAGCATGTATTCAGGAGGTAAAAATGGAGATTTACTGCCGACGAAGTGCACCCGACGCGCGTTTCGCCGAGAATGGCTCGTCAGGAGTGCTTACGGGCTGAAGAGGAGGAAAGCTGTTTAAATGAGTCAGGTTCCGCCCTGGTAATTGAGTCAACCAATGAATGGCAGCATAACAGATGGCCCAATCCGTTGCCTATCTAAGGAATTGACAGGTGGAGCGACCAATAGGAGATGTTTATGGCCTGGACAGCTGGTAGCACAAATATTTGTAGTTGGATAGTCCAATAGCGGTATAGCCGCTAATATTGATCAAAATCGCGTTGCCAACAAATACCAAACGGAAAAGAGATATTTAATCTGAATAGAATTCACGAGAGTGAGAAGAGTGGTGAATTGCTAAAATGCGTGTAAAATAATAAAAAGGGAATGTATAATGAAATTGACATATAACGTGAATGGCCACTACAAGTTTTTAACAGCATGGGATCAGAAGGGTAATAATACATTGATGTATTACCAAAAGTAATATTGTAACGATAAAATTAACAGAATAGAGAAGAATTAATACACACGCTTGAACGCACCACCTAATCTAATACATAGAGGAGTAGTGAATTGATGCGCTCAGGAAACTTAGAGATGAAATTAACCTCACTCGCTGTGACTCAATTGTAAACTTCTATTTTACACGCATTTTAGCAATTCACCACTCTTCTCACTCTCGTGAATTCTATTCAGATTAAATATCTCTTTTCCGTTTGGTATTTGTTGGCAACGCGATTTTGATCAATATTAGCGGCTATACCGCTATTGGACTATCCAACTACAAATATTTGTGCTACCAGCTGTCCAGGCCATAAACATCTCCTATTGGTCGCTCCACCTGTCAATTCCTTAGATAGGCAACGGATTGGGCCATCTGTTATGCTGCCATTCATTGGTTGACTCAATTACCAGGGCGGAACCTGACTCATTTAAACAGCTTTCCTCCTCTTCAGCCCGTAAGCACTCCTGACGAGCCATTCTCGGCGAAACGCGCGTCGGGTGCACTTCGTCGGCAGTAAATCTCCATTTTTACCTCCTGAATACATGCTTGGAGACTCGAATCACTGGTTGTATACATCCTTTTTTTGATGCCTTTGGCAACATATTAACAAGTTTAATCTCCCAGCATCATTGTATTGGGTTACTTGAGTCAAACTCCCCATTGGAGACCCTTGCCGTTTTTTCTGCCTATTGAATTGTGTTTTCTGCCCTCCATGTGCAATAGTGTGTTACTCCACATTGACAACACCAATTCTCCTTACTATAACACTTTTGAAATGATCCACGAAGGTCATTTATCGTGTTCATTGTGAATTCATTGCCTCTGTTGTTACGTTTATATATTACTTTCTAGCAGATTTGTCCTTCTGCTCATTTGATCTGCAACTCACACCTGATCTTTTGATTGACAACAAGCAAACCGCTATTATAGTGAGTAATGGTGAAACAATAACACTTTTGAAGTGATCCCTGAAGGTCACTTACTGTGTTCATTGTCAATTATTGCTTTGGTTGGTGCATATATATACATTCATTTACAGCAGATTTGTTTTTCTGCTCATTGATCCGCAGTATAATTGTGAATTTTTTGATTGACAATAAGAAAGCAGCTTACTACTTTTCTCACTGCCAAACCACTTTTTGTGAGCTCATTTGGTTCACTTGCTGCACAGTTTGTCTATCATTGCTCCTGCCGGTATATATATACCACTTCTTTCAGCAGATTTGGTTTTATCATTGTCCTGTGAATTCTGTCTATTTATGTCTATGTTCATGTTTGATTTTATATAGTTCAATAAAAGTTATGTATTAATTTGGTCTCTGGGAGACACTAGTACCCTGATGGTCACATCGGAGTAACTGAAGCTTATTCACATTTAGGGGCAAACCCTTTGGTCTCTCATGATTGCCCTCAATTTTTTCTTTGCAATCATCTATTTCTGGTATCAATTTGTTACGCTCTACCTTTAGGTAGCGATTGTTCTGTCTCATGGTTTCAATACCAAATAGTAACTTTTTCACTGTGTATCTATAATTAGTACATTATATTCATCTATACAGGCTTCTCATTTAAACAAAATGTCTGACCTATTAAAAAATTAAGTGATACAGCTATGTGGAATGATGATCTATCAGCTGTTTTTTCTACATTACCCCTACCCACCAATAAACTAAACGGTGATATTAGTCAATCTTTTAATCACATCCAAAAACTGTATCAAAATCAAATTAAAAGTTGGTGGGAAATCAATAGTTTAGAACAATATATTGAACGTAAATTAGTACCCAGAGGTCTACGCCCTGAAGTATCCTTACCCAACCGTATCATTACTGACGACCAGGTTGATGAATGGAATTCTCTCTTATTAGATTGCTCCTTTAAACTTATGTCTTTCCTAAATCGTTTGGAAAAAGAACATCTAGAAACCATTAATAAGTCTCTCACTGAGAATATTACTACCTTAGAAGTTTTCAAATCTGATCCCCAATTTAACCAAATGGAGATACGTCTCCAAAAAAATCTTGATAACTTCAAAAAAACTATTAAAGAAAAGAAACACTTTAAATTCCAACGTGACATTAATGATTTCAAAACTAAAAATATTTTCAAGCACAAAAATCACATACGCCGTAGGCGCCCCTCTGATACTTCTAACAATGATGTGGTTTCTACTACTGATTGCGAGACCTCACCTGATGAAAATGAAACTGAAACAGCTTTATCTCGCCCCATTATTGGCTATAATAGGGGTAGAGCTCAGACTCGACATCAGTCAAAGCATGCTTCTTTTCGGGTAGACGATTGGAAATCAGATCCCCCATCGGAAGCAAGATTACGCGACCGACAAAAATGGGGCTACAAAGGGAGACGTCAGAACGATTACCCCTCAAAAAAGTGGTAACCAATCTCTCTCTTAACTCCATTATAAACCTTTCCAGCTTTAATCTCCTCCCCAGACACCGTTCATTATTAGAAAAAGGTCTTTCTTTTGTTCCGACTCCCCACTTCAATAAATTTGGGTGGATTAAGGACCTTAATCTGTTTGCGAGGAGGTTAGCTTTACACCTTTTTATGGAGAAAAAGAAAGAGAGAGAAGCCAAAAATCTAGGTGTGTCCAGTGAGGACTATGTGCATCTCGAAAATTTATTGGCTCTCCTGGATGAATGTCCTCCTGATTCGGTTAATTTCTCAAAAAAATTTAAGCTGAAAACCAAATTTACGCCTTCATTCTCTGATTTCTCCAATTTGGAGGTTTTTGTGAATCTCGTTACTTCCGAGATTGAATCTATTCGTAACAAAGATCTCCAGTGGGAATCTAATTTATCCCAGGCAGAACAACTAGCCCTTAAAGAATTACAAGATGTACGTAACATCGTCATTAAACAATCTGATAAGGGGGGTAATTTGGTAATTATGAATCGTGATGAGTATGTTGCAATGTGCATGGTGCATTTAAATGACAATGATGGTTATAGAAAATTGGGATGCGATCCCACCCAGCTGTTTACCAGAGATTTGCAAACTCTACTAACACAAGGTGTACAGTTGAAATTGATTTCCGACGATAACTTTAAGTTTCTTCTTCCAAAATATCCTACCATTCCGACTCTATACTGTCTCCCCAAGACACATAAATCTCTTGTTTCTCCACCTGGTCGTCCGATAGTTTCGGGAAACAACTCATTGACCGAACACATTAGTGAATTTGTCGACTGTTACTTACGACCTTTAGTACTCGACACTCCCTCTTATATAAGAGATACACAACATGTGCTCCAGAAGCTATCCGAGATACATGTTCTTCCTGGGGATATCTTGGTCAGCCTTGATGTAGTCTCACTATATAACAACATCCCTCACTCAGTGGGACTACGTGCTACTCAACATTTTTTGAAGAGTAAATATTCTGACCAAGATACCGAATTCATTTTGTCTCTTTTGGACTACATACTCAATCATAATTACTTTTTATTCCAAAATCAATTTTATTTGCAAACTCGGGGCACGGCCATGGGAACATCCTGTGCCCCGAGTTATGCCAATCTGTACCTTGCCTGGTGGGAAAAGTTAATTGTTTTCTCTACGGAAATGACGAGATTCTCAATGTACGTTAAAAACTGGATGCGTTATATAGACGACATTCTGTTCGTTTGGCAGGGTTCTATTGAGATGCTAAACGAATGGTTGGCCCTTCTGAATAATAACGATATTGGACTTAGCCTCACCTTAGTAATAGGTGGTAACAGCATTGAATTTCTTGATCTTAACATCTTTATCAACTCAGATCTTGAACTGAGTACTATTCTTCATCGTAAAACGACTGCAACTAACAATTTTCTAAATTGGTCCTCCCATCACCCACAGAACCTTAAGAGAGGGATACCAATAGGCCAATACCTAAGGGCTAGACGCAACTGTACGTCTCTAAAAGACTTCCAACTAGAAGCAAATCTTTTAAAAGACATGTTTCTATCTAAAGGTTATCCAAGGAAATGCCTTAAAAAAGCGTATCAAAGAGCTCTTCTGACTCCCAGGGATGAACTTCTGATCCCGAAAAAAAGAGATGATACAACATCTATAAGATTCATCGCGGACTATGATAATGGTTGGTCCCAAGTAAAATCCATTTGCGCAAAATATTGGCCAATTCTACACATGGAAAAATCTTTAAAAAAAGTTCTCCCCCTTTTTCCCTCATTTACAGCAAGAAGGACTAAAAATCTGAGTGATAAATTGGTCCATAGTTTTTTACAACCAGAAAAAGCTACACGCACCTGGTTACAACAACCCAAAGGGGTTTTTCAATGTACCCACTGTAAAGCTTGTAAGTTCGTCCACAAATCTAAACAATTTTCCAGCAACATCACAGGGCGTCATTATGACATCAGACAATTTATGAATTGCTCTAGCCAGGTACTTGTTTATCTCATTACTTGTGAATGTGGAATCCAGTACGTTGGTAAAACGATCCAGCAATTCAAACGCCGTATTCTCCAACATGTCAATTCTGTCCATAACAGTCTTGAGACTTCTGTTTCTAGACATGTCCGATACCAACACAATTCTGACCCCTCATGTCTGTCCTTTCAAGCCATCGAAGGGATGGTCTGTGGACCACGTAAAGGTAATTTGGATAAAAATCTTTGTCAGAGAGAGTCCTATTGGATATACACACTCAAAACCCTATATCCACATGGTTTGAACGAAGATTTCAACTATACGCCATTCATCTGATCATCATATTTGTTTGTTTTTTCTATTTCTTTCTTTCATTCGTCAGACATCTTCATGTTAATGTATATTCAATATAATATATATATTATTTATTTATTTTTTTGTTTATTGTATCTACCTGTTTAATTTTACTACCAGAATTAATAATACCAATTATTCACCATTCTTATACGTTTTTGTTTAGTCTCAATTACAATGAGTCCATTAATATCTATATCATTATTACATTGAGTTTCATAGACGTTTTTCAATTGTCATGTTATTGTGTCCTGGTCCATTCATACTGATGGCCAGTCTCTTGCCCTCATTGATACATTTTTTCAGCTGAGTAGCCAGTTTTTGTCATATTTAACATTTAAGATAGTACTCATTAACAACAGTTTTATCTTACATTTATATTTAAGGTTTCCATTAATTTTCTATATGTGTTGCCCCATTGCTAAACTTTCATTATGTAGGTTTGAGCTTATTAATAAACTGTCCAACAATACCTGTATCTCAAATTATCTACAATGATATTACACCATGTCTTAGTAAATACTAGGATATTATATCCATCTATTGCTAGCTGACTTCATTTTCCATTTGCTAATATCATAAGGTTATTTTACCTATGCATTTACTGGGTTCTAACGAGTGAAGTCAAACTCAATCCTATATGTTTTTTGAATGTACCAATTAACCTCTTAGCTGTGTACTTGATCAGGCGCCGCGTCAAAGCGTGACGACCTATTTATATCTTAGCATTATTAATCTTTCACGCCGTTTCCTGGTAATTTCTGACCAGTTACAAATTACTGGTCATTATACTCCTATATTCATTCCCACATTCAGTCACAGCGAGTGAGGTTAATTTCATCTCTAAGTTTCCTGAGCGCATCAATTCACTACTCCTCTATGTATTAGATTAGGTGGTGCGTTCAAGCGTGTGTATTAATTCTTCTCTATTCTGTTAATTTTATCGTTACAATATTACTTTTGGTAATACATCAATGTATTATTACCCTTCTGATCCCATGCTGTTAAAAACTTGTAGTGGCCATTCACGTTATATGTCAATTTCATTATACATTCCCTTTTTATTATTTTACACGCATTTTAGCAATTCACCACTCTTCTCACTCTCGTGAATTCTATTCAGATTAAATATCTCTTTTCCGTTTGGTATTTGTTGGCAACGCGATTTTGATCAATATTAGCGGCTATACCGCTATTGGACTATCCAACTACAAATATTTGTGCTACCAGCTGTCCAGGCCATAAACATCTCCTATTGGTCGCTCCACCTGTCAATTCCTTAGATAGGCAACGGATTGGGCCATCTGTTATGCTGCCATTCATTGGTTGACTCAATTACCAGGGCGGAACCTGACTCATTTAAACAGCTTTCCTCCTCTTCAGCCCGTAAGCACTCCTGACGAGCCATTCTCGGCGAAACGCGCGTCGGGTGCACTTCGTCGGCAGTAAATCTCCATTTTTACCTCCTGAATACATGCTTGGAGACTCGAATCACTGGTTGTATACATCCTTTTTTTGATGCCTTTGGCAACATATTAACAAGTTTAATCTCCCAGCATCATTGTATTGGGTTACTTGAGTCAAACTCCCCATTGGAGACCCTTGCCGTTTTTTCTGCCTATTGAATTGTGTTTTCTGCCCTCCATGTGCAATAGTGTGTTACTCCACATTGACAACACCAATTCTCCTTACTATAACACTTTTGAAATGATCCACGAAGGTCATTTATCGTGTTCATTGTGAATTCATTGCCTCTGTTGTTACGTTTATATATTACTTTCTAGCAGATTTGTCCTTCTGCTCATTTGATCTGCAACTCACACCTGATCTTTTGATTGACAACAAGCAAACCGCTATTATAGTGAGTAATGGTGAAACAATAACACTTTTGAAGTGATCCCTGAAGGTCACTTACTGTGTTCATTGTCAATTATTGCTTTGGTTGGTGCATATATATACATTCATTTACAGCAGATTTGTTTTTCTGCTCATTGATCCGCAGTATAATTGTGAATTTTTTGATTGACAATAAGAAAGCAGCTTACTACTTTTCTCACTGCCAAACCACTTTTTGTGAGCTCATTTGGTTCACTTGCTGCACAGTTTGTCTATCATTGCTCCTGCCGGTATATATATACCACTTCTTTCAGCAGATTTGGTTTTATCATTGTCCTGTGAATTCTGTCTATTTATGTCTATGTTCATGTTTGATTTTATATAGTTCAATAAAAGTTATGTATTAATTTGGTCTCTGGGAGACACTAGTACCCTGATGGTCACATCGGAGTAACTGAAGCTTATTCTTTTTAGGGACTCCTCCATATATTCAGGGTGTCTTTTTAGGGGCTCCTCCATATATTCACGTGTGCGGGTGTTTTTAGGGGTTCCTCCATATATTCAGGGTGTGCGGGTGTCTTTTTAGGGACTCCTCCATATATTCAGGGTGTCTTTTTAGGGGCTCCTCCATATATTCACGTGTGCGGGTGTCTTTTTAGGGGCTCCTCCATATATTCACGTGTGCGGGTGTCTTTTTAGGGGCTCCTCCATATATTCACGTGTGCGGGTGTCTTTTTAGGGGCTCCTCCATATATTCACGGTGTGCAGATGACTTTTTAGGGGCTCCTCTATATATCTGGTTAAATATCTGGATCAGAGTGACTTATCAACCCGTAGCGAGAACGGCGGCCTGATCCGCCGCTTCTGGCTGCCAGGAGCAGAGTGAGACTGTGGACAAATAGTCCCCAGTCTCCCTCTGCGAATTAGTCCACGGCCCTGCACGATCTCACGACAGCCCGACAGCATAAGCCTTCATGAAGTCCTATGACTCCAGGAGGCGGCGCGTTAGCGTAGGTTTTTCCCGTTAGCGTCCCCGTTTTAGCTCAGGGCAGATGATAATGCCCTAGACATTTTGGAACTTCATTTTCCTTGATGCTCATGCCAACCCAATGAGTACCTGAGCATCGAGGGAAATGAGATTGCAAGACATCAAAACAGATCATTGTATTTAATCCACCTTTCCAAGAGGACTGAACCTGAAATTTTCAAGATGCTGGCGGTGGGCTCACGTCTAGTTTTTACAGTATTATGCAAATATATTTTAATTAGCAGAATCTTTCTATTGTAAGGAGGGTGTAGAGTAGAGGTAACATCACTGCTCTATAGCCATGGAGACCCAGGTTTGAATCCCGGCCAGAGCACCTCTCCAGTAAGTGTCATTGGGCAAGACACTTAACCAGGGCCGGTGCTATACTATATTGCGCCTTAAAATTGTCAACTGTTGAAATGCGAGGGGGAACGAACACACACACGCTATGCGTGCGGGGAGGGCCATACACTGTGCACGGGGATGGCGACACACACACTGTGCACGGGGGTTGCACACAGTTGTTCGGTGCCCATCTTACCCCTCCGCTGGTCGGGCCCGGGATTGGTTTCCTCTTTCTTTACTCTGCCCCTTTCTTTTTCCTCTTTCTTTCCTCTGCCCTCTATACCTCTTTCTTTTGCCTTTCTTGCTTTCTTTAGTACCTTTTTTCCTTTCTTTCTTATGCCCCCTTTTTTTCTTTCATCTGCCTCATGTGGCACCCGCACGTCATCTGACGGCGCCTGTGCGTCACCATAAGATGCCCACCTTTTGCGCCGTTAGAGGGGGTCCGCTATGCGAGCCACCACTGCCGGCTACACAAGCAAACAATGAGGAAGGGGTACGATAATGGAACCCAGGTTGGGGCCGGCTGCGACCCTAGGTGGCAGTGCGCCCTAGGCGGTTGCCTAGCTTGCCTAGTGGAAGCACCGGCCCATATAAATAAAGGATGATAATACGAGATGTATAGTGCTTACCTGCGTTAGCAGTCAGTGCGAGTCACCGCAGATTCAATAGGCAGTTGGTCAGTTTAACAGCTCAGTTCCTGGCACCCTCCAACGCCCGCTTGTTCAACGGTTCAGCTAGGAAAGTGGTGGCTAAGCGTGTCGTCCCAGAGGCCTGTTCAGTGAAGCGGCAGTTGCTAAGTTGCTGTTCTGCAGCGATGTAGGTTGGTGCCACAGCGTAACACAACACTTACAGGGTTATTCAGAGAAAGGTGAAAGTCAGGAGAATGACTGGAGAAGTGAAAATTCTAGATCAAAATTAGCCGAACCAGAAAAATTCTCCCATTTATCTCACTTTACAAATCGGCTATTTGGTCTAGATTGTTCTCTTCTCCTGCCAGTTCTGCTGGTTTTCACCTTTCTCTGAATAGCCCTGTTAAGGTGTGATTCACTAACCTCCGTATTTGGCACCGAATTGCACCGAATGGCGAATTTCACAATTTTGGTGCAATTTGTCTATTCATAAAGCTGCCAATTTGCCGAATACTGGCTAATTGATAGCGAAATACGGGGTAATTCGCCGCATAGAAGGTTGTCGTGTCTTCTATTCACAGAACGCAAAACTCCACCGAAATTTTGGCGAAATGACCTGATTTTCGGTGTTTCAGTTGGACAGGATTAAACCAGCGAATTCCATAGGTTTCAATGTAATAAATGGAATATAACAATAATAAAGAAAAGAGAAATATAAAGGGTATTGTATATACATAAATACACACAGCCGCTATCACCAACAAACTGTGTCTCCTCCACCTAAGACACAATACATAAAAGACAATGAGCGAGATCCTTGCATATTATACTATTTCATGCTCATATTGGTATAATATATACAGGGTTATCCAAAGAGATCCGAATGGCTGCCAAAAGGGAACCGAACGCTGAAAATCAGCGTTCGGTTACCTTTCGTGGCCATTCGGCTATCCAGAGAGCAGGGAGTTCGCCAAATGTTGGCGAATTGCCTGCACATACGGTGCCTGTTCGGTGCCTGTTCGAGGGCAGTGAAATCCCCATTAAAAAGCACTGCTTCGGCTATTCAGAGAGCACAAACCAGCAGTGAAAGGTTGCCGAAATGCCCTGCCATTCGGTGGTTTCATTCGGCAAGTTTATTCAGGCGAATCCCATAGGCTTCAGTGTTAAAAGTATTCCCGTTTTAATCCAATATCTGATAAACTGTTGATTATAAAATTCTGCAGTAAAGAGTCTCTTTATTTATAGATTTTTTAGGATATTTTAAGCATTTTTCCGGATTTTTTTTAAAAGAAAAATTTCCGATTTCTTTTTATTTATTTTTTTAACTTAACATATTTTTTCTGTATCAGCCCTCTTTATTATCATTCATTGGATCTTATATGTAAATTTCAGACATTTTCACTCAGTAGTTTTTTTTGCAAACAGCGTTTCACTTTTCAAATATTCAAGCAAAAAGTTTTTATTTTTTCACTGCATTCGTCTGCTGTGTCGGGTTTTTCCGGCGGCTGCGCTGCATGTGATCGGCTCCTGCTCGGGTTTTTCTGGCATTTTCGGCGGGGTTAATCCAGATGTTTTTGCGGGTTTCATTGTGCATTCGCTGGGTTTTGCGGTGAGTTTTCGGCGGGTTTGCGGCGACTTTTCCCTGCATTATGACGGCCCTGTGGTGCTTGCTAAATACACCGCAGGCTCGCCGAAATGGGATCGCCAAATCATACCGAATTTGAGGAGAACGAAAAGTCACCGTGTGCAGTGACTTTTCGATTCTCTTTGAATTACCCTGATAATATTGGGGTTATTCAAACAGAGCACCGAATTAGCTACCGAATTGCACCTGTGAATTTCCCCATACGGTGCAATTTCATGGCCATTCAAAAAGCAGGCAGTTTGCCAAATATTGGCGAATGCCAGCGAAATACGATGCTGTTCGACATCAGTGAAATCCCCATAGAGAAGTAATGGTTAATCTATTACGAGAAAACCGAACAGCAGCGAAAAGTTGGCAAAATACCCAGATTTTCGGTGGTTTCCTTCGACAGGTTTAAACAGGCGAATCCCATAGGTTTCAATGTGAAAAAAATCCTAATTTTCTTCCATTTATTCTTCCGTTTATTCTTTTCATGTGCAGCAAAAAAGTATTTTTATTAATGTATTTTTTAGAATTTTTTTTGTAATTTTTCAGGATTTTTTCGGCAAAATTTTTGATTCCGATTTTTTTTTAATGGCGTTTTTTATTATTATTCTTTAACAGACCTTTTATTTTATTACCATGCATTTTCATGCATTATATTTGTTTAAAACACTTTTTAAATGTTGCAGGGTTTTTTTTTTTTTTACCCCTGTTCGTCGGCAGCTCGGCTTTTTTCAGCAACTGGTTGGAGTCGCTTGGGGCGCTGTTCGGTGATCCTCGGCTGCGTTCGTTGATTTATCAACGGCATTCGGTGGTTTATTGGATGTGTTTATCAGCGGCGTTTGGCGGATCAATTTGACGCACTTCGGGCCGGGACCTCAGGGTAGGCGAATTGAGCTCGCCGAATGAAAGAGCACCGAATTTTCGATTATTGTTTTGATTTTTTTGTTTTGAGATACGGTTTTGTATATTGCTCAGAATATTGTAATGACACTCGCACCTGTTTTTATGCTAACTATAATAATTTGAATATGTCTAATAAATTTTTTTTAAAGACTGTTTATATTTTTATTTTTTGCAATAAACGTTTTTAATTTTTTAAAAACATTTTTGTTTTCTCTTCTTTAAAAGAATTTGTTTAAATTTTATAATAGACCTTTTTTTGAAAAAAATTAAAGGTAATTTAGACAAGTTTTTTTACCACATTTCTATTGATTAAGGCTAGGGTCAGACGAACGCATTTTTATGTTGTCTGTGAAAAAGTGCGTTCGAACGAATGGACGCATTTTTTCACAGAATACGTGATAGTGGTCATACTATGCGCATTTTCGTCCGTGATTTTGTACGGATCATCAATAAAACTCTTTTTGTGTCTGGACGTTATGTTGGCCGGACATTAGCAGCGTCTGACGTCTCCTAATCACACACACACGCCGCTAGCGGACGCAGCGCACTCTGTACGTCAGTACCTGCGGTTTCACGTTCTCGAAAAAATGCGTTCATTTTCCACTTGCGTTGCGCAGCCGGACTTTTGTGCGACCGTACTTCGTATATTGGCCGTCATTGCCCGGCATCTGCTGCTAGTGCGGCCGTGATTAAGTGCGCCTGCACGCGCGTTCGCACTGCCTCAGTCTGACCCTAGCCTTAAGTTCCTGCTAGGAGAATAAGAGACTTCCTCTTGTTTTTCGGTTCGGTGGAATCCGCGCAATGCCAATTTGCCTGTTTTCTCCAACGTCCGGCAACTGCCTTGGATACTCCAATTCGGCAAAATACGGTGACCGTCCGCTTCATAGTGAATTCTCGGTATTTGCGGTGTAATAGAGTTGCTGGAGTAACCCGAAATGGGTCAAAATGGAGAGCACCGATAGTGCATTCAATTTCAGTGCTCTGTGAATAGACCCTTTTAGGTCAGGGATCTGAAACCCTACTCCCCCCCAGATGTTTTTGAACTACACCTCCCATGATTCTCTGCCTGTTTATTGCATTCAGAGAATTCTAGGAAATGTAGGCGATAAACATCTGGGGGGGGGGCGGAGTTTGAGATTCCTGCCTTAGGTTATAGATCAGCAATCGTGGCCCTTGAGATGTTTTGGAGCTACATTTCCCATGATGCTCAGCCACATCTTAGGTCAAATGAGCATGATGGGAGTTGTAGTCCTGCCACGTTTGGAAGGCTAAGGTTGCTCGCTCCTGGCTTAGGCTGTGAATCTCGCATCAAGATGGCGGAGGATCGTGTATCACCAGGTGTTGTTTTTGCCGTTTGCACTATTGTGCGGGGGGGGGGGGGAGCCGAGAGCCTTGGGATTTTTAATACAATGGAGGTTTCCTTGTCGGAAACACCTGGAAAATAATGTATTATTATGTTTGTAATTCACCATTAGTTTCTGCACGGAGGCCTCGTAATACTCTGCAGCTACAATCTAGTCCGCTGCGAGTGCTGAGCTAGCGGTGCTGCTCTCTGCTTTGCAGCAATGCATTCGGTTGCCAGTGGCTAGCTTAGCCGTCGCAGCCGCTGCTACCCTCTACAATCCATTGGCTCTCATGGCAGAAAGGCTTTGATACCGCTGGATAAAGCTAGTTCCCAAAGGTCTCCATGACCTGAAACCTGAGCTGAGGGCCCCGTGAGCTGAGGGTCTGGGCAGAACCATGCACCTGCATTTGGATGGCTGAATTAGCCCTCAAGGAGAAGGGAGCTCACAGCATTGTGACCACTTAGATAAGACTGAGCGCTCGCACCGTGTAGAGCAAGGGTCAGCAACCTTGGCCCTCCAGATGTTTTGGAATTACATCTCCCATGATGCTCAGCCAACATGACGAGAGGCTAAGCTTCATGGGAGATGTAGTTTCAAAACACCTGGTGGGTCAAGGTTGCTGAGTCTTGGTGTAGAGTGTCCCTTTAACATGCAGAAATGATTTAAGGAAAGCTCATCATCTCCTGGTCCCTTTAGGATGAGCCATCCCTGGACTAGAGCATCTTTGGCCTTTCTGATGGGTTCTGGTGAAGGTGTCTGTTTACGACTGTGACAGCACCCCATAGATATAATCTCCTGGCTTGGATCTCTAGACCACATTCCCAGTTTGGGATGATGATGAAATCTGGCTGCAGATGAGATGAGCCAGACAAATCCATTCCACAAACGGGTTACAGCTCTCACTGGGAATACCAGCCTTAAACGAGGTCGGCCAATCCTCCGATCAACGAAGCAATTAAATTATCTCTTCAGCTTCCCAAAATCTCTCAGGAAACAGATCGAGGTCTCTCAACTCCCCCCCCCATCCTCAGCTCCATCTGCTCCTCCATCATTATAAGTGTACGTGACAGATCTGACAGATGGACCTGCGGGTTACAAGCTTGGCTGTGTTTCTGTAGATGAGATGATTCGCTAATTAAACACGGCTCAGGATAATAATACATATATATGTGAGGGTTAAGGCAGCTCAGGATCCCGGGCACGAGATTATCGACATAATCTTATTGGAGTCTAATGAGTCGCTGCTAACACAGGGATTTTAAGGTTACCTCTTGCGAGAGACGCTCAGTGGATCCTATCGGTGACAAAAAAAAACAACAACTGCAGGGTAAACAGAATTAACAATCCCAAAAATATATATTCTGCGTCCAATTCGATCATTTTGGCACGTGGTTTAAAATTCTCAAGTCATTACCGACTAGTATATAATTTATTTAAGATTTCCAGGCTGGATTTGGCTTCTTATTCGGCGACTGGTTTCAATCTACAGAGTAAAGCGATAGAAACAACATATACGGCATTATTTGTATCTTGAATCAAACTATTTCTGTACCTACTGTAACAATTCAATGTTCCAGAACCCAGGACATACTGAAAACGAGAGAAATCTCAATGTATCCTTCCTGGTAAAATACCTTATAAATAAATAAAAACAAAAATAAACATTTTCTTATAATACTAAATAAGGCTGGTCGTCCACTGGCACCGATCATCCGATATCGTCTGAAGTCATCCGACTGATCCTACAACATGCAGGTGAATCGGCCCTCTTCCACTGCATCCGACGACCAGATGATTTTATGCGACTACAACAGATTAGCGATCCTTTCAATTTTCACTGAATTTGTTCAGAGGAAATCGGACGATCTGGTACAAATTTACATGAAAAAAATGGATTGTATAGTTAAACCGCCGTGCCGCGGCATGGAAATTGCCCCATAGAGAAGTGATTCAGTGCGAAGCCCATACGATTCAATGTAAAAAATATTTTCATTTTTATTCAACCTTTTATTTTTTTTAATCTGCAGCAAAAATACTTTTTTATTGCATTTTTTTTGGTATTTTTCTGGATTTTTTAGGACAAATTTTGGGTTCCGATTTTTTTTTTAACTGAAGATGAGGCTTTTTTTTCTGTCGAACTTGTACTTTTTTTTTTTCTCTGCAAGCTGGGCTGCCTTCAGCATTGCTGTCCTATTTTAGCACCAGGTACAGGGGGTTAATTGCAGCCTTCTGCAAGGATTTTTTTCCCCCCTGCTTCAGCTGTGCTCAAAGGGGCTGTCCTTGGTGCTGAAACTCCTTTTCAGCACCTGAGACGGTTTATTTTCTCCCCACAGCGGTTTTTTTTTGGGTTTTTTTGGCCGCCCTGTCCATCTGCCGATTTGAGTTGTCCAAAAACGCTTCCAGGGGATGACCCTGATCGGCCTATGGCATTGTCCGTAGTCGGGTGGCCAAGTCGGTCACTCGACTACGGTGCCAGTGTACAGCCAGCCTAAAATTTATAGCTCATCAAACGGATGGCAACAATTTAGTCGTGTTTTGAAAACGTAATTTGTATTTTCAAACATTTATAGTCCTTTCAGCCTCTGATTTCTGTGCAGATACATTGTATATACAGCGCGTGAGCCCCATCATCCCACAGACATGATCTCAGCCTGGCACAACCAGAACAAGTTACTCATTCTGAAAAGATAAAATATACGACATGTCAATGTGTCAGGCTGAGAATATGTCTAAGGTATGAAGCGGCTTGTGCACTATATATCCACACACACAGTGTCACAGGGTAAGTCCATTTGGAACCTCCTTGCAGGATGGATAGCCTGTGCGAGGCAGACACTAGAGGCGTACTGGATGATAGTAACACAGTCAGCCCAACTAGTGGCTGTAGCGCCAGGTGATACAGTTTGTAGTACCAAAGGGTGATCTGTCTGTTTCGCGGCATCACGGAGAGATCAGCGAGGCTTCTCGGCGCCATGCAGGGGAACATAGGGGTGGTCTCCTTGACTGAGCGAAGGGGGAACCCTGGATGCCGAAAAGATGTGACACCAAAGGGGTTATTCAATAGGAGCCAAACTTGCCAGCGAATTGCATCAAAAAGTGAATTTCACCGCACGGTGCAATTTCGTGGCAATTCGTCTATTCAGAAAGCTGTCATTTCACCAAATACTGGCGTATTGACAGAGAAATATGGTGCAGTTTCCTCAGATCGCAGCGATTCGGCAACCTTCGGCGGCAGTGAAATTCCCCATAGAGAAGTAATGGTTAATCTATTCAGAGTACACTGAACTGCACCGAAATGTTGGTAAAATGACCAGATTTTCGGTGCTTCAGTTCGGCGGGTTAAAACAGGCGAATCCCATAGGTTTCATTGGAAAAAAAACATCCCCTGGATAAGAAGCTAACCGCAGCCTCACAAAAAAGTTCTCCTTTGGTCTGGTGGTGTTTGTTCATTTGAGGGCTTTTTCGCTCGCCTCTTTCTAAATTACCGGCAAAACTGTGTTTTAGCGGTGTGTAAATTAGTTGGAAACATAACTGAAACATAATAACATTGTAAATGTCAGACAGTGTCAGTATAGGGTTTGGGGTTAGGGTTGGAGTAAGGGGTTGGGGTAATGGTTAGGGCTATGGTTGGGGTAAGGGTTAGGGTCAGGGAAGAGTTAGGGTCAGGGTAAGGGTTGGGGTAAGTGGTGGGGAAGGGTATGGTTTGGGTAAGGGTCAGACTCAGGGGTTAAGGTCTGGGGGTAAGAGTCAGGGGTTAGGGTCAGGGTAAGGGGTTAAGGTCAGGGTTAGGATCAGGGTTTACACCACTAAAATACAGCTTTAGCAAATCACAGATTTTGCTCCATTTTTTGGCGATGTGTGCATGAACACGCTTTCCTAAACCATACGTTAATATTACATGTTATAAATAAACGATTGAGTCGGTGTTTTAACAGATCTAGAGCCAGGCAGGACCCTTTAAACTCTGCGCATGCTCAGTGAGTGAAAGACGGACTCCTCATACGTGCAACGTTATTGTTCTGTGTCATCTGTTAGGCGTCGCGAGGCGCAGCTTTACTGACGTCAGCGGTGGCCCGGGCATGCCGGGAAGTGTAGTTCCGTTTTTCATTTCCCGGAACTTGCTGCTTTGTAAATATCCCCCTCTGGAGCTGGATTTGGGACGGAGGGGGGAGAGTCCCAAAGCCCCCTCCCAACCACCACCCCGTGCGGGGCAATGGGGGATTGCCTGTCATCGCAGTCCGCCGATGATCTGTCCCTGCTCAACGACTCAGACGTGGCAAGCCTGCCCGGGGAGCCCCCGCCGCCATACCAGGTGCCTCTCTGGGGAGGGGGTGCAGGCCGGGGTCCCCAAAACAGGAGAACCAGCCCCTCGGAGTAGCACAGTGTGATGGGTCCGTCGTGTTTTCGTGCGAGCGCCGACGTGTAGCACATGAAAAGCGCCGCCCTGTCCTATGCAGGCTCCAGAGGGAATCCAGACTGAAGCATTAACTTCTGTCTACTGCAGGGCAGCACTTTTCATGCTGTGTCCTTCAGCGTCTAAAGCAGGGGTCAGCAATCTTGGCCTGCCAAATGTTTTGGAACTACATCTCCCTTGAGTCCCTGCCAGCCTAATGAGTAACTGAGCATCATGGGAGACGTAGTTGCAAATCATGTGGAGGGCCAAGGTTGCTGACCCCTGCTTTAGGGCAGTGATGGCAAACATTGGCACACCTGGTGGTTTGAAGCTCCATGTCCCAATGTGCTTAGTCTCACGTAAGGCTGGCTGAGCATCATGGGACATGTATTTCAAATGTCACCAAGTTTGCTAATCCCTGATCTAGAGGCTATATATCCAATGAGCATGGTGGCTCCGCCAGGCCTGTACGGTGGCCCGCCTGTCCCATCACTATGGTTTTGGCAGTGTCTGTGGTCAGGGTCCGGTAGCTCGGCCATGGCTGACGGCGTTCTTGGTTTCCTAAGCGATCTGGTCACTGTGACCCATTGTCACTGTAGATCTGTCTCTTTTACCTTATGGCTATGGTGACATCACGATGATGTCACCACCGTGGACCCTGTATCTTTAGGTCCTCACATGACGTAAAGTCCATGGCGCAGACGGATGAAGTTTGTGGCCGCCTGTAACGCACATGCTTTGCACGGACGTACATGTGGACACCACAGAACGAGCGCGAGTTTAAATGATGAGAAAATAACTTGAGAAACATGCAAGCTGAAGGAGCCGACGCGTTCTGTACAGTCGGACGTCAAATGAGTGGCCGTCTGGTGTCCTAACGGATTGTCGCTGAACAATAATCCACGTCCGTTCTAATTTACGTGAAAACCTGCGCGCATACGTCGTGCGTTCTTCACTATATGATTCATGAAAACGGCCGCTTTTATCGCGTTCTTGCGACCCCACCCAGAGTTGTATGTGAGTAAACGCGATCGCTCTGCTGTAATAAACCTCAAAGGGTTTTGTTCCTACAGAATAAGTAGACTTGAGGAAGCCCGGTTCTGGTTGAAACGTTGCTTCTTTAGTGTTTGTGAAGGAATAAAACCTGTCACCATGCCCTCTGCTGGGCGCCGCCATCACTGGTCTCCTATAGGTCGACTCGTCTGACCTCACCTGACCAGTATACACCGGTGGTTCTGATTGGAGCTCAGATTGCTCTGCCAATGCCATCGCCAAGGTGGCCATGTCCTGTTTGTTGGTGCGTCCGACGTGCTTTGATTTATTATCCCTTATCACTTTTATTTATGGATATTTCCCTCCGGATTTTGTGGTTTCTGTGGACTCCGCATTGCAGTCCAGCGAGGGCTTGTTCCAGTCCATTCCTTATAATTTCCTAGTGACAGCTTACGTTACATCTCTGTCGCTGTTTCTCTTCGATGCTGAGGATGTGTGGGAGACGTCCTATTTCAATTCATTGTGCGCCTGTCATGCTTGCCTACAGGGCCTAACAGCAATCGGCGATCCAATCAGAGCTGCCGATGCTTACCTGGCTAGGGGACAGACGATGGTGGCGCCCAGCAGTGCGTGACAGGTGTTCTTCAATCCAAGGCGCAGCTAGGAACTTGGATAAAGCTATCGCTGTCCAAAAAGATTGGCAGTGCAGCCCATAATTATATCAGCGGCGAGCACGAGAAAGCCGATTAAGGTCAGTGTCACTAGCACACTTCAGAGTAGGTGGAACGTCCGTGAGACTAGACATACCTTCCACTCTGACGCCTGTGTGGCCACCTCGCTGAACGCAGTTATGGCACTCAGCGCTGCAAAGCTCGATCCTCCTATGGAGGATCGTGCTTTGCAGCCCTGTCAAACGCGCGTCGTAGCGTTTCGTCGGGGAGGGATTCAGCACGTCCGTTGTAGCATGCACAACCCCTGCGCGCGCTACACAGTTTAGCCCGCCCTGTCGAAAACGTCAGAACGCTGCGACGGACGTCGAGAGGCGCGTCAGTATGCGTGCACGTAGTGTGCTCGTCTGACACCGGCCTAATCCTGTAATAAGCTGCGACACACACGAGTAATAACACTCCATCTGCTCCATAAATTATTAATTAAAGGACTTCGGGTGCTGCAGATAACGATTTATCCGGCAGAAGCGATCTGATATTATTTTTTGTCTTGATTCCTGCTGGAATACGTTCAGACCTGATCTCCCAGTAGAGGTCCGGGAATGCTTCTTCAATAAGCTTTATTGCATCATGTCGTGTGCATGCTTTAACGCAGAGTGATGCAAAGGGCCACAAACCAGTCTTGACCTCTGACGGTTCCCCTGGGCTCCTGCTTCTGTTTGCATAATATCGGACTTTTAAAGAGTTTCAAGTAAAACATTTGATTCGTGCTCTGCTACGATGTTCTCCAACTTTTTAATGAGTCTTCGGCGACTCCATCTTCGCCGCACTACAGTGACCCTACGGTGAATAGTGAATTCACCGTTGTTTCGGCAAAATGGAATCGCTGAAGTGCACCAAAGTGAAAAGCACTGAAATTTAGATGCTTTGTGAATAACCCCTAAGGTGTTCCTTAAAGGGACATGCGTGCTTTGCTAGTGGGCTTTTAAAAACGTGCAATGCCGTTTGAAGGAGTCAGTAGTGTCATTCAGCAGACCTAAAAATCAAGTAAATATGATATTTTATCATATTTACCTGCTTTTCTTTCTTGGAGTTTTCCACGCCCACTTCAAGAGGCAGTTTGAGCTAACCAATCAGTGCCTATACCTAGGAATAAATAAAAAAAACACACTGAGCATGTGCGTCCGAGTTGCTCCTCCTCCCTTCTGCACTGTGAGCTGAGGCGAGGGCGGGGCTGAACTTTCACCCCCAGCTACTGCAGAGAATGGAAAAAAATCCATACCCACAGGGAGAAAAAGAGACAGCAGAGAGAGGGACAACAAAGAAAAACACAGAGACCGCAAGAAAAGGTGCAGTGAGAGAGCGAGAGACAAACAGCACAAGAAAGGGAGTGACTGTGTGAGGTCGTTTGAGTGAGACAGAGTATGTAAACCATGAAAGAGTGCAAGTGAGCGAGTCAGCAGGTGAGCGCGTGAACGAGTCAGCGGGTGAGTGTGTAAGCGTGTCAGTGGGTGAGTGAGTTTTGCTTTCACAGTTGCAGAGATGCTAATATTCAGTTCCTCGGTTTCCCCAGTCTGAGGCCTTGAGCTGCACAGTTTGTGTTAGTTCATACAGTCCCAGGTATTTATAAAGTGCTAGCATGTTCCGTAGCGCTGTACAATGGGAGAGACAGATTAACAAATGTCTATACAAGTTAAACACACAGAACAGTAGGAGAGAGGACCCTGCCCAAGAGCTTACAATCTAAGAGGAGAGAGGTGACACACTAATAGGGGTAATACCTGAGTATGTGAAGTAGTGGGGTGCATGGGGGGGGCCTGTGGTCAAGATGGACCAAGAAATGCAGTTCATGTGAAACTTTGATGGGTTCAATAGTGGGTGGAGTAGTGGGCGGGGAGTAGGTGGGGAATATTCAGGAAGTATGAGCTGAGGGGCGTCGCCAGAGAAGATGAAATGACAGAGTTTAAAGCAAGAAAATAAAAAATTTTACACATTTTTAAAACTTTTATTGATTTATTTTAGTTTGTCTATTGGTATAAATGTGTTTCAATGCAATTTAATATTTTTTCTAGACATGCGTATACAGTATTTAATACGTAGGAATGTGTGTGTGTGTGTGTTGTCACCAGAGTATAGCCGTATATAGTGATACCTTTTTTTTATTGGACTAACATTACATTTAGAAGACAAGCTTTCGAGAGTATAACGCTCTTCCTCAGGTCTGGAAGCTTTACTGAGCAAAATCATAGAACTATAAAGAGTCAAGCGGAAGGGGAGGTGGGGGGTTAGGATGGGTGTCATAAATACTAATGTTTGAATAGTATGGTCAAGAAAGGTAACCGGTGAGGACTGATCATAGCCCATAAAACAACACAGGTCCCATAAAACAACACAGGTAAGCCTCACAATGTGTATCAGTGATTGTGCCCAAAAAGAAAAAAGTCAATGAGACAACTTAATAAAAAACAGAAGAGGGGGAAAAAAACATATAAACCAAGTACAATGCTGACTGTTACGTAACATTATGATAGTGCATTAAACAAATAGAATCTACATTGAGTCCTTCCTTTATGGTGTTAAAATATGTGATCATTTTTATTCCGAATGTCTTGTGTTCATGAGACACTTTAAAATTTCCTTTTTGAGGATTTTAATCCTGGCGAGGCCTGTCAGATTAAAGCGGTGTCTCACCAGGGTACAATTTGTATTTTCCTGATGGTTCTTGATGGAGTGTCTGTGCAGGTTCATCCTGAGATTCCAGGCTAGTTTCACCAATGTAGCCGCCCTTTTTACAGGCCGTGCACTGGATCACGTACACTTAAAATTACCCAACACTGGGATTGCATTCAACCCAGAGGCGGACTGACCCATTGGGCACTGCCCGATGACCCGGATGGGGGGTGCTTTGCTTGCCCCTGCAGTCAAGGACGTGCATGGAGCATCGTGGGGATTCCCTCCCCAGCGCGCAGGACGCTTTACGCCCATCCTGTTGGGCCCCTGCACGATGCCGATTAACTGGCAATTAATGGGGATTTGTTTACAGAAATCTGCCAAAATGTGATTGTACCCGTGTTTTGGCAGGTCCTAACCCCCAACCTAATTTATATATATTTTTTTTAATATTGTATTTTTATTATAAAAAATGAAATATATATTTATTAATAAATACATACCGGGAACAAGAGCTAGCACTCTAGGGTCTCCAATAAAATAACTTAAAATATTCATATTAATAAGTCAACGTTTCCGCTCACAGCGGGAGGTTTCATCAGTGCATGGAGTCCGTGAGAGGAGTTTTGCATAGTGTGTGTATGTATATATATGTATTTCTCACTCCGATCCTGCTCCCTTTGTTCCAGGAGAGGGAGGCAGTTCCAGTGTTCCACCCCACACCCAGCCAGACGCGCCTCGCCACCCAGCTTACTGAGGAGGAGCAAGTGTGGATCGCGCAGAGGATCGGACTCATACAGCACCTTCCAAAGGGAAAATATGATCCCGGATCCGACCATGCGGAGAAGAAGCTTAAGGAGTGAGTGTCGTTTAGGTTGTTTCTTCTTTTTCCCTCCTTCTGTTTGTCCCTGAGGGTTACTCGATGTTTCCTTATCATGAGTATAAAGCAGAGTGCCTGTTTGTCCAGTTTTATAATGCTAACCTATACCGACTCGGGGCTCTAATCCAAGCCGGCTGTAAACTTCCCGTTGCGTCTTACGTGGTTTGGGAGATCTGGGTAACTTATGTAACTGCCTATCACAGAAATGACTCAACAGCACAAAGGGAGGAACGAGGGTTTCCCCTCCTCGGGGTGGGCAGATGCAAAGTGCACGGAGCTCGTCTGTGAATCCTCTTCTAGTTGAGGTCACTTAGTGTTTTTGTTTTTTGTTTTTTTTAACGAGTGTTTATCTTTCTTTTTCTTCAGTCCCTCGCACTCAAAGTCTAAGGGGTGTGTTCGAAGAACGCCGGTGTTTGCCGAAGTCGCGTACACTGGCCAAGCCCCATATTGCTGCACCGGCGTCGAGCACAGCGTTTCACAAAATAATAATCCAAATAGCACCAGGGAAAGCTCTTTTGGATCTTCTTCTTTGTGAAACGCCGGTGTTTGTCATGGTCGCAGCAATGAGTCTGTGTCCTAGGTGAAGTACGCACCCGCCTCCATTAAACAGGATCCTCGGCAAGATGTCGGGATCGCAATTCTCCCAAAATCACTCCAAAAAAGCAGACGACGTGGGTGCCCAATCACATAGGCTGAAAAAAGACCTGTGTCCTTCGGGTTCAGCCTCTCCCACATCACCTACTGCTGTTGATCCAAAAGAAGGCAAAAAAAGCCCAGTCTGAAGCGCTCACCAATATGCAACATACTGGGAAAAATTCCTTCTTGACCCCAGAATGGCGTCAGATTTCTCCTTGGATCAAGAAGCTTTTACCCACATATTAAACATTATGACCCTTAATATTCTGTGTCTGCAGGAAGTCATCCAGTCACTTTTTAAAAGTCTGTACAGTCTCTGACCCAACCACCTCAACAGGCAGAGAATTCCACAGCTTCATTGTCCTCACCGTAAAATAACCCTTCCTATGCTTTAAGCTGAATTTTCTTTCTTCCAGTCTAAATGGATGACCCCGTGTCCTGTGTATAGTCCTGTTAATGAATAGGTTATCAGACAATGGTTTATAATGGCCCCTTATATATTTCTATAAGGTTATCAGATCCCCTCTAAGGTGCCGTTTCTCTAAACAGGTTTAAGCTTGTTAGTCTTTCCTCATAACTTAAACCTTCCATTCCCCGCGTTCATTTAGTCGCCCGTCTCTGCACTTTTCTAGCGCTATAATATCCTTTCTTTAGACAGGTGCCCAAAAATCACACAACGTATTCAAGGTGCGGCCTGACCATTGATTTATAAAGAGGCAAAATTATGTTTTCATCCTGAGAGTGAATTCCCCTTTTAATGCCGATACCTTGCTGGCCTTGGCGGCTGCTGTTTGACATTGCACATTGTTACTTAGTTTGAAGTCTATGATTATTCCCAAGTCCTTCTCCTGCTCGGATTTCCCTAACTCCGTACCATTTAGGGTATAAGTTGCTTGTGTGTTCTTCACTCCAAAGTGCAAAACTTTGCATTTATCTACATTAAACTTCATCTGCCATTTAAGTGCCCAGTCCCCCAATCTATCTAAATCCCTCTGCAGCGAAGTAACATCCTGCTCACATTGTATCACTTTTCCTAGTTTTGTGTCATCTGCAAACACTGATACATGACTTTCAATGCCTATCTCAAGGTCATTTATAAATAAATTGAATAGAATTGGTCCTATAACAGACCCCTGAGGGACACCACTTACCACTGATGTCCATCTTGAAAATGTACCATTTATGACCACTCTCTGTACTCTATCTTTTAGCCAGTTTTCTATCCAAGAACAAGTAATTTCATCTAGACTAATTTTTCTTAGTTTCTACACAAGAGGTTACTATTTAAATTAAGTAAATCACATCCACTGCGACCCCCTGATCTACACTTCTACTTACTTCCTCAGAACACAATTAGGTTAGTCTGACATGATCTGTGTTTCATGAAATCATGCTGATTTTTGCCAATTACATTATACCTCCCAATAAATTCCTGAATAGTGTAGTGCAGAAACATCTGGGCAGCCGCAGTTTGACAGTCCTGCCCTAGGTGTCGTGTTATCAACCACATATTTTCTGTCACTGCATTTCCAGGATATCACCGCCATTATTGTATCCCATCCCCCCACACCGTCTTCCGTTTTGATACTGAATCTTGTCCTTTCTTGTCTGCAGGTGTGTGATCTGCATGGTGGACTTTGTGAGCGGCGACCCTGTGCGCTTCCTCCCCTGTATGCACATTTACCACGTGGAGTGTATAGATGACTGGCTGATGAGGTCCTTCACCTGCCCCTCCTGCATGGAGCCCGTGGACGCAGCTCTCCTCTCGTCCTACGGGACACATTGACCCCCGTGGACGTCCACAGACCTGAGTGATGCTTTCTGAAGCTCTTATGCTTTAGATAAGATGTACCCGCCGGCAAGCCTGGTGCCGCGAGCCTTTAGCAACGCCAGTTTGTAAACGGAGGGGCAGGGGTTGCTCATTTAGTCTTCATCAAACCATAAGGATCCGTGGGCTCGGGCTTACAGGAACGGACTCTGTCTCCTCTTTCACAAACCTAGTCTCTCTGGTAGCAAAACGTTTGTCTCCGCTATGGCTGCTGTAGGCTAGTCACACATTTCTGTGTCCTCGGACCTTCAGCTGGTTGAGATGGTCGGACATTATGTAGCGCGAAGCTCCCAGATCCCTCCTGGCAGAGGTAGACATCATGAATGGCTGTTCAAAAGCATTTCTTTGTAGTGAAGGCAACGGATCGTCAGGCGTCCACGTCCCGTGCGAGGCAGAGCATTCCCGCTGGTTATATCGCTAACCAGAAACCTCTGTTCATTATATATGCGCATATCATGGGTTAAACGCACGGATCGGATGTGGGAGAATGGAAGGCGGGTGTTTGTGCAAAAAAAAAAAAAAGCGATTGTATCAAGTAGGGGTTTATGGGTAATAAATGCATTCTGATACCAAATGTAAATATTTCTTGTGAGTCTACATTGCTTTTTGGCCCATTGCCTCCTGCAAACGACCAGTCTGCGCATCACACACATGCAGACCTTTGTGAGGTGGCGAGCATCTGGCTCTTACGCACACTGGTGTATTGTGTCATTTCACATCAGTGGTGGGGTCAGATTTGAAGAAGTGCTGTCCACCACGCAGGTTAATGCCTGGTCTTGGACAAAGGCTCGCCGTCCACTGGCACCGTAGTGGGGCGACCAACTTGGTCACCTGACTACGTACAAGGCCATCGGCCAATCAGGGTCATCCACTGGAAGTGTCTGGATGACCCGGATCGGCAGATGGACAGGACACCGAAAGGAAGAAAGAAAAAAAAAAAACACTGCGTTGGTCAGAAACTCTGTTTCAGGATCAAGGACAGCTCTCTTCGAGCGCAGCGGTGGGGGGGGGGGGGATTAACCCATGTCCCTGACGTTGAGATAGGTTTCAGCAACGTTGAATGCAGCCGGCTCGCAAATTTTGCCCAAAAAAAAATAATCCAGAGAAATACCAAAAAAAAAAAAAAAAAAAGTCTTTTTGCTGCGGATCAAAAAAAATAAACGGTTGAATAAAAACGAAAATATATTATTTTACATTGAATCGTATGGTGTTCGCACTGAATCACTTCTCTATGGGGCAATTTCCCTGTCACGTCACGGCGGTTAACTATACAATGCATCTTTTTCATGTAAACTTGTACCAGATCGTCTCGGCATCGTCCGATAAAATCAACTGAAATTAAAAGGATCGCACATCTATTGTAAATGCATAAAATTGTCTGAAATCGGTGGTCGGATGCCGTGGAAGAAACCCGATTCCCCTGCATGTGGTAGGATCGGTCGGACGACATCGGATGATTGCACCATCGCACAAATATGGTGCCAGTGGACGGCCAGCATGCATTATGGTAAACCTACAACATACATTTGAGGGTTGCAGAATCAACGACACCTTGACATGCTCAGCTAATACTCTGCCATTCCACTGCAGAATCCCACATCTCGGTGTCCATGAGGAAAACGTTCCTGACTACCAAGATTGACAATACTCCATGTGCAAGGCACCTCCTGGCGTCCCGATATCCAGTATAGTCGATTATGGTATACCACAGGAGCAATGCAAAGGGATTTTGTTGATTTATTATGAAATTGACCTGCATTTGGGTTCCAGAACATGTCTCCAAAGTTATAGCACACTGGACGTGACACACGAGGCGGTAACGCTTTTTAAAACCAGCGGGGGAATGTGTCTGAACGACATCTCCACGGCTGATCCGGCGTGAATATCTGAAACGGAGTAACTCAGTTTGGCCAGCAGATGGCAACATGTACCTGTGAATACATTGGGAATATTTAGATAAGGACCACTGAGATAACAGGACTTTTCCTCAAGACATACCATGTAAGGGCCAAAGACATACCATGTACGTCATGGTCCTCTAACCCCCCCTCCCTATACTCAACTCTCTGGCCGGGGTCCCACGTCGGTCTGACTTCCTTATATGGGCCACGGCTGTGGTGATGTCAACTTCAGGTGCCCCGGGCACTACCGTGAGAGAGCCTGAAGGGGGGGTCCTTTGGACACTTCTCGCGAATGGCTAGCAGTTAAAAAAAAAAGGCACCGCTGGAAAGTGCAGTCTGCCCTTTCCAGCGGTGCCTCCCTGTAACCCCTTAGGTGCAGGATCGTGATTCGGCACCAGATCGTGGTCCTCTACCTGAGGTGGCTGACATCCTGGAGGTGACTCGGGCCGGGGTGTGAGGTGTGATGGCCGAGAGAGGGGTGCTTTTCGCGCTCCTCTCCAAAGGATCGACAATTGTTTTTATTATTATTATAGAAAAAAGATAATTCACTAGGCTCCTTCCTACAGGTCAAAGCTAGGGATGCACTGAAATTAAAATCCTGAACTGAAATCTCAGAATGCAAGTGTCCAAAAGCGACTTCAACTGCTCTTAAAGTAGTTTTTTGTGTAATTGCAACAATTAGACTTAATTTCATGAATTTAAATGAATCTGGCTTGAACATAAAATAAAATGGCCATAATTTTACTGAAAGAAAAAACACTCCAAAATCAGACAGAAAATATTTTAAAGTGTAAGATCTCTTTAAGATCCTGGTTAAGGTAATGCGAACCACCTCGCGCCCCTTTTACCGTCTCTGGTCCATACGGACCAAGTGGGCTTCATACCCGGCCGGGAAGCTCGAGATGCGACAACTCGGGTTCGAAGTGCTATTGGCCTGGCCAAACTCTCCCGTACTGGTCTTCTGGTGCTTTCTACAGCCGCGTAGAAGGCCTTTGACAGGGTTCGCTGGAGCTTTATGTTTTCGGTTTTGGGACGCATTGGTGTCGGTCTTTCCATAGCTGGTTAGAGGCGCTCTACTGTTATCCTACCGCCCGTGTACGTGTCAATGGTGCCCAGGCCCGTCTTTAATATTGATTGGGTGGGTCCCTAGAGGTTTGATCTCAACTATTTATTACTCGTTGTCAGGGCAGCCATCAGAAATGATGGGGCCCCTTACTAAACCTCACGATGGGGCCCCCCAGGGCCCCCCTCAACCTCTAAGAGCTTTTCTCCCCCTTCAAAAAAAAAAAAGACATAACATAGCACCACAGCAATAAAACTCCCAGTAATGTGCAGTGTGTATTAGCTTATCACAGTATCCACAGCAATAAAACTCACAGTAATGAGCGGTGTGTCTGAACATATCACAGAATCCACAGCAATAAATCTCACAGAAATGGGCTGTGTATGATGGCCTTTGGGTCTGGGTCTGGGCCTGGCCCTGGGGTCTGGTCCCTGGGACTGGGCCTTGGGGTCTGGTCCCTGGGGTCTAACCTGGGCCCTGGTCTCTGGGTCTGGTCCCTGGGCCTTGGGGTCTGGGTCCTAGGGTCTGGGCCTTGGGGTCTGGGCCCTGGGGTCTGGTCCCTGAGGTCTGGTCCCTGGGGTCTGGTCCCTGGGGTCTAGCCTGGGCCCTGGTCTCTGGGGTCTGGGTCCTAGGGTCTGGGCCCTAGGGTCTGGGCCCTGGGGTCTGGGCCCTGGGTCTGGGCCTTGGGGTCTGGGCCCTGGGTATGGGGTCTGGACCCTAGGGTCTGGGCCCTGGGTCTGTATTTGGGCTTTGGGGTCTGGGCCCTGGGTTTGGGCCTAGGGGTCTGGGCCCTGGGACTGGGCCTTGGGGTCTGGTCCCTGGGGTCTAACCTGGGCCCTGGTCTCTGGGTCTGGTCCCTGGGCCTTGGGGTCTGGGTCCTAGGGTCTGGGCCTTGGGGTCTGGGCCCTGGGGTCTGGTCCCTGAGGTCTGGTCCCTGGGGTCTGGTCCCTGGGGTCTAGCCTGGGCCCTGGTCTCTGGGGTCTGGGCCCTAGGGTCTGGGCCCTAGGGTCTGGGTCTGGGCCTTGGGGTCTGGGCCCTGGGTATGGGGTCTGGACCCTAGGGTCTGGGCCCTGGGTCTGTATTTGGGCTTTGGGGTCTGGGCCCTGGGTTTGGGCCTAGGGGTCTGGGCCCTGGGTCTGGGCCTAGGGGGTCTGGGCCTTGGGTCCTGGGTTTGGGCCTAGGGGTTTGGGCCTAGGGGGTCTGGGCCTTGGGGTCTGGGCCCTAGTGCCTGGGCCTTGGGGTCTGGCCCTGGGTTTGGGCCTAGGGGGTCTGGGCCTAGGGTCTGGGCCTTAGGGGTCTGGGCCCTAGGGTCTGGGCCTAGGGGGTCTGGGCCCTAGGGTCTGGGCCTAGGGGTCTGGGCCCTAGGGTCTGGCCTAGGGGGTCTGGGCCCTGGGTCTGGGCCTTGGGGTCTGGGCCCTGGGTTTGGGCCTAGGGGTCTGGTCTTAGGGCCTGAGCCCTGGTTTGGGCCTTGGGTCTGGGCCCTGGGTCTGGGCCCTGGGTCTGGGCCTTGGGGTCTGGGCCCTGGGTTTGGCCTAGGGGGTCTGGGCCCAGGGTCTGGGGTTTGGGCCTAGGGGTCTGGGCCCTGGGTTGGGCCTAGGGGGTCTGGGCCCAGGGTCTGGGCCCTAGTGTCTGGGCCCAGGGTCTGGGCCCTAGTGTCTGGGCCCAGGGTCTGGGCCTTGGGTCTGGGTTTGGGCCTTGGGGTCTGGGTCCTGGGCCTTGGGGTCTGGGCCTTGGGTTTGGGTCTAGGGGGTCTGGGCCCTGGGTCTGGGTCCTGGGCCTTGGGGTCTGGGCCATGGGTTTGGGCCTAGGGGTCTGGACCCTGGGTCTGGGCCCTGGGCCTTTGCCCTGGGTCTGGGCCATAGGGTCTGGGCCCTGGGTTTGGGTCTGGGCCCTGGGCATTTGCCCTGGGTCTGGGCCTTGGCCCTGGGCCTAGGGGTCTGGACCCTGGGCCCTAGGGTCTGGGCCCTGGGTCTGGGCCTTGGCCTAGGGGTCTGGACCCTGGGCCCTGGGTCTGGGCCTTGGGGTCTGGGCTTTGGGGTCTGGGCCTAGGGGTCTGGGCCCTAGTGTCTGGGCCTTGGGGTCTGGGTCCTGGGCCTTGGGGTCTGGGCCCTGGGTTTGGGCTTAGGGGTCTGGGCCCTGGGGTCTGGGCCCTGGGTCTGGGCCCTAGGCCTTGGGGTCTGGGCCATGGGTTTGGGCCTAGGGGTCTGGACCCTGGGTCTGGGCCCTGGGCCTTTGCCCTGGGTCT
Source organism: Leptobrachium leishanense (assembly GCA_009667805.1). NCBI lineage: Eukaryota > Metazoa > Chordata > Amphibia > Anura > Megophryidae > Leptobrachium > Leptobrachium leishanense. The sequence goes on from CM019065.1 coordinate 37,111,278, forward strand.
GGGCCATAGGGTCTGGGCCCTGGGTTTGGGTCTTGGGGTCTGGGCCTAGGGGTCTGGACCCTGGGCCCTAGGGTCTGGGCCCTGGGCCTTGGGGTCTGGGCCTTGGGGTCTGGGCCCTAGGGTCTGGGCCCTAGGGTCTGGGCCCTAGGGTCTGGGCCTTGGGGTCTGGGCCATGGGTTTGGGCCATAGGGTCTGGGCCCTGGGTTTGGGTCTTGGGGTCTGGGCCCTGGGCCTAGGGGTCTGGACCCTGGGCCCTAGGGTCTGGGCCTTGGGGTCTGGGCCTTGGGGTCTGGGCCTAGGGGGTCTGGGCCTAGGGGTCTGGGCCCTGGGCCCTAGGGTCTGGGCCTTGGGGTCTGGGCCATGGGTTTGGGCCATAGGGTCTGGGCCCTGGGTTTGGGTCTTGGGGTCTGGGCCTAGGGGTCTGGACCCTGGGCCCTAGGGTCTGGGCCCTGGGCCTTGGGGTCTGGGCTTTGGGGTCTGGGCCTTGGGGTCTGGGCCATGGGTTTGGGCCATAGGGTCTGGGTCTTGGGGTCTGGGCCCTGGGCCTAGGGGTCTGGACCCTGGGCCCTAGGGTCTGGGCCTTGGGGTCTGGGCCTAGGGGTCTGGGCCTAGGGGTCTGGGCCATGGGTTTGGGCCTAGGGGTCTGGGCCTAAGGGTCTGGGCCCTGGGCCCTAGGGTCTGGGCCTTGGGGTCTGGGCCCTGGGTTTGGGCCATAGGGTCTGGGCCCTGGGTTTGAGTCTTGGGGTCTGGGCCTAGGGGTCTGGACCCTGGGCCCTAGGGTCTGGGCCCTGGGCCTTGGGCCCTGGGCCTTGGGGTCTGGGCCTAGGGGTCTGGGCCTAAGGGTCTGGGCCCTAGGGTCTGGGCCTTGGGGTCTGGGCCATGGGTTTGGGCCATAGGGTCTGGGCCCTGGGTTTGGGTCTTGGGGTCTGGGCCCTGGGCCTAGGGGTCTGGACCCTGGGCCCTAGGGTCTGGGCCTTGGGGTCTGGGCCTAGGGGTCTGGGCCCTAGGGTCTGGGCCATGGGTTTGGGCCTAGGGGTCTGGGCCCTGGGTTTGGGTCTTGGGGTCTGGGCCCTGGGCCTAGGGGTCTGGACCCTGGGCCCTAGGGTCTGGGCCCTGGGGTCTGGGCCCTGGGTCTGGGCCTTGGGGTCTGGGCCTAGAGGTCTGGGTCTGGGCCCTGGGTCTGGGCCTAGGGGTCTGGGCCTAGGGGTCTGGGCCTAGAGGTCTGGGTCCTGGGTCTGAGCCTAGAGGTCTGGGCCTAGGGGTCTGGGTCCTGGGCCTTGGGGTCTGGGCTCTGGGTCTTAGGGTCTGGGCCCTGGCTCACCACTCGCTGTCTTCTATCTTCTTTTCTTCACCTTTTCTTCACCTTTTCTTCAATCTTCTTCTCTTCTTTTCTTCTGATCTTCCTGGTCCCTCCAGCTCCGGCGCGCAGTTTCACTGAGTGGAGGGGCGGAGCCAAAGCAACGTGCTTGGGAGGCCCCTCACACACTGCTTGGCCCCGCCCAGCCAGGAAGTGAAGCTGCCAGGAGCCGGAGGAGACACAGTGTCTCAGTCTCCTCCGGCTCCTGCAGCAGCAGCGGGGACACAGCTCCGGATTCGGACTCATCGAGTCCGATACCGGAGCTGTTAAAGGGCGACGCCGCTGCTGCCGTCGGGGGCCGGGATCCTCCCCCGGGACCCGGCGGCCCGGGCCCCCACCGGGCCCGGGCCCCTTACGGCAGTATGGGCGTAATGCCCTGATGGCGGCCCTGCTCGTTGTGCTTGGGCTCCAAGGAGTGGGACGAGTTAGCCTATTGCGCTCGCTGGGAAGCGGACCTGCAGGAGTCCTTGACAGGGGATGAGATCTGGGAGGCCACGGCGAAGTCATCCATATGTGTTACCCACGAAGAGCAGTCCTTTAAGATGCTATTTCGCTGGTACACAACCCCAGTACTGCTCTGCAGGATGGGGAGGACCACCAGAGACTTATGTTGGCGAAACTGCAGATTACAGGGTACGTTTATACATTTATGTTGGGACTGCCCGAGGGCTCGGGAATACTGGGGTAGGGTGGGTCGTTTACTATCCACTGTATTTCAAAGACCCATCCCAATTGATGACTGGGACTTTTTGCTTTCTCGACCGAAACCGGGACTCACGAACCCCGAGCAGGCTCTGCTCAGATGCATCCTATTGGCCGCTCGTCGATCTCTGGCCTCTCAATGGCTATCGGATGTTATGCCATCAATGACTCTGGTGAAGGCCAAAGTGTCAGATGTGAGGCTTATGGAGGAACTGACAGCGATTGTGCGCCAAACCCTTCCCAAATTCGAGAAAACTTGGCACCTGTGGGATGATTATGTAGAAATGATACGTTGAAATGGTTGTATTTGAAACTTTATTCAGCTTGTTCGACCTGGTGGAACCCCCTTTTTTTTTTTCCCCTCTTCCCCCTTTTCTTGTCCTGTATCCCCCTTTTGTCGTTCTCCTCTTATCCTTGTCTTAGGACGAGGTTATCCCTCGGTAAGTGCCTATCGATGACTGTTTGTTCTTAAGTTATTAGAGGAATTTCTGTAGTACCTAATACTGTTTAAAACCATAAAAAATAAAGAATTAAAAAAAAAAATATTGTTTTGGACCCTGGGCAAACATTTTCTTGGGCCCCCGATAGCCCGCACACCGCATGATTTTTCTCTCCGCCCCCAGCATCCAAAAAACCCCCAAAACAAATACATCATGGACTTTTATCTGTATATATTTACACACATACTATATACATAAACTTACTTGGTGCTAACTTAACCAGAGCTGTTGTAAACTTACCAGAGCCATTATAACCTATGGAGGTTTTAAGTTTACAACTGCTCTGGTTAAGTTACCACCAACATTGTAATATGGCCCATAATGTATAGACTGAACAAAAAGGAAATTCTGCATAACGCATAGCTTTTTCTTTTTACAGTAAGAGCAATAAAGCTGTGGAATTCTCTGCCCGTTGAGGTGGTTGGGTCAGCGTCTGTACAGACTTTCAAACCATGACAGTAATGTGCATTGTGTGGGCATAACATCACAGAGCTCCACAGCAATAAAACTCAGTAATGTGCACTGTGTATGAGCGTATCACAGAGCTCCACAGCAATAAAACTCACAGTAATGTGTGCTCTGTATGAGCGTATCAGAGCTCCACAGCAATAAAACTCACAATAATGTGTGCTCTGTATGAGCGTATCAGAGCTCCACAGCAATAAAACTCACAGTAATGTGCAGTGTGTATCAGAGCTCCACAGAAATAAAACTCACAGTAATGTGTGCTCTGTATGAGCGTATCACAGAGCTCCACAGCAATAAAACTCACAGTAATGTGCAGTCTGTATGAGTGTATCAGAGCTCCACAGCAATAAAACTCACAATAATGTGTGCTCTGTATGAGCGTATCAGAGCTCCACCGCAATAAAACTCACAGTAATGTGCAGTGTGTGTATCACAGAGCTCCACAGCAATAAAACTCACAGTAATGTACAGTGTGGGAGTGCATCAGAGCTCCACAGCAATAAAACGCACAGTAATGTGCAGTGTGTATCAGAGCTCCACAGCAATTAAACTCACAGTAATGTGCAGTGTGTATGAGCGTATCACAGAGCTCCACAGCAATAAAACTGAAAAAAATTATATATTCTAATAATTATATCATTACTAACTTTGAGAATTAATAGATCTCATTAAACAGAAGTATCTGTAAAACAGTTTAATCTTTATTAAATTGTAGAATACAAATGACACCACACTGGTCCTTATGCCTGGTGTCCTTTTCATTCTACATTTAATAATGATTATGCAATTTTATATACTTTCGTCATAATATAGGTATGAATGGCATATTCTAGAGATCAAATAGTTCTCAAATTTAAAGTAGCACGAGAGCACTTTATATCGTGAAGAGTCACAATTATACTGTTTGTATGATCTACTCTTGAAACCTGAGAAATCATAACAATATATTGCGCCGATAGAAACCACCTAAACTTGCCATTTCCACACCTGCACACCCCTCGAGAGTCTGTGCCTTCTATCTATCTGGCAGCACCAATTGAACCAAAACCGTAGAGATTAGGGATGTGCGTTTCGGGTTTCGGAATTTTCACGAAATTTCCCGATTCGTGTTTTCGGATGCGGCCGAATTTCCGAAAAATTTTAGATCCGAAAATTTCAGATCCGAAATGTTTTCCGAGCCGAAACGAAATATTTTCGGATTTTTCGAATGGACTTGAAATGTGTCAAACGAGGAGAACAGATGTTCCGAAAAACTAAAATTTTCCGAAAAACGAAAATTTTGAAAAAACGAAAATTTTCTGAAAAACGAAAATTTTTCGAAAAAACAAAAAGTCGATACAAAAACGGGCAAAATGACACGAAAAATACGAAAAATGGTCGATATTCCGAAAAATGTGCAATTCCGAAAAACGAAAATTTCCGAAATTACGAAAAGTCGATACAAAAACCGAGCACAGTGACACGAAAATACGAAAAATGGTCGATATTCCGAAAAAAAAATGTACCCGAAAAACGGCCCGAACCGATTCGAAACCGGTCGAAACGAGCCGAATCGAAAAGTTTAAAAATCCGAAAAATCGAACCGAATCGAACCGAAAAAAAAAATCGGTGCACAAGCCTAGTAGAGATCAGAGCGCCCCCACTGAACCCACTCCCTCTTACTAACCAGTTCTCAAATTTAGTCTGTATTCCTTGGATTACACATAATATCGTGGTGCCATTAACTATAGATTATCATTTCAAATTTCTAGACTTTTTGGAGGTTCACTGCTTTTTAGTCTTCATTATATTGTTAAAATATATTTATATTCATACTTAAAATTTTATTTTAATTATATTAAAATGATTATTAAACGTTTTTAAAATAATGATAATATATTTATATTTAAATAATTATAAAATGTTGAAAAAAAAATGCATGTGAATCCATGTTTGCCCATTCCATGCAAACTGTGAGAGCTTAGATAAGAACCTGCATTTATTTATACGACAGTAGGAAGCTATAAAATGAAAGTGCAGTATCTGGGGTAGTGAGTGGAGAGGGTTAACTTCCCTTACCCAAAGAAGTTTAAGCTCACTCCCCACATGCTGCTCCCGGAATGCAGCCTGAGGCGCGTTCAGTTGCGGCGCGATGACATCTAATTCAGGCGCCCCCCCTGCATGTGCGGAGGAGGCGCCTGAAAGGGAGGGGGGAGGTCCTTCGGACCTCTCTCCCTCCCGATCCCCGGGGAGCAGGGGGTTAATCCAGGCACCGTTTGGAAGGGCACAGCCTGCCCTTCCAAACGGTGGCTGTCATTAACCCCTGGGGAGCCGGATCACGAATCGGCGCTGAAAAGTGCCGGTTCGTGATCCTTTCCCGGAGCTGGCCGACATCTTGGATGTCGGCCAAGCCTCCGGGAACTCCCCCTGAGGACTGGCGTCATCGTGCATAGCACAATGACGCCAGTCCTGGAGTTAACCCCTAGCTGCCACCAATGGTGGAGATAGGGGGTTCATTGGAACCCCCTATCTCCCGATCCGTGGCAGCTAGGGGTTAATATTTGATATCGTTGGATCGGCCAGAGCATGGCCTTTCCAACGATATCAAACATGATAATGAAAAAAGTTGTAAAAAAATATATATATATTTAAAAAAATTCTAAACAAAAAAAAGTTTTTTGGGGTTTTTGTTTTGTTAATGCAGCAATATTGTTCCCATTTAAATTATAATGTGAGCAATAATGCACTAACGATTTTTGTATGCGGTGCGTTTGTTAAAAATAGCGGCATTTTCCCCCAAAAAAATGTAACGAGTCCCCATTTCTAATTTTTTTAACAAGCGCACCCCATACAAAATATAACCGCAAACGATCGCATGTTAAAATGTGAAAAAAAACACTTTACACATAATAAATTGTTAAATTCAAATTTTATTGCATTTTTTGTTATAATATACAGGACATGACGTATACATATAATAATGACTTATTATGAATCTGTGGAGTCTGCCGGAAAGAACGATATATAATATGTCTGGGTCATATATCAAAATATGGCTACAAAACGCGGTTAAACATGATGAGCGAAACCGGTAAAAATCACCTCAGCACAGAGCTGTGAAAAGCCTCAGCAGCGAAAGGGTTAATATCTCGCTGGACCACGCCTCTGTCGACTTGCTTCGACGGGACTACCCGTTCCGCTACTGCTCCCACCATATGAAGTACTTGGGCGTATGGCTGGCTCCCTCTTCTAGACGAATGTATGACTATAACTTTTTGTCCATTCCAAGTTCCTTTCGGGATGACCTAGCGGACTGGAACAGTAAGATGATTTCTTGGCCGGGCAGGATTGTTGCCCTTAAAATGAACCTCCTACCGCGGCTGCTTTATCTCTTTAGCGCCCTCCCGATCTCGATACTGCTGACATGGGTAAATCCGTGGCTGCCTCCAATTCGGTCCAGAGGCCCGCGTCCGGACCCCGACTCAGTGTCAGTCACTTTACACATTAGGCACATGCGTAAACTAACTTATGGGTTTTCCGCTACTCTCTCGCCACTTTTACCCTTGATCATAACCCGGGGCTTCCGATGTTGCCCTCCTTGCGAGCTCAGTTGTCGGACTCGGGTAGACTTCGAGCTGTTGATCTTCCTCCGGATGGGAACTTAGACCACTTACCACGCTCGGCTTCCGTAGGTCCTCTCTCATCTGGAGTGTTTCAACTTCTTTCAAATTAAATCGTACCTGGAAAGTCTCAACTGCGGCTACAGTCTGAGCCGACCATTATTGCCATTTGAACGTTTCGGCCATCTGGGTTTACTATTAGCCCGTGGGATGTCAACCTTGTACAGCCTGATTGTGGCCTTAGACTCTGAGCCCCCCCCCCTTGTCTCTAGATGGGAACTGGAACTTGGAGTCTCTTTCGCCTCTGATCAGTGGACCAAAACATTCGCCCTGGTCCATAAGGGCAGTGGAGCTACCCGTACACAGGAGACATCTTATAAGGTCCTTTCCTTTTGGTATAGAACCCCTAGTTTCCTTCACCGAATCTACCCGTTGGTCCCTCCAGAATGCTGGAGGTGTGCACGTGACTCGGGTACGATTCTCCATGTTTGGTGGTCTTGCCCCCCTCTGATGGATTTCTGGCGCATGGTCCATGATGCCATTCTTCAGGTCACCGACGTCAATTTGCCGCTTACCCTGGAATGTTTTTTTGCTCTTCCATATGGCACTGCCCCTTAAGGCTCTCAAGCGTTCCGTGTTACTTCTTATGCTTCTTGCGGCCTGTGCTCAGGTGCTTGCCCTTTGGCATACGGATAGGACTCCTACACTGCGAGTGGGTCGGTTGAGTCGAGGACCTTAGAGCCGTGGATTATCTAGATGCTGAGACTCAAGAGTGCTGGCCAATTTTGCGATGAAGTGGTTTCATTGGGAGCGATACACCGCGTCTCTGCGTCTGGAGGAGATCTAACGGCTTAAACTCTAAATAATGGACTGTTGCGTTGGCCTTGCTCTTACCTGCCGGGCTGTCTTTGTTGTCTTGTCCATGTTTTTTTTCTTCTCTCTCTTTCATTCTCGCTTCCCCCTGCTTCTTTCTGTCCTAAGCTCTCAGCATTATTATATATATAGTGCCTGCATATTCCACAGCCCTGAACAATAGGCACAATATAGACAGGGTTACAATACATTGACCACTGATCAACATTTTGACAAACCAGTACAGGAGGAAACGATGGCCCTATTCCCGTGGGAACTCACAATCTAGAATGGTTGGGGGTGGAAACAGGAGGAGGGGACTGCAAGGTGGGAGTGATGGACTGGTTGGGGCAGTGAGGTGTATTAGTGAGTCGGGTGGTAGGCTTCCCTAAATAGGAATGACTTTAGGGCAAAGTCAAACGGTGCATGGGAGAGCGTTCCAGAGGATGAGGCTGCACGTGAGAAATCCTGCAGTCTATCATGGGAAGAGGTGACGCGGGGAGAAGCTAGGCGCAGGTCACTGTTTGATCTTAGGGAGCGGGCTGGGGTGTATTTGGTGATTAGTAAGGACAGGTAGTGGGAGCTGAGTTACTGAGAGCTTTGTAGGTCAGGGTAAGGATTTTTAATTTAATTCTGCAGTGGATGGGGACAGTGAAGGGACTCGCAGAGAAGAGCGTCAGAGATAGTGATACCATCGACCAGGATAGGGAAGTCAGGAGGTGGGGAGGCATTAGAAGGAGGAATTAGTAGGAGCTCAGTCTAGTACAGGTTAATCTTTAGGTGGGGAGAGGCCACCCAGGAGGAGATGCCAGATAAACAGTCGCTGACTTTGGAAAAGACAGGAGGAGAGAGATCAGGGGTAGAGAGGTAGATCTAAGTGTCATCAGCATAAAGGTGGTAATTAAAGCCAAAGCTGTTAGAGAAGAGCAGAGGAGAGGACCTAGGACAGAGCCTTGGGGTGCACCGACTGATAAAGGCATTGAAGACTAGTTACCAGCAAAGGACACAGAGAAGGACCTGTTAGATAAGAGTTAATCCAAGAGTGCAGTGTCACAGAGACCGAAAGAGTTGAGAGTCTGTAGAAGGAGGGTGTAACGTTGGGGGCTTCCAGCCCCTCCGGTGTGCTCGGTGGCAACATGTCTGATGCTGCTCGCTTACCAGCGCCCGGTTTAAATAGAGACAGGCAGGGAGGTGGTTGCTGACCTGGTTTTGTATTACGACATTGTCTTTGATTAACGCTTTCTGTCTATCTAGTATACCTGGCCAATTCTAAGGACCAGACAGTTAGGGATTCTTCTACGGAAAAAAGAAATCTGTATCGATGGCGCCACCTAGAGGAAATAGATGTAAAATGTTCCACAAAACACTATTTGCGTATAAAAAAATTATTTTTTTTCCCTTAAAATGGGAAACAATTCTAGGTTTGAATCAGCAGCTGTCTCTTTCAATAGGTGGTATATCCAAACCCACCGAAGGATAATAAATCAGACAAAAAGAAAAAGATGATCGAGTCAGCGCTTCCTTCAATCAGTGTTTTCTTCTTTTCTGTATACCTTTTAAATAAGCAGAAACGCTGCCATAGCGTAGTAAACTTATTATGTAGCTGGAAATAGTAAAGAAAAGGAACACTCACATTTTATTGTGTCTCAGACACTAGATGCTCCAGGCTACCGGCAAAATTTGGATGGGAATGCCGGATTTCCCCCAGGATTCGTAGTCTTGCCGTTCCAATAATTTCTGGACGCCAAATATTGGTTTTAAAAGCAAAAATTTATTAAAATAAATAAAACAGGAACATGAATATATCACCTAAACGCGTTTCGCGAGAAACCTCACTTCCTCAGTAGGTTTGAGCAAAGTGGGGTTCATTATTAACCATCTGTCTGGCAGAGCGTTGACATGGGCGAATCCTTTATGGGAGGCAGAGAAGCCTATCGTACTGAACTATAAAGAATTCATAGCCGAGTTAAAACGTACGTTTAATCCTACCAGAAAGGCCAAGGTAGCTGGCAAATCCTTGTTCCGCATACGTAAAGGGAACAGGACAGTGTCTGATTATGCAATAGAATTTAAAACGTTGGTTTCTGATGTGAACTGGACTAATGAGGCTCTGGTTCTGGCTTTTATGGAGGGGTTATCAGAGTCATTGATGCATGAGTTGGCTCCTCGTAAATTACCTGAGGTGTTGAATGAACTCAATAGATTATTGTATAGATCTGGATGATCAGATAAGGGACAGAAGAACACCAAGAGAGAAACCTAAGAGACCGTTACCTAGGTTGGCCCCTGTCTTTCAGGCACCACCCAGAGAGTTATCTCCTCCCTCTGAGCCAATGCAACTAGGCCATACTAGGCTAACAGAGGAAGAGAGAACAAGGCGTCTTTGTGAGGGATCGTGCCTTTACTGTGGTGTAAAAGGACATTTACGACTTCAATGTCCTACTCGCCCTAGAATACATGATAGGTCAGAAAACTACCACACCTAAGGCAGCTGAGACAGGCCTTGGGTATGACGTTCAGGTCTCCTGTCAAAGACACTAGACTCGTTACCAGTATCCATAGCTTGGGAGACCAAGACCACACATACTACCGCTCTTGTTGATGTTGAATACGCTTCCTCCATCTCTCTCCCTCTGGTTGTAAGAGAGACACCCTTGTGGAGAGAAAGGAGAATTTGGAGAGGTTTTATCAGACGTTCCTCTTCTCCAGCAGGGTTCTTTTTTGTGTCTAAAAAAGAAAGATTTACGCCCGTGTATTGATTTTTGGAGGTTTAACAAGATCACCATCAAGAATGTGTACCCTATCCCTCTAATATCAGAACTGTTCGACAGGTTAAGGGGATCAGCAGTATACACTAAACTCGATTTAAGAGGGGCTTACAACCTGATACGTATAAAAGATGGGCATGAGTGGAAAACAGCATTTAACACCAGGAGTGGGCATTATGAATGCCTTTCGGTCTCTGTAATGCTCCAGCTGTATTCCAAGATTTCATTAATGATGTGCTCAGATTTTTGCAATCCTTTGTTATCGTATACCTAGACGATATACTAATTTACTCTTCCGATCTTATAACCCACCATGAACATGTCAGACAAGTATTAGCAAAACTACTAGACAATGGTCTTTATTGCAAACTGGAGAAGTGTTTATTCGACATTACTACTGTGAAATTTCTTGGGTACATTATCACTCCAGGTTTTGAGATGGATCCTTCCAAACTCACGGCCATCACAGAATGGCCTCTCCCCCAAGGCCTCAAAGCCATACAGAGGTTTTTGGGGTTTTCCAACTACTATAGGAGATTTATCAAGAATTATTCTGCTGTAGCTTCTCCTATCATTAATATGACACGTAAAGGTCTGAAGAACCAGGTCTGGTCTTTACAATCCAAACAGGCATTCGAAGCTCTCAAACAGGCTTTCATTTCCGCTCCAGTGTTACGGCATCCTGATCCCAGAGTTCCATTTGTTCTCGAGGTTGATGCTTCCGAGATAGGACAGCCCCAATGCCTATCTCAAAGAGAGTCTGCAGGGAAGCCTCTACATCCTTGTGGGTTCTTTTCAAGAATAATTATCACCAGCAGAACGCAATTATGATATCGGTAACAGAGAATTGCTTGCTATTGTGTCTGCCCTGTCAGAGTGGAGACATTTGTTGGAGGGTACTCTTGACCCTTTGTTAATAATTACTGATCATAGGAACCTTACGTACATCGGGGATGCTAAACGTCTGAACTCGAGACAGGCCAGGTGGTCATTACTACTGTCTTGGTTTAATTTTGTGTTGACTTACAGACCAGGTGACCGCAATGTAAAGGCTGATGCCTTATCTCGTCAATATGACCCGTATGAATCAAATACACAAGACCACAATCCTATAGTTCCTCCTGAACGTATTGTGGCTTCCACTGTCTTGTCTGTTTCCCCGCCTTTCCTGGAACGCCTCCAAGCAGCTCAAATGGGGGCTCCACCTAACAAGCCTCCAGATATGTTGTTTGTGCCTGAAAAGGAAAGACAAGAATTACTCATAATGTTTCATGATTCAAAACCAGCAGGTCATCCTGGTATTACTAAGACTCTTACCAGTATCTCCAGACAGTTCTGGTGGCCCACCATGCGACAGGACGTACGTCTGTTTGTTTTGGCTTGTCAAGTCTGTGCCAGAAGCAAAACCAGTAAAACCTTGCCTGTCGGTCTATTGCAGCCTTTACCCATTCCTAAGAGGCCTTGGTCTCATCTATCTTATGGATTTTATTGTGGACTTGTCGAAGTCCAAGGGTCATACTGTGGTTCTGACAGTTGTAGACCGCTTCTCCAAAATGGCTAATTTTGTTCCTTTACCTAAGCTTCCTACAGCCAAAGAACTGGCAGTCGTCTTTGCAAGAGAGATTGTACGAATACATGGGGTTCCGTCTGAAATAGTCTCTGACAGAGGAGCTCAGTTCGTCTCTTGTTTCTGGAGGGATTTCTGTGCGGAGATGGAGGTGCGATTGGCCTCCTCTTCAGCATACCATCCACAAACCAATGGGGCAGCAGAGCGGGCAAATCAGGGTCTCGAGCAGTACATACATTGCTTTACCTCACAACAACAAGACAATTGGTCGGAGTTGTTGCCCTGGGCCGAGTATGCACGTAATAATGCCGTTAACGAGACCACTGGCCACTCTCCTTTTTCTGCTATGTTTTTTTCCCTCCGGCTCTACCGCTTCAGTTTGGTGAACAGGCCATCCCGGCTCTCGATGAACATCTCACACAACTACAAGATATCTGGAGACAGATTCGTGAAAACATGGAGCGCAATGTTGCTGTCCAGAAATGCAAGGCTGACAGGCATAGGTTACAGGCTTCTTCTTACAACGTGGGGGATAGAGTTTGGTTGTCCACTAGGAATGTGAAGTTGTGGGTGCCTTCTATGAAAATGGCACCTCGGCTTATCGGTCCATACAACATAATTCGTCGCGTTAACCCTGTGGCTTATGCTCTTGCACTTCCTAGACATCTTCGCTTGCACAACGTCTTCCACACCTCCCTACTGAAACCTTTGTTGTGTAACAGGTACACGCGGGTCATTCCTCCTCCTGTTCCGGTTGATGGAGAAGCAGAGTATGAGGTTAGGAAAGTTCTGGATTCTAGGCTGTTCAGGGGTGATCTGCAGTACTTGGTCGATTGGGTGGGTTATGGTCCAGAGGACGAGTCCTACATTCCTGCTTCCAACATGTCTGCCTCCCAAGTTTGTCAGGGCGTTCCATGCCTCGCACCCCGGTGGTTGTCCTGCCACTTGTCCTGTTGGTCGTCCGGTGGCCTCCCGTGGAGGGTGGGGTACTGTAACATTGGGTGCTTCCAGTCCCTCCGGTGTGCTCGGCGGCAGCATGTCTGATGCTGCTCGCTTACCAGCGCCCGGTTTAAATAGAGACAGGCAGGGAGGTGATTGCATGAGGAGCGGCTTGAGAGGGGGGCACGGTCTGGTGACGCAGACCTATCAGGAGGAGTCCAGGTCTTTTAAAAACCAACAGTTCCTTCTAAGCAGTGCCAGATCGTGGTTATCCATACCTGAGCTCCCTGTACTTGTATTCTCTCGTGATTGAACCTGTTATTGACCTCTGCTTGTTTTCTGACTATTCTGCCTTCCGTTGCCCTAGACTATTTTCTTGTACTATGCTCCTGCACTGATATCGTCCCAGCTATTCCCTTTGACTATTCTATACTCTGTTTTCCTGATTCTGGCTCGTCTGACTACCCCCGTGTTGCTGACCTGGTTTTGTATTACGACATTGTCTTTGATTAACCCTGTCTGGTCCTTAGTTAGGGATTCTTCTACGGCTACCCTGTTGGTAGCTTTTGGGCTCTGTGGAGTGTTGGGCTTTAAGGACTGCGTGGTGGGATCCGGGAACCGTGACAGAGGGGGTGATCAACGGTGTCAAAAGCAGCAGAGAGGACAAGCAGGATGAGAATAGAATAGAGGTAAACGGAAGCAGGGATACAGGACGATAGTTGAATCGGAGGGAGGGTTCATTTAGTATGGGGGGTAACCTGCGCATGTTTTGAAGGTGGATGGGAAGGAGCCGGTGGGGGGAGAGAAGTTGAAGATGTGTGAGGGAGGAAAGTGGAGGTATTAGATGTGAGGGAATGGAGTCGAACGGGCACCTAGCGAGATGTGAGGAGGACAGTAAAGAATTCACTTCCTCCTCAGTGGCAGGGAGGGCTTCTGGGAGTGGAGGTGGTGGAAACTGGTTTGTGTTGGGATGTTGCTTCGGATAGTGAAAGTTTTATTTAGGAAGTAATCTGCCAGGTCCTGAGCACTAAAGGCAGATGAAGGGGGGGAGGTGCGGGGGTAGAGGAGAGTTTAAAGTGGACCGGAGTTGTTTAGGGTCGAGGACAGCGTAGATCTGAGAGGAGAAAAAGGCTTGTTTGGCCAAGTGAAGGACAGAGTTGTAGGACCACAGAATGACCTTGAAAATTAAAGAAATCTGCTTCAGAGCAGGATTTCCTCCAGGCACGTTCTGCAGTGCGTGAGCATCTTTGCATGTAGCATATCTGAGGTGTGGGTCTGCTGACTTTAGCCATTTATTGCAACACGGGGTTTAGTGGATAACCACCTGAGGGAAGCAGCAACAGAGCAAGCTGGTGTATATACAGGAGTGCAAAGTCCCTGCTTTCTATATCCACACACTGACAAGACTCCAGAGTTCAGGCTTTATTTCAGTCTTATGTCTGCCACGTTTCCAACTGCTCCCCCTGCTCTAAATGATTTTGCACGTGGAGCCCAAAGGATCACAGGAATAGAAGTTCCTCAAGGAGCAACTAGTTAACTTTGTGTCAAATCCTACTGTAGCAAGACTCTGGAATCATTCTTCAATTAGGCTGGCCGTCCACTGGGTCCGTAGTCAAAAGACCAACTTGTTGTTGTCTGTAGGCAGGTGACCATCGGCTGACCAGGATCATCCACTGGAAACATCCGGACAGGCCACCGAATGAGGGGTAAAACAACAAAAAACACACCCCATTTTCCTGGTGCTGAAACGGAGATTGAGCACCAGCGAACGCAGAAAAAGACCAAATGTTGCAGGGGGAATCCCTCCACCCCTGTTGCTGAACTAGGTTTTAGCACCAAGGACAGCACCGCTCAACGCTGCCGGACTAAAGTAAAACAAAAAACACACGCCATATTTGGCCTGGGGAATAATAAAGCAGTCTTAAATATTTATTTCCCTGCCTCGGCAGTTTAACTATATGATTCATCTTTTTTTCCATGTAACTTGTACCAGATCATCCGATTACGTCTGACAAATCCTATATTGAAATGGGAAAGATCGCGTATCTGTGGTCGCAATAAATTGCCTGAAGTCATCTGATGCAAGTCGGAGCCAGTGGAAGAGGGCTGATTCACCTCCACCTGTTGTGGAATTGGTCGGATGACGACAGACGATATCGCATGAACGCCCCATTGCAAGATTACGGACCCAGTGGACGGCCAGCCTTACAGTTATTGACACAGACTAACTTCCAAATACACAAATGAGAAAGCAGTCTAAACCATGGGATATGACGCGAATGGTCCGCTTTGAGAAGCTTGTCCCAAGCCCACCAGGAGAAACCCCAGAATGAAACTTAACCTGTGGCTGTGCCTCCATTTAAAAGTCGTATCAGCCCTTTATTATGCCATAAATATATAGGGCCTTGTAATACAAAGAACCCCTAAGAGGAGGAGAGTGGTGAAGCCATTCTGTAGACTTATGGCATGCGTTAAGCTCGTCACGGATAAATCAAATGAGAGTTAGTGGGGTTTATAGAGGTGCTAAAGTACTTTTAGTTTAATATGCATTTTCTACAGGGAGAATTTGCTTACTGAAACAAAAGTAATCTTTAAAAAATAAAAAAAAATGTACACACCCACAATGGGAGGAAAAAAAAAATACCAAAAAAAAAAAAAAACACAATTATCTACACTCCTTATTCACGTTGCTGCAGGTGGGGCTTTTGGGTCAGCAGAAAAAAAGAATCACGCGAAGCTCCCCATTTTGAAAACCTAGTCAGGAAGTCTTTTCTCCCTTCAGTCCACAAAAAGGATTTTGAGCAAGGTATAATCTGAGATCACGCTGGGAAAGAGGTGAATCCAAGGGCATGGAGACAAGTCACGCAGGTGTGAACGCGAGGATGCCTTTTTCGTGGTAGCTCCAGGTTTGCTAAGCATACGAGCACTGCCAGGTTATCATTTCACAAGCGGCCGTGTTTTGTCATCGTCACTGCACTGATGGGCTTTGTATTTTTTCACCTCTGCCATATACTGTGCCCAGGCTCCACCTCTGGTTGACAATACCTGAAATAAAAAAAAGAAAGTTTAGGCCAACTACGTATTTTGAAAGGGATTTCACTCTCAGGGATCAAGTTTTTAAAAAGTTAAATTACACAATGCAGCTGCAAAAACCTAGTAAAAGGTTAACTATAGATATGGTTTCAGAGGCCCGTTCTGTATACCCAGTTAATGTAACCCCTTCCTTCACCAACAAAAGGTTTTTCCCATATAACCGTCAGGAATCAATTTTTAAACCGAAAAAAAAAAAAAACCTTTAAAAATTACCCCTTAACCCTAAAACCGCCACACACAGGGTAAAAGCACTGTAGTATCAATACAGTGCATTTGCAGCTGTGTGCACTATTATTATTCTTTATCTGTATTGCTCCAACACATGCTAGATCGTGGTACAGGGGTAACAATATATATTGTAATTGGACAAGAGGTAAGGAGCTCCCTCTGCTGGCATGTGTCAGTAACGAGTTATAAAGCAGGCATGGATGCAAAGTCTCTTTCAGACACAGAAGTCTCCGCACATTGATGGTCATGTCCAACGAACTGGAACTTTAGGAACCTATTCTGGAGCTCATGTGCAGACAAACCTGGTTACCATTTATTTGTATATACAGTATACATACATACACACTTTTCTCTCACCTCGTCGCCGTCATTCTTTGGCTTCTTGGCTACAATGCCTGTCTTCAGGGCCAGCTTCGCCCCTCCTCTACGCTTGCCCACCTGGGGGTGGAAGGAACAGAAGACTGCAACCGTTATACGAGCCCATGCAGCCTCTTTGAGTCCCTCTATGCAGCAGAATATAAGGAAGGCCTGTGTTAGTCAGGCGCAACAATCTCTACCAGCAGATCATCTCCACATTCCCTAAAACAGACTCCGCTAGCACAGAAACAACAGGGAACATAAATAGCTTTTAAATTACATCACAGCATCCTGCACACAGGTCTGTGACAGCTCACATCTGGCAGATACAGTCACCTAAGCGCCCCGCCTAATCAAGACAAATGGGCGAGAATCAGCAAGAACAAAAGATTTGGAAACATTTTAATTAACGGTTATAACTTTGCACGGCTCCCAAGTGTCCCTGGTTCCTCCCATGTGGAATGTTATTCTATAAACCAGAGATCAGCAACCTTGGCCCCTCCAGATGTTTTATTTGTATGTGCTGCATAATGCCTGTGTATGGCAATTACTGCAACACCTTGTATCTGTATGTGCTGCATAATGCCTGTGTATGTCAATTACAGCAACGCCTTGTATCTGTATGTGCTGCATAATGCCTGTGTATGGCAATTACTGGAACACCTTGTATCTATACTGTATAGGGATTTTTACTCATAACCCCCTGAATCGTATCCCTGTACAGAGGTGAGCAACCGCACAGCTATCCCTAGATGTTGTAATGCAGCAGCACCGTTTTTGCACGTTTCGTTAGTGAGGTTTAGGGCTGCTACTTGCAGCTTCTTCACAGTATTGCAGATGTTGTGAATTCCCACAATGAATTTAGTTTCTCCACAGGGGACACACTAATCCTGCCTTAGATATGAAAATTCTGGGTTTATATAACAATGGTGGCTTTTTAATACATTGAACAAAACAAAAATCGCGTTAACTCGATTTTGCTAGAAAAAGTGTGAAATATGGGGCTTTGTTCCAAAACAAAGATATTGTAAACTTAGCAACTCCATTAACTATAATGGCTCTAGGACGTTTACACTAGGGTTTGAATATGGTCTCTGGCCTAGTTAAAAAAAGGACATTATTGTGTTTCAGTGAATCCATAAATAGGCTCCACTTCCAAACGTCATGGTTTTCTTATTCAGGTGTCAGCAACCTCAGCCAATCTAATGAGCACTTAAGCATAATGGAGGATGAAGCTTCAAAACATCTGGAAGGCAAGAGATACTGCACCACATTGAAGCGTATACCTGCACCACCACTCTCGTCTTCAGGACTTCTCCCAAGCTGCCCCCTTTTTCTGTATCCCCCCCGTCTCTGAAAACATACTACCTTAGAGAAGCCCATCTACTCACTCCACATTTATTGCGCTATCTTCCCACCCAGCTATCATTTACCCTCACCTAGTGTGCCACCCCTCTTAGATTGTAAGCTCTTGAGCAGGGTCCTCTTTCATACACGTTAAACACACAGAACAGTATGTATATTTGTTGTTCTATCTCACCCATTGTACAGCGCTACGGAACTTGTTGGCACTTTATAAAAATACTTGTAACTAAAAATTGTAGGAGTCGGAGCTGCAACCCTAGAAACCAGGTGCTTATATTTTGGCAGCATATGTGTATACGGTCAAAGAATGCAATAAATACCATGGTTGGCGTTTTGAGACATGCACACTAAAAGGGTTAAGGCCGGCTGCACACTAGACGTTTTTTTTAACGCACTAACGCGCGTTAAAAAAAAAATCATCGTACTCGACACTCGTCTACCCCCCCTTGCGTTATCTTCCATAGGAGAATAGCGGAGCACCCGTCGACGCGAATCCTAGCGCATCGCCATTCTAGAACGCTAGGATTCACGTCGACGGGTGCTCCGCTATCCTCCTATGGAAGATAACGCAAGGGGGCGTGGACGAGCGTCGGGTACGATGTTTTTTTTTTTAACGCGCGTTAGTGCGTTAAAAAAAAACGTCTACTCTAGTCTAGTGTGCACCCGGCCTAAGAGTTTTGGTGTTTCAACAAATGCCCAGGTTTCATATAATAGCAGCAGGAGAGGCTGCACCACCAACATTCTCCTACCACAAACTGATTTTTGTATCAAGTGCCAGTGTTTGCAGCCATCTCAATTACATACGTATTCAATGGTGTTTGCTACATTTTGCAAGCATTGCTGCTTTCTGAAGAACACCCCCACCTCAAGAGTATAAAGACCACAGTCTGGCCTCTGCTATCCCTTTACCGTATATGTTAATCTCACATCATCCCTGAAAGCTATGGAAGGCCGCAGACACACGAGCGCATTGAGTGCGTCCATGTGACTCCCTGCGTCCGTTGCAGCTTTCTGATAGTGTAACGCGCGTAATCATATCGTACGTTACACCGGAAGTGCTGAAACTCTCCCCGTGAAATAGCTGTGACAGACTTTCGACGAGCCTAAGGCTAGCGGCACACGAGCGTTTTGAGAGAAAGGAAGGAACGTCCGTGAAAGTGGGCGTTCTTTCCACTCTCTGCGCTCAGCGTACAAAGCGCGATTCTCTTATGGAGAATCGCGCTTTGTATCCTGTCAGCATCCGTTTAGCTTTTTGACGGGGAGGGCTTTTTCACGCCCGGTGGATGGCCTTCCCCGTCAAAAACGCACGGGTGCAGGGAAGTGCGGGCTCACACGAGCCGTAAATACACTTGTGTGCCGGGGGCCTAAAAGCGCAATCCTCAATAGGAGGCTCACACTTTGTAGGGCTGAGCACACTAACAGCACTCAGCGAGGTGGCCATTCAGAGAGCGGACGTTCCTTCCACTCTGACACCCGTCTGGCCACCTCAGCACTGGTCAGCGCTCCAAGGCTCAATCCTCCTATGGAAGACAAAGCTTTGTAGCCCCGCCGGATGCGTGTCGTAGCGTTTCGACGGGGAGGCTTTCAGCAAAGCCGAAGCACGCCCACTGTAGCGCACGCGAATTGTGCATGCACTACAGCGTGTGGCTGGCCCCAGCGAAGCGTCACACCGCTGCCACGGACGCCAGGAGGCACATCTGTACGGGTGCACATAGTGCACTCGTCTGACCCCGGCCTAAAAGGCCATTTTAACATATCAGCACGTAATTTGTTTTTTTAAAAAAAGCAGTTCCCCTATTAAGATCCATTATTTCCTCAAGTCTCAGAGTTGTTCCCAGTTAAATAGTCAGCACTTTATGAAAGTGTCCAGGAAACCACGGCCAATCTGACGACACCTATCCGTGACTGAACTCTGATTCCCATGATGCTCGTCCATGAGAAATCTGGGAAAACTCAACCGGTTGGGGTGGATCGAGGAAGGTTACCAGAACAGCCATGTTTTCATGGACGCATTATGTCGTGCAGAAGGGTGGGCGAAGAAATGTGCTGCCCTGCAGAGGGAGAGCACAGGGGGAAAGTGCTGCCCTGCAACATGTATAATTCATATGCTGCAGGAAGGAAATCAAGGCAGCTCACCTCGGATTCCTCACCTGCAGCGCATGGGTTATACATGCTGCAGGGTGGCATTTTTCACGCACTGCCCATCAGCATGGATACATTATGTGTTTCCAGGAAAACACGGCCGATCAAGGCTAGGTATGGGGCCACTCTATGCTCCACTTCGCGGGGTCCTTACAAAGCCTATTGGCCTCCTCTTCTCGGGCTCCAGGCCTCCCTCTCCGCCCGGCTGGGCCTCCTCGGCTTTACCCGCCACGTTCTGCTCCATCTTTTTCTTGAAGAGCTCCATGAAGCTGCCGTCGTTGGCGAAATGGTTCATCCCCGAGGTGGCCGTCGGCTGGGGGGCCTCTGGCTCGGGTTTGTTGCCCGGGGTGGACGGCGGTTGGAGCGGCGCTGGCCAGCGTGTGACCCTCGCGGGGGGCAAGGGCCGGCTGGGGGCCGCCTTGGTTTCCGGAGAGGCCGCGGGTTGACCAGGCGGCGGCGGTGGGGCCTGATCATCCTCCGAGGCGGCATTCCGCTCTTTCACCCCCACGGGTTTCTTGGGGACTGTCCGTACTGGGGCCTCGGCCGCGTCCTCTCCTTCCTCATCCTCCTCGGCTTCCCGAGGCCGATCCCTCGCCGCCATATCTAGGCCAGGCCTGACTGTCTCTCAAACACAAGGCACCTCCTCCTCTGGGGGAAAATTAAATATTAATTTTTAAGAAAGAAAAAAAGAGGCCTAAAATAAACAATCAACCGGCCCGCGGGCCCCCCTAACAAGGGGGGGAAATGGCGGGAAATTATGATCTGAGGTAAATTAATTTTCCAAGATGGCGGCTGGTCCGTTCACTTCAGGAGGAAGAGCTGGCGGGGGAGCGGACAGGACCGGGTACGTCAGAACGAGGCATACGGCCATTTGGCCAATGGGAACCTGCTCAAGCCAAGACGTCAGATGGTAGGCGGGGCAATGTCTACGAACCAATAGTACAGCGTCGAAAGAGGAACGACAGAATACGCGATTGGTTGCCTCTGCAGCGAATGAGCGTGGAAAGGTTATGTCGTCGACGCAGTCGTGCGGTGTAACTAAGGGGCGTGGCTTGCGCGGAGCAGGATTTCTTGTCAGCCAATTGACAAGGCTCGCGCAGGTTGACGTTGATTGACGCGCGTAGTAGCCAGTGAGCGGTTGGCGTAACGATCACGGCGCCCTATCATTGGCCACGGGGTGGCCGAGGCCTGTTCGGTTCGTCTCGACTTGTGTGTCATCTTGACAGGAGGAGGACGAGGTTGGCCGCAGCGGGTCACGTGACGCTAGTAGAAGATGGCGGCGCCGGTGGACGATGAGTTTGAGGATGCTCCCGACGTGGAACCGCTGGAGCCAACGCTCAGCAACATCGTAGATCAGCGCTCCCTGAGGTGGATCTTCGTGGGAGGGAAAGGAGGCGTGGGAAAGACAACCTGCAGGTGAGCCTGCGAAGAGGCCTGGACCACATGACTTGACGGGGGGGGGGCGCGCTCTAAACCATTCGACACTGGTAACTACGTACAATGAGTGGACGAAACCATTAGGGTAGAGCGGGGATGCAGCATTTTAATGGAGAAAATGCAGGCTTGAAAGCGACAGCAAGCTTTCCTAGAACTACAACTCCCGTGGGGACTTGTCGGCAATCTTCGTGTCAGTGCATCATGGGAGTTGTAGTTCTCCAGCATCTGGCTGCCTTGTAGCCTTGTTTTAAGACCCCATGTATTCTAGAACCAATATTCCCATGGTGCTTTGCCAACCTCACTCAATTCAGTGCGGGCTGGGGGTTTCAGGTCTGTTGTAGCAGTTGGCTGCCCACAGATCTGTCAGTCAAAATGCTGCTGGCAGAGCATATTGAGTAATTTGCTCAGGATCCCAGTGGACCTGCTGCCTGAAGCTTTAACGGTTCCTCTGCCGCTTCCGGTCGAGCTGCACTCCCTGTTACCATGCGGCCCGTGCAGCCGGTTACTGTATGTGTTTCCTGTACTTTGCATAGGAGCTGGTGTGACTGGA
Organism: Leptobrachium leishanense; assembly: GCA_009667805.1. Classification (NCBI taxonomy): domain Eukaryota; kingdom Metazoa; phylum Chordata; class Amphibia; order Anura; family Megophryidae; genus Leptobrachium; species Leptobrachium leishanense. Next base: position 37,133,202 of record CM019065.1, read on the forward strand.
CGGGCCCAGCAATGTAAGCGGCAATGTGTTTCACAGCATTGTATGGGATAGGCTGAGGGGACACCGTCAGGACCAGGCAGACTCTGTTGGGCCGCATCTCAGGGTGGCCCCACTAAGGCTTGGTCAGGCCTGCTCTTTCGGCGGAGGTCCCTCGCCCCACCGAACTTTAACGCTGGTTGCTGTTAACTCAGTTTTGCATTTTATTGCAATGAGAAGCAATATCTTTACATACCACGACACCATATGCATACCTTCTTAAAGCAAGGATAGTGTGCCCCTGTGGAGAAATGAAATCCACTGTCTTCTCTCTCTCCTCTTTGACCTATCCTGCTGTAACAAAAAGTGCAAAACTTTACTGCTGCATTACAGCAGCCAGGGAGAGGGCAGAATACAGGGGGAGCTGTGGGGTCACTCGCTGCTGCACAGGCATACAATTCAGGGGGTTGTGATGTCACGATGTGCGGAAGATGATCTGGGAGGTGAGGAGGACGCTGCAGACAGTGTGTGTGGGCAGGAGATACAGGCTGGCCGGGCGACGCGGGGCTCTGATAGTGTTGGAGGGAGCGGACCGGGCTGGGAAAAGCACGCAGGCCCGGCAACTTGTGGAGAGGCTGAGAGAGCGCGGGCACTGGGCAGAAGGGATGCGCTTCCCAGAAAGAACAACAGAGATTGGAAAACTGATCAGCTCCTACCTGGAGAAGAAAAGTAACATAGAAGATCATACTGTTCATCTCCTATTTTCTGCCAACCGATGGGAACAAGTGTAAGAAGAGTCCCCATGTGCTATATAGCTCATGATGTGATGCATGCTTTGGAATTTTTTGGAGCTTTATAAATACTTGTAACCATAAAAAAAAGGATTCAGGGGGTTATAATGTATTTAAATCCCTGTATAGTACAGATACAAGGTGTTGCTGTAATTGCCATACACAGGCATTATGCGGCACATACAGATACAAGGTGTTGCTGTAATTGCCATACACAGGCATTATGCAGCACATATAGATACAAGGTGTTACTGTAATTGCCATACACAGGCATTATGCGGCACATACAGATACAAGGTGTTGCTGTAATTGCCATACATGGGCATTATGCAGCACATGCAGATAAAAGGTGTTGCTGTAATTGACATACACAGGCATTATGCAGCACATACAGATACAAGGTGTTGCTGTAATTGCCATACACAGGCATTATGCGGCACATACAGATACAAGGTGTTGCTGTAATTGCCATACACGGGCATTATGCAGCACATACAGATACAAGGTGTTGCTGTAATTGCCATACACAGGCATTATGCAGCACATACAGATACAAGGTGTTGCTGTAATTGCCATACACGGGCATTATGCGGCACATACAGATACAAGGTGGTGCTGTAATTGCCATACACAGGCATTATGCAGCACATACAGATATTGCTAATAATCTCATTCTGATCACTACAAAGCCCCATAAGCAGATCTGAATGTTTTATTATCTGTCTGCAGCCAATTTACTGACACAAAGGCCATTTCTGCCTGTATGCTGATCATGCAGACCCCGTGTGACATTGTGCAAGATAAGAGACGCCATCTAGAGTTTAGAACCTTTCACCCCAGCAATATTCAAAAACATTTGCACCGAGGTGCAAGACGGGTGGTCTAGAATTCTATAAATACCGGCATATAGAGATCAAATCTCTATATGCCGGTATTTATATAATTCTAGACCATTTTATTTTTAACTCTTCAATTTGTGTTTATTATCATGTGTAGGTCCTTTGCTTAATAAAGTTAACCGTGCCTACAGCACCTGTGTTGCACCTCCTGTGCAAATAATTTTTTAATATCTGGTCCTTGGGTTAAGCCCTGCTGGCTGCTCTTTGATATTGCCCCGTCTGCCTCTCCCTTTGTTGTTTATTCACCCCAGCAATATGTCTGACGGATAAACCTATACACAAAAAATTAAAAATGAGCAAATTTACATAATTGTTTATAATTTAACCATCTCGGGCAGCAATTTCGAAAATCTCTGTGCAGAATTTGTATTTTACCCTATATTTTTTTCAAATCACACACCATGTTTTAAATGTCATGATTGGTAGAAACCTAGAAAAAAAAAACAGGTTCTTATCTGCCGACATTTTTCTTTCGGCCCATCTAGTCTGCCCAATTACATGGATACTTAACCTGGATTTATCTTTTGTTTAGGATAGCCTTATGCCTATCCCATGCCTGCTTAAATTCAATTACTGTTTTGGCCTCTACCACTTCTACTGGAAGGCTGTTCCATGTATCCACCACCCTCTCAGTAAAATAATGCTTCCTGATGTTACTTTTAAACCTTTGCCCCTCTAATCTAAGACTATGTCCTCTTGTTTTGCTATTTTGTTTCCTTTTAATATACTCCCTTCCTCTACCTTGTGGATTCCCTTTACGTATTTAAATGTTTCTATCATATCTCCTCTGTCTCGTCTTTTTTCCAAGCTGTACATGTTAAGATCATTAAGCCTTTCCTGGTAACTTTTCTCCTTCAAGCCATACACCATTTTAGTAGCCCTTCTCTGAACTCTCTCTAAGATGTCTATATCCTTCTGGAGATACGGTCTCCAGTACTGCACACAGTACTCCAAGTGAGGTCTCACCAGTGCTCTGTACAGTGGCATGAGCACTTCCCTTTTCCTACTGCTAATACCTCTCCCTACACAACCAAGCATTCTGCCAGCATTTCCTGCTGCTCTATTACATTGACTTCTTACCCTTAGATCCTCTGAAATAATAACCCCTAAATCCCAACCCTCAGATGTATCAAATATTCTATATTCAGCCCTTGGGTTTTTACGTCCCAGGTGCATTATCTTGCACTTATCCACATTAAAACTCAATTGCCACAGCTCCCACCATTTTTTTAGTTTACCTAAATCATTTGTCATTTGGCTGATCCCTCCAGGAACGTCAACCCTGTTGCAAATCTTTGTCATCAGCAAAAAGACATACTTTTCCATTAATACCTTCTGCAATATCACTAATAAAAATATTAAAGAGAATGGGTCCAAGTACTGACCCCTGAGGTACCCCACTGGTAACAAGACCTTGTGCCGAATAAACTCCATTTACCACAACCCTCTGTTGTCTGTCACTCAGCCACTGCCTAATCCATTCAACAATATTGGAATCCAAGCTCAAAGATTGCAATTTATTGATAAGCCTTCTATGCGGAACAGTATCAAAAGGCTTACTGAAATCTAAATAAGCAATGTCTACTGCACCACCTATTAGGGATAGACCGATATGGTTTTTTCCAGGCCGATAACCGATATCAGGGGCCGATATTCTGTGCGCTTAAATTTTTGAAAAATAACACAATTTCACACAAATCTGGTATAAAATGAACATGTTTATTCATATTTTAAACATTAAATTAGGGGGTCGACCGACCCTGCATGCAGATCTCGGAGAGAGCAGGGTAAGACCCGGTCACCGGCCTGAAAAAAGAAAAAAAAAAAGGTTTACTGTATATCGCTAGCTGGCTGTGTGTTCCTTTTTAAGTAAATACAACCAGGGTTTGCTGCCGAGTGCTCTGCTCCCTTCACTAGCCCCACACAGTCACGCATTAACCAACCCCACTAGCTGCAGCAGCTCCCCCTCCTTCCTCAGCTCCATCTTTAAAGCCCCGTTGCTCTGTCCACTGACTCCATCCATAATGAGCAGTTACGGCCCGGGACACAGCACTGCAACCCAGAGCTCAGCCTGACCTGAAGCCCCCTTAAACACAGCCCTGCCTGAAGTTCAACCTGCAGCAGGTGAAGAAAAAATGGCCCACAGCTGTGTGTGTGCACTTCAGTCTGCAGTGCACACACACACAGCTGTGGGCCATTTTTTTCTTCACCTGCTGCAGGTTGAACTTCAGGCAGGGCTGTGTTTAAGGGGGCTTCAGGTCAGGCTGAGCTCTGGGTTGCAGTGCTGTGTCCCGGGCCGTAACTGCTCATTATGGATGGAGTCAGTGGACGGAGCAACAGGGCTTTAAAGATGGAGGGGGAGCTGCTGCAGCTAGTGGGGTTGGTTAGTGCGTGACTGTGTGGGGCTAGTGAAGGGAGCAGAGCACTCGGCAGCAAACCCTGGTTGTAATTACTTAAAAAGGAACACACAGCCAGCTAGCGATATACAGTAAACCTTTTTTTTTTTTTTCAGGCCGGTGACCGGGTCTTACCCTGCTCTCTCCGAGATCTGCATGCAGGGTCAGGGTTTCCGGATATGCTCACGCGAGGACCATGTGGTGGGCGGCGTAGCTCCTCATTGGTCGGCTTCTCCTGCAACGGAACAAGAACATCGCATGCGCTTTGCAGTGACCGAGCGCGCTGGGGAGCGGCAAGTAGAAATCGGTAATATCGGGGACTTGAACACCGATAAATTCAAAAAACCCCAAAATCGGACCAAAATATCGGTAGATCCGATAATCGGTCGACCCCTACCACCTATGTCTATTATTTTTGTTACCCAATCAAAAAAATCAATAAGGATTAGTTTGGCATGATCTCCCTGAGGTAAACCCATGTTGTTTCTGATCCTGTAATCTATGTGTTTTTAGATGTTCAACAATCCTTTCCTTTAACATGGTTTCCATTAATTTCCCCACTACTGACGTAAGACTAACTGGCCTATAGTTCCCCGATTCCTCCCTACTACCCTTCTTGTAAATGGGCACAACATTTGCTAATTTCCAGTCTTCTGGGATGACCCCCCCGTTAACAAGGATTGGTTAAATAAATCTGTTAACGGTTTTGCTATTACATCACTGAGCTCTTTTAATAATTTAGGGTGGATCCCATCAGGCCCCATTGACTTATTTGTCTTTACTTTAGACAGCTGCTGTAGAACCTCCTCCTCTGTAAACTCGTATGTAAATGTCTCTTTAATGTTTCCTCCTAACTGAGGTCCCTTTCCTTCCTTTTCTTCTGCAAAGACTGAACAAAAATATTTATTGAGGCAGTCAGCGAGACTTTTATCCTCCTCTACATACCTTCCTTTGTTATTAATCTAACTAATCCTTGTTTTACTTTTCTTTTCTCGTTTATGTATCTAAAAAATGTTTTGTCCCCTTTTTTTACTGACTGAGCTTTTTTCTCTTCTGCGTGTGCTTTGGAAGCTCTTATAAATTGCTTTGCCTCTTTCTGCCTAATCTTATAGGTTTGCCTGAGTTTTTTTTATAATTATTGAATGCTATCTTTTTGTTCTTCACTATTTTGGCCAGTGAAGAGGAATGCCAAGATGGGAGTCGGCGCTGGAGGCGTCACAGAAACCCCCACCTGGTACCCGCTGACATTTCCAGCGCATATCAAAAGTCGTCCATTCAGTGAATTCTAGAAACTGATTTATGTGAAGGGTTAAAGGGCACAGAGTGACCACGTACATGCCACCATACTAGCACAGCGTCTAGTGGTTTGCATTGAACGAGAGGACAGACAGCTCCACAAAATCGTTGTATTCTACACTTAAAGCATCCGGATCCTGAATGTGTCGCTCAGGGCCAGCCATTGATCTACAGACATAAACATGAGGTCGCGTGGTAGCTGCCGCCGCTGCATTCGGGGACCTTGTCACTAGTTGCATCAATCATTTTATCATTATCCTCTTCCTAGTTGTGGAGTATTAACCCCTTCATTACCAAGTGAAATTTCCATTTCGCACAGTAAGGATATACAGAGGTGTCGCGCTTTACATGTATCCTATAGGTAAGCCCTGTTTGACAGGAGGAGGGCTCCCTCTGCTGACCAAAAAGTGCTACTACAATTACATTACAACCTGGGCTCTGCTTTCCCGTGAAGGAAAAAAACTCAATTCAATTCAAATTCAAAATCTCAAAGCTTTTCAAACAATTTCAACACTCTGGCTGTCATGTCTGAGGTGCTGAAACATTTAGGCTAGGGTCAGACGAAAGCAGTTTTAACGTGCGTTTAGACGCACGAAATCACGGCCGTGCTAGCAGCAAATGACGTCCAATGCCGGGGAACATACGACGACGGCCGCACGAAAGTTCGTCCGTGCAACGCAAGTGGCAAACGAACGCATTTTTTCTAGAACGTCAAACCTCTAGTACGGACGTACAGAGTGCGCTGCATCCGCTAGAGGCGTGTGTGCGTGATTGGGAGACGTCAGACGCTGCTAATGTCCGGCCAACATAACGTCCAGACACAAAAAGTGTTTTATTGATGATCCGTACAAAATCACGGATGAAAAGGCGCATCGTATGACCGCTATCACGTATTCCGTGAAAAAATGCGTCCATTCGTTCGAACGCACTTTTTCACAGACAACGCGAAAAATGCGTTAGTCTGACCCTAGCCTTACAGGCATCTTCTGGAGCACATCTGTAAAATTTAAAATTGGTTTGTGAGTGTGACGTGTCATTTGGGAGGTGCAGGCCTCATGTTCTATATTATTCCCCTGCCCTCTCTTAAATTGAAATCACCCTGTGAGGGTGCAGGGTGTTTGTGACGGCTGTGTTTATGTATGAGTAATCGTATGGTCCATGTGTATCTGTTGCTATCTGCTGATATGATTGCTGACTGGGTTATGTTAGCCTATTCCAGCATCCCCTCGCAGGAATGTGTTAAATATCCGTGTAGATGTGAGTTGCCTTTCGTTAATCTGCCTTGTCTGGCAAACACTGCCCCATTATCTGCTTTTTTTTTTTTTTTTGGCTGTAAACCTGTTTACCATCCACGACTGACCTTGTTCTGTCCTAGTGAGATAAACATTGCGTCAATATTTCTGTCTGTACCAGGTCTGATTGTGTCTCACACTTCGAGAAGCATACTGAAGAAACTTCGCAAAATCAGAACATGGGAAACCCACTAACTTTTCTAGGGGCGGGATTATGATGTAGTGCTGTAACATGCCAGGGTGTTTTTATCTATTTGGTCTTGGGTCCCTCCTGGGACTATAAATATTTGACGCAGTAAAGGTGTTTTGTTGTTGTCTTTGTTCTATGAAACCTCACAGATCTACAGTTTTGTCCGATTTCTGGGAGATGCTAGCAAGGCTCTCTACGTGTCCCAGTCCTTAAGCTTCGTCTAAGGACTGGAGAAAGGCACGAGAGCCTGCTGGGGAGAGCACGGGGGTCCAGCAAGGAAGAGGATTAACAGATGTGACCCAGTCGGGGTACTGAGATCTGTTACAGTGAGAAACTCTACTCCTTTGCATTGCTCCAGAATAAGACCAGATCGAGCAGGGCTGTCAAACTCACGCCCCCCCCCCAAGTGTCGAGACTTACAGTTCCCAAAATTCAGCCGTTGTAATAGTCGGCCAGGGGATCATGGGTGTGGATGTTCAGAAACCTCGGAGGGCTGGAGTTGACAGCCCTGTTAAAAAGCGTGCTCGATCTTGGGCTCCTGCTGGAGTTTTTGATCGCGTGTATTCAATCTTCGTAGTGAAGGGGTTAAACCCTCTCCAAGCTGTCTTCAGGGACGTTTTGAGCATTACAAAGCACAGAGTGGCCCCCAGTGCCTCCTGTAAGTCGTCCACGATTATTCCTCGTCCCTGGCTTTATGAACCTATTGTGTGTGTATTTTCTAGATGCCAGCAGCCTATGGGTCCTCCTTGCTCAAACCCCAGACTAATGGGTGTCCAAGAGCTTTATTAACATTTCTGCAGCGCCTTACATAACAAATAATGGTGTTTTTAAACTGGTAAAATTATAAACCGAGGAAACGGACAGGCGGTGCAATCTAGAGCGGGAATCAGCAACTTTGACCCTCTAGATCAGGGGTCAGCAAACTTGGCTCCCTGAGTCAGTCACTCATTAGGCTGACTGAGCCACATGGGAAATGGCTCCCTGATGTTTTGGGAACTACAAGTTTGCTGACCCCCCCGCCCCCGCTCCTAGATCAGCCCTCAAAATTTCCACTCGCCTGCTCGCATTTGGCGAGTGGAAATTATCTGAGGGCGAGTGGGGCGGACTGACCCGTGCTGGTGCCAGGTTCAGTGTGCCGCCGCCTTAATTCACAGCTCCGGTATCGGACTCTTGGAGTCCGAATCCGGAGCTGTCTCTGATCGGCGCTGCCCCCTCCCGCGCGGCCCGTGATGTCCGCGTTTGCGGGTCACCTGCCCACCCATGTGATGCGTCGCACACTCGCAGTGTGTGGTGCATCACATAGGAGGGGTCAGGTGACACGCGGGAGGGGACGGCACCACTGCATCGTGCTGTTCCCAGACTCATGTTATGAGTGTGGGAGGCACGCTGCAGCCAGGGGCGGATCCAGGAGGGAAAATCGCCATCAGCGTTCTTCAGCTGTCCCAAGGAGGCGAGCGGCCGCTGATATGCAGCTTGGCCGCTCGCCTGGGATGAGAACCACCTGACCGGCTGCGCGGCTGGTCAGGTGGTTCCCGGCGAGTGACCAAGCTGCAGATCGGTGGCCGCTCGCCTCCTCGGGACAGCTGAAGAACGTCGGCGGAGGTGTGAGCTGGGGGCCATATACACCCACGTGTGAGCTGGGGGGCCATATACACCCACGTGTGAGCTGGGGGGCCATATACACCCACGTGTGAGCTGGGGGGCCATATACACCCACGTTTGAGCTGGGGGCCATATGTATCTGGATATATGGATCTATGTACATCCGACGATCAAATCAGTACAATATTGTAATCTGTTGTATGTAATAATTGTTGCGCCACTAGGACACCTCCCCCCCCCCTTTTTTCTGCTGATATTTGCACACCCTTCGAGAGTCTGTGTTATCCCCTAGATGGCAGCAAAACCAAATAACCACTCTCTTCTAGATAAGAGCGCCCGCACCGACCCTCCTCTCTCTCTACTGGCCATATATATCTGCCTGCGCCAATGTAAGGGGACCTGTGCCAATGTAATTAACATTAATTGTTAATGTTTTTTAACTGTCATTTTGTAAGATATTTTAAGAGGGCGTGTTTAGGGGAGGAGTTAATGGCGGGGTTAAGGGCAGGGGTTAGGTGGGGCAACTGGTGGCGAGTAACTCTAAATGTCTGGCTAGTAGCTTGGGACTTGAAATTTTGAGCCCTGTCCTAGATGTTCCTGAACGTCAACTCCCTTGACCACTCAAGTTTCCTGAGCATCATGGGAAATGTAGTTTCAATTGATCTGAAGGGCCAAGCTTGTCGATCTCTGCTCTGGTAGAGAAGAGTGTTTTCTACTCTGGTCACCATAACACATCCTGACCCTGTTCATCACATCACGTGGTCTCTGTTTGAAGGTGATGGGATCCCTAACGTTCTGCTCTCTCTCTCTTTCGCAGTTGCAGTCTCGCTGTGCAGCTGTCTCGGATACGGGAGAGCGTGCTCATCATCTCCACGGACCCCGCTCACAATATTTCCGATGCCTTTGACCAGAAGTTCTCCAAGGTCCCCACCAAAGTACGAGGATACGACAACCTCTTTGCTATGGTGAGTTGATCCTGGTGAACCAACGCGTTGACATAAGGTCCTACCGCGTGGAGCTCGCCGCGGTGCTGACCGCCGTTTTGCTTTTGCACGGTCTATGTGGTCCAACCCCAACAGTGATATGATGTCACTTTCTTGGATTGCAGGAGATTGACCCGAGTCTCGGGGTGGCAGAGCTTCCCGACGAGATATTCGAGGAGGACAACATGCTGAGCATGGGCAAAAAGATGATGCAGGAGGCCATGAGTGCATTCCCCGGGATCGATGAGGCCATGAGCTACGCGGAGGTGATGAGGTAAGCCCAGGCAGGAATGGAGGCCGAGGATCGCACAAACCTTGTCACTCCAGATTTCGTAACCAGCCTGACTGAGCATCCAGTGGCCAGAGGATCATGGGAGTTGTAGTCCTGCAGGGCTGGAGTCTAATCTCTCTGAATTGATCCTTTTGTTGGCTTTATTTATTTTTTTGGACACTGCATTTATGTAAACACTCAGGGGTCTGTTTACAAAGACCCCAACTTAAGCGATTTCTGTTTCGTTGAAACCTTGAATTCGCTATTTATTGAATGTTCAGCGTGCTGAGTCGCCGGAGCAGTTATCAGAGGTCAGCAAAAAGCGACGGATTAGCCTCAGAGAATTCCAGAAAAGTGAGGGGGGGAGGGATAAATAATATAGGAAGTCTCCCAATAGGAGGTTAAATCCATATAAAGGCAGTAAAATGTGTATAAATAATTAATAAATAAAATAAAAAAAATCCTTTTTAGAAAATAATAAAATGGTCTGAGAAAAATTTAATGACGTCTTTTAAAAAATATACAGGAATAAAAAAGTTTTTGTAGAAAATTTCATAAATGGTCTTAAAGATATTACATTGAAGCCTATTGGATTTTCCTGTTTTCAAACCCGTCGAATCGAAACCCTGAAAATAAGGCCGTTTTTACAGCAATCTCGGTGTATTTCAGCGTTTTGAATAGACGTATCAATGGTTCTCAGTGGGACAACTTTGGCAGTGGTGAAATGCACCGTAATACGCTGTCGCCTTTTTATTTGCTGAACTGACAGCTTTGTGAATACAGATTGCATTTACGGTGAGATTAGGCGGCAGATTTGAACGTTGGGTGGATAACCCTCAAATTTTTGTTTTTAGAACCATCCATCCCACATCAATTTCTATGTCCACTATAGGTCACCCTACTTTCCTGTATTGAGAGTGTGTGTGTGTTTTTGTTTGTTTGTTACGGGTGAGGTTTGGTAATGTTAGCTTTGCCCGGATTAGCCAAAACTGCTGGGTAAAGCTGCAAAGATAATGTTATTTTTGGGCTTTACCTGGGTAACGTGCAGACAGGGATATAATGTATATCTGTCCTAGGGCCAGACATGTATCACGTGGACAGAAGATACATTCCGGGGGTTTCAATACATATATACATTTTATAAACAGGATTTCTAGGTATAGATATTTATTTATAGTGCAGGTGCTGAATGCATTGTATGTGTGTCGTGGGATGCTTGACGATGGGTATCCTGGGTGCTGTTGGTGGTGATCAGGCTGTAGGGTGATGAGCCGTGCATGTGTTGTAATATCCCACGCATTTCTTGCCTCCTGCAGGTTGGTAAAAGGCATGAACTTCTCGGTGGTGGTGTTCGATACGGCTCCCACTGGACACACACTGCGACTCCTCAACTTCCCAACCATCGTAGAGCGAGGCCTCGGACGACTTATGCAAATCAAGAATCAGATCAGCCCCTTCATATCACAGGTGAGACCCGGGCCTTTCCGTGTCCCCGTCATCCTCAGTGTGATGGAAGCTGAGCATTGTCGTCCGTGTCACCCATTTTTTAGATGTGTAACATGCTGGGTCTTGGAGACATGAACGCTGATCAGCTGGCCTCCAAGCTAGAGGAGACCCTCCCCGTCATCCGATCGGTCAGCGAGCAGTTCAAGGATCCGGTAAGGGATTTCTGGCCAGCTCTGCATGGGGGGGGGGTTTGGGTTTGTCTGTTTCATCAAAGCACAACCGTGCAGCGCTGCGCCGGGTGAGGATCGAGGACCTGCCCTAATCCCAAAGATATGACAACACTGACAGTGCAAATTTAATTTGTGCCACAAATACATAATTTCCCCCCCCCTTTTTTTTATTTTTATTTTTTTATTTTTAACCTCCCTGGCGGTCTAATTTTTTCAAACGTTCGTGTCTAACAGCGTCTCATTTTCTGTAAAAAAAATAAATAAAAAAAAAATTGTTTTTGTACATAGTTAGCCTGTAATAATTAGGAATCACACACTGAAATCCGTGCAATAAAGAGTCCTTACTGGTAAAATCCTTTTTATAAATAAATTTCAAAAAAATAGTAAATACACGGAGTCCGATAAAGTTTGAAACACGACATAATAATTTATTATCCCAAAAATAATTATCCAAAATAATGCAAATAAATTATATTCAATAAAATACAACAAAAAACACTGAAATCTGTCTGAAAACAAGGGTGAGCCAATGTATGGTCTGTTTCTTATCCTCTAGTGCCACCTAGTGGCTGTTCATTAACATTGCACTTTGGATTACAGTGTTTTATGAATTTCTTTTTCTAAGTTTGCTGCTGGTCCCGCCCCCTGCATCATGTGACTCGCAGGGAGCCTTACCAGGAAGCAGCTCGCCACGATCACACTGTGGGGGACAGCGAGGGAGCCAGGAGGAGGTGAGTATGCATCCAGCCCGAGTGTGGCTCGGGGTTACTGTTCGCGGTAGTGAAATTTAACCCCGAGTCACACTCGGGAATACCGCCAGGGAGGTTAAAGGGCCGCTACCACCAAAAAGTCCGTATTGTGTTTTTGATGTTTAAGATATTTTCCTGTGTGTCACTGGGTGCATCCATTGTGGGATATTTTGTGCTTTAAACTGCCCCCCGCCCCCCCCCCCGTATCTTTCCTTCATTTACTCCTCACTGTGTGGCTTTGGCCATAGAATGGAGTGACTAGGTCAGTCACTGACTCTCATCATTGTATTGTGTGGGATGTATTCAAAGGATTGGATTAACCTGTCGGATTGAAACACTGAATCATGGAATTTCGGCACAATGTGGCACTCTTTGAATAGACACCTTAGTTCCCTATGGGACAATTTTGGTGCTGCCAAACTTTGGCAAATTGCACCATATTTCGCTGTCAATTCGCCTGTATCTGGTGAAATTCACCGTTTGGGGCCAATTTGGAGGTTGGTGAATAACTCCGTTACCGTTGAGTTGTCTTCTCCTCCCGGTTCCGGTGCTGCATACAGGAAGTACCGTCCAATCAGAGCGTTCTCATAGGGAAGCTCCATTCTGTTTTGTTTGGCCTCGATTTGCTCCGTTCCCCTTTTGTGGGTTTTGTAGAAACGTGTTTCATTCACACGAACTGTATTCCTGAGATGATGGTGATGGGAAAGTGACAGGTGGCTGTCGGTGACCCCTGTTCTCTCAATCTACAGGAGCAGACCACGTTTATCTGCGTGTGCATCGCCGAATTCCTGTCGCTGTATGAGACTGAGCGTCTGATCCAGGAGCTGGCAAAGTGTAAAATAGACACGCACAACATAATCGTCAACCAGCTGGTGTTTCCTGAGCCCGAGAAGCCGTGCCGGATGTGCGAGGCCCGACACAAGATCCAGTCCAAATATCTCGACCAGGTACGTCTTGCTACATCTCCCATGATGCTCGGCCAATCATTAGGTCAAGAGAACCTGGTAGTGCATGTTATTCCGAAACATCTGTGAGGTTGAGCACCCCTGGCCTAGACTATGCTGAGCTGCAGCGTATGGGTATGAAGGGGTTAAGGTTACCCGGCTCCTGAATTTACTAACTCTCTACAAGAGCCCCAAGTCACAACAAAGTCACACTGCCAAATATCACACCAAGCCTCCATTTCAGTACATTGACTGCCGCCATCAAGATTATCGAGCAGGCCTAGACCTAAAGCGCCTCCATGTTTTTATTTTTTTTTACTTTGCTATTCTACTTACAATTTGTGTAATAATATGATTAAAGTGACCCGGAATGATCACTTGGCGCCCGAGGTACTTTAATTTCCCTGTTAGGCTGGCCGTCTGCTGGCACGAGTCAGGGGACCGACTTGGTCACCCGACTACAGTCAACGGCATCGGTCGATCAGGGTTGTCCACTGGAAGCGTCTGCAGACGACCCAGATTGGCCAATGGAGAGAAAAAAAAACTGTCTCTGGTGCTGAAACTCAAGTTTCAGCACCAAGGACAGCCTCCAAAAAAAAAAACCCCTTCTCCAGGCTGCAGGGGGAGGGAGGGAGAATTAACCCCCTGTCCCCTGGTGCTGAATAGGTTTCAGCACCAAGGACAGCCTCCAAAAAAAAAAACCCCTTCTCCAGGCTGCAGGGGGAGGGAGGGAGAATTAACCCCCTGTCCCCTGGTGCTGAATAGGTTTCAGCACCAAGGACAGCCTCCAAAAAAAAAACCCCCTTCTCCAGGCTGCTGGGGGAGGGAGGGAGAATTAACCCCCTGTCCCCTGGTGCTGAATAGGTTTCAGCACCAGGGACAGCCTCCAAAAAAAAAATCCCTTCTCCAGGCTGCAGGGGGAGGGAGGGAGAATTAACCCCCGGTCCCCTGGTGCTGAATAGGTTTCAGCAACACCGAGTGCAGCAGGTTCGCTAAGAAAGAAAAGTGTGTGTGTGTGAATATATAATTTTTTTTTTAAAGATTTCGCCCAAGAAAAAAAAAATCCAGAATAACAAAAAAATTTTCCAGAACAAATCAATAAATAAAGAGGCTTTTTGCTGCGGATTAAAAATTTAAACTGTTGAATAAAAACGAAAATATTTTTGAATCCTATGGGCTTTGCTGTTTACATGAAAAAGATGCATTGTATAGTTAAACTCCTACCTGATCGTCCCGGTATCGTCTGAATCCAAAGCCTTTTGAAAGATCATCAGTCTGTTGTCGCAAAAAAATGTCTGAAATCAGAGGCCGAGTATTATTTCACCTGCATGTTGTGGGATCGGTCAGACGATATTGGATGATCGCACTATCACACATACGCTGCCATTGGACGGCCAGCCTTATTCAGCGGTGCCATGTAAAGTACTGCCACGTTTGTTACCCGGGGAAATGTATATGCAGGGCTTTTTTATTTTGTTTCTACACCAAAATAGGTTTTAAAAATCGTCCATGGCCGTCCTTACTGTGATAAACGCTCAGGTGTTTTTTAGGAAAACTGGTTGGATGAATGGAAGCGAGCTTTATGTGTGTACAGTGTTTGAGTCGAGGCATAAAGTGTGTAATTTCTTCCAAAGCAAGTCTGACTGTCCTACCACAAGGTGACACAGACAGGAGGGAGCTCTGGTACATGGAGTCTGTCCGGATAATGATGTTGTCTGGGTGAGTCGGCCGTTCTCATTGCCGTGTCCTGCCGTTTCTCTTTCAGATGGAGGACCTGTATGAGGATTTCCACATAGTGAAGCTTCCTCTTCTCCCACATGAAGTCCGAGGGGCTGAAAATGTCAACACGTTTTCCAACCTCCTCCTCGAGCCCTACACCCCTCCCAGTGGGAAATGAATAGAGGTGTCCGGGGGGGCCGTCATTGTATAAACACTACATCAGCTTCAAGAAGGAGAGCAGGGCCAGGCAGATCCGATTACTCTAAGCGATGAAGTCCCAATCCCTCCAGCCTCCACATCCCTAATCCTTGTCACCCCCGGGTCCATTGGGGGGGGGGTTATTTATTCATTCTGGTATTTGGGGACCTGAGCGCTTGAAGATTCTCACTGATGTTTCTGTTGTCTTATGGTGCCTCTCTCTCTCCCCCACCTGTCTTTTGTCTCCTTTCCATCCGTCTATCATGAATGCAGATTTATAGTTGGCGCCAGCATGTCTATACCAACGAAAAGTAGTTTTAACGCATTTCTGGTCCACTTTTTATCCTCTGGAACCGTATGTAGAGCTAAGAGGACCGGGGCGAGTATTAAAATCTGTTTCTAAAACACGTGTTGTCGTAGGATTACTTGTAACGAGGCGTACGCGCTTTGCTTTTCGCCTGTACATCTCTCATTCTTCCTTGCTAGTTTGAGACGCTCCTGTTTTTCGGTACGGGATTTTGGCACGCGGTAGAGGAAGCCTAAGAAATGCCATCCTATAGAGCAGCGGTTCTCAACCTGTGGACCCTCAGGACACACAATTGTCCTTGGTCATTACGTCGCGACCCAAAAATAATTGACTTTCTGAAACATTAGAATTTATTGTACAATGTATACAATTTTAGAAACAGGGATTCTCTCCAATGAATAGTGCAGTAATCACAGCACTAGTGAAAACGAAAGCAAAAACCCAATCAAATATACTGTAATTGAAACATATGAAATTAATTAAAACTTATGGGAAAACTGGGGAAGCTTCTTGCTCTTAAGTGTCTCAAAAGTCTGGATGATAGTAGGCAAAGTCACTCTAATTTAAATCACTACTGGATAATAAAATATTCTAAAAAGCTTAACAAACTCACCTGCTCTGCGCTCCCCTGACACCCGTCTCTGCCACTGCGCACATTATTTCTTCACAGCAGTGGCACCCTGCCCGCCGTGTGCCTTCGCAGTTTGCGTAGCTGAATGCTATGCTAATCACGTAAGCTCAAGCTGGCCAAGAGATTGAGACGACTGTAACGTGCATCTGGTGCTGCCTACTTCCTGAAGCAACGCTCTTCAGTGCCTCAGAGAGGCACTGAAAGCAATGGAATAGCTTGGACCAATGGGAAAGCACCAGTGGTCCAAGCCATTCAAAAAACCCCTCCGTGGGAGACTGGCATGTCATGTGACTGTCCCAGTCTCGCACAGCCAGTGGGCGTGGGGCTGTGCTCGGGGTGTGTCCTCAGTGTGACTGTAAACTGTGGCGGCACCTCCTCCCTGCAGGTAGAGGGGACAGTGCGCGGCTGAAACTCTGCTGCCTGGAGTGGACAACGCAGATCCTGGGGAGCACTGAGCAGCCAGATCCTGGGGAGCACTGAACCTACGTAACCTGTGTATATCCCTCGTCTGATACTATCCAGCACCTCACCAGCCACTGATCTCACCGCATGTCCCAGGTATGCAGGGGGCCGGGATCAGGAAGCCGTGTGTGATTCTGCTGAGAATTCTCAGTGTATATTCTAGTTTTCTGCAGGGATTATCACATCAGGAGGAAGGCAGGAAAGGAAGAGGAGTGAGAGATTTATAGAGTAAAAAGGGAGAGAGTGAAAGATGGAGAAAGGAGAGAGATGAGGAGAAATGGAGAGTAAGACATACAAGGACCGATGGAAAAATACACAGATGGACAGACAGAATAACAGATATTCAGAAACAAGGATGCGTAAATAGGTAAAAGGACAGACAGGGAAAAACACATATACATAGGGAGCCCCCCTACCCAACAGCCTTTCGCTGAGATGTGCTCAGTGGCTCCTGGTGTTGGCAGCCAGTAGTAGAATGCTCTGGACACCCGTCATCACGTCATTCCCTGTTGGGAGTACGGAGCTGCTGCCAGTTACTGAGTCCCACCCCACACCTTGCCATTACAGATTCCCCCGCCCCCACCACCTTCCCATTACAGATCCCCCCCCCCCAGCCACATTGCCATTACAGAGTATCTCCCCTGATGCAGCGGGTCCCAGGCGGCTCGCGGTGGCTGGACCTGTAGATGAGAGGATGGGTTATCCCTGCTTTCCTCACTAGCAACTGCGCGCTGGGACTTCCTTCAAGCAGGGAAGTTCTGGCACGCGTTTGCTGGTGAGGGTGGCAGAGGTAGCCGCGCCATCTGAGACCTGCTGCTGCAGGTAAGATGCATCAGCAAGTCCCAGGCATTAGAGAGGCCTGAGGGCACTTTCCCCGCGACCCAGTCCACCCCTGGTCGCGACCCACTACTTGAGGAACGACCATCGAGAGCGATGAGGGACTATTTGACCCTTTGTGTCCTTCCTACCATGTTTGACAACATGGACGTAGTGTCTGACCCAGCTCGAAACCACCTGCGGGCTTAGTTTGTACCGCAGCCGGAGTGACATGGAGGTGGCTCGCCCGGCGGGGGCTGCCTGTCCAGCTCTATGGCTAGATACAGGATGAAGTTGACAGCCTTCATTTTCTCTTCTGGTCTCTGACCTGGTCTTACTCCCAGTGATTTTCCCCCCCCCCCCCCCGATGTTGATATTTGACCCCCCCTTTTTTTTTTTTTCCATTTTAAATCTGTCCCCGCCGCCAGCCGTGACTTATTTCTCAGAGACTTCTCCCCGTTTTTTTTGTGACCTCTTCTGCAGATGTTTTTTGTGATACTCTCCGATGACTTTGAGTTTTATTTCTCACTTCCATATGTGAGGTTCCACTTGCTATGGCCCTGTGTGGACATTTTCTTTTATGTCTATGCAAAATTGAAAGAAAAAAGTCCAGACACCCAACCAAAGAGTGTCCAAAACTGTCAATTGATGGAGAAGGTAAGGGATGACCGCAGTTAGATGGACACTATAGGGTTAAAAGGAAGGTGGTTGGTTAAATGTTAGCTCTTCAGGACTCCCCTTTACCGTTTTAACCTATTAATGTGCCAGGTTTCCTTGGTGCTGCGCTGCTCTGATGTTGCAGCCGCTGTTACAAGATGTAACGGTGGTGTGCCAGAGAGGGCAAGGGGCTGGACGCTCGCCTGTGTGTCCAGCAAATGTTATGACTCTTAATGGAAGAGCATAGAGAGCCGTTGTCTAGTCAGGAATGTACAGAACTGTACATTCCTGACCTAAACCCAGGAAAGCTGATCAGCTCACTGACTGGCAACCTCAAGAGAAGGGGCAGAATCTGTTCCATGAAAACAAAGTAAAAATGGAAGAGCATGTTAACCCTAAACCAAGCGCAAATGGTAACCTAACCAGAATCTCTAACCCTAAAAAATAAAGCGCAACTAGTAACCTAACCAGAATATAACGCTAAAACAAGCGCAAATGGTAACCTAACCAGAATCTTGCCCTAAAACAAGCGCAACTAGTAACCTAACCACAATCTCTAACCCTAAAACAAGCGCAACTAGTAACGTAACCAGAATCTCACCTAACCAGAATCTCTAACCCTATATCAAGCGCAACTAGTAACCTAACCAGAATGTAACCTAACCACAATCTCTAACCCTAAAACAAGCGCAACTAGTAACCTAACCAGAATCTCTAACCCTATATCAAGCGCAACTAGTAACCTAACCAGAATCTCTAACCCTAAAACAAGCGCAACTAGTAACCTAACCAGAATCTCTAACCCTATATCAAGCGCAACTAGTAACCTAACCAGAATGTAACCTAACCAGAATCTCTAACCCTATATCAAGCGCAACTAGTAATATAACCTAACCAGAATCTCTAACCCTATATCAAGCGCAACTAGTAACCTAACCAGAATATAACCTAACCAGAATCTCTAACCCTAAAACAAGCGCAACTAGTAACCTAACCAGAATCTCTAACCCTAAAACAAGCGCAACTAGTAACTTAACCAGAATCTCTAACCCTATATCAAGCGCAACTAGTAACCTAACCAGAATATAACCTAACCAGAATCTCTAACCCTAAAACAAGCGCAACTAGTAACCTAACCACAATCTCTAAAGGACAAAGCCTGTATCAATGGCGCCACCTAGAGGAGATGTCAGAAAATCAGTCTTCAGAAGAAATCTTGTGTGTGTGTGTGTTGTGTGTGTGTGTATAAAAAACTGAATCCACAAGGAGAGTTTAAATGGGTCGAATCAGCTGCTGTCTCTTTCGATAGGTGGTATATCCAAACCCACCAGGAGATAATGAATCAGAGAAAAAGACAATGGAGTCAGCGCTTCCTTCAGCCAGTGTATTCTTTCTTTCTGCATATATTGATAAGTTCCTTTTTAAAACAAACAAAAGGCTACCATAGCGTAGTAATCTTGTACACCACAAGAAAAATAGGTATTGCAGCAGAAGAAAGTTAACACTCACATTTCTGTTTGTCTCAGACACTAGATGCTCCAGACAGCCGGCGATATTGAATAGGAACGCTGGATTTCCCACAGTGTTCGCAGCCTTCTCATTCCAGTGAATACTGGATGCCAAGTATTGGTTATAAAGGCAAATTTATTAAAATACATTAAAAAAGGTTACAGGCATGGAACCTAAACGCGTTTCGCGAGTTTACTCGCTTCCTCAGTAGGATATAACCCTAAAACAAGCGCAAATGGTAACCTAACCAGAATCTCTAATCCTAAAACAAGGGCAACTAGTAACCTAACCAGAATCTAACCCTAAAACCAAGCGCAAATGGTAACTTAACTGGAATCTCTAACCCTAAAACAAGCGCAGATGGTAACCTAACCGGAATCTGCTCCAGAACACTGCAGGTAAGGAATCCCAAGAGACCTGCCTTGATTTCCTTCCTGCTGCATATGAATTATACATGTTGCAGGGTAACACTTTTCCTTGGGTTCCCCTCTGCATGAAATAGTTGTGTTTCCAGGAAAACATGGCGGATCTGGCAACCCTAGGTATGAAGATCATTCACAGAGAAATAAGATCACAGTAAGCTTTCGGGAACTGCAGGGTATTGAAATAAAGCTGTAAAAAAAAAAAAAAGTAATAGTAAATCATCTGGGTAGGTCTAACCATACGGTTAGGGTTGGCCATGTTGCCCTGCAAACCATGGCCAATCTGGCAACCCTACATACATCAGATACTTCTACAATATTGTCAAACAAGTACTCGTTGCCAGACAAACACCCTTACAGCACCATATTACTGTATTCAGGCTGAGTCTCTCTAATACTTGAAGATATAAACAAGGGATGAGATGTTTGAGGGATGTAAGAGATTTTAGTTGCAGAGCTCGGACCCTCGAGCAAAGAGAACGGCACAAACTTAAATACAACATACAGATACACAGCAGGGATAGTTATTGTTTCCAAAAACGAAGCTGAGAACACGAAAAGCGCTTTCATTTTCACAAGAGCCAACCCCGCGCTGCGGCTCCACTCTGCTGTGTTTTCATTTTTCCACTTAACTGCCCTTAAACAAAGCACCAGGAGGGGGGCGCCTGACTAATAACAGAGTACAGCCTGAGCCCCTTACATAACCCACCGGAAATCAGCACATCCACATGACGTGGTGGGTCTATCCAGGGGGAAGAATTCACGCTCAGAAATATTTATTAACCTGACCATGTGCTGAATGAAACGGGCCGATCATTATACCAGATCAAACCCTGATTATTACCCTGTGACACATTATTACCCTGTAACATCTTATTACAGTAACCCGGCCCCCGAGCACCTTATTACCCTGTAACATCTTATTACAGTAACCCGGCCCCGAGCGCCTTATTACCCTGTAACATCTTATTACAGTAACCCGGCTCTCGAGCACCTTATTACCCTGTAACATCTTATTACAGTAACCCGGCCCCCGAGCACCTTATTACCCTGTAACATCTTATTACAGTAACCCGGCCCCGAGCGCCTTATTACCCTGTAACATCTTATTACAGTAACCCGGCCCCGAGCGCCTTATTACCCTGTAACATCTTATTACAGTAACCCGGCTCTCGAGCACCTTATTACCCTGTAACATCTTATTACAGTAACCCGGCCCCCGAGCACCTTATTACCCTGTAACATCTTATTACAGTAACCCGGCCCCGAGCGCCTTATTACCCTGTAACATCTTATGACAGTAACCCGGCTCTCGAGCACCTTATTACCCTGTAACATCTTATTACAGTAACCCGGTCCCCGAGCGCCTTATTACCCTGTAACATCTTATGACAGTAACCCGGCTCTCGAGCACCTTATTACCCTGTAACATCTTATGACAGTAACCCGGCTCTCGAGCACCTTATTACCCTGTAACATCTTATTACAGTAACCCGGTCCCCGAGCGCCTTATTACCCTGTAACATCTTATTACAGTAACCCGGCCCCCGAGCACCTTATTACCCTGTAACATCTTATTACAGTAACCCGGCCCCCGAGCACCTTATTACCCTGTAACATCTTATTACAGTAACCCGGCCCCGAGCGCCTTATTACCCTGTAACATCTTATTACAGTAACCCGGCTCCCGAGCGCCTTATTACCCTGTAACATCTTATTACAGTAACCCGGCCCCCGAGCGCCTTATTACCCTGTAACATCTTATTACAGTAACCCGGCCCCCGAGCGCCTTATTACCCTGTAACATCTTATGACAGTAACCTGGCTCTCGAGCACCTTATTATCCTGTAACATCTTATTACAGTAACCCGGCTCTCGAGCACCTTATTACCCTGTAACATCTTATTACAGTAACCCGGCTCTCGAGCACCTTATTACCCTGTAACATCTTATTACAGTAACCCGGCTCTCGAGCACCTTATTACCCTGTAACATCTTATTACAGTAACCCGGCCCCCGAGCGCCTTATTACCCTGTAACAACTTATTACAGTAACCCGGCCCCCTAGCGCCTTATTACATATTTCCAATTTCCCCTTTTTAGGAAAGGCAAGGCACATATGAGCCTCTAAACCAGGGGTCAGCAACCTTCCTTCACCAGGGGCCCTATTCCAACTGTGGTGTAAACGTGACCAGAGCTACAGTAAACTCCATAGAGTTTTAATTTAAGTTTACATCAGGGTTGGAATTGGGTGCCAGGTAATTTGGAAGTACATTTTCCACGATGCTTAGTCACTATATGGGGTTATTCAGAAAGCACCGAAATTTCACAGAATTTTTCGGTGCAAACATGCAGTAAATTCACTATTCCCCGCAGGGTCCCTGAAGTGTGCCGATTGGTGGAGCCGCTGAAGACCGCCGCCGAACAGACTGCCGAACCCTGCTGAAGACCACCAAACTGACCGCCGAACTGCAAAAATACCCCAAAAAACTGAACTTTGCTATTCTTCTAATAGGTGTTTAAACTAATTAAAATGCATTGAAATGTGTGTAAATAATAATTAAAAAAGGACTATAAAAAAAATAATCAAGAGGTCTGTTACAGAATAAAAAAAATGCCTTTTAAAATAAATTGGGAATAAAAAAGTTTGCTTAAAAAATACAAATCTATTATGGTTAATGCTCTTACATTCTTACTTGCTGTGATATTCCTTACTGTCACTTTGATTTTCCCATGACACCCTCAATTTTGTTGCCTGAATCTGACAAAATAAAAGTAAAAAAAAAAAAATATATAAAAAAATGTTCACAAAAATAAATAAATAAAAGATGACTTGCTGAAAATGAAAAGAATAAACAGTCGAATAAAAAAATAATAAAAACGATAATCTTTTTTACTTCGAATCCTATTTTAAACATGTCGAACTGAATCACCGAAAATCAAGGCATTTCACTGACACTTCAGTGTTCTGTAAACAGATTAATAATTACTTTCTCTATGGGGCAATTTCGCTGTCGCCGAATTGCCGGGAACTGTATTTCGTTGTCAATTCGGCAGTAGTTGATGAATTGATAGTTTAATGAAAACACAAAATTGCACCATATGGTGAAATTCACAGCTAGGTGCAATTCGATGGCAAATTTGTCACCTATTGAGTAACCCCTATAGATTGGTGGAGATCCATGGGAAATGTAGTTTTAAAACATCTGGAGGGCAAAAGCTTCCTGACACCTGGTTAAACTATAACTACGCTTTTAAAGACCACTGGGAGTAAAAATAGCTCTTTTCTAGTTTACATTTTTTATTTGTTTAAATGATCCTGAGAAGTTGTGAAAGCATCCGAAATCTCGGGGAATTCCTTGGTCTCAACAGTCACACCTCCAGGAACATGTCACTAAGATGAAAGTGCATTTATTTGTCCATCAGGGTTATTCAGAGAGAGGTGAAAAGCAGGAGAATGACTGGAGAATTGAAAATTCTAGGTCAAAATAGCCAAACCAGAAAAATTCTCCCATTTATCTCACTTCCCAAATCGGCTATTTGGTCTAGATTGTTCTCTTCTCCTGCCATTCTTCTTGTTTTCACCTCTCTCTGAATAACCCTGTGTGTGCTCCTGTACTAACGTGCCTCCCGGCGTCCGTCGCAGCGTTGTGACGCTTCGACGGGGCTGGGCACACGCTGTAGCGCACGCACGAATTGCGCACGCTGCAGCAGGCGTGCTGCATCTGTTCAGAAAGCCTCCCCGTCGAAGCGCTACGACCTACGTTCGACAGTCCTGCAAAGCGCTATACTCCATAGGAGGATCGAGCCGTGCAGCGCTGGCCGCACTAACTGCGCTCAGCGAGGCGGCCAGACGGGCGTCAGAGTGGAAAGATCGTCCTCTCTCACGGACGTTCCTTCTGCTCTTAAAAACGCTCGCCTGACCCCGGCTGGAAATGCTGGCTGTTTTCCTTATCAGTCCTGTAATATCTCATTACAGTAAAGCTGCTTCCAGGAACCCTGTATAATTTAATTTATAAAGCAATTCTCAACCAAAACCAGTAGCGGTATCGCTCCAGTGGGATTGCTATTGTTCTGCCTGAAGCTAAATACACCTTATCAAAAAGTGCAAATTAATCCTTGTTTCTAGTTAAAACAAAGCTATTTTCACTCTTTGTTTTGCGAGAGAGGATTAAGGCTAGGGTCAAACGAAAGCATTTTTACACGCGAACGTAAAAAAGTGCGTCTGAACGAATTGACGTATTTTTTCACGGAGTGCGCGAAAACGGTCATACGATGCGCATTTTTCGTGCGTGATTTTTTCAGATCGTCAATAAAACTCTTTTTGCGTCTGGACGTTATGTAGGCTGGACATTAGCAGTGTCTGACATCTCCTAATCACGCACACACACATGCCGCTATGCCGCAGCTGCGCACTCTGTACGTCCGTACTAGCGGTTCGGCGTTCTCGAAAAAATGCGTTCGTTTTCCACTTGCGTTGCGCGGCCGGACTTTCGTGCGACCGTACTTCGTATATTGGCCGTCATTGCCCGTCATCTGCTGCTAGTGCGGCCGTAATTATGTGTGCCAGAACGCACGTTAAAAGTGCGCTGGTCTGACCCCAGCCTTAATGTTATGTCAGCAAGGTGTCTGCGGGAGAGAGGTGACAGCAAGGGCAAAACGCGCAGAATATTACACAGATATTATCTAGGGTTGCCAGATCGGCCATGTTTTCCTGGACACACATTACTATTTCGTGCAGAAGGAGAGGACAGGGAAAAGTGCTGCCCTGCAACATGTATAATTCATATGCTGCAGGAAGGAAATCAAGGCAGGTCACCTGAGATACCTTTATCAGGGTTATTCAAAGAGCTCCGAATTGCTGGAGATAGGGAACCGAACAGTGAAATTTAGCGTTCGGTTGCCTTTCCTGGCCATTCGGCTATTCAGAGAGCAGGCAGTTCACCAAATGTTGGCGAATTGCCTGCACATACGGTGCCTGTTCGGTGCCCGTTCGAAGGCAGTGAAATCCCCATAAAAAAGCAATGCTTCGGCTATTCAGAGAAAACAAACCAGCAGTGAAAGGTTCCCGAAATGCCCTGACATTCGGTGGTTTAATTCGACAGGTTTATTCAGGAGAATCCCATAGGCTTCAATGTTAAAAATATTCCCGTTTTAATTCAATATCTAATAAACCGTTCATTATAATATTCTGCAGTAAAGAGTCTCTTTATTTATAGCTTTTTTAGGATCTGTAAGGCTAGGGTCAGACTAACGCATTTTTCGCGTTGTCCGTGACAAAGTGCGTTCGAACGAATGGACGCATTTTTTCACGGAATACGCGATAGCGGTCATACGATGCACATTTCCGTCCGTGATTTTGTACGGATCATCAATAAAACCCTTTTTGCGTCTGGACGTTATGTTGGCCGGACATTAGCAGCGTCTGACGTCTCCCAATCACGCACACACGCCTCTAGCGGACGCAGCGCACTCTGTACGTCAGTACTAGCGGTTCTACGTTCTTGCAAAAATGCGTTCGTTTGCCACTTGCGTTGCGCTGTCGCACTTTTGTGCGGCCGTTCTTCGTATGCTGCCCGGCATTGGACGTAATTTGTTGTTAGCACGGAAGTGATTTAGTGCTGCTAAACGCACGTTAATACTGCGTTAGTCTGACCCTAGCCTTAGGCTAGGGTCAGATGAGCGTGATTTCAACGGACTGTGCACCCGTGCAGTACGGACGTATGTTAGTACGGAAGACACAGTAGTGGCCACACAGTCCGTTTTTTTCACTGACGTTATTTATTGACGGATGTAGGAGAGAAAATAAAATAAAAAGCAAAACTATTTTGTCCGTCAAAAATGCCGGACGTATAAATGCAGTCCGTCTGACCACGTTCATCACTCACACACAAAGCAATGCGGACGTTGCGGACGCAGCGCACTTTGTGCGGCCGTTCTAGGAGTTCTACGTTCTTGCCTAACTTGCGTCCGTTTGCCGCTGCCGTTGTGCGTCCGCAGTTCAGTGCGGACGTACTTCGTGTGTGGGACTCCATTGGCCTTTATGTCATGCTATCACGGACGTACTTTTGTGCGCCATCACGGACGTGAATGCTGCGCTCGTCTGACCGGAGCCTTAGGCATTTTTCGGGATTTTATTGCGAATTTTCTTTTCGGTTTTTTTAAAAGCGTTTTTTCTTTTTTTCTGTAACAGACCTTTTTATTATCATTCATTGGACCTCATATGTAAATTTCAGACATTTTCGTTCTGTGGTTTCTTTGCAAACAGCGTTTCACGTTTCAAACATTCAAGCCTACTGTTTTTTTTTTTCTCACTCCATTCGTCTGCGGTGTCAGCTTTTTCCAGCGGCTGCTCTGCGCTGTGATCGGCGGCTCCTCGGGTTTCTCCGGCGTGTTCGGCGGGGTTAATCCAGATGTTTTTGTGGGTTTCGGTATGCGCTCGCCGGGTTTTGCGGTGAGTGTCCGGCGGGTTTGCGGCGGCTTTTCCCTGCACTACGACGGCCCTGTGGTGCTTGCTGAATACACTGCAGGGTCGCCGAACAAGGGATCGCCAAATCAAGCCGAATTGAAGAGAACGAAAAGTCACCGAACATGCAATGACTTTTCGATTCTCTTTGAATAACCCTGCTTGATTTCTTACCTGCAGCGTTTGGATTCTACATGCTGCGGGGTGGCATTTTTCATCAGCATGAAGAAATTATATGTGTCCAGGAAAACATGGCCAACCTGGCAGCAGAGACCCTATTATTAACCCAGGTCTAGCTAGGACTGACTGATGCAAAATGGCTGAAGACTCCCCACCTGCTACAGTGGAGCCTTGAATGGGTGCTATATGGTTAATGGGGGTGAATAAGATGATGTTTACATTAGGGATGCTCATTTTCAATCACCATTCAAAGGTTTAAATGGAGTCTCATGCAGAGAATCCCTGAGGAATTCCCCCGGCCCCTCCCCCTATTGAGAGCAGGATGAATTAATTGATGGAAATTAGGGAAAAGTGTTTAAAAAGGCAGAATACTTTTGTACTGTGACAAAGTCAAGTAACAATAGAGCTAAATTTCTTGGTTTAAATCCTCTAACATGGCGTATACTCTCTGGAATGCAATGGTGTAAACAGGAAGTTGTCAGCGGCCATTTTGTTTCTACCCAAAGCCAGGCAGTGGTGACGCTAGGCCTCGAATTAGGGTTACCAGATCAGTCATGTATTCCTGGACACATATCACTATTTCATGCAGCTGGAGAGCACATGGAGGGTGCTGCCCTGCAACATATATAATTCATATGCTGCAGGAGGGAAATCTAGCCAGGCCACCTGAGATTTCTGTGTGATTTCCTATCTGCAGCGTATGGATTCTACATACTGCGGGGCTGCATTTTTCATGTGCTGCCCATCAATTCTATGAGTCCAGGAAAACATGGCCGGTCTGGAAACCCAACCCCGATATGCACCTTTGATAAAGACATCATGTTTTTTTTTGCCAAGAGTACCAGGTCTCTAGCATTAATAATAAGAATTCAAGGTTCTTTCATTAAAACCTAGAATTGAAAGATAATCACTTTTTTTTTTAACCCAAGCTGTAATAGTTATTTTTTAGGCTAGGGTCAGACTGAGGCAGTGCGAACGCGCGTTCTGGCGCACATAATCACGGCCGCACTAGCAGCAGATGACGGGCAATGACAGCCAATATACGAAGTACGGTCGCACAAAAGTCCGGCCGCGCAACGCAAGTGGAAAATGAACGCATTTTTTCGAGAACGTTAAACCGCTGGTACTGACGTACAGAGTGCGCTGCGGCCGCATAGCAGCGTGTGTGCGTGATTAGGAGATGTCAGACGCTGCTAGTGTGCGGCCAACATAACGTTCAAACAGCCGGATTTCCCTAGACTTCTTTTCACCCCATCGTCATGAAATACGTCCAGAATTGCGCATCGTCTGACCACTTAAGCGTATTCCGTGAAAAAATGCGTGCGCACGCATCGACGTACATTTTGACGGTGGCCGCAGAAAATGCGCTCATCTGTCCCTAGCCTTAGACTTTTTATCAATTTTGTAAATAAATGTTCCAAAAAGGGATCAATATATTTTTTCCCTGTCCTTCTTAGGCTAGGGTCAGACGAACGCATTTTCGCATTGTCTGTGAAAAAGTGCGTTCGAACGAATGGACGCATTTTTTCACGGAGTACGCGATAGCGGTCATACGATGCGCCTCTTCTTCCGTGATTTTGTACGGATCATCAATAAAACACTTTTTGTGTCTGGACGTTATGTTGGCCGGACATTAGCAGCGTCTGACGTCTCCCAATCACGCACACACGCCTCTAGCGGACGCAGCGCACTCTGTACGTCCGTACTAGAGGTTTGACGTTCTAGAAGAAATGCGTTCGTTTGCCACTTGCGTTGCGCAGACGAACTTTCGTGCGGCCGTACTTCGTGTGTTCCTCGGCATTGGACGTCATTTGCTGCTAGCAAGGCCGTGATTTCGTGCGTCTAAGGCTAGGGTCAGACTGAGGCAGTGCGAACGCGCGTTCTGGCGCACTTAATCACGGCCGCACTAGCAGCAGATGCCGGGCAATGACGGCCAATATACGAAGTACGGTCGCACAAAAGTCCGGCTGCGCAACGCAAGTGGAAAATGAACGCATTTTTTCGAGAACGTTAAACCACTAGTACTGACGTACAGAGTGCGCTGCGTCCGCTAGCGGCGTGTGTGCGTGAATTGGAGACGTCAGACGCTGCTAATGTCCGGCCAACATAACGTCCAGATGCACAAAGTGTTTTATTGAAGATCCGTACAAAATCACGGATGAAACTGCGCATCGTATGACCGCTATTGCGTATTCCGTGAAAAAATACGTCCATTCTTCGAACGCACATTTTCACGGACAACGCGAAAAATGCGTTAGTCTGACCCTAGCCTAAACGCACGTTAAAACTGCGTTCGTCTGAGCCTAGCCTTAGGGAGAGCCTAAAATGTAATGTAAAATAGATTACATATATAGGACTGGCACTGGCAGACCCGCCATGTTTTCCTGGACGCATATAATTTAGGTTGGGGTCAGACGAACGCAGTGCGAACGCGCGTGCAGCCGCACTTTATTACGGCCGTAGTAGCAGCAAAGGACGGCCAATATACGAAGTACGGCCGCACGAAAGTCCGGCCGCGCAACGCAAGCGGCAAACAAACGCATTTTTTCGAGAACATAGAACTGCTAGTACTGACGCACAGAGTGCGCCGCGTCGGCATAGCGGCGTGTGTGCGTGATTAGGAGACGTCAGACGCTGCTCATGTCCGGCCAACATCACATCCATTTGTTTTTAATAGCTCTGTCAAAAATCACGCACGAAAATGCGCATCGTATGACCGCTTTCGCGTCTTCCGTGTAAAAATACGTCAATGCGCTCGGATGCACTTTTTTACGGACGATGCGAAAAATGCATTCGTCTGACCCTAGCCTTAGTTATGCTGATGATGGGCAGCTCATGAAAAATGCAGCACCCACAGTATGTAGAATCCATATGCTGCAGGGAGGAAATCCCGGAGGAATCCCAGATAGGGTTGCCTGATCGGCCGTGTTTTCCTGGACCCATATAATTTATTCATGCTGATGGGCAATGCACAAAAAATGCCACCCCTGCAGCATGTAGAATCCATACACTGCAAGTAAGAAATCAGAGGTATCCCAGCTGACCTGCCTTGATGTCCTGCAGCATATCAATTATACATGTTGCAGGGAAGCACTTTTCCCTGTGCTCTCCCTCTGCACAAAATAATAATATGTGTCCAGGAAAATATGGCTGATCTGGCAACCTTGAACCCAGATGACCTGGCTCAATTTCCCTTCTGCAGCATATGAATTATATATGTTGCAGGGCAGCACCCTCCATGTGCTCTCCATCTGCATGAAATAGTAATATGCGTCCAGGAATACATGGCTGATCTGGTAACCCGAATTATTACATATATTTTTCAGTGTAGGCTTTATTTAAATTTTTTAAAAGCAAGTAGGCAGCAGCTTAATCACAGTATCCACAAAGTACAATAAGATACGCAGACAAGTGTGGTTAATTCTCATATAACTGAATATAGAACTTTCAACATTTCGGTGCTCTCTTGCTCCCCGCACTTCGGCGAGTCCGATTTGCCAACCCTGCGGTGAATTCAGCATTCACCGCAGGGTCCCTGAAGTGCAGGGAACAAGCCGCCGGACACAACAGAAGAACCAACCAATCGATTCGAAAACCCACCGAATCGATTCCAAAAACTGCCGAAAAACAAAGAATTGATCCGAAAAAAAAACTACGACCCGCCGGAGAGAGCTCCGACCAGTCGCTGGAAGAATGGGTAGATTCTGTGGGGAAATTGGCCAGTTTGTTGGTGAATGGGTAGATTATATGGAGGTACAGGGGAAGTTTGTGGGGTGAATGGGCAGTTTGTGGGGTGAATGGGTATTGTTTCATAAATGAGCAGTTTGTGAGGTGAATGGAATGATTCAGAAGGCAATTAGCTAGTTTGTGAGGTGAATGGGTAGATTCTGGGTCAATGTGCAGTTTGTGAGGTGAATGGGTATATTCTGGGTAAAAGGGCAGTTTGTGGGCTGAGTCGGTATAGTCTGGGTAAGGCTGGGGTCAGACCAGCGCACTTTTAACGTGCATTCTGGCGCACATAATTACGGCCGCACTAGCAGCAGATGACGGGCAATGACGGCCAATATACGATGTACGGCTGCACAAAAGTCCGGCCGTGCATCGCAAGTGGAATTTGAACGCATTTTTTTGAGAACGCAGATCCGCTAGTACTGACGTACTGAGTGCGCAGCTGCGGCATAGCGGCGTGTGTGCGTGATTAGGAGATGTCAGACGCCGCTAATGTCCAGCCTACATAACGTCCAGACGCAACAAGCGTTTTATTGACGATCCGTACAAAATCACGCCCGAAAATGCTCGTCGTCTGACCGTTTTTGCGCATTCCGTGAAAAAATACGTCAATGCGTTCGGACGCACTTTTTCACGTTCGCGGGGAAAAATGCTTTCGTCTGACCCTAGCCTTAAAGGGCAGTTCGTGGGGTGAATCGGCATATTCTGGGTCAATGGGCAGTTTGTGAGGTGAATGGGTATATCCTGGGTCAATCAGCAGTTTGTGGGGTGAATGGGTATATCCTAGGTCAATCAGCAGTTTGTGGGGTGAATGGGTATATCCTAGGTCAATCAGCAGTTTGTGGGGTGAATGGGTATATCCTGGGTCAATCAGCAGTTTGTGGGGTGAATGGGTATATCCTGGGTCAATCAGCAGTTTGTGGGGTGAATCGGTATATTCTGGGTCAATGGGCAGTTTGTGGGGTGAATGGAATGATTCGGTAGGCAAATGGACAGTTTATGGGGTGAATGAGCAGATTCCAGAAGTAAATGGGCAGTTTGTGGGGTTAATGGGTAGATTCTGGTGTAAATGGGCAGTTTGTGGGGTTAATGGGTAGATTCTGGTGTAAATGGGCAGTTTGTGAGGTTAATGGGTAGATTCTGGTGTAAATGGGCAGTTTGTGGGGTTAATGGGTAGATTCTGGTGTAAATGGGCAGTTTGTGGGGTTAATGGGTAGATTCTGGTGTAAATGGGCAGTTTGTGGGGTGATTGCTTAGTTTCCTGGGGAGAAGGGCAGTTTGGAGTGAATGGGTGGGTTCTGAATGAAACGGGCAGTGGGGGGGGGGTGGATGGGCACTGGGGAAACCAGGCAATTTCTTGTGGTAAATGGACAGATCTGCCGCCCAAGGATGAAGAGCTCATTTGGTATATAAGCTTCTTGGTTGAATTGGCAGGTTCATGGAGGGGGGGGGGGGTCACTAGTAGGGTTGCCAGGTCGGCCATGTTTTCCTGGACACATATAACTATTTCATGCAGAGGGAGAGCACAGGGGAAAGTGCTGCCCTGCAACATGTATAATTCATATGCTGCAGGAAGGAAATCAAGGCAGGTCACCTCGGATTCCTGTTTGCGTATGGATTCTACATGCTGCGGGGTGGCATTTTTCATGCACTGCCTATCGGCATGAATAAATTATATGTGTCCAGGAAAACATGGCCGACCTGGCGACTCTATTCACTAGGCAAATTCTACGGTATGCCAGAAGAGGGTTGCTGTTGTGGGGTGGGCTTCAATGGAGGGTCCTTGTGCAAACAAGCAGATCACTATAGAGAGCAGGCAGAGCCTCTGCGTGTACCTCACATATCTATCTAGGGGTGTATACCAAGGGCCCACCAAATGAGGGGTTGAGCATCATGGGAGATGTAGTTCCAAAACATCTAGAGGGCCATGGTTGCCACCCCCTGATATATACCATGTCTTTTCGTGGCTGCTCCTATATGTAATTCTTTGATAGGAATTCCGACACATTCCAGGGCGCTGTCCAAAGTCCATGAAGAAGCTGCGGTCCCAAACCACACACACACAGCTACCGATGCGATGACGGATGAGAAAAGGAGCAAAATTCAGACACGGGAAGAGGTAGAGACGTGACAGCATATTATAGCACAGAGATAAAAAATAAACCACACAAACATATCATATAATAAAAGTTTATGGGAATATGTGGAGCGCGGTTCTTAAACGGATACGTATATTTCAGGGATATTCACTAAACCAAGGATCGCGGAGAATCTCCGGGGAATTCCACGGTCGATGCCAAAATAGACTATTGCAATTTTCCGATCGATTCCCAGAAGTTTAGTGAATCACCAAAGTCTCATGAAACCGCAGCACAATTCTGATCATTGGGAGGCTGGGAGGTGCAGGCGTTAGTATCGATCAAGGGAAAACTTCCTTTTTTTGATTTGTTTTAGAGGTTTGCATTGTGTGTAAAGTTTTTCTTCTCTCGCCCCACCATACAGGTCCACCATCCCCCATCACCTGCACAATTGCAAGAAGGGGTAAGATGGGATGTGTGGTGTTTTGGAGGGGAGGAGAGGTGCCTGGGCTGGGATGGGAGGAGAGGTGCCTGGGCTGGGATGGGAGGAGATGTTAGGTTTGTTAGGTTTTTTTTTTTTCTTGGGCACACTCTCCAAAAAGCTGTAGTTTGGTCAGAGAGGACGAGCTGCTGCCTTAGCTGTGACCATTGAAGGTGAGTAATTCCAGGGCACAGGGACATCCTCAATCCCCATCACCAGATCCAAAGTGACCTTGAGTTGATGAGGGGCCACCATGCCCAATGTGCACCCCGTTGCTTTAACTGACGGCGTGCTGTTAACACAGTTTTTATGTTTTTATTCAGACTGTGTGAACATTTTTTTTTAGTCATTTTTGCGTCTTCGTGCACGCATGAGATTATTTTGGGGTTATTTTTTTCACTACCACCTGATGGTAAGATTTTTAAAGGAACTTCATCCAACCCAGCTAATATTTGGTTAATTTACCAAACGACACCCACCGGTGTTCTATCATTTTCTGATGAGCGTTCGCTTGGCTTCAACACAGTATAGATCTGTTTTTGGGGTAACCTGGCGGGTGCCAGGGCCGCTGCCATCATAGATATGGACTCCTCCAAATGACAGGAACATACCATTATTGCAGCACGTGCACGGCGGCTCAGGTTTTATTACAATTCATAAATTGGATGCATGTGCGCATTATTTTTTTCTCCATGTAATTAACTTTATAGATACTTTCAAACATTCCGCTGGATATAGATAGGGTAGTTTTGGTTTGGTTGTGTTTCTTTAGTGCGGTATTTTATTGTGTGTGTGTGTTGCACATGGTTGAGTTGATTTCCCAGTAGTTGTATGGTCTGTCTTGACTCCGACCATGTTATCTGCATTTGGTGATCAACCTTTGTCCACAGCAGCCAGTTGTCCCCACCACCAGAAGAACTTTCTAATTTCAGGAAAATTTTGACGTTCTTCTTTTATTTTCTAATGTGTTTTAGATTATTTGAGGCATTTATTTGTTTGATATCCATTCCTTTTTTCCAACGAAAAATACGCGGGAGACTTAAACCTTTTCGTAGGGTACTGTCCCTTTTTAAGAATGAAGCCTAATATACGATGTGTCTCTAACCCTCACAGACTAAAAGATAATCCCTAAATCTGAAAATGTATTTAATAAAAAAAAAACAGTCTCCATTGGAGACTCGAAAAATCTTGTGCGCCTTATTAGCCTGTAACACCTTATTACAGTAACCCGGCCTCCGAGCACCTTATTACCCTGTAACATCTTATTACAGTAACCTGGCCCCCGAGCGCCTTATTACCCTGTAACATCTTATTACAGTAACCCGCCCCCGAGCGCCTTATTACCCTGTAACATCTTATTACAGTAACCCGGCCCCCGAGCGCCTTATTACCCTGTAACATCTTATTACAGTATCTGAACCCCCGAGCGCCTTATTACCCTGTAACATCTTATTACAGTAACCCGCCCCCGAGCGCCTTATTACCCTGTAACATCTTATTACAGTAACCCGGCCCCCGAGCGCCTTATTACCCTGTAACATCTTATTACAGTAACCCGACCCCCGAGCGCCTTATTACCCTGTAACATCTTATTACAGTAACCCGACCCCCGAGCGCCTTATTACCCTGTAACATCTTATTACAGTAACCCGACCCCCCGAGCGCCTTATTACCCTGTAACATCTTATTACAGTAACCCGACCCCCGAGCGCCTTATTACCCTGTAACATCTTATTACAGTAACCCGACCCCCGAGCGCCTTATTACCCTGTAACATCTTATTACAGTAACCCGACCCCCGAGCGCCTTATTACCCTGTAACATCTTATTACAGTAACCCGACCCCCGAGCGCCTTATTACCCTGTAACATCTTATTACAGTAACCCGGCCTCCGAGCGCCTTATTACCCTGTAACATCTTATTACAGTAACCCGGCCTCCGAGCGCCTTATTACCCTGTAACATCGTATTACAGTAACCCGGCCCCCGAGCGCCTTATTACCCTGTAACACCTTATTACAGTATCCCGGCCCCCGAGTGCCTTATTACCCTGTAACACCTTATTACAGTAAACCGGCCCCCGAGCACCTTATTACCCTGTAACACTTTATTACAGTAACCCGACCCCCAAGCACCTTATTGCCCTGTAACACCTTATTACAGTAACCTGGCCCCCGAGCGCCTTATTACCCTGTAACACCTTATTACAGTAACCCGGCCCCCGAGCGCCTTATTACCCTGTAACATCTTATTACAGTAACCCGGCCCCCGAGCCCCTTATTACCCTGTAACACATTATTACAGTAACCCGGCCCCCGAGCACCTTATTACCCTGTAACATCTTATTACAGTAACCCGACCCCCGAGCGCCTTATTACCCTGTAACATCTTATTACAGTAACCCGGCCCCCGAGCGCCTTATTACCCTGTAACATCTTATTACAGTAACCCGGCCCCCGAGCCCCTTATTACCCTGTAACACATTATTACAGTAACCCGGCCCCCGAGCGCCTTATTACCCTGTAACACCTTATTACTCTAAACTGGCACCTAAGGGGTGTGTGCGTGTGTTTTCCCCAAATTATTTTTATATTTATAATGGTTTTTCATCTACCCTTGTTCTGACTCTTAAACAGAGAAATGACGGTCACATACACAGCCCGGGTGGCAAAGGCCCGTTTTGGAGGATTTTCCAAGCTTCTGCTGCTATGGAGAGGGAGTATATACAAGCTGTTGTACAAGGAATTTCTGGCCTTTTTCTTCATGTATTCAGCTCTCAGCATCACATACAGGTGTGTTTGTGTATATAGATTGGACTGTCTGGGTGAGGAGGTGCAGCAGGGTGGTGTTATGGGCTGATGCTAAAGCTGCTGTCAGACGAGCGTCGTGTTCACGTCCGTGATGGCGCCTAAAAGTATGTCCGTGATAGCATGAAAGAAAGCCCATAGGAGCCCGACACACGAAGTACGTCCGCACTGAACCGTGGATGCACAACGGTTGCGGCAAACGGACGCAAGGCAGGCAAGAACGTACAACCCCTAGAACGGCCGCACAAAGTGCGCTGCGTCCGCAACTCTTTGTGTGTGAGTGATGGAACGTGGTCAGACGGACTGCATTTATACGTCCAGCATTTTTCACGGACAAAATGGTTTTGCTTTTTAATTTATTTTCTCTCCTACATCCGTCAAAATATACGTCAGTGAAAAAACAGACTGTGTGACCACTACTGTGTCTCCTGTACTAACGTACATCCGTACTGCACGGACACACAGTCCGTAGAAATCACGTTCGTCTGACCCTAGCCTAAGTTCCTCAGTGGATGGTGTGTGTGTGTGTGTAATATATATATATAACGAGTCATACAGAGATGATATTTGTCATTTTCTAATATCACAATTTTTTTTTAAAAATTTTTTTTAACCCCCCCCCCCCTTAGGTTTTTTCTGTCAGAAGAACAGAAACGTTGCTTTGAGAAGGTCTCGATCTACTGTAACAACTATGCAAACCTCATACCGGTGTCCTTTGTTCTGGGTGAGAATCAGTACCTGACTTCTTTTTTATCATTTTTTTTTTTTTTTATTATTAATTTTGTGCCACAAAGTACAGCTGAAACCCTGTAATATTTTGTTTTATAAAACTAGCGTTTTTTTAAGGGTTAGAAGGAACAAAAAACTCATTAAAGATTATGACCCTTAATATTTAATATATGGGTAAAAGCTTCTTGATCCAAGGAGAAATCTGACGCCATTCTGGGGTCAAGAAGGAATTTTTTCCCCAGTATGTTGCATATTGGCAAGCATTCAGACTGGGTTTTTTGCCTTCTTTTGGATCAACAGCAGTAGGTGATGTGGGAGAGGCTGAACCCGATGGACGCATGTCTTTTTTCAGCCTATGTAATATTCCTTTTATACTGCAGAAGTGTCCCCGGTCTTGTGTGGGTGATTTTGAATAGGAAATCGTACAGATGTTTGTCGCCTGTTGTTGCTTTGGATGGACACCCAGACATTCCTCCTCCTCCTCCTCATCCTAAAATGCTGTTCTCTGCAATGTGTCCCCCTGGGGTTCTGACCAGTCTTCTGCTCTCTTCAGGTTTTTATGTCACAGTGGTAGTGAATCGGTGGTGGAACCAATACCTTAGCATGCCATTTCCAGACCGCATGATGTGCGCCATCTCCAGCGCCGTGCATGGAAACGACGAAAGGGGTCGACTTTACCGAAGAACTCTAATGCGATACTGCAGCCTGTCTGGGCTTCTCATTCTGCGCTCTGTCAGCACCGCGGCCTTCAAGAGGTTCCCTACCATAGACCATGTTGTGGAAGCTGGTGAGTGGTTCCCTTCGCAGAATGCCTAGACCAGGGGTCCTCAACCTCGGCCCTTCAGATGTTTTGGAATCACATTTCCCCCACAAGTCTTGGCTAGCCTAGAGCTGAGCATCATGGGAAATGTAGTTCGAAAACAGAGGGCCACTTGTTGCTGACCCCTGGTCTAGAGTATTATCTGACAACCTGAACTAGCAATGGAGTTGACTTCTCCCAGCACAGGGTGACACAGACAGGAGGGAGCTCTGGGATATGGAGTCTGTCCCTCCCAGCACAGGGTGACACAGACAGGAGGGAGCTCTGGGATATGGAGTCTGTCCCTCCCAGCACAGGGTGACACAGACAGGAGGGAGCTCTGGGATATGGAGTCTGTCCCTCCCAGCACAGGGTGACGCAGACAGGAGGGAGCTCTGGGATATGGAGTCTGTCCCCCCCAGCACAGGGTGACACAGACAGGAGGGAGCTCTGGGATATGGAGTCTGTCCCTCCCAGCACAGGGTGACACAGACAGGAGGGAGCTCTGGGATATGGAGTCTGTCCCTCCCAGCACAGGGTGACACAGGCAGGAGGGAGCTCTGGGATATGGAGTCTGTCCCTCTCAGCACAGGGTGACACAGACAGGAGGAAGCTCTGGAGGGTTATCGGTTGCTAATGCCTCTTGTTTTTCTTCAGGTTTTATGACTCGCAATGAAAGGAAGAAGTTCGAGAACCTTCGCTCGTCCTATAATAAATATTGGGTGCCGTGCGTGTGGTTTTGTAATCTGGCGACACAAGCGAGAAACGAGGGACGAGTGCACGATGAACACGCGTTCAAAATGCTCATTGATGTAAGTTGTGACTTTGTGGCATGGAATGTATATAACCGCAGTTCGCCGGGTGCAGCCGCAGTGCCCTGCATGGTGTAGATGGGAGTTGTCAGTGGCATGATGCTCTGCTGCTCTTCATCCACGCCAGCATAGTTGCCAACAGTGGGTTAGAGCTTGGTGTCCCGGAGGTTAAATGTGCCCAAACTCTAAGGCTAGAGTCAGACGAACGCATTTTTCACGTCGTCCGTGAAAAAGTGCGTTCGAACGAATGGACGTTTTTTTCACGGAATACGCGATAGCGGTCATACGATGCGCATTTTCGTCGTGTTTTAGTACAGATCCTCAATAAAACCCTTTTTGCATCTGGACGTTATGTTGGCCGGACATTAGCAGTGTCTGACGTCTCCTAATCACGCACACACGCCGCTAGCGGACGCAGCGCACTCTGTACGTCAGTACTAGCGGTATCACGTTCTTGAAAAAATGTGTTTGTTTGCCGCTTGCGTATACTTCGTATATTGCCTGTCATTTGCTGCTACTACAGCCGTAATAAAGTGCGGCTGCACGCGCGTTCGCACTGCGTTCGTCTGACCCTAGCCTTAACTAAACTCATGCCCTGTGACAGATTCTTGGGACAATTAACGTACGGGACACTACGCACAAACCCAGGACTGTACCTGGGACTGTTGGCAGTGGCGTCACTAGGGTTGGTGTCACCCCCCCCGAGTTTTACATCTTTTTTTTTTTTTTTAGTTTTTTTTTTTTTTACTACTTTTACTCCTAAATCTGGTCCCAGCCTTAACGCATTTTTAACGTGCGTTCTGGCGCACTTAATCACGGCCGCACTAGCAGCAAATGACGGGCAATGACGGCCAATATACGAAGTACGGCCGCACGAAAGTCCGGCCGCGCAACTCAAGCGGCAAATAAACACATTTTTTTGAGCAAGCAAAACCGCTAGTACTAACGTACAGAGTGCACTGCGTCTGCATAGCGGCGTGTGTGTGTGATTAGGAGACGTCAGACCCTGCTCGTGTCCGGCCAACATAACGTCCAGACACCCAAAGTTTCCTGGTTTGGATCCGTAACAAATCACGCACGAAAATGCGCATCTTATGACCTTTTTCGTGCATTCCATGAAAAAATACGTCAATGCGTTCGGACGCACTTTTTGACGGTCGCTGCGAATAATGCTTTCGTTAGGCTAGGGTCAAAGTCAGTACTCCCATATAACACTGAATGCTCGCACACGGCGCACATTACTGTGAGGTTTATTGCTGTGCAGCTCTCTCATATGCTCATACACAAATTTTGGCGAACTGACAGCAAGTACGGTGCCTGTTCGAAGGTGGTGAAATCCCCATAGAGAAGTAATGGTTAATCGGTTCAGAGACACCGAACAGCAGAGAAATGTCCTGATGTCCGGTGGTTTTATTCAGGCGAACGAACGCCATAGGTTTCAATGCTAAAAAATTTCCCGTTTTTATCCAATATCTAATGAACCGTTTATTCCTTTTAATCCATACTAAAAAAGACACTTTTTAGTATCTTTTACACCAGTGTTTCCAAACCCTTGTCCTCAGGACCCTCTACCAGGCCAGATTTTGCAAATTACCTTGAGGAAATGCAGACTGTATCCTGCAATCACTGAGCAGCAAATCAGATCACCTGTGCTGTGCTTCAGATATCCTGCAAACCTGGCGAGGCGGAGGGTCCCGAGTTTTATGCATTTTTCCAAAAAAAATTAATTTCCTTTTTTTTTTTCTCTTTTTCTGTAACAGCCCTTTTTATTATCATTCATATGATCTTATGTTAATTTCAGACATTTTTGTGCAGTAGTTTTTTTTGTTTTTTTTAAAACAGCGGGTTTTGAGGTAGCGGGTTTCCGGTGGCTCATTCCCTGCACTTCAGGGACCCTGCGATGAATTCACTGGGGAAATTTGATTCCCCAGAGTGCGGGGAACAGCAGAACACTCAAGTCTGCGTCATTTCGTTACTCTGTGAATATCCCCTTTAGTGGTGTTTTT
Source organism: Leptobrachium leishanense (assembly GCA_009667805.1). Taxonomy (NCBI): domain Eukaryota; kingdom Metazoa; phylum Chordata; class Amphibia; order Anura; family Megophryidae; genus Leptobrachium; species Leptobrachium leishanense. The sequence continues at coordinate 37,173,075 of CM019065.1, forward strand.
TTTATTTTGCTGCCACCTGGAAAGTGCTAGCCTAGGCCTTGCCTACCCAGGACATACTTGAAAATGAGATTTCTCTCATTTTCATCCTTCCTGGTAAAATCTATATATATATATATTTTTGGGGGTGGTGTCACCTGGTGCGGGCCGCACACCCCCCCCCCCTTGTGACACCACTGACTGTTGGCAAGTATGCGCCAGTGATTTTTAGCCACTGTGCTATGGCAGACTGCTGGTCCTCGCCGGTGTGCCGCAGGAATTTACTGTGAAATGGCAGAATGAGGTGTGTAAAAGTGGCGCAAAGAGATGTGTTACTGAAAAGCGCTTTTAGTCGAAACTTAAAATCTTAAGTAAATGAGCAGATGCTGCTGACGGCCTCCGTTATTTATATATATAATTAGTGTGTATTGTTGCAGAAGCCACCTGCACATCATAGCAATTCGATGAATTGCATCCCAGAGCTCCTGTGCCACATTCCCTATATGCAGCAAGGAATTCTGGGTAGGATATGCAAATGACCTCTGTCTCACTTTTATTTATCCTGGATCTGTTATGACACACTGTGGCTTCGTAGCAGAGATGAGGTTTATGCAACTGGTCAAAGCCACTCCTATGACAGCGCTGTTTCAGGTTTATTGAACCCTCATCAGCAGGAGCTAGGCATGATGACCAGTTGCCGTGGATGCTTGGACCATAGGTAAGTAAGTGTCTATAAGGGTTGTGGTGAAGGACTAAAAGTGAGATAAAAAGCCTCCACACTATAATAAGTGTTTATTATTGCAGAAGCCATCTTGCACATCACAGCAATTCAATGAATTGCATCCCAGAGCTCCTGTGCCACATACCCCATATGCAGATTATATATATATATATATAATTTTCACGGTTTAAAACTCTGTTGCTGTATTGCTCAGTTTTGGCCACCAGAGGGAGACAAGTGCAATGTAAACATACTGGACACAATGGGACTACGTTTTCCAGCATGCTTTGGGGCAGAGACAGGAAGTGGGTCGGGATTGAGGAGAGGACATGACATCCGCAGCCTCGTGGAAGGAGAGCCAGTGTGAACCGAGGAGTGAACAGAGTGAGACTGTGAGCGATTGTTACCAGGCCAGAGAGCAGGCGCTGCCTTGCCGACGCTGGGAATCGATTCAGTGACTTGCCAGAGACCTAGTAATCCACCACGGAGAAGTTTTGCACAGACGCAGAGTAGCAGATTGGACCCCGAGTAAGGAGACCGCGATGATCCACAGGGAGTGCAGGCGGTAGGCTGTAGACCTTGTTGTAAAGACGGAGAAGCGGATCTGGATGCACAGAGTCCCAGTGAAATCCAGCAGAGAGACGTCGTTGATCGGGCAGCGGAACAGAGTGTCTGGCGGATTGGTGAGAGGCCTTCCAGGCCACAGTCAAACTATAACGAAGCACGCTGCAGTATTGCTTAAATCTACAGGGCCCCAACGTGAGTAGTCGAAGATTTACTAAATCCTTTCACTGGCCAGTTGAAATCTAGTACCCGGGTACGTACACACACACACACCTTTTTGGGACATAACCTGCATGGGACTTACACTCCAGAAACGAAGGGGTTAAATTTTTATTTTACCGCTGGGCGTTTCTCGCATTACGAAATCCTGTTTTCTATACACCGTGCTTACATTATATATGCCGCTTTATTGAGACCAGTAAAGTATATAATTTAGAAAATCCACAACAGTGCTGGTGTATATTTATTCCCTAGTGCGGAGAGACTAACCCGAGGTTAAATTCAGCGGCTCCTCCGGGAGTGAGCGCTAATATATATGTGTTTTATTATTGAAGAAGCCACCTGCACATCATAGCAATTCGATGAATTGCATCCCAGAGCTCCTGTACCACATTCCCCATATGCAGCAAGGAATTCTGGGTAGGATATGCAAATGACTTCTGTCTCCCTTTTTTTGCATCCTGGATCTGTTATTAAACAGAGCCTAAAATCAATGCTATGACACACTGTAGCTTTGTAGCAGAGATGAGGTTTATGCAACTGGTCAAAACCACTCCTAGGACAGCGCTGTTTCGGGTTTGTTGGACCCTCAGCAGCAGGAGCTAGGCATGATGACCAGTTGCAGTGGATACTTGGGACCCGTAGGGTAAATCAGTATCTACAAAGGTTGTAGTGGAGGACAAAAAGTGAGCTAAAAGGATATGTAGCAATCCGCTTAAACGAAGCGTTTCAGTGCGGGTGCGTCTCAAAAATAAAATACAAACAAAACCACGGAGAGAGCACTCCAGTCAAACACATTCAAAAACCTGCATATGCTTTTAGATTATTTTCGCTCCCCTTTTCTCCCTCACTGCGCGCAGCTCCTCCTCTTTGGACTCCCAAACCCAGATGTCCCTGATGCTTTGTAACGCAATCTATGCAGCTTGCACAGTGGAGGAGCCACACGTTGCACAACGCGATGGGACTTGCGCACTTTACATACAGATTTCGTAGCGCCTGCGCGGAATGAAGGATCGGAGCTGCGCGCATGCACAGATCCAATCCATTGGCTGCTTCTCGCAGACCTCTCGCTACAGCAGGTGGTCTCAGAGAGGTTGACCTGTGTACTGACATCACTAGTGACCGGCAGCCAGGAAATTCAAAATTGGGGTGGAGGATGGGATGAGGGAGATTTCTCTGCTTCATGCAGTTAGGGGGGGGGGTGCACTCACATCCTGACCACTTTATAAATGTAGCGTCCCTTTTAAAACTCATTCCTTGTAAGTGATAAACTATATCCTTATATAAACCTACTGTGGCGCCACAATTGTTTTCTTCGAATCATGTGCGAAGTGATTGAATGGGTTGACCTCGTTTTATATAGGATTTGGTATTTCTTAGGCAGTTCCTAAGTACAGCACAACCACGCAGATTTGATTTGGTTAAAACCTCTTGTCTTTTTAGGAACTGAACACTTTTCGGGGACACTGCGGAATGCTCTTTCACTATGATTGGGTCAGCGTCCCGCTGGTCTATACTCAGGTAACACTCCTCTTAAACCCGTGTAAATGGTTACATATCCGGTGACACTCTGTTCCCTTCCTGTGTGCTTTTGACATTTTTTAAAAAGGATACATTCATAGAATTAATTTAAATTTATTTTACTTTAATCGCTGCCGCGACGTTTAATTTTTTTTTTTTTTATCATCGTCAGGTGGTAACCATTGCAGTTTACAGTTTCTTCCTGACCTGCCTCATCGGACGTCAGTTTCTGGATCCTACAAAGGAGTACGCTGGCCATGACCTGGATCTCTACGTTCCAGTCTTCACCCTGCTGCAGTTCTTCTTCTATGCCGGTTGGCTCAAGGTAAGAATACAGCGAGATGTTCCAAATATCTGCATTTCACCGAGCAAGAACAAGGCTCAATGAGGCACCTGTGACAGGGACCCCCCCCCCTCCTTTTTTTTCCTGAGAAAGTATTTTACCAGGAAGGATACATTGAGATTTCTCTCGTTTGCAAGTATGTCCTGGGTGGCGAGTATGTACCGTTAGGTGTCTTGCCCAAGGACACTTACTGGAGAGGTGCTCTGGCCGGGATTCAAACCTGTGTCTCCACGGTTAAAGAGCCGTGATGTTACCTCTACTCCATCCAGCCGGTGAATGATGGCGTGACCTATTTAACCCTTGCAGTGCAGAGAGTGCATAAGCAGAGAGTAGACATTTGGTTAGGGAGGATAGGACCTGCCGTGATGGTGTACACTGACATTGTGGCAGGCTCATGTAATGTATGATGATATTATGTACCCAAATCCCAACGTCTGGCCTTTTTAAAGTCATTAAAAGGTATTTAAAGTGGAGCGCTGTGAATTTTGTGTGTTGTGTTAAAAGGTCTCCAATGCCCCTTATGATAAACGCATGTTCAGGTGTAATGCAGCCCTTCTGGTTTTGTATGGGATTGGGAGACGATTTTTGGCCTGTCAGCAACTCGCATGTTTTTGCCCCAAACGATAGTGGGGTTTTTTTTGTGTTCGCTGTTGTGGCTGTCAAAGTGCAAGGAGGAAAAGTCCATGCCGTAAAACCAGATTTAACGCGCGTGGCATGTTATAGACGCCTTCAATGCATGGTGTGTACATCTTTCCACAATTTATAGATGATGTATTTTTGTCCCAGGTGGCCGAGCAGCTCATTAACCCGTTCGGAGAGGACGATGACGACTTTGAAACGAATTTGCTGATTGACCGGAATTTCCAGGTATTCTGATCTGTCTGTTTGGGAAAAGATGTGGTGAGGTTCCGCCCAAATGATCCCAGGGATCACAAACTACCATCAACCCCCCCCCCCCTTCAGATGTTTGTGATCTACAGTTCCCAGAATTCTTTGCGTGCGATAGAAAGCCAGAGATCCCTGCTTTAAAGGCAGCGATTGCATAAAAATTTTGAGTTGAAGATAAATGTACAGTGGGAGATTAATCCGAGTGACAACAAAGTCGACTTGTGGCAGGGCTTGTAGTGAGAGATGTTATCTGGGTCACCCAGTGACCAGGACAAAGGGGGAAGCCCTGCTATAACCAGCTACCTTGATAGGCTTTACAATCTAATGAATGCGGGGGCCAGGCTTATTTTTCTCTCCAGACGCACCTCGTGTACCTTTCCCCCCCCCCCCCTCTGCCGGTCCCTCCATTGGCTTCCTGTACGGTCCAGGATACAGTTTAAAATACTGACGCTCACGTTCAAATCACTCAGTAACTCAAACCATCCCTACATGTCTTTGTTACTACGCAAGCACGTCCCGTCTAGACAACTCCAGTTGGCAGCCGATCTCCACCTGCCATCAGTCTACACCCGCGCTGCCAACTCTCACCTCCGAGACTTCTCACGTGCAGCTCCGGTCCTGTGGCATGACTTGCCTCGCCCTATAAAACTCTCCCCTGATCTTCAGGCCTTCAAGAAATCCCTCAAAACCCATCTCTTCAGATCTACCACATCACTGACGCAACTCATCCCTCTGCTCACCTACTCACACATGATTGGAGCTGCTTCTATAACCCCACCATTCCCAAACCACTGGCACTAATGATCCTGACATCCAGTTAAATTCCCCTCGTCTTCCTCAACCCCCCAATCCCTCTAGACTGTAAGCTCCTATGAGCAGGGCCCTCTACACCTCTTGTTTCCATCCTATCTGTATCTCATTTCCTTTGGTTATTGTAAAGCGCTGCGGAAACTGTTGGTGCTATATAAATGATGATAATAATAGGAATCCAGCAGATATGAGGGATTGGGTAGGAATACCAATAGGACGAAAGGGATGGGGCGCACCTTATTAAATGAATCCGTAGAGTTGCATTCGAGTTGGTTAGCCACTTAGACCTCCTCCATTCAAGAAGCCTGAAGGTAAAAGTCATTTCTCAGGAAATCTTGATTGGCCTATGTATGTGGATCACGTATGGACTTTTTAACAACGCTGGGATGATCAAAATTTAAGAGGTATTGGGATCGGGGGGGGGGGGTTGTGCCAAAATATGGTGATGGGGAGTAAGTAGTATTAGTTGACAAATAAAAGGACTGAGCTGGAGGACCTCCACATGAATATATAGATAAGGGATGTCAAACTCTGCCCCCCCCCCAGATGTTTATTGCCTAGAATTCCCAGAATTCCTTTGATGCAAAAAATGGGCAGAGAGTCCTGGGAGGTGTAGTTCAGAAACGTCTGGGGGCCAGAGGTTGAGATCAATGATATTGTGTGTGTGAAGACATGGGGGGGGGGGCTGAATTACTCACTATACTCTTTGGAGTGTGACATCGTTGCAGCAAATTGTTGCTACTTTGAAAAATGTCAGCGTTTCAAAACGAGATTGAAATGACGGCAGGAGAAGCCTCATCGATGAAACTTCTCCTGCCGCGGTTTTGAATCTCCCTTTTTTTTTTTTTTTTTTGTGAAACGCTGGAGTTTGTCGTGGCTGCAATGGGGCCAATTCCAGCGCTCTGTGAATTAACCCCTCTGTGGGAATTTGTTTTCTCAAACTAGTTTATAGTTCTTCTAGAACAGTGAGGACAAACCTTGGCACCCAAGTTGTTTCTGAACTACATGTCCCATAATGCTCAGGCAGCCTTAAAGCTAACAGAACACCATGGGACATGTAGTTCCAAAACATCTGGGGTGCCAAGGATCGCCAACATTAAAACCTCACTGGAGGCCGCAGATAGATATATATTTTATTTATTTTCTTGGTAGTCAAGGATGTGGACTTGTGGCGTCACAAGGAGCAAATTACTGTTCAACCCTTTTTTTTTTTTTTCTTTTATATTGAGAAAGCATCAGCAATAAATCACACAGGATACAATAATGGCCACGCAGGGCCATGAACAAATTCCTCAGTAAGGTATCTCAAAAGAAATCAGCACTTAAAACAACAATAAAGTTACAACCAATATGTCCGACTAAAGGAAAACAACGAAAAAAGGGGGGGGGTTAACAATCAGAGAAGAGTAAAGCAGGCCAGATGGGCCAGACAAAGGGGATGCGTGTAGTCAAACAGGACAGCCACAGGGGTGCAGAATGCTTGGCTGAGAGAGAGAAAAGTGAGAAGAAAAAATTAAAAAAAAAAAAAAGATGGGGGGGGGGGGGGAACTGCCCAAATAAAGTGACATTCCTGGCTCGCCCCGGAATACTGCGGAAGGGCCGGGGGCCATGGAAGAGGCCACAGGGCCGGGAGTCATGGGGCCACGAGAGATGGCGAGTGCCATGGTGACCATCTCAGCGGCTCACCCAGGACTACCCAGTGTCTCACCCGTGAAAAGAAAAAAAAGGGGGGGGAGGGGTTAAGAGCCTGACATCCTAGTGAGTCCATAAAGTCATAACGTACGATTAAACTGCAAAGTCCGCAGAGAGCTGAAAGTCCAATCTGGTTTAAAAAAAAAAATAAAAATTCGAAGGCAAGTAAACAACTGTAAAGCATCTCAATGAATAATAAAAACAGGGGCGAAAAAATAAAAAGGGCAGTCCCCTCAGCCCGGATCGGTGGACATGGGCCCCGCAGCCGTGGCATTAGAAATCCCAGGGTCAACTGAGCTGTCCGGGCGGCCGAGGTGGATGGCAGCTACTCTGCTGAGCTCCTGCAATCGAGCATACCTTTAGACGGTATTCTCTTGGTTACCCGCTGCCTTCCACTCACCTCGGCCACCTTTGATCGTGGGGGCTTTGCTGTTCCCGGTTCGGTCCCGTTTCGTGGCGAGGAGAGGTCTGATACAGTCCGTTCTGCTTTGTTTGCCGGGGACATTGCAGGCCTCGCGGCCATCTTGTTTTCCCGCACTGTGCTCTCTGGGTCCTTCGTCCTTCTCTCAGCCATGGGTAAGAGGGGTAGACGGCTAGAGACAGCCTCTCCTGACCAGCCTGACATCTGGACCTCCATGGGTGGCCGACCCGAGAGGAGGGGGGAGGTCGGGGAGGCTCCTGATACTGCTGTCTCCACGGACTCGTGGGCCCTGGCCTCCTTGTCAGCTGCTGCGCCCCCGATGGCCCAGATAGACAGTGGAGAGCGCCCGGCCACTAAGGCTGACATCAGGGAGCTTCTGGAGGAATTTCGCTCCCAGTGGCGCTCTGAGCTTGCTGAAGTGCGGACGGACCTGAGCTCCCTGCAGAATAAAGTGACTGATGTGCATACTCACCTGCTGGCCTCAGACGCTGCCCGGTCTGAATCGCAGTTGTTGGAGTCAGAGCTGAAAACTGACGGCGGCTGTGATTGGGCTGGAGTCCAGACACCGTGCAAGGAATGTCCGGATCCGCGGGGTCCCCGAGTCGGTTCCTGATGCTGAATTGCTATCCTGTGTGGCAGGCCTGGTGGCTGCTCTCCTCCAGCGTCCTCCCGGTGCAGTCGCCCCGATCGTCTCTGCAGTTCATATCCGGAGGCCCGCGACGGCCCCTGTTGACGCTCCCAGAGATGACATCACCACTTTCAGGGATGTCCATACCCGATCTGACCTGCTGAAGGTTGCTGGCAATTTGCCTATGGTGCACCATGGCTCTCTGTCAGTGACTATTTACCGAGACCTACCATTTTTGGCACTGATGGCGCGGAGAAGGTTCAAAGAGGTCACGGGTGTTTTGCGTTCCCAGGCGGTTCGTTACTGGTGGGGAGCCTCTGGGACATTGCTGATTTCGAGACGGCCGGCTCTGCGCTGCTGCCACTGTGGAGGACGCATGGTCTCTGATCCGTGACATGGGCCTAGTTGCTCCTGGTGTTGGCACGCCGCCTGCTGCTGTTGCTGCACGACCCCGGCAGCGGGACCCTGGCTGAAGGGGATACCTCTCTGCAGTTTTTTTTTTTTTTTTTTTGATGCCCCCACCTATATGTTGATGAGAACTTTCAGTTGTTTATCTTGCTGGACCTTTCTTTTGACTGTTTTCTCACAACCCCCCCCCCCCTGCTGTTTTGATTCTGAGTCGTCTCCGAAGCACCTGTTGGGACATTTTTTGTCTTATTTTTTCCCACCCACTGTATATGTTCACCTGATAGACCAAGTTTAGGGGACTGCTGTCCTTGTTCGATAGAACACCAGGATCCTCCTTCCCCCTTTTTTCCAATTTTTTTTTTTTTTCTTAAGTAACATGGGACACCGGGTTGCTCCCTGGGCGAGCCGTTAGGGCGACCACCTAGGCTCTGACCGTCCTCTTGGCCCCAGGTCTCCCTGCCCTGTGGCCTCTTTAGTGGCCCTTGGTTTCCTCGGGGTTGCCAGGGTGAGTCGTGAATGCCACGTTTTCCTGGGCAGTCCTTTTACTCTCCTTGTCCCCCCCCCTTTTTTTTTTTCCCTTCCTCCTCTCCCTGGCTCCTGGTGCTCTTCTGCTGAACCCGATTACTGCTTTATTTTTTCTGGGCTTGGCCCCCCCTGACTTGCTCTTGTTTAATTTTGCCCCCCCTATCTTATGCCTCCCCCCTTTTTCTTAGATGTGTTTCCTTGAGACGGGCCCTGCGTGGCCTTTACTTGTCTGCTGTTTTTCTATGCTGCTGACATGCTTTCCAAATAAAAAACTTTTAATGAGAAAAAAAAAAATAATAAAAAGGAACACAAAAGCAGAAAAAAAAAAAAGCCCAATTTGGCAAGCAAGAGCCAGGCCTCAGCCGGCGTGCCGACTACGTGGGATATACCGTCATGGTGAAGAGCAAGGGTGCCGGAGACTCCCCACCGGTACCGAATTTCTGCTGCCCTCAATGCAGCCTTGAACTCGCGGAACCGTCGACCTCACCATCAGAGTAAAAAATGGTAAGGCATGAAAAAGAGCCATGGACACCTTTTCAAAAACAAAAGGTGCACGAGCCGCTGGCAGAGACATCCGCTTCCCTTTAATCAAAGTGTCCCGCATCACCGCAAGAGCGTCTCTCGATGCCTCCAACAGAGCCGCGGCAGCCTTCCGCAGGCGAACAGCCGACACAGTCACCTGGGAGTCGGGATCTGGGAGAACCAGGAGATGACGGACCATCCAATTTCAAAAATTCCAGCAGAAGCCACCGACTCAGGCACCCCTCGAATCCGGATATTCCGTCTGCGGAGCCACGCCTCCAGCAACTCCACAGCTGCGGTAAGGTGAGTAACCTGGTCCTGCAAAGCTGCGACCCGTACAGCCTGGCGTGTCTGCTCAACTGCCGCTCCATCCATCTGTGTTTGAACAGCATCCACCCGGGCTGTCACAGTGGTCACATCTTCACGAATAACACGGAGGTCTGCCACCCAAAGCTCCCGCAGCTCCGCGAACAGACGGCTAATATCCCCTTTTGTTGAAGGTCTAGCGTCAGAAGTTAGATCCTCCGGGTGTAAAGGAAGCCGCTCAGCAAGGTGCACCTCCACAGCTGGAGAGCAATGCACAGGCCTCTGTTCAGAGCTGGATGGTCCCAGCACTGGAGCCGAGGATGCGGCGGGGGTCCGGGCCTGTGCTGCAGCCACACGGCTCTCCGACCAGCGTGCCCCCTCCTCATCCGAGGAAGGGCGAGGAGACAGGGACCCAGGCTGGGGGGCATCACGCTGATGTCCGAGGCTGCCGCTCATCGATGTCCAGATGTCTCTCTGGCGTGTGCCCTCCACCTGGCTAGCCCCCTTTCCCGTCTTCTTCACCATCAGCAAACTCAGAATATAGGGGGGGCCCACCAAAGAGAAAAACGTCCCACAACGAGGCCGGAGCAAAGGAGTATCTCAACCCTTTCTTATGGCAGTAAAGCAGGGGTCAGTCAGCCATGTGTCCCCCGCCTGCACCTCCTTGGGAATGTAGTTTCGGAACATCTGGAGGGCCACGATTTCTGAAGGCTGACCATTGGGTACAGGACCAAAGGAGAGAGGTTTTTCTGTGTCAGAACCTCTGGCAGAAATGGGTTAAATCTTAAGCTTTGTAGATGAAGCCTTGTTGCTAGTCACCAGTGGTGGTGGGGAAGGTGAGGTGTGTTGCAGCACAAAATGAGCTCTTCAGTCCATTGTCAATGTTGGGTTTGAGTGCTTCTATGTAGGAGGAAATGTCTCTCTTGGGTATGATTCATAATCCTTAAACCTGAAAGTTGAGAGGTGGTTACGCGGTAACAGGACGAGCAGGTGTGATTAGTGAGCCAAGATGTCGTCTGTTTTTGCTAGGTGTCTATGCTAGCAGTGGATGAGATGTATGCTGACATCCCCCTTCTGGAGAAGGACCGTTACTGGAATGATTCGGATCCCCGTCCTCCCTATACGGCTGCCACGTTATTTCAGAAACATCTCCCATCCTTCCAGGGTTCTACATTTGACATGGCGTGAGTACCCCCCACCCCTCTCTCTTTAAATCCTTCTCCTTGCCATAAGTTGGTGTTGGTCACACTCATTCATTCTGGTCTCCCTCTATCTCTTTTCTACTTGTCCTCATATTCTAGGTTGGCCAAGGAGGACATGCAATATAAACCTCTTCAAGAAATCGAGGAGATGAATGAAGACACCCTGCCCTACCCCATGCCGCCTTGCAGTCGTCTCTTCTTGGGTGTTGGCCAGTCTCCATTGGCTTCAGCCGCGGGTCTCCGTGCACCTTTCATCGTCCCTGGAAGCAGATTCACTCTCCTGAGGCGTTCTGTCAGCTCTACCTCTGAATCGTCAGACTTTGCTTTCCCCGAAACCAATACGTCCAACCACATGGTCCCAATGTCCGATGTGTTGAATGAGTCGGACCATTCGGTTAAACCAATATTTGATGTCGAGTCGCAGTCCTCCCTGTCACCTCTGGATCATCACGGGCCATTCGATTTGGAGAAAGAGTGCCTCACAAAACAGGAGCAGGCTGAGGAGGCGGCTGCCAAGGAACTGTGTGAGGAACCCTAAGACAATAGATGGGTGGTAGCACTGGAGTAGAGAAGAACTTCTAGGTGGCATCTGGACCTCATCCTAATTACGGCCCGTGTTTATCCCTCCAGTGACCTGATCTTGCTACAAACTGATAGAAATAGCCATGATTTGTATCTCATGTCTTCTTCACAGAAGCTTCTGACGTTTGAATGTCCACCCTTCTGCTCAGCCGCACTGTTTTTAGCAGCTACTAGCAAGTAGGCTCCATGAATCCCTCTGCCGGCAGTCGCAGGGCGTTTATTACAATGTCGCTACCAATGCCGTACCTGCTCTCTGCAATATCTTTTTATATGTCCTCCTTTATGACTTTATTTTCAAAGAACACAAATAAAAATATTTTCTATTTTTAATTCAAAAGTGTGGTAGCTTTTAGGCTAGGGACAGATGAGCGCATTTTCTGCAGCCACCGTCAAAATGTACGTCGATGCGTGCGCACGCATTTTTTCACGGAATACGCTTAAGTGGTCAGACGATGCGCAATTCTGGACGTATTTCATGACGGTGGGGTAAAAAGAAGTCTAGGGAAATCCGGCTGTTTGAACGTTATGTTGGCCGCACACTAGCAGCGTCTGACATCTCCTAATCACGCACACACGCTGCTATGCGGCCGCAGCGCACTTTGTACGTCAGTAGCAGCGGTTTCACGTTCTGATAAAAATGCGTTCATTTGCTGGTTGCGTGGTGTCGGCGCACTTTCGTACGCACGTACTGCGTATATTGGCCGTCATTGGCCGTTATGTGCTGCTACTGCCGCCGTGATTTAGTGCGCCTGCACGCGCGTTCCGACTGCCCCACTCTGACCCTAGCCTGAGTCGGCCGGATCACACGATATATATATACTTGAATGAGGGGGTTGGAAAAGCAACGATTCAGAAATCCCTGGAGTGTGCCATAGGTGTTAGTCAAAGATAGAGATGGGAATGCCGGGGCGCGACTAGAAAATTTTGAATTTTTTTTTCCCAGAAAAATTAAAAAAAAAAAAAAAAAGTTTGTAACATGTTCTTTTACAATGATTAATAATCTGTCTAATGATATGGTATTAAATCTATATAACATTTAAGACCTTAATTAATTCATTACACCCAGGACATACTTGAAAACACGAGAAAGCTCAATGTATCCTTCCTGGTGTAATTTATTTATAAAGTATTTTCTCTCGGCTGAAGACGAGCAAATCCTGGAATACAATTCAAGTAACATGATTCAATGTAATACTTAAGACAAAAAATATATACATTTCAGCCTCTAGGGGGCACTACAGGGAAAAAGCTTCAGTTTAGCTTTATTGGGAGCTCCATCTTGTACCTCCTACAGTGCTTGTTGGGATACAGTTGATAGTTTCTGTCTTCTCAGGCCTTAATTGACCGGTAAGAGGATACATTTGTCTCTATTTATTTATAAATTATTTTACCAGGAAGGATACATTGAGATTTCTCTCGTTTTCAAGTATGTCCTGGGATTTGATCCCTATTAATGTTCTCCCCAGCACAGTCTCAGATTCTGCAAGTCATACCCCTCCTGCAACACGGTGGCAAGGTCTCTGCACAACACAACCTCTGACACCTCCTGCATCTCGCTTCCTGCAGATTCTGCTTCTTCTGCTGCTGCTGTGAAAGAATCTGCTCTGTTTACTAACATTTATACCAAATCAAGAAACAAACTAACCCGTGACAGGGGAGAAACGCTTGTTTTAATCCGTGCAAACCTTAAGTGTTTAGAAGTCAAGTATGGAGAGGAAGAAACAGAAAACAGGATTAAATTGTATATGTTGTGTCTTTTGTTTCCTGCACTGCTCGAAAGTTAAACCTCAACATGGAGCTTAAATATTGATGTATCCATATCCTACAGGCACAAATAATGCACTTACTTACCTTTTTTTGCTTTTGCTGGCAAGGGGCTAATTGAGATTTGTTTTTATTGTTGCTCGTCAGGAAATGGAGGGGCGGTTACTTGTTTCTCAGTTGTTACTTCTATACAGTCCTTGCTTGTTCCATTTGAAACAAATAACATTATAAAAAGCAAATTCAAGTTACTAAATAAACTGTACTTTTATTTCAGGCGTGACAATTTTAATTTGCAAACCCACTCCATGGTGCATATTTTTCTGAATTTATCTATTTTCTGGGAAAGAAACTTTTTTTTTTTTTTTTTTTTAATGGCTTCTAAATTTCTGGAAATTTTATAGATCTAGTCAAAGAGTGCCGAATTTTGCCAATGAATTGCACCGAATGCTGAATTTCCCCGTATGGTGCAATTTCATGGCATTTGTGTATTCCGAAAGCTGCCAATTCGCCAGGTATTGGCGAATCGCCAGCGACATACAGTACAATTCACCTCCGATCACTGCAATTCGGCAGCAGTGAAATTGCCCATAGAGAAGTAATGGTTAATCTATATGACCGCAGAGCATTTCTCGGGTTCTTGGCAGTTGTGTTAACAGTTAATGTCACGCTTTCATTTTTAATCTCACGTGAAAGTGGATAAAATTCTTAACCTTCCTGCGTAATTAAAACTTCGAAACTAAAATTATGCAAAGAGCACTAATGACTTGTTAAACACTTGAAGCTTAAAGATGAGGACTTGACCAGGACTCGTCTGTATTAGTCCTGAGTCAAGACAAAGACTTTAGACTTGCTTGTGTTACTGGGATGTGCATTTCGATTCTTTGCTTCGAATTCGTCCCATGTTCTGAATCTGATCGGATCCAAAACGAAATAATTTCGTACGAACGTGAAATTTGTAAAATCGCAAGTCATTTTCGTTCCATTTCAGACATCGTATTTTTCGGTTCCACTCCATATCGTTTCGATCAATTCGATAGTTACTCGATATCCATTTGATAGTTCATTTCAAATTCGATAGTTATTATTTTATTTATAAAGCGCCAGCATATTCCGCAGCGCTGTACAATAAAGCACAGTATAGACAGGGTTACAATACATTGAACAACATTTGACAAACAGTACAGGAGGAGATGAGGGCCCTATTCCCGTAGGAACTCACAATCTGGGAGGGTTGGGGTTGGAAACAGGAGGAGAGGACTGTAAGGTGAGAGTGATTGATGGTTGCGTCAGTGAGTTGGGTGGTAGGCTTCCCTAAATTGGAATGTTTTAAGGGAGCGTTTGAAGGAAGAGAAGTTAGGGGAAGTCTGACAGTACGAGGGAGAGCGTTCCAGAGAGTGGGGGCTGCACGTGATAGTTGCAGCATATGAATCTGGGCAGCACTTCTCTTCTCTGCAGTATAATTAATGCAGCATAGTTTTTAACCTTTTATTAAAATATCTCTTAACCCTTTCGCTGCTGAACCTTTTCACACCTCTGTGCTAAGCTCATTTTTACCGGTTTCGCTCATGTTTAAATGTGTTTAAGGCTTATTTTATTATGGCCCAGACATATTATATATCGTTCTTTCTGGGAGACTCGGCAGATTCATATGTCATTATTATATGTATACATCATGTCCTGGCTGTATATAACAAAATGTAAATTATTGAATTCTAATTTTATTGTAAAGTTTTTTTTTTTTCACATTTTAACATGCGAGCGTTTGCGGTTATATTTTCTATGGGGTGCGCTTGTTAATAAAAATAGAAATGGGGAATAGTTACATTTTTTTGGGGAAAATTACATGTTTTTTAGCAAACGCCCCCCCCCTAGAAAAAATCGTTACTGCAGCATCATTGTTCACATTAGAATTGAAATGGGAACAATATTGCTGCACTAATAAAACCAAAAAAACAAAATTTAAATTTTTTTTTTTATTTTTTTTTTACAGGTTACATGATCATGTTTGGTATCATTGGAAAGGCCATGCTCTGGCCGTTCCAGTGACACTATTAACCCCTAGCTGTCACAGATCGGGAGATAGGGGGTTCATTGCAACCCCCTATGCGCAATGACGCCAGTCATTAGGGGGATATCCCGGAAGCTTGGCCGACATCCAAGATGTCGGCCAGCTCCGGGAGGGGACCGCGATACGGCGCATGTTAGCGCCATATTATGATCCAGCCCCCTAGGGCTTTTTTCACCATCAACTACTATTTTTATTAAAAAAAAAATTCACATCGGGACCTTGGATAGAGTAAGTCTGCCGTTTTCCACATCAGCAGTCTATTTTCTACAGATCAGGACCTTGGATAGTAACAAGTTACTATCCAAGGTCCTGATCTGTAGAAAACACAGTTTTTCATCATTGACTACTGTCCAGTGTGCGGATTCTGAGCCTTGGACCGTCACCGATTAGTCTGATTTTAAAGGTTTCACTATTTCAGCAAAGAAAAAAACAGACCTCCGTTATTACATTTAAAAAGTTAACCCTAAAAGATTAACCAAAAAATTAATAAACAAAAATGGCATATTGCTGCAGATGAAACTAAAAAATGGTTTAAGAGATATTTAATAAAAAGTTAAATGCAAATAATTTTTTTTAAATAAAAAAAAAATATGCTGCATTAATTATACTGCAGAGAAGTGCTGCCCAGCAGCAGGGCCGCCATCAGGGCATTACAGCCCATGCTGCTGTAAGGGGCCCGGCCGACTGGGGGGGCCCGCCGTCGGTAGCTTTGATTACTTTAGGCCGCAGGCCTCTGGAGGAGGTACTGCGGCCTACTTGGGCCTGGCTGCCCTGTGAGCAGCAAGATGGCCGCGGGGTCACGAGGGGAGGGGGCCCCAGGTCCGCACTGGGTGACACCCTCTTGGAGGGTGACACCACTCAGGGCCAGCCTTTGTATCCTGCCTCTGTGTGCTCAGCAGCGCTGTGTCTCTGTGGGGAGAGATCAATGCTGTGCTGAGAAACTCCGCCCCCGGCCGGCACAAGCCCCGCCCCTCCATGTGACAGCCGTGGGTCTGGGAGAGGAGGGGGAGCAGCCCTCCCACCATCATGGCTGCCCCTTGCTTCCCCTGTCTCTGGAGTCTGCACACTGCCTGCCCTGCCCCTTCCTCACACAGCACCACCTCAAGCACGTGCCTGTGGATGGGAGAAGGAGAGAAGCCAGGCTGAGGAGCAGCTGCCCTGACACCCTGCACATGCTGGATCTGGACAGAGGCAGGTAACAGATGCTGCACTGGGAAGGGTAGAAGAGGGGGGCTAGAGAGGTGACAGACTGTACACTGTGGGCTGGGGGGGTGATAGAGAGAACACAGGGGGCTGGGGAGGGTGACAGAGGACACCCTGTCAGTCAATCCATCCATCCTTATCCGTCCATCCATCCCACTGTCTATCCATCCATCCCTGTCTGTCTATCTGTCCATCCATACCAGTCCGTCCATCCCACTGTCTATCCATCCATCCCTCTGGATGTAATGCTACATTCCTAGAGTTAAAACGTAGGCGCTAGGGAGGAAAAACTGCTTCCGCAGTTTTCCCCCTTGCGCCCGCGTTTTAATGCTAGATTACAATACAGGCGCAAAAAATGCTGCTTGCATTGTTACTGTGCGTTAAGTGCAGCTGCGCGCATCCTCTCAATGGAGTCCATAGGACTCCATTGAAGCAGACGCTGGCAGTCACATGACCAGCTGGATCTCGCCTTGCGAGATCCGGACGGTGAGTGTAGTGATACTTAGTGGGATACTGCAGGGACTTTTTCCCCCAGTCTTAACCTGCTCCCACCGGCCAGAGGAGGTGGCCCTCGCCGCGGGACAGGAGGTGAGTATCTGCTCACTTTTTTTATTTTTTTGGATGGTGTTAACGGATTCTGCAGAAGCGGAATCTGTTAACACCAGGTTCTGGCTGTGGTTAACTTTCCACTAACCAGAGGTGAATGTTAGGCTGCTGTCAGACGAGCGTAGTGTTCACGTCCGTGATTGCGCCTAAAAGTACGTCCGTGATAGCATGAAAGAAAGTCCATTGGAGCCCGACACATGAAGTACGTCCGCACTGAACTGCGGACGCACAACGGCCGCGGCAAACGGACGCAGGTTAGGCAAGAACGTAATACTGCTAGAACGGACGTGCGGAGTGCGCCACGTCCACAACGTCTGCATAGCTTTGTGTGTGAGTGATGGAGCGAGGTCAGACGGACTGCATTTATACGTCCAGCATTTTTGACGGACAGAATGTTTTTTCATTGTAATTTATTTTTCCCTCCTATATCCGTCAAAAATAACTTCAGTGAAAAAACGGACTGTGTGACCACTACTGCGTCATCCGTACTGACGATGTCCGTACTGCACGGACGTACAGTCCGTAGAAATCACGCTCGTCTGACCCCAGCCTGAATCAGCGCTGGGACTTTGTAATCCTAACGCTGATTAACACTTTGCGCTCCCTATACTTAACATGGGGAGCACAAAGTACAGTAACCTCGTGCTGAAAAGCACAAGATACCAAACGCAAACGGGTTACTTAACCCATTAGCGTTTGGATTGAAATATGCGTTAAATACTTGGGCTAACGTTAATGCTCACTCAGGTGAGTGCAAACATTAGCACCAAGTATGTAATGTGGCCCATTGCCTTCACTGTTAGAGGTCTATTGCTGTGGATCCTGTGTACGTTCATACGCCCTGCCTTTACTGTTGGAGGTTTATTGCTGTGGTGCTCTGATATGCTCATACGCACTGCACATTACTGAGAGTTCTGTTGCTGTGGTGCTCTGATATGCTCGTACGCACTGCACATTACTGAGAGTTCTGTTGCTGTGGTGCTCTGATATGCTCATACGCACTGCACATTACTGAGAGTTCTGTTGCTGTGGTGCTCTGCCAGTGGAATTATTTAATTATACTTTTATGCTACATTGTTTGCACGAATACACATTTTGTGTGATTTTAAAAGTATTGGGAGCAACACTCTGTAATCCGATCTTGATTCATATTTTTTTTAATAAATAAAAAAATTTACTGTCTTAACTTATTTGAACCAGATAGATACTTTTTTATGTTAAATGTGCTGTTGTGCGAACAATATGTGTGATTTTAAGATATTGGGACTAACACTCTGTAATGTGATCACGATTCACATTAAAAATGTATTTCCTATGGGGAGAGGGGATCAAGGGGGGGCCCTATTCTGAGGGTCAATATGGGGCCCCAAAATTTCTGATGGCTGGCCTGCCCAGCAGTGTGCAGATACTGCATTAATTATGGTGTAGAGAGGTGCTGCCCTGCAGTGTGCAGAATCATATGCTGCATTCTGTAGAAGTGCTGCCCGGCAGTGTGCAGAATCAGATTCATATGCTGCATTATTTATTTTTAATTTAAAATTATTTTGTAAAGAAGTCAGCATATAATCAAACATATGAAAGCAAGGGCCATCCACAGCAGAAGTACCACGTGTGAGAAGTAATAAACATCCCCCTAAAGGGGGGGGGGGGGGTCTCAGCATATAATAGAAATCAGGAGGGGGGGGGGTAGGGGATTGAGAAAAAATACACGTAAGCAGTAGTATGCCCTTACAAAAAAGGGGGGGCCCTCATAGCGTCTCAAGGAAACAAACGTCCCCAGCCGGGGAGCAACGACGTTTAATCTCAGCAGGGGGGGAGGGGAGAAACAAAAATCAAAAATAGGGACAGAGGGAGGGGGCGCACATCAAAATTAAATAAAACAGCAAAGTAAAGGGCTGCTGCGACAGGAAAGCTCTGCATGGGATCAGCAAGCCTCAAAAATGTCTCAAAAGAAAAAAAAAAACTCTCAAAGCTTGATGATTGACTCGGCATAAAAACAAAAACAATGGGGAGTCTCAGAGTAATAAAGTCATCGTTTGCAGACATCAGGGAGAGGAGGATCACAAAATTCTGGTACGGGCTTGGAACCAGGTGAGATGATTTTCAGCCTGTGTCCATCCAGAGCACGGGGGCAACATCCCCCTCAGGCCGGACCACCTGGATTGGTATCCGCTCAGGCGTCTCGACATCTGCGGTGCTGCCTGACCAAGCGCAGGCCAGTATCCCCATAGCAGCTGGCCAGAAAGGCCCAGGCATAATGGCCTTTACAGCCAATAGCCCTCCAGGGATCTGCCGTGGCCCCTGCGCAGCTGAAGCCACGGCGGACCGCACAATGACCCCCACCTCTCTGCTAAGCTCCTCAGGCTGCCGCACCTCTTCTGCCTCGCTTCCCAGGGCACCGACCTCTGCCACGAGAATGACAGCCTCGTTCCGCAGATCCTCCGCAGCAGCACTGGGATGGAGGGGCCTCGCCTGAAGCCTCCGACCACCTGACTCCGTAACAAGACATCCAACCGATCCAAAAACAGTCCTCACCTCTCCCTGCATTAAACTCATCACTGCAGCCCCCCCCCCTCCTGTTTCTCACCCATCTAGATTGTAATTCCCACGGGAATAGGGTCCTCATGTCCTCCAGTATCTGTTGGCAGGAATACTGACCTGTCTCCTGTATGTATTGTAGAATTGTCCTGTCTTTACCCACTGCATCTTTTGTAAAGCGCTGTGGAATGTGTTGGCACTTAATTCTAGGCACCTAAAATCCACATGCTCGGCTGACTCCTGTATTTTCACGGTCGCAACATAAATTTTTTTGCAATTCAACTATTAGGATATCTGCAATTCTCCACCCAGTCACCACTTAAAAAGGGACACTCTACAATGGTAAAGTCATCTGGATGTGTAACGTGGTCAGGTGCCGTAGAACAGGGATCGCAACCTTTTTGCCCCGCCCAAGAGGTTTCAAAACTACAACTCCCATGATTCTCTAGCCCTCTATTACAAAGAACTCTGGGAATTGTAGGTATAGACAGCTGTAGGGAATGGAGCTCGTCATCCCTAGCGTAGGCAGGAATGGAAAGGTGAAGTGGAGGAATTTCCTCCACCCACCCATGCATCAGACAGCCAGGATTTTGAATTTCCTGGATGTCACCTGGTTGCCCACTACACTGGTGGCCAAAATTGTGGATACACCTCACATTTTTACGAACTTTTGCAGTTTAAATTGGACTCTTCAAGTCTTTTGACATCCTCTTGTGATCAAATGATGCCAGGAATTGATTATAGCCTCAATGAGTCCTCGCTTTGATTCTCGCTTGAGTCCATGCGTTCCAATCTTAACCACAGATTTTCAGTGGGATTCATGTCAGGGCTATTTCCAGGCCAGGGAAGCAGAGGAATTTTCTCGGCAACCAAAACTGACAAAATCAGAAGGTGTATCCACAATTTTGGCCACTAGTGAAGTGACGTCTGCATGCTCTGCGATCTGGCATCATCCCCTCGAAGAACACCTGCGATAGCGAGCTTCAGAGAGACAGCCGATGGATGGGTTCTGCGTTGCGCATGCAAATCGAGAGGGTGGGGGGGGTGGGTGTCCTTTAATAAAGACGTCGGGGCCTGCGCATGCAAAAGCAGGAGCTGTATTTTTTATTCGAGGGCCCTTTAATAAAGGCTTTACCTTTTAGTCGCATAATAGCTACCATACAATGTAATTTAGAGTTCTAAACACACGAGAATACCATTCGCTCTCATCTCCAACAGAGAGTGCACGAATCGGTTACTGTACCTCATGCTTTTCTTTCTTTTCCCCACCACAACACCTAGAACCCTTTCTAGCTTTTGTAGGTCCTAGTACTTTAAACTGGGTGTACAAAATGAAATCAGAAGAAACCCGCACCGTTTAAAAAGAGGAATAAAACTTTATTTTGTAGTGTATAAAATTAGAGGAGAGTTTAACCTGTAACATTTACAGACGGAGGATTATTAGCAGCTAGAACAGGGACAGGACCAGTCTTGTCTGTGCGTTGCTCCATTCATAGTGAAACGTCACGTGTCCTTTCCGTCCCTGACGTACCTAAAAAAGTGTGCCGAGAGCAAGGCCACAGAGCCATGAGCGAAAGAGCGGCGGACAGAACACATTCCGACAGTACCGGTACATTAAAAGTTACATTTTTCAAAAAGGAAAAACCACACATAAGACATAGGTTTATGAGGTGTGAAGGCTCATGGTGTAGATCAGGGTTGCACAACCTTGGCCCCACCAGTGTTTGATCGATAATTCACAGAACCAGAAAAACCTGGGGAAGTCCAACTACAATGCGCCAAGTGTAGGCGGACCCATGGACCTACATGATCCATGGGCATGGTACATGTCCTCTCCAAAAATCAAGGCAACATAGGACTCGACATGACAGACCAGTGAGGCCGGGCATGTAATCGACAGACGGAAATACACAATGGGAGGGAATAAATAAAAGGGGAGGCATGAGAGGAGTTGGCAGAGGTGAAGTCTCACGACAGGGGCAACTAAAATGCTTATAAATAAAAATTACTGAACGTAAAAGGGGTGAGAGTAAAGGAAGGTGATGGTGAAGGAGACGAGGGGTGGCAAACACTTTTGACAGGTGCGTGGGTCTCAGATTTATGAGGATATGAAGTCCTGATCCTCTACTACAGGGGTACAAGATTGATCCGCCAGATGTATCGGGACTACATTTCCTGTAGTGCCCAGACACTCTTTGAGCCAACTAGGCATCATGTGTAGTACCAAAACATCTGGAGGGCCGAGGTTGCCGACCCCAGCTCTGCAAGCTACTAAAAAGGAATAATCGAATGCCACGAGGACACACATCGATTCAAGAGAGCAGGTAAGTAACTGGAGCAGAGATGGAGAATCCCAGACCTCCAGAAAGCTTTAAAACTACATTTCCCATGAGGCTCATTACTGATTAGCTCAGGCTCACGGGAAAGGTAGTTTCAAAACCCATGGAGGGCCAAGATTGCCACTCCTGAGCTAGGGAACACATATGTCCTCAGCCTTACAAAAAGGCATTAAACAGCGTTACCGGAGCGGTCTGACAGCCAGCGAGTGAGGCTGCCAGTATGGTCGGATAGTCCTGTGCCAAAGAGCGAGGCGGTTTAATTGGGTTTGTAAACATTTTTGTGGAGGTTAAAGCACAGGACACAACGTGCCATTTGAAAATTATTAAACAAAACACTGAACATGCCACTTATCCATCAGAAAGTGGCTTTAAAAAGCTACGCTGGCGGCTACACATCCAGTCTCGCCACAAAACAGTCACCATCTGACGAACAGGACTGGCTTTAGAACGGTCCCAAGACCCTCCACTGCACTACAAAAAGATAAGGGCTAAAAACAACACAATGCTGGTCCTTTTCAGCATTATTATTAAGGCCGAGGCGACTAATAAATTACACATCGAACAGATAAAAACAGATTTTGTTTCGTATGATTCCCTGGAGATGGAGGGAACGGAAAGTGATGACGGGGTCTCGGGGGGGGGGTCTTTGGTGCGTTTTTAATCCAAGTTAAAAATAATAATAGTAAACTGTAGTAAAAACCTAAAGGCAGACCAGACCAGGCCCACAAACACACATTAGTTGCATGCCTCCTGTCTGCATCAACCAATGAAAGGGCGTACTCTGACAGGGACCTCGTGCTGACCGGGCGCCGTCAATAAAGTGTCTAAAATATCCGCTAATATTAAATATACCTATGCTAAAAATATTTAACAAAAAGCTAAATTTGCAATTTTCCTGAAATATTCAAAAAAGTAAAACGGACCAAGATACCCCAGATATTTGGAGGGGTGGGGGTAACACTGTGTGTGTGTGGGGTGGGGGGGGATTATATTTAAATGCGTCCGTTATGCAGGGGAGAAGAAATAAAGTGACATACTAGCACTGATTGTCTAGAAGGACGGGGGACGGGGACGGGGGGGGTGAGCGAGCAGGCAGGCTTTCACATGTCACAGAACTACACAATGCTGCATGGCAAGGGCACAGCGGGGAGGGTAGTTTCATGGCAGTTCCTCCGCGGGACGGTACCCGTCGCTTGCCCCCCAGAGTAGAGACAGAGGTGATGGAGTGTCTGGTGGGACGGTGAGGATGCGTTCATACGGAAAGTGAAAAGAGGCAACACTATGTAAAAAAAGGCAGAGACCCCCCCCCCCCCCTCAGGGTGGGCAGATACACATTTTCTAAAAACATAAAGCCCCCGCAGGGGATGTGACCAAAGATAACAAGTGTCGTGGTGTGCGCGGTCGTTCGGTCATGTGACTCGATAAAAGCAGAACATAGCTTATATGACACTGGTTTTGCTGTCGCCTTTCTGACGGCCAGGTCAAACCAAAAATCGCACAAATGGCGGCGTGACAGTCATCCTGGTTCCAGCATCAAGAGAGGCTCAGCTGCTTGTCGGGGTTGATGTATCTGGGGAGCTGGGAGTGAGAGCGGGAGATGAGCCCACGTCGAGCGTTGGTAGCCAACCTTTGCTGTGCCAGGAAGGATTGGGCACCGTTGGTTGCACTGCTCCGCTCGTCTGTGGCTTTCTGATGCATGTTCATTCCCTGAGGGACGACAGGAAAAAAAAAGTCAGGTTCAGAAGCCAATTCTGGCCTAGATTGCCCCCCCCCCCAAAGCTATGTCCCTTCTTGGCTCTATATGCTGGGGGGCTTCACCAATCAGGGGGCCACTCATTTCACCCTATGAAGGCTGATCAAACCCCTAAATCCTGCATGGGATCTCTAGGTCAGCCTCCATAGCTGTAAACCCTCTCATCACATCAGTGTAACCAAAACAACTTAAAGCGCGAGGCAACAACCAAGTTTATACTCCGACGAGACAAAGACCCTCAGGGGCTGAAACGTTGTCTGGTGTGGTTACCCAAATTAATGGAATCTTGTGTTGGAGATCGCTGTCGTTGCGGTTCCATTTCTTTTGTGTGCTGCACAATACTCTGCTTCCATGGGCTGTGGCGTGCACGGTTTGCACAGATCTATGGCTTGGTACCTCGCACAGCACAACCCAGCCCCGACAGAGATACCATGGAAGCAGTGCGGCTAAAACTGTATGGTGCAAACAAGCAGCCCAAGGTCTGAAGGCACGGCGAGCAGAGGTGCAAGACTAAACCACTCAAGCATTAAGGAGGAAAGACAGCAGATAAAGGAGAGCAGCTCCATGAGGACAGATTGCAGGGGCAGACAGATCTAATGGATCATAGGGTGGAAGCTAGAGTGAGCTCAATATGGGAGGACGCGAGAGTGTATGGTAGGTCTGACCAGAGTTATCCCTCATGGCATCCCCACCCTCCACATACCATGTTATACCAGGCGCTAATGATCAGCTTCTCTTCTTGCTCTCTCTGAGTTTTCGTTTTTTCAAAATCATTCTGCAAGGAAAAAAAATAATATATATATATGTTCATTATCTGTCGCCCTGCAGAGCGGTGCGGAGAAAGGCCGACTGACAACATGGAAGAGTAGACTGTACGCCGTGTGGGTCCTTGAAAAGTCCCGGGTCCTTATTCCGGAGGGAAAATAAATAAAATTGCATTGCGAGCCATTAATTTACTCGTTAATCAGAGCAGCTCCGTTGGAATCGGGCCTCGGGTCAACACAGGGAGCGCCACACAGGCCGATGAGGTTGGACGGTCACAGTCTTACCTCTAGGTGGCGGATACGAGTATCCTTCTCGTTTAGCTGGTTCTTCAGGGCTTGAATCTCCGGGGGGATGTGATTGCTCTGCTTGGGATCCAGAGTCTTAATAACCTGGGAAGGAGGAATGAAAAAACAGCCTTTAGGCCGGCTGTCCACTGGGTCCGTTATTCGTGCAATCATCTGATAATTGGCTGTCATCCTCCGATCAATCCCACAACATGCAATTGATCCATGATAGACTGCAGGATTTCTCAAGCGCAGCCCCCATCCTCTGGAACACTCTCCCTCGTTTTTCTTCCTTAAAACGCTCTCTTTAGACATTCCTATTTAGGCAAGCCGACCACCCGACTCACTGACGCAACCAGCCCATCGCCCTCACCTTGCAGCCCATCGCCCTCACCTTGCAGCCCATCGCCCTCACCTTGCAGCCCATCGCCCTCACCTTGCAGCCCATCGCCCTCACCTTGCAGCCCATCGCCCTCACCTTGCAGCCCATCACCCTCACCTTGCAGCCCATCACCCTCACCTTGCAGCCCATCACCCTCACCTTGCAGCCCATCACCCTCACCTTGCAGTCCTCTCCTCCTGTTTCCACCCCCAACCCTTCTAGATTGTGAGTTCCCACGGAAATAGGGCCCTCAACTCCTCCTGTACTGGTTTGTCAAATGTTGTTCAATGTATTGTAACCCTGTCTATATTGTGCCCATTATACAGCGCTGCGGAATATGCTGGCGCTTTATAAATAAAAGAATAATAATAATACACTCTCCATTCAGCCCTTGTCCACTGCCTCCAACTTCCATCGGATGACTTCAGACGATTTTTTGCAACTACAACAGACTAGCGATCTTTCCCATTTCAATGGGATTTGTCGGACGATCTGGTACAAGTTACATGAAAAAAAGACGAATTGTATAGCTAAACCGCCGTGGCAGGGAAATTGTCCCATAGAGAAGGGATTCAGTAGAAAAAATAGATTTTTGTTTTTACGCAATTGTTTATTCTTTTCATCCGCAGCAAAAAACCTTTGATTTAGATTTTTTTTTTGCCAAATTTTTGATTCGCAATTAAAAAAAAATAAAAAAAATAAGGATTTTTTTTCTTTGCCAAACATGGCGTGTTTTTTTTCCCTCTGTTCGGCTGCATTCGACGGTGCTGTCCACAGTGCTGAAACTAATTTCGGCACCAAGGACAGGGTCTCCCCCCAAGCAGCAGTTTTTTAAAAATCTTTTCTTTGTTCGCGGCATTTCCATCGGCCTACCTGGGTCATCCACAAAAACACTTCCAGTGGACGACCCTGGTCGTGCAACGGTATGGTCTTTAGTCCGAAGACCATGTCAGTAGTCCGGGTATGGACCCTGTGGACAGCCAGTCTTATAGCTCCATTATAAATTTGGAACTGGTGCAGGACTTGGAGAGGCTTTATGAGTTTCGTCCAAACTGCAGGGACACCTGTAGCAGTGATGCGAGGCAGCCCAACATGCCCTTGTAATCTAGTGTTAAAGTACGGCCCGGCAGCACCACGCATCGGCACATCTCACCAGCCTGGCTTTATCCACGTAGCGCTTGTATCGCTCCTCCATTGCTCGCATGTCTTCCTCCTTCTGGTGCAAGATCTGCTGCAGCTCGTCCACCTTGCGGGACACTGCCAGGAGGAAAAAACACAAGAACAACAAAAATAGGAATTAATTGCAGTAGCTGTGAAACTTTGTCATGATGTCTTTGCTGCATGGGGAACATCAAACAAGATGACCTCCCCATCAGAGCCGAGGCAAGCCCAGCTCTCCTCTTCCCATGAGACGGCGATAGGCGGCAGATGCACCCCCAGATGTTTTGGAGCCACGTGTCTCACGAGGTTCAACTAGACTTGGGCTTGCTCAGCATCATGGACCTCTGATACAGCAGGGCTGAAAAGGTTTGGCATACGAATACGTTACAGAATGGAGACCCTAGGATAGGGGTCAGCACCCCTCACCCGCCAGATGTTTTGGAACTACATTCTCCAGGAGGCTTGGGTAGCCTAGTAAGTGGCTGAGCATCATGGGAGACTTAATTCCAAAACCTCCGGAGGGTCAAGGTTGCCCACCCCAGTCCTAGGACTTTGAGGATCAATTACGCCAACAAACGCTTGTGTTTATTTTTGTAACAATTTAAATATGGCCACCATGCTTTTGTGAAACGCGCAAAATGCACAGGCTGGGTGCAGGGTGGACATCATTGATGTTCTATACACACAGGGAAAAGTGCCACAGCACAAGGTGTAGAGCGGCAATGGCCAACCCCGGCGACCTAGACAAGGCAGAGCTTTGTGGGACGGATAAAGTCTGGCTGAGGAACCATGGACCCACCCCTTCAAAAAGACCATGGCACGCCGTCACAGGTAAACAGGTGGAGCATCCCTTATCCGGAATGCAGGGGATCAGAAGCGTTTGGGATTTTGGGACATTTGCATATAATAACAAGTTATCTTGGGGATGGGAACCAAGTCTGAACACAAATTCAGATGACATCACATTAGGTCAGAGGGGGCATCTTCCACCTCTGGCGTCGCGTCAGGGAAAAGTATAAAATAAAAACTCCATTTTGGAACGCGGCAGATTTCCGGATAAGGGACCGTTTGCGAACTATGGGAACACGAAGAACACTGGCAAAAAGAAAGCCCCTCGGAAAGACCCGCACGCTGTATGACCCGGAAAAAGCAGACGGTTAGGGAGGGGATAAATAAGTGCCGTACTGTTCGCGTCGGCTTTAGGCTCCAGGGTTTCGATGTATTCTCGCTTCTTCTGCAGTTCGGAATGAGTCTCGTGTAACATCTCCCTGAGACGAAAAAAAGGAGAATATTGTCAGTCATAGGCGAGCGCACAGAGGGGTGCCTAATCCTAGCCCGCTGCATTCTCTGGGCCCGGCATAGTTCTAGGGTTCTAATAGTTTTCAATGTAACATCGTATCCCGAGGAAGGTGTTCTCTCCGCACCTCACCCCAGAATGCAACGCTAACCTCGCTGATACCCGCGCCACCACGAGTATCAGCTCCTGGAGTCCATAGGACTTCATGGAGGCTTGCGCTTCCAAGCCGCGAGATCACACAGTGCCGCGGAGGGAGACCAGAAGCTATTTGTTCCCAGTCTCACTCTGCTCCCGGGAAGAAGAAGCAGAAGATCGGGTCACCCTTTTCACTGCGGGATGAGAGGCGAGTATGGGATGGGGGTTGGGGGTGTTAAATAGTTTTGCACTTGCAGAATCATTTACCAGCAGATTTTAGTTACTGGTAAAATTTGCCAAATTGTGCCGGCACTTTGTAAAAACTCACTTATTGAGACGGTAAAAATAGATTGCGTCTCCTATACTAAACATGGGGAGCTGGGGCTACAGTAAGATCGAGCAAGCTGCGAGACGCAAACCGATTTCACCCCAGCTTATCGTCAAGATCTGAATGCCAAACGATACTAGCACTAACGATTACATATCAAGATGCTACATTACCGCCAACCGTGGAATAGAGCCCTACACTTTTACCGATTTATACTCCTGGGAGGAGATTTATTCTTCTATTAATTTGTACAGTTTGATGGAATTGGTTGATGCCAAGTCGGGGGTTATCAGAGCAACGCTGAGGGTTTCACCGATGTTCAATAACCGCGTCGGCAATTCCAATTTTGACAAAATACGGTGACCAATTGCTAAATGGTGAACTGACCATATTTTTCGGTGAAATTGAAATGCGCGAAATGCAAAGCACCGACATTGCCGCAATGTTGTGCTTTGTGAATGGACCCTATAGTCTTGATGTTTCAAATGAAGTGTGTTATATATATATATATATATATATATATTACAGTTACGGTTTATCTCCTGCTGATGAGGGCACGATAACGTCTCAAACAGCTGTCCAGGAGTGACTGGTGGCATAACCTGACCTTTGCTAAAGAATAAAAAAAGCCATCTAGTACAGCGTGGCACTGGCAAGGTGGGATCTCTGTTATTACAGACCCTGGATACAAAAAAAAGTGAGAAGTTGGGGACTTCATTTGCATGTTCTACCCAGAGTTCTTTGCTGCATATGGAGAGTGTAGCACCTGAGCTCTCAAAGCAGTCTCTGAATTGCTGGGGTGTGCAAATCTACTCCGCAACTATAAACTTTATTAACACCCACACACATGCCTGCGCCGTCAGCGTGCTGTGGGATGTCGGGTCTTGCTGTATTGTGCCCTTCTATAGCAAGTATTCAACTCATAAAAAGACCATCCACAGTTATAAGCCCCCCCCGTCCCTCCATTCTTTCCTTTCATCCCAGTCCATTAACAAATCCAAACTATAGTCACTTTCTTTAAATCTATCATTTAAATCGGGGGTGTCCAACGGCAGACTACAGCTGTGCATCCTGTTAGACGCAGATGGAGGCCAGCCGGCTCTGTGCGCCAGCGTGGAGGAGCCACCCGTCTCTACAGGACACTCTACTCCTAACAAGTGACTTTTTATAGCTTTGACTTGTAGCTTAAGGAGTCTTTGGCTTACAGGTGCTCGTCCAGTTTCCTCTTAAGCAGCGTGGTCTGCAACGAGAGAGAAACAGATACGAGTTACAGAAAGGCATGTTCTCAATGTACATTTAATCAGGGCGGCTGGTTCCTGGGGCACTCACGTCTTCTGCTTGACTTCCCTGCTCTCGCAGGAGTCTCTGCAGCTCTTCCACCTGTGCCCGGAGCTCCTGGATCTGTTCCTGGTTCAGTCTGGAGAGAAAAAAGGATCAAAAGAAAATAAATAAATTCTATAAAAAACAAAAAAACAAAAACAACAACCACCGAAAAATGACAAGTGTTGTAGTGATTTCTTACACAAGGCAGGTTTCCCTAAATTGGTATAGCAGATGGCGTCATACGTCCCTGCAGTCCTACGATCTACTCCTCACGTGCGGCCTGAATGCACGCTTTAAACCCAATCTGTGCATCATTCCAATATATCAATACATGATCTATGTAAAGACAGATCATACAGACACTGTCATCCCCACCTGACAATCATGTCGTCTGCTTACAGGTTCCTGCTGAAAAGATATAATCGAGTGACAGCAAAGTGCATATAAACCACTTCTGTCACTCATATGTCACTTGCATGTGCACAATAAAAATTCAGGCCGTCTGGATTTACTTGGTTCCTCCATACATCACACCTACCATTTGTTGTAGAGGATTTCCCAAAACTTACACCAAACGTGCCATGGTTGGCTGCACCACAATAAAGCCATACATCACCTTTTAGAACTTGCTGATCACACGTTGGACACACCTTAACCAGAATTCTGAAATCTGGCAGACTCTGAAATTTTCAACGTCTTCCAAATTTTGTTTTTTTGTGTCTCCCTGATGCTTTGGATGGGTCCTGCTGCTCAATGACGATCATTCGACTGCTGCAGCACCACGGAGGAACACGCTGGGGGCTCCGCACAGTCACAGTGCATAGCATACCACGCACACACACATGCTGGCTCTTTTACAGCATATCCCTGGCAAAGGGATGTGCATCGTCTTGCAGCGTGCTGTGTACACATGCAGGTGCTGTGGCACACAGTATATCACGGATCTCCTGCCGCACCCCCCCCCCCGACCTTCAAGTTCACATTTCCCCCAGATTTCGAAATCCGTAAGAATACAAAATATAAAGTGCACGGGGTTCTACGTAACTGCCGATTATAGTATACCTTCTTTTTTGTTCTATGATGCATGGAGGGCCTACACTAAGCACACTCCCATCAGGCTCAGCCAGCAGTCAGTGGATGGAGATCCAGAGGTGTGCAACGTCTGCATTAGTGTAAAAGCTATTTAAACACTAACCTGTCCTCGCAGGGTTAAATTTATCATCATTACAGCTTGAAGGGAAAGAATAAATAAATGCTCACTCAGGCATAAAGTGAAACCAGCGGGACCCTCCGCCCAAGAGCTGCGGGGAGGGCGGGGGGTGCTGCCACAAGAATCGGCTGCTAATGGAAAAGGCTGGGGAGCGGATCTACCAAAACATGGATTATAGTGCAGAACAGAATACAGAAGCCATGCTGTCCTGGTGCCTCTATTTTATAGACAGAGTCTGTGGATGTCACCATCCCTTGCGTTTTGCACCAAGATGCATTTCTGACCCTAAATTACTCAATTTTCCCATTTCATAACGGGAAGTTAGAATTTTATTAAGGACGCGGAGGCGAATATTTGCAAATAATGCGTGTTCTCTTCAGACCTGGTGGGGTAGGTGCTCCAGTAAGCACAGAAAAGCATAAACACCCCTGTACTACACAAAACGGTCCACGTGTAAAATACTGTGTAAGAGGGAAGAGATCGCTATACAGCATAGCAAAGCGACATTTTGGTGTTTAGGATTTTGGAACCAATAGTTCTAGAGCAGGGGTCAGCAACTTTAGCTCCCTGATGTTTCGTGAACTACATTTCCCTTGTGGCTCAGTCAGCCTAATGTGTGACTGAGCATCATGGGAGATGTAGTTCTAAAACATCAGGGAGCCAAGGTTGCTGACCCCGGTTCTAGACGAACAAAAACAAATCGCTGTTAATGGCTACACCGGTTTTGCATTATCCACCTCTGTCCAAACTCACCGGTTTTCACTTTCCAGCCGGTTCTTGCCGCGGTTCGACTCCTCCAGCAGGTTCTGCAGCTCGCACAATTGCTCCTGGTACGAAGCCTCCTGAACACAGAGCATCTTATTCTCCTGCTGCAGACGGACCACGGACTCCCTAAAAACCGACGTCACGGACAGATCAGCGAGTTTAGCCGGGAAAACAAAAAACTTGATTGCAAGCAAAAAGCGGGTGAAATTCCCAGCGGCAAATCAGATGTCACGCTTCAATAAAAGAATCAAGACTAGGGTGTGTTTATTAAATCAAGATACGGAGCCGAAGCGGCTTAGCTTCCAATAGATCAGTGTTTCCCAACCCTGGTCCTCAGGTCCCACTAACAGGCCAGGTTTGCAGAATATCTGAAGCACAGGTGATATGATTTGCTGCTCAGTGATTGCAGGTTTCATCCTGCAAACCTGTCCTGTTAGAGGGTCCAGAGGACCAGGGTTGGAAACCACTGATCTAGAAGATGGAACTGAATACAGGGCAATCTGTCAGACTTTGCTTACACACGACGGGCAAGACGGGACTTTATTCACTGGCAAGGTTTCTTACTTGAGTTCTGCTGGCAGGATCTCCGCTGCCAAAGTCTCGGCGGGAGGCGCGTGTCCAGAGAGCAGGGCGTCTGATCACCGAAAAACATGGAAAAACAAGAGAAAAGGGTCATAACATTGCCTGTTTTTGCTTCTTTCGGGACATTACGTGCACGCGCTGTATCTTGGAATAAGGAAACATTAGTATGGACAGAATACATCAGAGAGTGAAGGGTTAAAGCGCACAGTTTGCGTCTCCGAGTATAACTTCTTCATTCTGCGGAAGAATGCTTTATCACAGTGATGGCGAAACCTTGACACCCCATAGGTTTCTGAACTACATGTCCCATCATGCTCAGCCAGCCTGATGTTACAGTTACAAGTTTTTATAAAGCGCTAACAAGTTCCGTAGCGCTGAGCATCATTACCGTATCTACATAAAGCACCTCTCTGCTGTGCCACGGCGTGGGGATAAAATGTTAATACCGCATACACACAAGGGTCTATTCACAAACTCCCTTTGTGTTTTGGGCTCATTTCGGCGATTCCATTTAGCTGAAAATACGGTGAATTCACAATTTAGTCGATGGTCACTGTATTTTGCCGAAAGGTACCGGAATTGGCATCGGCGAATTCCACCATTATGTAAAAAATACATTTAAAAAAAATAAATAAAAATGTAGTAAAATATGTCTATATAATAAAAAAGGTCCTTTAATAATAAAAAGGTATGTTTACAAATCTATATATAAAAAAAAACTCTGAATAGAAGTCACAATAGTCTTTGGGACAATTTTGGTGCCACTGAATTTCAGTGTATTTTGCTGTGAAATTGCCTGTATTTGACCAATTTATAGCTTGGTGAATAGACCAGTGGTTCCCAACCCTGATCCTCAGGTCCCCTAACAGGACAGGTTTTTAGGATCGCCTTGGGAAATACAGACTGAATCCTGTAATCACTGAGCAGAAAATCATATCACCTGTGCTGTGCTTCACATATCCTGCAAACCTGGCCTGTTAGGGGAACCTGAGGACCAGAGTTGGGAAACACTGGAATAGACGAATTCCCCTGAAAATGCACCGAATGGTGAAATTAACCGTTCGGCACCAATGAGAGGTTAGTGAGTTTGTCTCACGCTATGAGTAAATGGGAAAGCTCTTTGGTCTTCACTTGAGGCCTTCAGGATAAAAGGGAAAGTAATGGTTCTACGTAGGGCTGGGGAAATTAACGATTAATTTAAAAAAAATAAAAAAAAAAATAATAGATTAAATTCATTTTGATCCGAGGGGCCCATCAGCTCCGGTATCAGACTCCAGGAGTCCGAATCCGGAGCTGTACTGGCTTCCTGTGGCCCTGGGTGGCCCTACAGCAACGTGCGAAGCACACTGCATTGGCACCGCCCTCCAGTCACGTGTGCAACGCGTGTGACGCAAGTGTCACACAGCGACTGGTGCAGGAAGAAGACGGCAGACGAGAAGGCAGCGGAGGAGCGGTGAGTATGGTGCTGCCTGTCTCAGTCCAGCCTCGGACCCAGCCGAGCCCAGAAAAGACAAAAATGCAGGAAATAAATCACTTCCGTTGTAACATTTGAAAAGTCTTAGACAAAGGTACAAAAGTATTGCTACAACAAGAGAAACCTTCAGCTATCCACAAAAGGAAAATCTACCACCTGCAGGCAACGCAACAGTAACCAGTGCCAGGATACTTACATAAAAAGCCCAACTTTGCGACCATTCTCAATATAACCATTGTTTCACCATTGCCAGATTTAATTTTCTTCTATTAAGAGTGACATTACCACTAACATAAACGGTCACTATATTACTACTTGTGCATTACAAATAAAAACACATTCTGCATTATTTTTTGTTTGAAGCGATTGCATGTAAAAAAGGAAAAATAAAATTCGATTTTTATTTCCATTTTTGGATTTTCCCTATGATGCAACACTCACCAAAATCTGTGCAAAAGCTTCACTTTACTGCTCTTGTTTATCTAATCCACAGTATTTACCACTTAAGGCATCAGGTGGTCTATTGTTCCCCAGGCTTCCTGAGATAAAACAGGGCTCTTACAAGGCTTGTAATCTACCTCCTGGTGACGTCCTTTGAATACATCCCACACAATACAAATGATGTGAGTCGGTGACTGACACATTCACTCCATTCTATGGCCAAAGCCACACAGTGAGGAGCAAGCGATGGAAAGATACAAAAGAAAATATCACACAATGGATGCGTCCAGTGACACATATGGAGGAAAATATCACACAATGGATGCACCCAGTGACACGTATAGAGGAAAATATCTTCTTAACTAAACATACAAGAGAAAAACAAACACATGTAAGATATCAGCAACATCAAATAAACACAAGGACATTTTTTGGTGTTAGTGGCCCTTTAAATGGAGGTCTCCTTAGACATCCCATACAAACTACATGAAATCCTCCCTAAACTACTACAGTGAGAACCAAGAAAGGCAACTTCAGTAGAAACGAAGGTGGGGAGAACGGCGACTCGTACAGCAAACTACGACGACAGATCCCTAGCCCAAGCCACTCAATTTTAACTGCCACTTCATTCCTCTGGTGTAAAGACTGACAACGTTTCAACCTGCTTAAGTCGTTGCCAAGCCGATAAAGACCTATGAAAGGTGGAAACGTTGTCTGTCCTTATACTGGAGTAATGAAGCGCCATTTAAGGTTTTGAGCGGCTTGGACGGTTTTGTTTGCAGTGTTTGGGTTTGGGAGCGAGGCCTTTATCCATCCCTCATGGCTAAATGGTGAGCTGCCGATGCATCGATAGCCCTCCAGAATACCAAAGCCAGACACCGGGGCTGGCCAATCTTGGCATGTGATGCTGTCACTGGGGAAAGTTTCCGGAAGTGCATAGAGTACCACGGTTGGTAATCGCTGGCCTCCGCCACGCGAGGTGGGATACACGGCGTCTCACCTGACTGCACCAGGCACGTTTGCTGTAGATGAGAGCAGCGTAGCTCGTCGTTTGTCTCTCGCAGGGAGTCGCGTTCTACGAGAAGCCGCTGGGAAAACAAAAGCGAGAGATCATAGAGATCATAAATAGACAGATATGGGGGGAGGTCCACTCATCACTTGAACATGTGGCCTGACCCATTTCACCCTCCGCTGTGTTTGATGGCTCCAATGAGCCGCAGATTTTGAGACTCACTCACAAGAACGCAAGCCTCAGTCCTTCATCTAAATCAGAAGTTGGCCAAAACATCTCCCAAGATGCTCAGCCACACTGTTGGCTGAGCATCATGGGAAATGTAGTTCCAAAGTCCACGGGCTTATAACAAGCATTTTATTAATCGTTACCTCGAAGATCATCAATATAAAACGCTTTGTATCGCAGACATACTGTTTAATGAACGATTAAACCAGAATGAACTCGCAGCCCCTCCAGATGTTGGGGCCTACAATCCCCAGAATTCTCCCAATGCAACAGATGGCCGGGAATCAGGGGATTTGTAGTTCAGAGACATCTGGGGACCCAGAGTTTGACAGCCCTGACGTAAACCGTGTCGTCTAATAAAATCACTGGATGGAGGTAAAGCCGCAGCAACGAGTATCAGCGAGAGGCATTTAAAGCACGTACACGGCACATGTATAGAATGCAAGTCCTACAATCCTCCTGTATCATCACAATGTAATGTATTTCCCCCTTGAGTTACATGGCACCGCCTTGTACAAGAACAATAATAAAAATATGAAGGATGTTTTTTGGGTTCTTGGAGGTGACATACGGCAGATTGCGTCCACAGTGACATTCTCTGACGTTCTGCCTGTGCCAAACATTCAGAGACAAAGTAGCAAAACAAGAGGACAGTGTCTTAGAGGAGCAAAGGTTTAAAAGAAAAAAAGTATTTTACTGAGAGTATTCTGGAACCCCAGGATCACATGCAGGAAGTGAATGTCACATGCAGGATACGATTGAAGTCAGATAGCTTAACTCGTCCCAGTTTGAAAACACACAAAGTCCTTTGTATTTTCTTCACTTTATTGGGAAAGTAACAGCAAATAAAAGGTGTAATGTGGATAGAGAGGGCTTCTCTTGGTATGCTTTGTTATAGGAGGAAG
This sequence comes from Leptobrachium leishanense, assembly GCA_009667805.1. Taxonomy (NCBI): domain Eukaryota; kingdom Metazoa; phylum Chordata; class Amphibia; order Anura; family Megophryidae; genus Leptobrachium; species Leptobrachium leishanense. The sequence goes on from CM019065.1 coordinate 37,208,966, forward strand.
GTAAAACAGGATGCAATAACCCAGTACAGAACAGTTTACTCACATGCCTCTATGGATAGACTGACCGGATGAGAAGCTTTGCCAAGGAGGAAATGGGGATGGGCCGAACTAACTATGTGAGGTAGACAGGGAGAGTGGACTAATCCATTATTAAGTAAAAGTATAGGGGGTGAAACAAATAAGGAATCTGGTATCCATGATAGAGAGGGTGGTGGATTCATGAACAGCCGTCCAGTAGAAGTGGTAGAGGCTAAACCAGTGATTGAGTTTAAGCAGGCATGGGATATATTTGGGCCAACAGGTTGTTCTTATTTACACATAGCGTATTATTATCTGCCGGCATATATTCTATGTGGACAATAATGTTCAACAAGAACACACCTCTCGCTCTTTCTGCAAAGCCTCGAGCTTCTCTTTCAGCGTTGTGAACTCAAACTGCCACTTCTCAGCTCTCAGAGATTCGGCCGAGTGCTTCTTGTGCAATTCCTGGATCTGGAGGATTAAAAGGAAAAAAACAAAAAAAAAAAAAACACAATGAACAAAATCTAAAATATTTTCCAGAAAAATTACTTCATATCATTCTGGGGTCACGAAGGAATTTTTCCCCAGTGTGTTGCATATTCGGCGAGCGCGTCAGACTGGGTTTTTTGCCTTCTTTTGGATCAACAGCAGTAGGTGACGTGTGAAAGGCTGAACCTGATGGACGCAGGGTTTTTTCAGCCCATGTAACTATCAGGGTTATTCAGAGAGAGTTGAAAACCAGGAGAATGACTGGAGAAGTGAAAATTCTAGGGCAAAATAGCCAAACCAGAAAAAGTCTCCCATTTATCTCACTTTCCAAAATCGACTATTTGGTCACTGTTCATTCTCCTGGCAATTCTCCTGTTTTTCACCTCTCTCTGAATAACCCTGTATGTATATGGTATGAAAAACACATAGGATATCTACAGACACTTTGCCCCGATTGCTCCATGAAGTATCCCGCCATGAAGACAGCCGGCCTGGAAGCTACTCCGTCTCACCTGACGGTTGAGGTTCTCCACCTGAGCTCGGGACGCGTGGGCCTTGTGAAGTTCATCCTCCAGCTGACAGGTCCTCTGCATGTACACTGTATTCCGTTCCTCAAGAAGCTTCACCTGCCGCCTGAGGTCCCCCAAATCTTCAAGCTTTTTCTTGTAGGACTCCACCAGGGACTCCAGCTTGCCTACCCTGTCTGAGGAATGCCTGCGAGGGAAGGGTTTGAGGAAGATTGTAATGGAAGCGTTGACAGGGGAAGATTTACCTCCGCCAGGTAAAGGTCTGGCTGGAGGGGGGGGGGGACATGTGTCAACACGGTGACATCAAGGTGTGCGCAATGGAGATGTTTGAGGAAGACAGTGTAACGTTAAAACAAGATGCTATTATAAATATACAGATGGGATGGAGGGCCCTGTTACAATCTAGATGGGCATGAGAGGCGAGAAACAGGACGGGAGGACCGCGAGGGCGAGAACGATCCTAATACAGAGCCAGACGTTGGCAGCAGTTGGGTAAGTGGAATGCACTCGATGGGGAGTTGGATGGTAGAAATGTCTTTAAGGAGGGTTTAAAGAAAGGGTCAGCAACCTTGGACTTCCCATTGTTTTGGAACTACATTTCCCACGAGGCTTTACAAGCCAAAAGGAGGAGCTCAGCATCATGGGAGGGCAAGGCTCCTCTCAATATTTCCATGTGACCTTCCGTGCCGGGGATTCCTACCTGAGGATGTCCATCTCATCCCTCAGAGACTGGGCCTCATGCGCCAGTCCGGTCAGATCCTGGTTCCGTTGGTGTAGCTCCTGCACCTCCCGGTCCAGCTCCTCACAACGCTGTTTGTAGTCATCCCTTGCGCTCTCCAACCTGAGAATGAGAGAGACGGGGCCACGTGTCAGCAGCACTCACTACCCAATGTCTGCAAAAACACAAGACATTACTGGGTCTATGGCAGAGGTGGCGTAAAAGTCAGACGCCCCCAGCTGTCAAACTCATCCAATGCTGCATCAACCTGATAACAGCATCATGGGAGGCGCAGAAACGTTAGGGACGTCCCTATCTTTCAGCCAGGCCTAGGCAACGGCGCCAGATGGTAGGCCAACATCTGTACACAGGCCATATTGGTTTACAGTGGAAAGCGCCTCTGGAGAGGAGCACGAGACATGACAGCGAGCGGCGTTTACCTGTAGTTTTCCTCCTGCAGCTGCTCTATCTGCGTCTGTAAAAGGAGCATCTTCTTGTTGAAGATATGGGGTGGTGCTGCACCCCCCTCAGACAGGTCTTGCTGGTCCCGCAAGGCTCGGTTCTCGGTCAGGAGACCCTTCTTCTCTTCCAGGAGCAAAGAAACCTGAAAGCGGGACGGGGGGGTACAAAAGAGAGGGGGAGAGGAGAGAGGAGCAAAGCCCCCCAGAAGAGTAAGAGGGAGATAGAAATGGCAGGAAAAAACATGTGTTACGGGAAGAGGGGCGACACGGACACGTCGGGCAGCTCGGAAACGGGATTTCTGATTAGATTTGACCCTTACCATGCGGCATGGAAAATAAAAGGGGGGGGGGTGTCGATAGATAAGTAGAGCTGTATACCATGAGATTCCCTGCTCAGATGCTAGACCGCCCCTGTCCCTAGGATTCATGGTAAATGGGCCTTCACAAAGCATGCAATGTACTCATGCAACCCTAACAGCCCATGGAGAGGAAGGGCAGGTGTGCGACTTTAAAAAGGGAGCAGCTTTCCCTTGGGTTTCAGCATTTTAATGTCTCTTTATAGAAGGGCTCTGATGAGGCCTGGCATTTTATTTTACACTGGGACGACATAGGACACCGGGCAGGTAAAGGTGGGGAAACCCTCACCCTTAAACACCTACACTAGCTGGAAAGGCCAGAAGGACCCCTCTGTGAGAATGCTGGAGCCGTGGCTCCCTCTGCCCAGCCCACCCAGTTGTTGATGGCATACAATTCCCAGAATTCTTTGAATGCCATAGTTCAGCGATGGCAAACCTTGGCACTCCAGAGGTTTTGGAAGAACATGTTCCACGATGCCTAAGCCAGTCTTATAGCTGTCAGGGCATCATGGGCCATGAAGTCTCAAAACAGCTCACCAGTTTTCACACTAACTCTCTGCTTGATTCACACCAGTCCGGCTTTCACTCCCAGCGTCCACGGAGACGGCTCTGACCAAGGGGACTAATGATTTAGTTGCCGCTAAAACCAAAGGTCGCTTCTCCCTCCTTATTCTCGACCTTTCTGCTGCTTTCAACACTGTTGATCACCCTCTACTGCTCCTCACGCTGCGTCAACTTGGCCTCCGTGACACCGCTCTCTCCTGGTTCTCTTCCTATCTTTCTCTTCACTCCTTCAGTGTCTCCTTCCCTGGTGCCTCTTCACCACTGGTTCATCTAAGTTGGGGTACCTCAAGGCTCTGTTCTGGGTCCCCTACGCTTCTCTATACCACCTCATCTCTTCCTATGGATTCCAGTATCACCTCTATGCTGACGACACCCAAATCTACCTTTCCTCTCCTGATCTCTCTCCTCCTGTGTTGGACGGTGTTACAGCCTGCCTCCGACTGGATGACTTCCCGTTTCCTAAAGCTCAACCTCTCAGAAACTGAACTTCTCGTCTTCCCACCCTCCGAATCCTCCATTTTTGTGCCCATTTTACTTCAGGTGAATGGTGCCACCATTACTTCTACCTCTCACACTCGTTGCCTCGGTGTCCTCTTAGACTCTTATCTCCCACCTTGACTACTGTAACCTCCTCCTCTCTGGCCTTAAAAAAATCCCAGATTCTCCCTCTGCAGTCTGTAATGAACGCATGTGCCTGACTCATCCACCTCACATCCTGCACCTCTCACACCTCACCCCTCTGTCAATCTCTACACTGGCTCCCTGTCTCCTTTAGAATCCATTTCAAAACATTGGTGCTCACATACAAAGCTCTCCATAACCGCGCCCCTGCCTACATCTCCTCCCTTATTAGCAGGTACATCCCGTCCCGACCACTTCGCTCTGCCAATGATCTGACGCTATCAGCTTCAGATACCCGCACCCCCAATTTTCGCCTTCAGGACTTCTCCCAAGCTGCCCCTTTCTATGGAACTCCCACCCCGCAACATTACTCTTCCCGTCTCCCCAGTCCTTCAGGAAGTCTCTGAAAACACATTACTTTAGAGAAGCCAATCGGCTCACTCCATGATCACCCAACTGTACATTTCTTACACTATCTTCCCACCCAGTCCAGACGCTCGCACATACTCTGCTATTCACACTCACCTAGTGAGTCACCCCTCTCTTAGATTGTAAGCTCTCGAGCAGGGTCCTCTCTCCTACGGTTGTGTGTGTGTAACTTATGTATAGGTTATGCTGTCTCTCCCATTGTACAACGCTACGGAATGTGTTGGCGCTTTATAAATACTCGTAACTAACTGTGCGCCAAGGTACGCCATCAATGCCATGGATGGTTCGAGAATCATGAGAGTTGTAGTTCAGAAACCTCTGGGGAGCTGGAGTTTGAGATCCCTGGATTTCGGGGAAGGGGGGGGGGGACGTGTCATGGGCATCCTAACCGGGTAAGCCAGTCCCTGGTCTGGCCAGAGCTTCATGTAAGGTGCTGCAAAGCCTGGATATCCACAGCAAATGCAAGAACCTCACTACATTACCTTTATTAATGCACAAACAAGAACATCGCGGCAGCAAATCCCGAAGCACCAGGACCAGCTGCAGCAAGGGGGGGGGGGTCAAATAACCTGTCTTTTCCGGGAGCAGTCAGCGTGTGCCGTGTACCTATACCCTCACGAAGCGACCGATCAACTCACCTATGGCACCTCGACAGGGCCCGACGCACTTCCAGAGATTGATTTTTGGGTTTTATGTAAATTTTTAGTGTATTCTTCCCATCAAGGATCAGTAACATTATACAAATCGATGGGTGATTTCCCTTTCCCGAGCGCTAGGTTGTGGAGGAACGTGTTCCTCAGGTGTAGATTAGTGGTCATCATGCTTTGTGGAAGGACCAGTACATATATTGAACGGCATACATGTATTACGAAACACACGGCACATGTATTAGAAGTGATACAAAGCTGGCACGTTAGGACGGCTTCTCGCCAACAGTCAGACCTCGGCGGGAGGGAATGCCGCTTTGTGCTTTGCTCCCCCTTCCAGATGGGGGGGTTTGGAGTTAGTGGCCCGGGCATAGCAGACATGCGGTGCGCTTGTGTTAGAGGTTAGCGACAGCGAGCAGGACTTCAACTCACCCACACGGCCGGACGCCAAACCAAAACTCAGATCAAGACCTTTTCAAAGGGTGAAATCGCTCATTCAGGTGTGAGAAAAATAAAAAAAGCATCTACTACAACCAAAGTCTGCAAACCAAGACCTCGACCAGCCGTGGAGGAGGAGGACACAACGCGGCGCTGCGGCCAGGTGTCTCCGTGAGATTAATGGGCCAAAATTAAAATGATGCATTATATCTATATCTAGATAGGGTTTGGGTCAAAATCCCTACAACCAGGTTCCCGAATGCCAACATCCCGATGGCCAACTTCCAGACAGAACAAGTGCCGGACGTATCAAATTCCCGACACCTCCCTGACTGCCAACTTCCAGACATTCAAAATCCGACTGGCTAACCCTAACCCCCTAACCAACCGCCTAACCCCATCCCCCCAACCCTAAACCCCAAACCACTAACTCCAACCCCAAACCCACTAACTCCAACCCCCCAACCAACCCCATCCCCAAACCCACTAACTCCAACCCCCCAACCAACCCCATCCCCAAACACACTAACTCAAACCCCAACCCACTAATCCCAACCCCATCCCCCCAACCCACTAACTCCAACCCCATCCCCCCACCCACTAACTCCAACCCCATCCCCCCACCCACCAACTCCAACCCTATCCCCCAACCCACTAACTCCAACTCCAACCTCCTAACCAACTCCATCCCCCTAACTCCAACTCCCTAACCAACCCCCTAACCCCCAACTCCATATGGGTTAGGGTGCGCGGATTAGGGTAAACTGCTGGGATTTTGGATGTCTGGAAGTTGACCGTCAGGGAGCTGTCTGTAGACAACTTGGTATGTCCGGCACTTGTTCTGTCTGGAAGTTGGCCATCGGGATGTTGGCATTAGGGAACCTGGCTGTAGGGATTTTTTCCGGCACCTGTATAGATATACTGTTACAGCGTCCATTGCTGGCTCTATAAATCGCTGAACAGGGCTTCTGGAAGTGAGAATAAGAAAACAATGCCCTTTTTTTATTCTCACGCAAGTAACGTCCGCTTGGAAAGCTTTACACCCCTCAACATGAGATTTAAAGAGGCGCCAGGATTACTGGATTTGTTTTCACTAAACCATGACTGACAGCAGGTCATAAAGGCCTCGGGGTAATTGAGAGGGGGAATGGGGATGAAGAAAGGATCATTAAAGTGACACTACCACCAAAAAAGAAATGTCCTTATTGGGTTTATTTGATGTTGCTGATATCTTACATCTGATTTGTTTTTCTCTTGTTTGTTTAGTTAGTTAAGAAAATATTTTCCTCTGTCACTGGACGCATCCATTGTGTGATATTTTCCTCTATATGGGTCACTGGGTGCATCCATTGTGTGATATTTTGTGTTGAAAACTGCACCCCCGCCCCCCCACAGTATCTTTCCATCAATTGCTCCTCATCGTGGACATTGAATGAACTCTATGGGTCAGTAGACCAGAAAACCGACCTATTGACATGCATTGTGCGGAATTTGTTTAGAAATGATGTCACTAGTGTGTCAATTAAAGAGGTGGAAGCCCACTATCAGCTGCCATCTCTTCTCTTAGCATAGACAACACAATAGATCCACTGCAACCCTGTCTAAACATTCCCTCTGCCACTCCATTGCCTCTTCACTCCGGTTGAAAATATGCTATAGCTGTAAAGCGACACATGTGCTAAGATTTTGGCAAATGTTGCATTCGTGGGGAAAAAAAAACGAAGGGCAATATTACAAGGTTGGTGCAAACTTAACCAGAGCTGTTGTAAACTTAACAACTCCATAGACTATAATGGCTCTGGTAAATTTACACCAGCTCTGTGTTTTTGTAATACACAAGTAATCTAGTTACAGTTTATGGTAGCAGTGATGTTCCTGTACAGGCACACTCCAACATATAGAAGCTGTAACTAGATTACTTGTGCATTACAAATGTGAGATGTTCAAAGGTTTCACAAAGAAATATTTAAACTAGGAGGGGGGGACAAAAGGGTAAAAAACAATCTGCCCGAATGTCCCCCAAAACTAAATCTGAGGGTGCAAGCAACATGCGGGGTAAAAAATGACAAGCTCAGAGTCGTGTCTATAAACGCTGGCAGTTTAGTCAATAAAAATCAATGAACTGGAGGCAATGATGGCAGCTGAAAAAGTAGATTTAGTGGCGGTTACTGAGACATGGTTCAGTGAGAAAAATAACTGGGACATAACAATACCGGGGTACTCTTTATATAGAAAACACAGAGAAGGTAGGAAAGGAGGAGGAGTGGCCCTGTATGTGAAAAACAACATAAAAACGAACCAAATAAAAGTGAGCGAGGTGAACATAGAGTCAGTTTGGGTTACACTAACATTTGGCAATCATACAGTAGCTCGTGTAGGTGTGATCTATAGACCCCCTGGACAAGTAGAAGAGCTAGATAATCTGCTGCTTGAGGAAATAGCCAAAATGGCAATGAAGGGGGAAGTTATTATCATGGGGGACTTTAATCTTCCTGATGTGAAAACCAAAACAGCTGGGTGCACCAGGAGTACAAATATTCTAAACTCCTTACTGGGATTATCTCTAACACAAGTAGTTGAGGAGCCGACCCGTAAAGAGGCCATATTGGATTTAATACCCACAAATGGAGGTTTGGTATCGGACGTTGTTGTAGGTAAAATTTGGGATCTAGTGATCACCAGTTAGTATGGTTTAATATAAGAACAGGGATGGAGCCGCACCACACAAAAACAAAAGTTTTAGACTTTAAAAAAACAGATTTTTCTAAAATGAGATTTTGTGTGAAGGAGTCATTATCAGACTGGAGGAGTTTAAAGGGAGTCCAGGAGAAATGGGATTATTTAAAGGAAGCATTATTGAAGGCCACAGGCAATTGCATTCGGCTTGTTAGCAAAAACAAAAAAGGGAAGAAACCACTGTGGTACTCTGCAGAAGTGGCCAAAATAGTGAAGAACAAAAAGACAGCATTCAATAATTATAAAACAACTCAGGGAAACCTATAAAATTAGGCAGAAAGAGGCAAAGCAATTTATAAGAGCTTCCAAAGCACACGCAGAAGAGAAAACAGCTCAGTCAGTAAAAAGGGGGGACAAAACATTTTTTAGATACATAAACGAGAAAAGAAAAGTAAAACAAGGATTAGATTAAAAACAAAGGAAGGAAGGTATGTAGAGGAGGATAAAAGTAGGGATGCACCGATACCACTTTTTTAAGACCGAGTACAGATACTTTTGTTCAAGTACTCACCGATATCGAGTACCGATACTTTTATCTTATGTCATGTGACCGCTTTCCAATAAGAACAGACCTCATGGATATGCCCCCCAGCTCGTGGATACTGCCCCCCAGCTCGTGGATAATGCCCCCCCAGCTCGTGGATAATGCCCCCCAGCTCGTGGATAATGCCCCCCAGCTCGTGGATTTGCCCCCAGCTCATGGATTATGCCCCCCCAGGACATGGATTTGCCCCCAGCTCACTCTCTGCTCATACTTACCTTACTGGGCGACACCGGGAAAGTCTTTGCGCGCGCTCCTTGGAAGGTCCCCAGCCGCGACCACGTGGGACCATGTGATCGCGGCTGGGGTCCTTCCAACGAGCGCACGCGGGGAAACTTTCCCGGCGTCGCTAAAGGAAGGTAAGTATGAGCGGAGAGCAGCTGCAGGGCCTGTCCGAATGCTCTATCTGCATTCGGACAGGCCCTGCAGCTGCTCACCCCACTTTGTTTATACTTACCTTCCTTTAGCGACGCCGGGAAAGTTCCTGCGCTCGTTGGAAGGACCCCAGCCGTGATCACATGGTCCCACGTGGTTGCGACTGGGGTCCTTCCAAGGAGCGCGCGAGCGAAGACTTTCCCGGTGTTGCTAAAGGAAGGTAGGTATAAGCAAAGTGGGGTGAGCAGCTGCAGGGCCTGTCCGAATGCCGATAGAGCAGTCGGACAGCCGCCCCAGCCCCTAGGATGCCGGCAAGCCGGCTCAATGCCGGCTTCCGGTATCGGAAAAAAATATCGGGGTACTGCACAAGTACCAAGTACTCCTGCAGTACCCGGTATCGGCACCGATATCGATACTAGTATCGGTATCGGTGCAACCCTAGATAAAAGTCTCGCTGACTGCCTCAATGAATATTTTTGTTCAGTCTTTGCAGAAGAAAAGGAAGGAAAGGGACCTCAGTTAGGAGGAAACACTAAAGAGACATTTACATACGAGTTTACAGAGGAGGAGGTTCTACAGCAGCTGTCTAAAGTAAAGACAAATAAGTCAATGGGGCCTGATGGGATCCACCCTAAATTATTAAAAGAGCTCAGTGGTGTAATAGCAAAACCGTTAACGTGAGTCGTCCCAGAAGACTGGAAATTAGCAAATGTTGTGCCCATTTACAAGAAGGGTAGTAGGGAGGAATCGGGGAACTATAGGCCAGTTAATCTTACGTCAGTAGTGGGGAAATTAATGGAAACCATGTTAAAGGAAAGGATTGTTGAACATCTAAAAACACAGATTACAGGATAAGAAACAACATGGGTTTACCTCAGGGAGATCATGCCAAACTAATCTTATTGATTGGGTAACAAAAATAATAGACACATGTGGTGCAGTAGACATTGCTTATTTAGATTTCAGTAAGGCTTTTGATACTGTTCCGCATAGAAGGCTTATCAATAAATTACAATCTTTGAGCTTGGATTCCAATATTGTTGAATGGATTAGGCAGTGGCTGAGTGACAGACAACAGAGGGTTGTGGTAAATGGAGTTTATTCGGCGCAAGGTCTGGTTACCAGTGGGGTACCTCAGGGGTCAGGACTTGGACCCATTCTCTTTAATATTTTTATTAGTGATATTGCAGAAGGTATTAATGGAAAAGTATGTCTTTTTGCTGATGACACAAAGATTTGCAACAGGGTTGACGTTCCTGGAGGGATCAGCCAAATGACAAATGATTTAGGTAAACTAAAAAAAAATGGTCGGAGCTGTGGCAATTGAGTTTTAATGTGGATAAGTGCAAGATAATGCACCTGGGGCGTAAAAACCCAAGGGCTGAATATAGAATATTTGATACAGGGATTTAGGGGTTATTATTGCAGAGGATCTAAGGGTAAGTAGTCAATGTAATAGAGCAGCAGGAAATGCTGGCAGAATGCTTGGTTGTGTAGGGAGAGGTATTAGCAGTAGGAAAAGGGAAGTGCTCATGCCACTGTACAGAGCACTGGTGAGACCTCACTTGGAGTACTGTGTGCAGTACTGGAGACCGTATCTCCAGAAGGATATAGACATCTTAGAGAGAGTTCAGAGAAGGGCTACTAAAATGGTGTACGGCTTGAAGGAGAAAAGTTACCAGGAAAGGCTTAATGATCTTAACATGTACAGCTTGGAAAAAAGACGAGACAGAGGAGATATGATAGAAACATTTAAATACGTAAAGGGAATCCACAAGGTAGAGGAAGGGAGTATATTTAAACGGAAACAAAGTAGCAAAACAAGAGGACATAATCTTAGATTAGAGGGGCAAAGGTTTAAAAGTAACATCAGGAAGCATTATTTTACTGAGCGGGTGGTGGATACATGGAACAGTCTTCCAGTAGAAGTGGTAGAGGCCAAAACAGTAATTGAATTTAAGCAAGCATGGGATAGGCATAAGGCTATCCTAAACAAAAGATAAATCCAGGTAAAGTATCCATGTAATTGTGCAGACTAGATGGGCCGAAAGGTTCTTATCTGCCGACATTTTCTATGTTTACAAATAAAAACACCTTATAAAAACACAAGCTGCTGTGTTTTTTTTCTTTGTCTGAAGTTATTGCATGTAAAAAGGAAAAATAAAAGTTTGGATTTTTCCCATGATGCAACATTTACCAAAAGCTTTGCTGCTCCTGTTTATTTAATGGGTAGATATTGTAGATTAATGAGGTGGATGAGTGAATGTGTAGATAAAGCTGCGGGGGGCTATTGTTCTCCAGGCTACCCGAGATGAGAGCTGGCAGCTGAATGAAATAAAAAAGGGAGTTTAGAGGACTTCTAATCTATACTCTGGTGTTGTCCTTTGAATACATCCTACACAATACATTGATGTGAGTAGGTGACTGACTCATTAACTCCATTCTATGACCAAAACCACACAGTGAGGAGCAAGTGATGGAAAGATACTGTATGTGGGGGGGGGGGCAGTTTACAACACAAAGTATCACACAATGGATGCCCCCAGTGACACATCTAGAGGAAAATATTTTCTTAACTAAACATACAAGAGAAAAACAAGCACATATTAGATATCAGTAACATAAAATAAACACAATAAGGACATTTCATTTTTTGGTGGTAGTGGTATTTAATAAATTTAAAAAATGATATAAACCATTAAGTCCTACAAAGCCCTCACTAACTCAGCGCCCCACTACCTGTCCTCACTAATCACCAAATACACCCCAGCCCGCTCCCTAAGGTCAAACAGTGACCTGCGCCTAGCTTCTCACCGCATCACCTCTTCCCATGATACACTGCAGGATTTCTCACGCGCAGCCCCCACTCTCTGGAACGCTCTCCCTCGTACTGTCAGACTTTCCCCTAACTTCTCTTCCTTCAAACGCTCCCTGAAAACATTCCTATTTAGGGAAGCCTACCACCCAACTCACTGACGCAACCATCAATCACTCTCACCTCACAGTCCTCTCCTCCTGTTTCCAACCCCAACCCTCCCAGATTGTGAGTTCCTACGGGAATAGGGCCCTCATCTCCTCCTGTACTGTTTGTCAAATGTTGTTCAATATATTGTAACCCTGTCTATACTGTGTTTATTGTACAGCGCTGCGGAATATGCTGGCGCTTTATAAATGATGAAGAATAATAATAATAAAGTCCCGTCCCCTGTTCCACTTTGGGGAATGCAGGGTAACGCCCGAGGTGGATCCCTTTGTACTCCATGGAGCCCCAGCAAAGCAGGGAATATACTGGGATGCCGGTCCTGGGTTTGAACGCCGCCCCAGAGATGGCTGGATGGCGTTCACAGTTGGCGTGATCAGGTGCCAGGGTGGAGTTCAAATTCCCATTTTTAAATGTTTGTATATATTTGTGGGTTGTGTGTTTTGACTTATGTCCTGATGAAAGTACCAATGTAGGAGCTGAAACGGTTGTTGACCTTGTTTTAAAGCAAGAGAAATAAAACTTTTGATTTTATGAAGACCCTGTAGTGCAGGCTGCTAGTATTGAGATAGATATGTCTATTCGTCGGCTGTACAAATCATTTTTTTTTTTTTTTCTGCGGCTTTGATTTAGGTTTTGTGAGAATTAGTGCCCGTACGTTCACAGTTTAGTGAATAAACCCTTTTGTGGCTGGCATTGAATTGCTAAGCATTAAAGCAGCGGGAGGTTCTTGACTGCAGACTTTTTATAAAATAAAAAAAATGTTAGCTTATAAAGAAAAACCCAACACCATAACAGATCAACAGATTGCAAGCGCAAATCACCAGCAGCGAGCGGAAGTCACTGTCCATCACCTTAACACAGGGGACGCTGGCAGGGGGGCCTCCTACTGGCTGGCAGAGAATAATGGGAGCGGTAAGTCTACCTGAGCTTGTGGAATACCACCAACTTAAAGTAATGCTTTATAGGCAGAGCATGGACGTGGAGAATATAGATAAAATGTACTTTTTCAACCCCTCAGACACATTATTTACAGGTACAGGGGACACAAAACTGAATGCATTTAAAAAATAACCCGTATGGTGTCAGTGCGGCAGATCAGTGCCCTGTGCACTCTGTAAGGCGATCCAAAGTCAGTGTGTCGGGGAGGCATTTACCGCTGCAGAGACACCCATTATTCGGCTGATACCGAGCACAGGACATGCGTGTGCTAACCCTTACACACATACACAAACACAAACACGTGCGTACGTACGTACCTGCTGCTCAAGTTCATGACAGCGCTGCAAGATCTGGTTCTTTTCATCCGTGTCCTCGCTAATGAAATAATATTTACGAGACTGGAAAACAAAATGACAAGAAAAAAAAAATTATATATAATATATATATATTTATCATCATTATTAAAAAGAATTAAAAGAACAAATAAAAAAAAAATATATAATAAATGATCAGAGAAAAATAAAATAAATAATAATAATAAAAGACTACTGGAGTGCAATTACAATTAGTCATAAAGCAGCAACATACTCCGCAGCGCTGTACAATGGGTAGGGCAAAACAAACAACAAATGGACGAATAAGTCAGACAAGTTGAGAATGATAGGAACAGAGGACCCGGAGCAAGAGCTTGCAATCTAAGGAAAGGGGTGACACACTGAGTTGAGGGTAAACTGAAGGCAGAGGAGAAATAAAATAAATAAAAACCGTTAAGACAGGAGCACAAACGCCCTGAACTAGCAGCTCCGGATAGATGTAGGGGAACGGGACTGTAGTTGCTACTCAGAGGACAAGTACAATTAATATTCCTGTTCGCATGAAGTAATCAGACATCCCTGACCAACGACATAGGGTGGTGGTGGTCAACCTTGGCACCCCAGATGCTACAGAACTACATGTCCCATGATGCCTAGCCTCACATCTGGCTGCCTGACCGTCACAAGACTTGCAGTTCACATACAACAGAGGCGCGTTCAATACCTCAGCCGCTGCAAGTGCTAAGTTAGCAACTTGCCATTGAACGCCGTTCTGCCGCTCAGCACTGCTAACTTAGCACTTGCAGCGACCCGAGGAGATGCTGCGAGTAGCTGAGTGTGACGTATTAAAGATGGCCGCCGCCATGAAGCAAGTAACAATTCCGTACAATGTTAATTTTGAGGTTTTTGTTCACCAAAGCACAAAATATTTATTTATTATTTACCCCTGCACATAGACATATATTACAATTCAATTTATATTTTGTTTCAGAAGTAAACATTACGTTTATTCAATAAAAACTATCATTTGTGGTGCGTGCGTACAAAACGGAATTGTGCTGACTGCTTTTCTTTATTATATTTTGTCCGAGTGATACGAAAAACAATCTGCATCTTTCATTAAGAAATCGGCCAATTTATTTCGAAATTTGCATCCAAAGCGTTCAATGACACTGCTGCAGAAAACTGAATTGCTGCGCTGCAGCAATATAGCAGCTGCTGAGGTATTGAACGGGGCTCTGGATTGCTAAGCTTCGCCATCACTGAATATAGTGCACTGGCGTGAAAACCCGTCACCAAGATAGTACACCATATACCGGCATTCGCTGCCAGTCACAGGGGGCACCGAGAGAATAAAAGGTGTGTGCTGGTGCTCTTTGCTGGACAGCACTGGCACGTCGGGTTGTGCTGGATTACTTAAGGGGTTATTCACAAAGTGCCGACGCTGCAAATACTGGTGAAAACCTCCGGTATTGCAGCTCCAACAAACACTGGCGTTTTATCAAAGTGTGACGGGGGGAGCTGCACTGGGTGGTTTCTCTTGTCATTTTTTGGATGTCAGTTTCGTGAAATGCCAGCTTTGGTTGGCGCTGCAATGCCGGCGAACACTGGAAACTTATGTATGACCCCTTAACCATTTAATCATCCGAGACCATCTGGTATGTTAGAAAACGGAAGGTATTTAGCACCCATAATCCTTCAGCCCCTTTACCACCCCCTAATCATTAATTAACCACAAGATTAAAATCCAGCTCCGACAAGGAAACTAAAAAGATAAAAATATATAAATTTTTTTGCCTGGCAAGACTGTATAAAGGAGCACGGTCATCACCGAGGGTGAAGAGGACGACCCATAGATTTTATTTAGTATATCCTCCCCAAAAATATTAAAAAAAAATTATGTATGTGGAATTAACGTGCCTCTGTCACACCCAAAATACATCAAGACAGGGAATCGCTCCTTATATACTGGTTGGTGTTAGTTATCCATAATGTCCAATAAGCCCATGTAGGCGTGTGAACTCCCAGGTTTTTTTTTTTTTTTGGAGAAAGTATTTTATCAGATACATTGAGATTTCTCTCGTTTCCAAGTAAGTCCTGGGTGGCGAGTATGTACCGTTAGGTGTCTTGCCCAAGGACACTTACTGGAGAGGTGCTCTTGCTGGGATCAAACCCATGTCTCCACAGGCTCTCTCCACGCAGAGCAGTGACGTTACCTCTACTCCACCCAGCAGGTTTAACCAGTTCATGGTCAGATGATAGGTGCTCCAGGAACCATGGAGGAACCACGGAGCGGCCAGACAAAATGCCACGGGAAATTCTGTAGAAGCTGAAAGGAACCCAGCACTCCGGTCTGTAAAAGGACCGGTTTATGGGGCTAGCAGCACCGTACTGAGCTTGAGAAAGGCTGTCACAGCTGAAACGTTGCTGCTAGCCCAATAAACCGGTCCTTTTACCGATTGGATGGTTCCTTCAGCTTTTTTTGTATTTTTCTAGCCGTGGAGCAAACAAATTTGGAGTTCCACAATGAAAGAAAAAAAAACAAAACTGCTGTAACTCCTTTCCACCGGCACACCGCCGGAATTGGTTACACTGTGGCACAGCGCTCTCCAGCTGACCGCTTGCCGCCACACCGACCGATGGATCAGCACGTTGAGGTCTCTGCCGTGAACCAATCACAGGTTGCCGCGGGGCTACTCTCTAGGTGGGTCTATTCACAAAGCATCAATACTGCGTGCCATTTCAGTGCTTTGAGTTTCGGTGCATTTCATCTCACTTGGTACCATGCGGAAAAAAAAACGTGAATTCACTATTTAGCGAATGGTCACTATTTCGCAGACAATATAAATTGTGAGTCGCCGAAGCAGTTATCAACGTCAGCGAAAACCGCTGTTGAATTGGCATCGGCGAATTCCACCGAACTGCAAAGAAAAACAGAAGTCTTCTATTCTTCTAACAGGAGGTTAAATCAATAAAAACCTATTAAAAATGTGACCAAATAATGAAGAAAAAAAAAAAAAAAGCGCCTTTAACCTCCCTGGCGGTTTTCCTTGAGTGTGGCTCGGGGTTAACTTTCACTGCTGAAAGCGGTATCCCCCGAGCCACACTCAGGCTGGATACATGCCTGTCCCTGTGCTCCCTCACTGACCACGGAGGAGAATGCGATCGCAGCGTCCTGGTTCCCTTCTCAGCAGGAAGCATGATGTCGCGATCGTCCGGAGTGTGACTGCGGGGGACAGTGAGGTACAGGTATGTATCCAGGACGAGTGTGGCTCGGGGATACCGCTTTCAGCAGTGTATTTAGCCCCGAGCCACACTCCGGGAAAACTGCCAGGGGGCAAAATAAATTGTAACGATTCTGACATATTTTATATGTCTCTAGACTGTAAGCTCCTATGAGCAGGGCCCTCTACACCTCGTTTCCATCTTATGTCCGTTTATATGTATTTCGTTCCCTTTGGTTATTGTAAAGCGCTGCGGAAACTGTTGGCGCTATATAAATGGAGGACAATAATAAATTATTAAGTCAGAATCGTAACGGAAAAAAAAAAAAAAAAAAGAGCTTTTAACTTAAGTCTTAAAAAAATATTTTTTAAAAATACATTTTTAAAATAAATAAAGAGATGCATTTTTACATTGACTCCTATGGGATCCGCCTGATTAACCTGTCTAAACCATAGAAGATAGTCTTCTATGGGGCAAATTGTGCCGTATTTCGCTGTCTATTTGCCTGTATTTGGTGAATTGACAGTGTACTGAATAGATGAATTGTGAAACGCACGGTTCGGTGCAATTCGGGGCCAATTTGGAGGATAGTGAATAATGCCGTCAATTAGCGATCCTCACAGGAAAAGAACGGCAGCGCCTGGCGCTGAAACTGGGCAGGTGTGGTCTATGACATCACATGATCTTTATGACCCATGCATTATACGCGCCCTTATGGGACATCGCCGGGAATTGGTGAATACCGGTCTCCTTTACAAAAGAGTTTTTCCTTATCTGTGCATGACTGGAACAGTGGATATTTATGGATTTTTCGTCCTACGTCTGGATCAAAATCAGCAAAGAGGGCGTCTGAAACGTCTGAGGGACACAAGCGTCTCTTTATGATGGTCCTATGCATGTCAGAGTAACACGGTGCAGTGCTTCCGGCAGTCTGCTAGTGCAAGCAAAGCTCATTTACTACAGACAACAGCGCTGTTATACCTGGAAGCGGATATCTGCACTGGTTTACAGAAAGGAAGGGGTGCTCACCTGACTGTCATAGTTGATATAAGTGTCTCCAGATACTGTATCAGGCGGGTCCTTGCTCAGGAGCTGCAGATTGCAACATTACAAAAAGGAACAGCATTAAACAACACACACATATGTAACAAACAACCATGAAAAAGAAAAAATTATATATATATATATATATACATATACACACACACACTCAGTAACAACAGATATCTTAGCAGCTTTTAAAACATTAAAAGGGCCACTACCACCAAAAAAAAAAAAAAAAAAAAAAAAGACACATCCATATTGTGTTTATTTGATGTTGCTGATATCTTACATGTGTTTGGTTTTCTCTTGTATGTTTAGTTAAGAAAATATTTTCCTCTATATGTGTCACTGGATGCATCCATTGTGTGATATTTCCCTCTATATGTGTCACTGGGTGCCTCCATTGTGTGATATTTCCCTCTATATGTGTCACTGGATGCATCCATTGTGTGATATTTCCCTCTATATGTGTCACTGGATGCATCCATTGTGTGATATTTCCCTCTATATGTGTCACTGGATGCATCCATTGTGTGATATTTCCCTCTATATGTGTCACTGAGTGCACCATTGTGTAATATTTTGTGTTGTAAACTGCCCCCCCCCCCATATCTTTCCATCACTTGCTCCTCACTGTGTGGTTTTGACCATAGAATGGAGTGAAAGGGTCAGTCACTGAATCACATTGTGTGGAATGTATTCAAATGACGTCGCAGGGGGTAGATTAGAAGTTTAAACTCCCCGTTTTAGCTCATTCAGCTGCCAGCTCTTATCTGGAGTAGTCTGGAGAACAATGGTCTCCTGCAGCCTTATCTAAACATTCACGCCTCTACCTAATTTACCAAACACTGTAGATTAAATAAACAAGAGCAGTAAAGCATTTGCAAAGATTTTGGTAAATGTTGCATCAAGGGAAAAAAATCCACAAAAAAATTTAAGTTTTCCTTTTTACATGCAATTGCTTCAAAAGAAAAAAAACAGCATTATGTGTTTTATAAGGTGGGTTTGTTCGTAAGGCACAAGTAATCGGAACACAGCTTCTGCAAGTGGTTGTGTCCATTTTAACCAGGTCTGTATGTCGCCAACGATCAAAATCAACCCCCGAAAAGCCTTGGAAATAATGCAACGCGCATAGCAGTGTACAGCAGAAGCAGGTGTCCCAGCAGAGACTGCAGGCACGTTAAGGACGCGCGTTTAATCAGGAGAGAGAATTCCTGACTGTTCAACTGGCCCGACACACATAAAAGCTGCAGTCACAATCCAGCAGCGTGGAGAATCAGGCCAGTCTGCTCCTCCTAATACAACACCCCAGGGACCCGAAATACATAATGGGGGGTGTCCCAAAACACTCTCCAGACTTACACGCATCGCCCCACATATCAGGAAAGTGAGCGCAGCAGCCTCTGTGTGCCAGATAAACACCAATTGCTTTCCCCAACCTGTTTTAAAGAGCTGTAGCAGTGATAGGGTTAATACACAGCACCGGCCAGATTAAAATTAATAAATAGTAACCATGTAGAAGCGATTTGTCTGGTTTTGGGAATCTGGCACGCACCCGTCCAGCTGATGAAGTCCCATTTTGCTCTGCAACACGTCCAACAATAAAAAAGGACAGTGACAGCGGGTGAGAGAGTATCCCAATTAGACGATTATTCCCAGCATCCGGGCCTGTGGTGCAGGGACTTCAGACTTGTTAGCACAGGGGGGCGCGCAGGAATCCACTAAATCTGTGATGTCACGCAGTCTGACTGCTGGAAGGCTTGGGGCAAATACCGCAGTGCGTTCCGACGAGCCCGCTGCCCGGCAGAGGGAGATTACCATAAATAAAACGCCGACAGTGTTCCTGGAGTCCTCATAATGTTCAATAAAAGTATTCAGAATATGTGATAAGTCAAGCTTCTCCTGGAGGCCGACGGCGCCCAAGGGGCACGTTCCAGCAACCCGGGCGTATGCAGGAATATGCAACAACCCCCCCCCCCCCAGTGTTGCAAGGTGTTACAGGAGCGATCCGGACGTTGGGAAACACTTTGCATGTAAAAGGTTTAAGTGTGAGAGGTTTTAAATAGGAATAAAAGCATAGGATAGGACTTCAGAGCCACATGCATATACACGTGCGCGTGCGAGGGATTTATTGTGTCCGGCAAATTGAAAACACATTTGATGCTGAGCCTTGGCAACCCCTAGCGTTTCAGAACTACAGATCCCATGATACTTAGTCACGTTAGACTGGCTGAGCATAATGGGACATCGAATTCAGACACATCTGTGGTGACAAGGTTCACCATCACTGCTCTATCTCGCATGGTACCAGAGATACAGGACCCCTGCATCCCCAGTAAAGGGAATTCCCTGGCAGAGAAGGGGTAGTCTGTTTCTGATGTCATCGTGTCCCACAGTGAGGGTCGCCATCAACGTGTCAGCCTGTTGTGAAAGAATCCCGCAATCAGTGCCAAGTGACTTCCATGACGCGCTGAGCACGTCCTCTGCACACTAGGGGGGGGGGGGGGATGAGGATGAGCTTGGCACGTCGGCGAAGGGGGTTAAAGACGCACCAATGTAACACGAGAGGAAAAAAGGGAAGGTTTTCTTGCACACTGTAACTTGGGTCCTACATGAAGTGTGGTTTGATCCGGTCATGGGCTTCCCTTGCATCAAGAAAGTGTCAATGGCACAAAAACGACGTGACATGAACTAGCGTCAGAAGACTTACTAGGCGTGAAAATTTCCATCAAAAGTATTACTGAATAAAAACTGTCCGTAAGCCTAAAAGTGACCTCAACAAATCAAGGTAAGTGTAAACCCCAAAGAGAAATATATATATATATATCTCACACACACACATTTAGAATATAAAAAAAACTACCCCCCATCCGGCAGAAAAGCACAATTTTGTGTACATGAGCGTCACTACACATTGGGGACACTCGCTTAAAAATGTTTTTCTTCCTTTCACGCTTCAGAGAAGTGGAGCAGAATCTGTTTATTATTATTAGACTTTATTTATATAGCGCCAGCATATTCCGCAGCGCTGCACAATGGGCACAGTATAGACAGGGTTACAATACATTGAACAACTTTTTTTTTTTGTATTCAAAATTTTTATTTTGAAATATGTCATCATACAAATAAACGTAGAGTGAGGGCCTCGCAGGGCCGCTCATGGTCATCTGCAATAGCACAGCATAAAGAAAACAACGAAAAACAGTATCTTGAAGAGTCAGCAGTGAATCATAAAAGTAAACAATAAATGTTCTCGCAGGGTCAAACAGTAAACATCACTGAAGAGTAAGTTAGGGGGTGGGGAGGTGGACACACACACTAAGAAGTGCTCCAGGACCCAAAAAAAAAAAAAAAAAAAAAAAAGGGGGGGGGGAATGGAAAAGGTGGCAAAAGCCAAATGTGTGACTGTCCTGGCACGCTCCCGAAGTTCCGAGGTACCGTAGGAGGCCATGGACATGTGCAGGTCACAAAGGCCGGGGTACGTGAGGGCCAAATGCGGCAGACAGAGCCATGGTGGCCGTCACAGTGGCACGCCCCAAGTTGCCCCAATGCCAAAAAAGAAAAAAAAGGGGGGGTGGAGGAAGAGGGTCTGTAGCACGAGGTGGTGTGGTGAAAAATATAATAAAAATGTAAAAAAAAAAAAAAAACAACATGGGAAAGGGTGAGAAAAGGGTGTGAAATGGGGACATAGAAGGGGGGGGGAACAGCTAGGGACCATCATAGTCCAAAGAAAGTCAGCAGAGGTACAGGAGTCCTCAATAAAACGGAACAGCCACGGGGGGGGGGGGGTGGACATCGGGAGGGGAGAAACAACAGCATCAAAGTCATCGAGCAAATTTAGGAAAAAGAAAGAAAGAAAAACTCAGCCGAAATATCCCCAGCCGAAAGAGTCCCGTCCCATCAGCCCGTATCCCGGAAGGGGGGTGAACGCAAGGCAGGCAGGGCGCTGCAAGATGGGTCATAGCATACAGCCCAAGACGGTCCGACTGCAGGGAGCAAGGCTGGCGTCACCAGTAAGCCCCAGGCCTCCAAAAACAGCCTCATTGCCGGTATCCTTCGCAGGTCTCCAGCGGATAGTCTTCGCGGTCTGACTTGCCAGAGCCACCATCTCCCGGAGCACGCAGGTCGCCATCTCACCTCCCGTGTTTGGGCGGACAGTCGTCCTCGTGGGCTGAGACTCCAAAGCTGGTGTCCTGGCCGGGACGCAGCTTACAACACAGCTCCGCTCGGCAGCAGGCGAACAGGCCCCAGCGCAGCTTCTGGCTGTGGTATCCTCTACCACCTCCACCCGAGTGGTCCTCAACTCTCGGCAGTCCCGCAGCGCGGACATCATTCGGCACCAGACGCCTCTGGTAAGCGGGCCATCCGCATCCTCCCCCTCCAACAACCGCAAACAGGCATCTAGGCCTGAAAGAACAACATCCATACCTCCAGGGAGGGGGAGGGATCCACCCCGTAAATCATCAGTATATTCGCTTGTTGCCCCCGCCAGAGAGCCATCCAAGGCAGTGCGGAGGCGCGGGCCCTCCGTCCCCGCAGCCCTCAGAAGCTCACCCCGGGTACAGGCGGCAGAGTAGTCAGGTGGGGGTAACATAGGAGCCATGGGGAAGGCCGCAAGATGGCCGTCGGTGCCGCTGCTCTGCCACAGATTGTCGGCCGCTAGGCATGTCTCTGGTCCGGAGGGGGGACAAAGCGGACCCCGGACAGCACAGTTCCGGTGGCCAGCTACTTCAGCACCCCTTGTGAGAGAAATTGCCAAATTAAGAGTCATCTGGGGGTCCTTAAGAGCGGCAGACGTGTGGAGCTCCATTGAAACACGTCTGCTCCCGTCGGCAGCCGGCCACGCCCCCCCCATTGAACAACATTTGATGAACCAATACAGGTAGAAACGAGGGCCCTATTCCCGTGGGAACTCATAATCTAGAAGGGTTGGGGTGGAAACAGGAGGAGAGGACTGCGAAGGCGAGAGGGACAGACTGCGAAGGCGAGAGGGACAGACTGCGAAGGCGAGAGGGACAGACTGCGAAGGCGAGAGGGACAGACTGCGAAGGCGAGAGGGACAGACTGCGAAGGCGAGAGGGACAGACTGCGAAGGCGAGAGGGACAGACTGCGAAGGCGAGGAGGGACAGACTGCGAAGGCGAGGAGGGACAGACTGCAAAGGCGAGAGGGACAGACTGCGAAGGCGAGAGGGACAGACTGCGAAGGCGAGAGGGACAGACTGCGAAGGCGAGAGGGACAGACTGCAAAGGCGAGGAGGGACAGACTGCAAAGGCGAGGAGGGACAGACTGCGAAGGCGAGAGGGACAGACTGACTGCGAAGGCGAGAGGGACAGACTGCGAAGGCGAGAGGGACAGACTGCGAAGGCGAGAGGGACAGACTGCGAAGGCGAGAGGGACAGACTGCGAAGGCGAGAGGGACAGACTGCGAAGGCGAGAGGGACAGACTGCGAAGGCGAGAGGGACAGACTGCGAAGGCGAGAGGGACAGACTGCGAAGGCGAGAGGGACAGACTGCGAAGGCGAGGAGGGACAGACTGCAAAGGCGAGAGGGACAGACTGCGAAGGTGAGAGGGACAGACTGCGAAGGCGAGAGGGACAGACTGCGAAGGCGAGAGGGACAGACTGCGAAGGCGAGAAGGACAGACTGCGAGGCGAGAGTGATGGACAGGTTGGGACAGTGAGGTGTATCAGTGAGTTGGGTGGTAGGCTTCCCTAAATAGGAATGTTTTAAGGGAGCGTTTGAAGGAAGAGAAGTTAGGAGAAAGTCTGACAGTACGAGGGAGAGCGTTCCAGAGAGTGGGGGCTGCGCGTGAGAAATCCTGCAGTCTATCATGGGAAGAGGTGATGCGGGGAGAAGCTAGGTGCAGGTCACTGTTTGACCTTAGGGAGCGGGCTGGGGTGTATTTGGGGATTAGTGAGGACAGGTAGTGGGGAGCTGAGTTAGTGAGGGTTTTGTAGGTAAGGATAAGGATTTTTTTTTTTTTTTTTTTTATATTCAAAATTTTTTTATTGTGAAAGATGTCATCATACAAATAAACGTAAACTTAAAGTTAGGGCCTCGCAGGGCCGCACATAGTCGTCAACTAGAATTCAGCATAAAGAAAAGAAAGAAGAACAATATATAGACATCTATAATAGCACAACTCAGGGGAAAACACAAAAAAAGGGATAAGGATTTTGAACTTAATTCTGCAGTGGATGGGGAGCCAGTTTAAAAATGAAGCGACGTGATGTTTGTGAACAAAAAAAAACTGCACAGATTCTGTTAAATCAGATGTTTTAAATCGAAAAAAAAAAAAATACTTCCATAAAACATACGGTATGTTTTTTTTATCATGGCATTGTCTTATCTGCCCCCACACGCGTCATTTTACGATGCTGGTTCCAGCCATGTCGAAAGAGGATTTTCTTTAAGGTGTTATTTTATTAATGCGTCATTTCTTAAGTGCGCAACATATAATTTTTAAACAACTTTACGGATTGCGACATTAAGGTGGAGATGTTCTCCCAGGACTTCCAAAGAAACAGGAGGATATTCCAGCCTTAAATCATCCACGGGCTGCATGTCATGACATTCCAACCTGTACCAACACGATGTCATGTGTGCCAAGGGAGAGTGAGGTCTGTCAGTTACTCTGTATACCAGATCCGAAAAATCTGATCACGTGAGCGACATGGATATCTGCAGCCTCAGCAACAAAAGCATCAGCAGCTGCTGCAGCAAAGAGGACCTGTGACGGGCGTCAGGCAAGCTGCGCCATAAGATTATATACAACTTAATTAGGGAAAAACTAAATTTGAGACACTATTACACAAACTGTAACTAGATAAAAACACATTAGAAAAACACACAAATTGCATGTAAAAGGAAAAATAAAGTACGTTTTTTTTTTATCTCCTGCTTCAATTCTGAGGATTTTTCCCATGATGTAATATTTGCCAAAATCTTATGGCGAGTTTTAGTTTGTGGCTGTGCTTTATCTTATACCAGTATTTAACAGTTAAGGAGGGTGAGGAAAGGTTTAGATAAGGCTGCAGGAGGTTTATTGTTCTCAAGGCTACCCAAGATAAGAGCTGGCAGTTGAATGAGATTAAAAAGATTTCTAATCTACTCCCCTGGTGATGTAATTGGAATATATCCCACACAACACAATGATGCGAGTCAGCAATCGACCCAGTCACTCAATTCTATAGCCAAAGCCACACAGTGAGGAGCAAGTGATGGGAAGATACTGGGGGGGGGGGGGGTAGTTGGGTAGTTTACAACACAAAATATTGCACAATGGATGCATCCAGTGATACATCTAGAGGAAAATAGTCTCTTAACTAAACATACAAGAGAAAAGCAAAGCACATGTAAGATATCAGCAACATCAAATGAACACAATAAGGACATTTCATTGTTTGGTGTTAGTGGCCCTTTAAAAAAAAGTGATATTAAGGTTTATACAGGTCATTCATTTCTTCTCCTACCTCCTGTATAGACTCCATGACTGCCTGCTGGACAGATTCTCCCAAGGTCATGATCCGCTGAATGTGTTCTGGAAAGGAAGGAGGAAAAATAAGAATACACAAATAATAATCCAACCGTGGCAGGAGAAATAAACCATACAGACCCTATTGCAATCTTGGCGAAAGAGCCATTTAAGTCTATGGAGTTGTCAAATTTGCAGCAGCTCTGGTTAAATTTACACCTGGGTTGGTAAAGAGCAGGGGTCACCAACCTTGGCTCCCTGATTTTTTGGGAACTACAGCTCCCAAGATGCCCAGTCACCCATTATTCTGACTGAGCCACATGGGAAATGTAGTTCCCAAACATCAGGGAGCCAAGGTTGCTGACCCCTGGTATAGAGCCTTACTGCTCTGGCAACGTGCCTAGCAGACATGCCAAACTTCACCCCCCAGAAGTGGCTGAAATACAACTCCCATAATGCTCTGGCCAGCTACCAAACTTCTGTGGCACAAAATCTAAACCAGTGATGGTGAACCTCAGCACCCAAGAGGTTTCCCAACTACATGCCCCATGATGCTCAGCCAGCCTACAGTGTGGCTAAGCATCATGGGACATGTAGTTCTTAAAACATTTGGGGTGCCGAGGATCGCCATCCCGCTCTAAGGCTGGGGTCAGACTAACGCATTTTTAACGTGCGTTTAGGCGCACTTAAATCACGGCCGCAGTAGCAGCAAACGACGCGCAATGACGGCCAATATACAAAGTACGGCTGCACGAAAGTCCGGCCGCGCAACGCAAGGGGAAAATGAATGCATTTTTTAGAGAACGCAGAACCGCTAGTACTGACGTACAGAGTGCGCTGCGTCCGCTAGCGGCGTGTGTGCGTGATTAGGAGATGTCAGACACTGCTCATGTCCGGCCAACATAATGTCCAGACGCAAAATGTGTTTTATTGACGATCCGTAAAAAAAAAAAAAAAAAAAAAAATCCCGCACGAAAATGCGCGTCATATGACCGTTTTCGCGCATTCCGTGAAAAAATACGTCAACGCGTTCGGACGCACCTTTTGACGGTCGCTGCAAATAATGCGTTAGTTTGACCCTAGCCTTAAACAACAAGGGATTTGGGTCAAACCGTCCTCTCTCACCTTCTTTCTTATCACAGCTGATGGCACAGCCCAAAACCAGCTGCACCATTTTACGCAGTTCGGCTGTGTTTGAGAACTCGCCGATAAGGCCGACGTCAGGGATGTGATCTTCAGACACGGGGTGACCCAGTACCTAGACGAAATTGCAAAAATTTTAAGCAGTGCGCAGATAAGAATTTTTCCAGCATCTGAATTTTCTTTTGGCAACAGGGTCGCCAGATCGGCCGTGTTTTCCTGGACACATATAATTTATTCATGCTGATGGGCAGTGCATGAAAAATGCCACCCCGCAACATATACAATCCATACGCTGCAGGGAAGAAATCAAAGAGGAATCCCGGGCGACCTGCCTTGATTTCCTTCCTGCAGCATATGAATTATACATGTTGCAGGGCAGCACTTTTCCCTGTGCTCCCCTCTGCATGAAATAGTAATATGTGCCCAGGAAAACATGGCCGACCTGGCAACCTTAATTGGCAATGACAAAGTACTAGAGGATGAAACCCCCCACTCGTGCAGATAGGAGGTTTGCACATGGCATAGGTGGCCTGGATGACCTGCAAGGTGTAGATACTCACATCCTGATAATACTCCAGGACGCTTTGCAGAATTCTCTTCAGATTGCTGACCTGATTAAAAAAACCAGATACGAGACATGCATCAACACAGCAAATAACATGTGTATAGCTCTTGGTTCTCAATTCCCAAAACTGACACTTTTTTCTGTAAAGCTTAATGCAGGAGCAATAAAAAAAATTAGTCATTAACCTCCCTGGCGGTCTAATTTTTTTCAAAATTTCGTGTTTAAAAGCGTCTCAATTTTTTTTTAAAGGAAACATCTCTTTGTACATAGTTAGCCTGTAATAATAAAGGAATCACGCACTGAAAGAGTTCTTACTGGTAAAATCCTTTATAAATAAATAAAAAAATAAATAGTAAATACACGGAGTCCGATAAAGTCTGAAACACGACATAATAATTTATTATCCCAAAAATAAATTATCCAAAATAATGCAAATAAATGATATTCAATAAAATACAACAAAAAACACTGAAATCTGTCTGAAAACCAGGATGAGACGATGTATGGTCTGTTTCTTATCCTGTAGTGCCAACTAGTGGCCGTTCATAAACATTGCACTTTGCATTATACAGTGTAAAATGATATTTTTCCAAGTTTGCTGCCTGGTCCCGCCCCCTGCATCGTCTGACTCGCAGGGAGCCTTACCAGGAAGCAGCTCGCTGCGATCACACTGCGGGGGACAGCCAGGGAGCGCAGGAGGAGGGGAGTATGCATCCAGCCCGAGTGTGGCTCGGGGTTACCGTTCATGGTAGTGAAATTTAACCCCGAGTCACACTCGGGAATACCGCCAGGGAGGTTAACAGGGGTTTAATTTTATAAGAGTCACCCAAAAAGCGAGTGGTAACCCCCCCCTCCCTACACATATTGTTAAAATGAATAGTCCTGTAGTGTTTCCTTTGCTACAATGTATCCAAATCCCTATTAGAACTTTGTTTGCTCACAGGCAGGGATCGCAGTGTTTCCATTAACCCCTTCACTACCAAGCAGTGTTTGCTGTGAAACATACGATACGAAGCTCACACTTGAATTTAGGGTAAAAAGGACAATTTGCACCAAGCATAACGATTTCATAAATTTTTCTGTATATTCGTTTATCCGTCACAGACATATTGCTGGGATAAAAGGTTCTAAAGTCTATCTGGCACAATGTCACACAAGGTCTGCATTATCAGCATACAGGCAGAAATGGCCTTTGTGTCATAAAGTGATGCAGACAGATAATAAAAATGTTCAGATCTCCTGCTTATGGGGATTTGTATTAATCATAATGAGATTATTAGCAATGCAATATCTGTATGTGCTGCACAATGCCTGTGTATGGCAACTACAGTAACACCCTGTATCTGTGTGTGCTGCATAATGCCTGTGTATGGCAATTACAGCAACACCTTGTATCTGTATGTGCTGCATAATGCCTGTGTAAGGGAATTACAGCAGCACCTTGTATCTGAATGTGCTGCATAATGCCTGTGTAAGGGAATTACAGCAACACCTTGTATCTGTATGTGCCTGCATACCGATCCTGTTAAAAGGTACTTCTGGTGGCAGAATTGACCGCCTGTGAGACCAATGAGCAGTGCACGTTACCTTGAGTCTCCAGTTCTCCGCCGTGTCCTTTTTGATCCTCATGATCCAGGCATCATTAAACCAGGTTGGGTCTCTGCACGGAGAACACATAGAAGACAACACAGATTAGAAAGATGTTAAAGATGTGACTAGAAAAATGGCGCGCAACTGCATCACATGAAGCAGGGTTTTGGTACATATGTTCTAAGAGCAGAGGATTCACACGTTGGAGAGGGTCTCTGATACATCAACTTAAACTTACATGAGGTGGAGAACTTGAGAAATGGCAACACCTCCTGTCAGGTCTTCATACGAGCCGCAGGGGCCAGAGACTTGAAACGTCTGCATCTATAGGAGGAAAAGACTGGAGAATGAGTGACATGTAGCCAGGATAATTGGGTGAGGATGATCAAAGAGGCTGATGGTCTAGATCAGTGATGGTGAACCTTGGCACCACAGATGTTTCGGAACTATATGTTCCATGACGGTTGGTCAGCCTTAAAGCAGTTGGAGCATCATGGGACATTTAGTTCTGAAGAAACTGGGGTGCTGAGGTTCACCATCACTGGTCTTGACAAGGGTGAGTAACTTTGGCCCTCCTGATTTTTTGGAAGTACAGCTTCCATGAAACTCTGTTACTCATTACAAGGGCCTCATGGGAAATGCAGTTCCAAAGCATCTGGAGGGCCCAAGTTGCTGACCCCCTGCTGTAGCAGGTAGGCAATACAAACTCAGGAAAATATTGTACGATGATGTAATATTAGCTGGCTGATCACTGGGATGTGAAGTCACTGCCTGGGGGAGACAGACGTCCTTGGGTCACAGGTTTCTGGCGGTCATGATACAAGTCGAATTATCAGCAAGTCAATACAAACCCCCAAAAGCGCATTACCACGAGACACCGAGTCATGGTTAATCTCCCACGTAAAATACTGGCAGGTGATCCGCTTGTTACAAAGCTCAGAGAAACGTGAGCACATCACTTGTTTTGATTGCAATGCGTGGTCATTACCAGCTTTTTTTTTATAATAATTCGCTGTGATAGTGGGCTTCCAACACTTTGATTTACCCGCTGGTGATCTCTCCACACACCCAGGACATACATGAAAAGGAGAGAAATCTCAAATCCTTCCTGGTAAAACACTTTATAAATAAAATTAAAACGAGAGTTCCCTTTGTATGCCCTTAAATCGGGCACGGGTTGCCGGCATCCTCTGCCCAATTATTTTTTTAGATTTTCTTTTTCCGGGTGATTTTACTGACATGTTCTCCCTGGCCGCACGCGGCTCCTCCTCCGCTCCAGCTCAGGGGCTCCCGAAAGATTTCTAACCCAAGCCACGCTCCTATGAAACTTGCGTAGGGTAGGTACTGCAACTTGTGCGCCGTTACGGACTTGCGCACTTTACGTACGTAGATTCTGTAGACCCTGCGCAGAGCGATGGAGCAGAGCTGCACACATGCCCAGCCAATAGATTGATGCCGTCATCCTACATGCTGAGGTCACTGGTGACCAGCTGCTGACAACGCTGGATGAAGTGCAGGAAACTCCTACGCTTCACACAGCGATCCTCCCAGATCGGGGCAGCTGGGCGCTGCTCACATCTGTAGCGGGTGGTCTCAGAGGGTGACGTTGGCACGCTGTCTTTGTGCGGACGTCACTAGTGACTTTTCTGGTGACAGACAGCCGGGAAATTCAAAATCCTGGCTGCTGGTGACACTGGGTGTGGTGGAGGAAACTCCTCCACTACACCCGGCGATTCTGAAAGATCTGGGCAGCTGGTGGGGGGGGCACTCCTCACATCTTCAGCACTTCAAAAAGATAAAGTGGTCAGGAGGAGTAGTGTTCCTCTAACACACATACAGTTGTGTTCAAAATTATTCAACCCCCAATGCTGTAAAGGGTTTTAGGGAATTTAGTGTACATTTGTAATTGTATTCAGAATGAAATCCTACAAGGACTTTTTAAAGAACCATATGCAACTAAAATGACATCAATTGGTTTTGTAATACAGTAGTAAATGTTTCTTTTGTGAATTCTTCATTGACACAATTATTCAACCCCTTAAAGACTACCACTCTGAAGAACAGAGGTTCATTAAAGTGTTTTCAATCAGGTATTGAAAACACCTGTGGATGTCACGGAGCAGCAATAAAGCATAATAAGCACCAATTAGGCAGCTTTAAAATGACTGTGATACTCAGCTCCTTCTAGACATTTACTGGTGTGGTTACAAACATGGTGAAGTCAAGAGAATGGTCCAGGAAGACAAGAGAAGAGGTGATTACTCTTCACAGGAAGGGCAATGGCTATAAGAAGATTGCAAAGATGTTAAACATACCAACAGAGACCATAGGAAGCATCATTGGCAAATTCAAGGCAAAGGGCACTGTTGAAACGCTACCTGGTCGTGGCAGAAAGAAGATGCTGACTTCGACTGCTGTGCGCTACCTGAAGCGTAGAGTGGAGAAAAGTCCCCGTGTGACTGCTGAGGAACTGAGAAAAGATTTGTCAGATGTGGGTACTGAAGTTTCAGCTCAGACAATACGGCGCACACTGCGTAATGAAGGCCTCCATGCCAGAACTCCCAGGCGCACCCCCTTGCTGTCTCCAAAGAAGAGTCGACTGCAGTATGCCAAAAGTCATGTGGACAAACCACAGAAGTTTTGGGATAGTGTTCTGTGGACTGATGAAACAAAATTAGAACTGTTTGGGTCCATGGATCAACGCTATGTTTGGAGGAGGAAGAACAAGGCCTATGAAGAGAAGAACACCTTGCCTACTGTGAAGCATGGCGGGGGGTCAATCATGCTTTGGGGCTGTTTTGCTTCTGCAGGTACAGGGAAGCTTCAGCGTGTGCAAGGTGCCATGAATTCTCTTCAGTACCAGGAGATATTGGATGACAATGTGATGCAGTCCGTCACAAACCTGAGGCTTGGGAGACGTTGGACCTTTCAACAGGACAATGATCCCAAGCATACCTCCAAGTCCACTAGAGCATGGTTGCAGATTAAAGGCTGGAACATTTTGGAGTGGCCATCGCAGTCACCTGACTTAAATCCGATTGAGAACCTCTGGTGGGACTTAAAGAAAGCAGTTGCAGTGCGCAAGCCTAAGAATGTGACTGAACTGGAGGCTTTTGCCCATGACGAATGGGCGAAGATACCCGTAGATCGCTGCAAGACACTTGTGTCAAGCTATGCTTCACGTTTAAAAGCTGTTATAACTGTAAAAGGATGTTGTACTAAGTACTAAGATTGAATGTCACTTGGGGGTTGAATAAAACTGATAATGATGTGAGCACAGAAAAGACATTTGTGGTTATTTCATTATAAATGTTATGTTATATTTGTCTGACCTACACGTGCCTCTTTGATTTAATTGTAAGCAAGATGACTGAATGATCAAAATCAATGTCAAACTGGCCAAAACACTCAATTTCAGTGGGGGTTGAATAATTTTGAACACAACTGTACAGTGACGTTGCTACATTGACTCTGTAATTGATCCACAAAGGTAAACCATGACAGTTCGGTGGTTGGTGAAGAACCCACTAATAAACACGAAGCCCAGTGGAATAATACACAGAAATCTCAGACTCTGCCCCCCCCCCCCTGCTGTTTCTGAAATACAACTCCCATCACCCCCTGGCTATCTATTGCATTGAAAGAATTCTGGGAACTGTAGGCATCAGCACGTAGGGGCGCCTAGAGTTTGACAGCCCTGGATTAGATGTCAGAGAGCCTCGGAGCGTCAGGCGAGGGCTCCGCAGCACATCTCAGGAGCTGACATATACCCCATTATGACCCAGTGGTGGCAAGGCTTTAAACGCGCTTTGACCTCCGCCACGTCACGGCTCAGGAATCTGGAGGAGGGGGGGGGGGGTGCAGATATGACTTATCCTGCTAATGAAGTAATAAATGTAACCATTAGGAGGAGCTGGAGGCCGCACCTTCCCCGCGCCGGCCAATTCCCCGCTGCAGATCGAGCTGGGTGTGTTAAATCGTGTGGGCAGAAAAAAGCAAACAAACCACAGATTATTTAAAAGTACATGTTAACCATCATTTAATTTATACAGTCACGGTGAGCCGGGAGTCTCTATCCCCCTCCCACCTGGACGCTGTGACAGCCTTTCAAAGCTGAAGGCTCGCATCCACCTGGAAGGTCATCAGTCAGCTCCTGATGGACAGCCCTGCGTGGCCGCGGCCCTGTACACTGCTCTCAAAGCGGACCTCTCGACCTATTGAGATTTATCACAAGAAAAGAGGGTCAAAGTCCCCTCCACAGAACCAACACCTTCACTTTACCGACCCAAAATCAACGACAGTAACAGCGAGACTAAGGCTGGGGTCAGATGAGCGCAGTTATCACGTCCGTGTTGCCGCACATTTTAACGTCCGTGGCAGCATAGCATTCTGACCAATGGAGCCCCACACACGAAGCACGTCCGGACGGAAGTGCAGACGCATGACGGACGCGGCAAACGGACGCAGGTTAGGCAAAAACGTAATACGGCTAGAACGGACGTGCGGAGTGCGCCACGTCTGCAACGTCCGCGTAGCTTTGTGTGTGAGTGATGAAACGAGGTCAGACGGACTGCATTTATACATCCAGCATTTTTGACGGACAAAATGGTTATTTCCCATCTACATCAGTCAAAAAAAAATCACAGAAATGGACCGTGTGGCCACTACCGTGTCATCAGTCAGAAAGTACGTCCGTTGTGCACAGAATGTGCTCGTCTGATCCTAGCCTTAAACTTTAACCCCAGATGTTCATGAAGCACAACTCCACCTTTACCTGCCTGAAGAAAAACAAGAGGCATTAGCAACCGATAACCCTGCGGAAGCCCCTCTGTGTCACCCTGTGCCGGGAGGGACAGACTCCATATCCCAGAGCTCCCTCCTGCCTGTGTCACCCTGCGCTGAGAGGGACAGACTCCAAATCCCAGAGCTCCCTCCTGTCTGTCACAATGTGCTGTGCTTTATGGCAGACTACAGTACATGACCCATGGTGCTTAGTCTCCATTTAAGGATGACTGAGCATCCAGGGACATGTAGTTCATAGTCAGGGAAGATAAATTATCATTTCAGCCATTTAGTACATGAACAGAGCAACAGAGAAGACGGTGTTCCCGCAGAACCAGAGAAATCCATAAAACATAGAAGACAACCTAAAAAAGGGACACTCAGCACTGCTCATCCCGGTCATTAGATCACTTTAAAGTGGGCAGGATGTGAGGTGTGCCCCCACTTATTGCCACCCTGACCTGGGGAGATCGCTGGATGAAGTGGAGGCGTTTCCTCCTCCCCACCACCAGTATTTTTGATTTCCTGGCAGCTGGACGCTAGATCCGCGTACCAACTTTACCCTCTCGGAGACCACCCGCGATAGCGTGCGTTCTCAGAGAGGCAGTAACGGATCGGATCTGTCCATAGGCGCAGCTCCGATCTATCGTACTGCGCAGGCGCTACAGAACATGTGTATGTAAAGTGTGCAGGTCCCGCAGCGGAGTGTAGTTTGTGGTTCCTACACACAAGAGCACAAATTGCCCAGAAAAGCTTCAGGGACTTACTGATTCGGAAGTCCCTGAGCTGAAGAGGCGGAACGGCACGCGGCAAGGGGGAAAAGGGTGCGTAAAATCACCCAAAAATTAAAATAAATAAATAGGGTGGAGGGGGGGGGGGGGGAAAAAATCAGCAGATTCTGCCCTATTATTTAAAGGTAGAAGAAAAAACAAAAATAAGGACATATTTTTTTTTTTTTCTTTGAAAGTTTTTATTTTGAAAACAAGTCAGCAATACAACGGACATAAAGAATAGGAACAGCCAACAAGGTCATCATTGGGAGCAAAGATACAAGGGGAAAGGACACTCAGACATAAAAGTGAACGGCACCAGGGGGGGGGTGGGTGGACAAAACTGCAGGTAAGCGACATGTAGGGCACCAGACACACAAAAAAAAAAAAGTGGAAGAGGCCACGTGGCCGGCCGATCTGGGGCCAGAGGACGCGGACAGGGCCGTGGTACCAGTGCCAATGGCTCACCCAGAGCAGCCCAATGTCCCGCACACCAAATAAAGGGAAAAAAAAAAAAAAAAAAAAACAGGATGGGAGGAGGTGCAGGTGCCCAGTCCATCACGTAAATAACCACTCCCTGGGTACGTAAAAGAGAGTCCGCAGAAAGAGTGTCCAAGACAGGGAGGGGGGGGGGGGGGGAAATCAACATGTGTACTCAAAAAAGCGTCCCCAGATACATGCCGACATACAAGAGGGCCAACAAAAGGGGTCAGGGCAAAATAAAATCCTTAAAAAGAGTGTCCAGATCAGGAGGTGTCATCAAAAAAATCAAAAAAAGGGGGCTGTCATCAAGGGGGGGGGGGGGTAGTCAGCGGCCACAAATTCCAAGGTGAGGGACAGAGATTTTCACTTGACCAAGGACTTTCATCCAGTGTCCAGAAGCAGGAGGACATACAAGGCTCCGACCCCGCAGACCTCGGGAACTAGGTGTAACCGAACATCACCACAGAGCATCTGCTGTGAAGGCAAGCCGCCAGCCAGGAGAAGGGACAGGCCAAGGAAGGGGGTCACCCCCTGAGGAGAAGAGACACCACCACGGGGCAGGACCGACAGCAGAGACACAACAGCAGCGGAACGACGTACGTCCCCTATGGATGACCGGGACCGGTCGACGTTCGTCACAAGGCTCCTGACTCCAAGTAAGCTCCACCATTCGTACAGCGGGCAGCAGCACCGCCGGCAACTGCTCCACCGCATTTCCAGCCTGCATCCCAGGATCAGGCCACTCCGCTTCAGGCCGACCACCGGAGATGCATCCTCCTTTGTCACCCACGGCAGACTCACCCTCACCGGGCCGCAGTGCCAGCACCTCAGCACGCCAGATCTCACGAAGCTCCTCGAAGAGGCGTCACAGGTTCCCCCTGGTAGCAGGCCAATCATCTCCAGGTCGGCGATCACTCAGCTGTGGGCAGCACCCGGTGCTCTCATTCGGCGCTCCCGCCTGGTCATGGGAACCTTCCGTCGGCACCAAGATCGCCATAGCCGCTAGCCTGTACCATCCAGGGTCCAGAAGCCACGTCACAAGCTGCAGAGATCGCGGTCAAATGTCCAAGAGGCGAGACAGGCTGCAAAAATGGCCGCCGAAGGGTAGGCCGCAAGTGCAGGCCTGAAGTCCAGCACCGGCTCGCAAGTCGTCCAAAGGACCCGGTACCCGTCCAGATACACGGTCCCCACCACCAAGGCACGAGATCTTCCAAATAGGGCTCACAAATCGGACAGATAGGCGCATAATCATAAGGTTTATAAAATCTCATCAGGAGAGCTCGACGTGCAGCCACCTCTCCTGTCAGAAGTTAGCTCCGCCCCCTCGAAATTCTATTTATCAAAAGCGTATCCCTTTAAATATAAGCTGCATACAGTGCATATGCACAGACACGTACAAACATAACATTTACATACAGGTACAAGTATTTATAAAGCGCCGAAGAATTCCATAGCGCTGTACAATGGGCGAGACAGAATAACAAATACACATACAGGTTACACACACAGGACAGAAGGAAAGAGGACCCTGCTCAAGAGCTTACAATCCAAGAGGAGAGGGGTGACACACTAGGTGAGGGTGAATAGGGCAATAGGGTGCGTGTCGGCTGAATGGGAAGAGGAGCAGGAAATTACAGGCTTCTCTAAAGTAATGTGTTTTCAGAGACTTCTTGAAGGACTGGAGAGTCGGGGAGAGTCTAATGTTGCAGGGGGAGGAAGTTCCATAGAAAGGGGGCAGCTCGGGAGAAGTCCTGAAGGCGAGAGTTGGGGGTGCGGGTACGAGGAACTGATAGGGTCAGATAATAGGGACGTTTACATCAATCCTAACATCACGTATGGGAATCACAGAGTATTTAGGGGGTCTGATGGCCAAGGGAAAGGAACCATAACATAAGCTGAACGTACAAACTCGAATACCTTTGAGTACCCCTGGCCAGATGGTAAAAAAGGCGAAACGTTTGTGTACCTGGTGTGTGTGAGATCATTCGCGATGCAAGTGGCCTTGTGATTGCAACATACGGTATAAATGACAGTAAGAGAGGGAAGAGCAACCCCAATGATCTCCTCACTCTCCACTGCACTGGAATATATGTAGTGTGATCTGATACACTGTGGCCAACCTCAATCGATGGATAAGAGTAACCATGATCCAGCAGGCGATGGATTAGTGTGGTGGATATATTGTGCAAGAACATGGAGTGACATACAGTTGTGTTCAAAATGATTCAACCCCCACTGAAATTGAGTGTTTTGGCCAGTTTGACATTGGTTTTGATCATTCATTCATCTTGCTTACAATTAAATCAAAGAGGCACGTGTAGGTCAGACAAATATAACATAACATTTATAATGAAATAACCACAAATGTCTTTTCTGTGCTCACATCATTATCAGTTTTATTCAACCCCCAAGTGACATTCAATCTTAGTACAACATCCTTTTACAGTTATAACAGCTTTTAAACGTGAAGCATAGCTTGACACAAGTGTCTTGCAGCGATCTACGGGTATCTTCGCCCATTCGTCATGGGCAAAAGCCTCCAGTTCAGTCACATTCTTAGGCTTGCGCACTGCAACTGCTTTCTTTAAGTCCCACCAGAGGTTCTCAATCGGATTTAAGTCAGGTGACTGCGATGGCCACTCCAAAATGTTCCAGCCTTTAATCTGCAACCATGCTCTAGTGGACTTGGAGGTATGCTTGGGATCATTGTCCTGTTGAAAGGTCCAACGTCTCCCAAGCCTCAGGTTTGTGACGGACTGCATCACATTGTCATCCAATATCTCCTGGTACTGAAGAGAATTCATGGTACCTTGCACACGCTGAAGCTTCCTTGTACCTGCAGAAGCAAAACAGCCCCAAAGCATGATTGACCCCCCGCCATGCTTCACAGTAGGCAAGGTGTTCTTTTCTTCATAGGCCTTGTTCTTCCTCCTCCAAACATAGCCTTGATCCATGGGCCCAAACAGTTCTAATTTTGTTTCATCAGTCCACAGAACACTATCCCAAAACTTCTGTGGTTTGTCCACATGACTTTTGGCATACTGCAGTCGACTCTTCTTATTCTTTGGAGACAGCAAGGGGGTGCGCCTGGGAGTTCTGGCATGGAGGCCTTCATTACGCAGTGTGCGCCGTATTGTCTGAGCTGAAACTTCAGTAACCACATCTGACAAATCTTTTCTCAGTTCCTCAGCAGTCACACGGGGACTTTTCTCCACTCTACGCTTCAGGTAGCGCACTGCAGTCGAAGTCAGCATCTTTCTGCCACGACCAGGTAGCGTTTCAACAGTGCCCTTTGCCTTGAATTTGCGAATGATGCTTCGTATGGTCTCTCTTGGTATGTTTAACATCTTTGCAATCTTCTTATAGCCATTGCCCTTCCTGTGAAGAGTAATCACCTCTTCTCTTGTCTTCCTGGACCATTCTCTTGACTTCACCATGTTTGTAACCACACCAGTAAATGTCTAGAAGGAGCTAAGTATCACAGTCATTTTAAAGCTGCCTAATTGGTGCTTATTATGCTTTATTGCTGCTCCGTGACATCCACAGGTGTTTTCAATACCTGATTGAAAACACTTGAATGAACCTCTGTTCTTCAGAGTGGTAGTCTTTAAGGGGTTGAATAATTGTGTCAATGAAGAATTCACAAAAGAAACATTTACTACTGTATTACAAAACCAATTGATGTCATTTTAGTTGCATATGGTTGCTTAAAAAGTCCTTGTAGGATTTCATTCTGAATACAATTACAAATGTACACTAAATTCCCTAAAACCCTTTACAGTATTGGGGGTTGAATAATTTTGAACACAACTGTACATCAATCGCCCTAACGGTTTAACCCGAAAGGAAATACAGAATATACTTCTGTTCATCCAAGGTGGGGGAGCCACAGCTCCGTCACGATTATAAACAATTGTCCAGAAACCTATTCTTTATTAGGACTATACATAGATCCCCATGTAGACTGGACGAAAGGAGATTTTGCATAAAGAACAGGAAAGGTTTTTTTTCTTTTAACAATGAGAACAATGAAGTTGTGGAATTCTCTGCCTGTTGAGGTGGTTGGGTCAGAGACTGTAGAGACTTAGGCCGGGGGCACACGAGCGTGCGTTAAAGAAAACGCTAACGCACCGGCGTCCACTCGACACCTGCCGGCCCCCCTCAGCGCTGCAAAGCGCGATCCTCCTATGGAAGATCGCGCTTTGCAGCTCCTTCGACGCGCATCCTAGCACATCGACGGTGAGGATCTCAAGACGCACGCATGCTGCGTGCGTGCAAACATGTGACCGGCCTCGTCCGCAGCATCACAATGCTGCGACGGACGCCGGTAAGCGGGTCAGAACGCACGCTAGTGCGCACACAAAAACGCCACGTGTGTACCTGGCCTTATAAAACAACGACTGGATGACTTCCTGCAGACACAGAATATTAAGGGTCATAATATTTAGTATGTGGGTAAAAGCTGTTTGATCCAAGGAGGAATCTGACGCCATCTGGGGGGCAAGAAGGGATTTTTTATCAATAAATGTAATAAAAAAAAGGTGGGTTCATTTTGTTAAATTTAGAGAATACCTGAAACTTAAAAACGTCACAATTGGATCTCCAGACCCATTGCGAGCATACGGCTGAATCGCCACCCGATTGGCTGCGACCTGACTAGGGAGTGACCATAAGGTGGGTTTACTCAGGGCTGCCAGGTTTTCTTCGACACATAATCTTTTTCGTGCTGATGAGCAGTGCATGAAAAATGCCACCCGGCAGTATGTAGAATCCATACGCTGCAGGTACAAAACAAGAAATGAATCCCGGGTGACCTGCCTTGATTTCCTTCCTGCAGCATATGAATTATACATGTTGCAGGGCAGCACTTTCCCCTTATAATGAAATAGTGATATGTGACCAGGGAACCCAAACTCTAGCCTCACCAGATGCTTATTGCCTACAAT
This sequence comes from Leptobrachium leishanense, assembly GCA_009667805.1. Lineage (NCBI taxonomy): Eukaryota > Metazoa > Chordata > Amphibia > Anura > Megophryidae > Leptobrachium > Leptobrachium leishanense. The sequence goes on from CM019065.1 coordinate 37,248,149, forward strand.
TCCCAGGATTCTTTCAATGCAATAGATGGCCAGAGAATCATGGGAGTTGTAGTTCAGAAACAGCAGGGGCCGGAGTTTGACAGCCCTGACGTTACGTTTGTTTGGTCCTACCCATTATACAGCGCCGCGGAATCTGCTGGCGCTATATAAATATTTGTAGTATAGGAAAAGCTGTAAGGGAGTCTCTGGATGAGAAAGTGAAGGAGTTGTATCTTAATTAGTACAAAACTCTGACTTTAAAGGAAATAAAAGGAGACTCGGGGAATGTCTCGCACACCCTGGAGGTCCAGACAGGTGGGGGTTGTAGCTGGAGGCTCCACAGGTGGTGGGCAGACAGAACCCCCCCCCCCCCCTGTAAAGCAGGTGAAGCATTATGTCAGAGCCTGGAGAGGCGACACATTCACACAAGCAGCCGTGATACGGAATATATACCCATGTCAGCAGGGGGTCATGCATCTCCCCTTCCCTCTTGCCGCTCATGTTCGTTTCGTAGCCGGTTTCTCCCTGGTCAATCTGCTCCGAATCAGTTTAGGCCGCGCCGGCGTTTCGCTGTTTATGACTCTCCGAGGCTTCCGTACAGCTCTCGGCTTCCGAGCATGCCACGTAACAGGCGAAGCGTGTGGCCCTCCTCGCGGACATCGGCCAATCACAACGCGGCGTTGCCACGGTTGCTAGGGGTAACACTTCCTGAATCGGGGGGTCCTTTCATCACTGTCCCTCTGGTTATGGGTGGCTAGAGCAGTGCCTGATAGTTTAACTTATCACACAACTGTAAAAGTCTGGGATTGGGTAGAGACCTGCCTCTAAGAGTTCTGTACTGACAGCTGTAGGGCTTTGTTTTATGTATGGTGTCAGACACTTGTACTCCCTGAATTTACACGCAACAGAAAGTATTTTTTAAATATTTATATTGTTTTTATATGTAATCTATTAAATCTATACACAATATACTATATGCTATAATATGAAAATACTATTTCTATACCATACTATATTAGGTAAAACTGTATTTTAGCGGTGTAAATTATGTGTGACCCATTTCAACTGCTTAAAGCATTGTAAACCCTAACCTCCCCCGCTATCCTAACCCCAACCCTAACCCCAAACCCTATACTGACACTGTCTGACATTTACAGAGTTATTATGTTTCAGTTAGGTTTCCCAACTAATTTACACACCGCTAAAATACAGTTTTGCCCTATATTATTTATATACAATATAATGTGCTATTTATATACGGTTTACTATTTATATGCTATAATACTTATGTACTTTGGTATTTATATATAACATACCTTGATATTTATTTCCTAGTATTTACTATCTGTATACTATATATGCTATAATACTTGTATACTATTGTATTGATATGCAATATACAATGACATTTATATACTATAGTTACATTTCTACGTTTTTATAAAGCGCTAACAAGTTCCGTAGCCAAGTACAATAGATGAAAGGCAGGGGTGCGGTTATGGAGAGCTTTGTGTGTGAGCACCAGTATTATGAAATGGATTCTAAAGGAAACAGGGAGCCAGTGCAGAGATTGAGGGGAGAAGTGCGGGATGTGAGGTGTGAGAGGTGCAGGATGTGAGGTGCGAGAGGTGAGGTCGAGGAGCCTGGCGCCAGCATTGAGTATAGGCTGCAGAGGGAGAATCTGGGATCACTTAAGGCCAGAGCTTACAGTAGTCAAGGCGGGAGATAATGAGAGCTTGGATGAGCATTTTAGCAGAGTCCTGATTAAGAAAGGGGCGGACGCGTGCAATGTTTTTTTGGTGGAAATAGCATGATTGGGTTAGTATTAGTGGTTAGTATTTACATTCATTATGCAATGGTTTGTGTATAACTAGTGTTTGCTATTTATATACTATAATACTTGTATACTATTGTATTGATATGCAATATACAATGACATTCATATCCTAGTGTTTGCTATTTATGTACTATAATATTTATATGCAATATATACTACGGTATTTTTAGACAAAATTTTACTGTTTATATGCTATTCAGTCTCAAGAAAAAGTATGTGAACCCTTTGGGATTACGTGGAGTTTTGCATGAATTGGTGATAAAATGTGCTCTGATCTTCATCTAAGTCACAACAATTTGAAAAACACAGTCTGCATAAAATAATACAACACAAACATTATATGTTTTCATGTTTTTATTGAACAGAACATGTAAACATTCACAGTGCAGGGTGGAAAAAGTATGTGAACCTTTGGACTTAATAACTGGTTGACCCTCCTTTGGCAGCAATAACCTCAACCAAACGTTTCCTGTAGTTGCAGATCAGACCTGCACAACGATCTGGAGTAATTTTGGACCACTCCTCTTCACAAAACTGTTTCAGTGTAGCAATATTCTTGGGATGTCTGGTGTGAATCGCTCTCTTAAGGTCATGCCACAGCATTTCAATCGGGTTGAGGTCAGGACTCTGGGCCACTCCAGAAGGCGTATTTTGTTTTGTTGAAGCCATTCTTTTGTTGAATTACTTGTATGCTTTGGGTCATTGTCCTGTTGCATCACCCATCCTCTGCGGAGCTTCAGTTGGCGGACAGATGGTCTTACGTTTTCCTGCAAAATGTCTTGATAAACTCTGGAATTCATTTTTCCATCAATGACAACAATCCGTCCAGGCCCTGAGGCAGCAAAGCAGCCCCAAACCATGATGCTCCCTCCGCCATGTTTTACAGTGGGGATGAGGTTTTGATGTTGGTGTGCTGTGCCTTTTTTTCTCCACACATAGTGTTGTGTGTTTTTTCCAAACAACTACATTTTGGTTTCATCTGCCCAGAGAATATTTTGCCAGTAGTGCTGTGGAACATCCAGGTGCTCTTTTGCAAACTTCAAACGTGCTGCAATATTCTTTTTGGACAGCAATGGCTTCCTCCGTGGTGTCCTCCCATGTACTCCATTCTTGTTTAATGTTTTCCTTATTGTAGAGGTGTCAACAAAAATGTTAGCATGTGCCAGAGATTTCTGTAAGTCTTTAGCTGACACTCTAGGATTCTTCTTTACCTCATTAAGCATTCTGCACTGTGCTCTTGCAGTCATCTTTACAGGACGACCACACCTAGGGAGAGTAGAAAAAGTGCTGAACTTTCTCCATTTGTACACAGTCTGTCTTACCGTGGACACATGAACATCAAGGCTTTTGGAGATACTTTTGTAACCCTTTCCAGCTTCATGCAAGTCAACAATTCTTGATCGTAGGTCTTCTGAGAGCTCTTTTCTGCGAGGCATGGTTCACATCAGGCAGTGCTTCTTGAAACCAGTAAACCCAAAACTGGTGTGTTTTTAAAGGGCAGGACAGCTTTCAGCAACACATCCAATAATATCACACTGATTGGACTCAAGGTTGGCTCACTCCTGGCTCCAATTAGCTCTTGGAGAAGTCATTAGGCTAGGGGTTCACATACTTTTTCCACCCTGCACTGTGAATGTTTACATGTTATGTTCAATAAACACATGAAAACATATAATGTTTGTGTTGTATTATTTTAAGCAGACTGTGTTTTTCAAATTGTTGTGATTTAGATGAAGATCAGAGCACATTTTATGACCAATTCATGCAAAACTCCACGTAATCCCAAAGGGTTCATACTTTTTCTTGCCACTGTAATATTTATATACTATAGTATTTATATACAATGTCTGTATTTATATACGTGGCTGACCTGGCAACCCTACTTCCCAAATATATTTGGACCGGCCAGTGAGTGCAGAGTAACACAGCCTCTGCAGAGCCTGATTAAACAGGGATAGCAGCATTACAGTCATTAACCTGCCTGACGGTATTCCCCAGTGTGACTCTGGGTTAAATTTCGCTGCCGCGACCAGTAACCCCGAGCCACACTCGGGCTCGATGCATACTCCCCACATCCTTCGCTCCCTCGCCGTCACCGCAGTGTGATCGCGGCAGCCGGCAACTTTGCTTCCTGGTTTCGCTCCCTGCAAGTCACGCGACGCAGGGGGGCGGGACCAGGCTGCAAATTCAAACATGAAAAACAAATATTACAGTAAAAAAAATAAAAAAAATTCAATAAACTTTGCTGTGCAGTGGGTGCTGGGATTCCTGTCCAGATGTACTCTCCTTTGCCAAAGTAATACAGGACACGGGGTACCAAAAAAAGAGTATTTATTCTCAAAGCAACTGTACAGAAATAAAAGGCAAATAAAAATCATTATAAAATGTAATAAGGCTTTGCAATACAAGTTTCGCTGATGCTTGCCCAGATCCACCAGCGAAACATGTATTGCAAAGCAGTGGCGTCACTAGGGTTGGTGTCACCCGGTGCGGTAACTTATGGTGTCACCCCCCCCCCCCGAGTTTTACGGATTTTTTTTTAACTACTCTTACTCCTAAATCAGTACTCCCAAATAACACTGAATGCTCATACACACAGCGCACATTACTGTGAGGTTTATTGCTGTGGAGCTCTCTCATATGCTCACTAGGGATGCACCGATACCGATACTAGTATCGGTATCGGGGCCGATATTGCCGTTTGCACGAGTACTTGTTACTCGTGCAAACGGCCCGATACATCCCGCCGATACCGGAAGCCGGCGCTGGCCGGCTTGCCGGTATCCGCGGGGCTGGGGAAGCTGGCCGCGTGCATCTAAAGCACGCGGCCAGCGTTCCCCTCCGGCGCGCCAAATACTCACCCTTCCTGAAGTTCCGGTCTCTGGGCAGTGATGCGGTGATGCTTTAAATGCACGCGGCCAGCTTCCCCAGCGTTCGAGCGGGGGGTAAATCGATGAGACCTGGGGGTAAATCCATGAGAGCTGCGGGCCAATCCATGAGACCTGGGGGCCAAATCCATGAGACCTGGGGGCCAAATCCATGAGACCTGGGGGCCAATCCATGAGACCTGGGGGCCAATCCATGAGACCTGGGGGCCAATCCATGAGACCTGGGGGCCAATCCATGAGACCTGGGGGCAAATCCATGAGACCTGGGGGAAATCCATGTGAGGCTGGGGGCAAATCCATGTGAGCTGGGGGCAAATCCATGAGACCTGGGGGACAAATCCATGTGAGCTGGGGGCAAATCCATGAGACCTGGGGGACATCCATGTGAGCTGGGGGCAAACCCATGTGAGCTGGGGGCAAACCCATGTGAGCTGGGGGCAAATCCATGAGACCTGGGGGCAAATCCATGAGACCTGGGGGCAAATCCATGAGACCTGGGGGCAAATCCATGTGAGCTGCGGTCAATCTCATATAAATTTTTATATGAGGTCTGTTCCTATTGGAAAGCGTCACATGATATTAAATAAAAGTATCGGTACTCGGTATCGGTGAGTACTTTTAAAAAGTATCGGTACTCGTACTCGGTCTTAAAAAAGTGGTATCGGTGCATCCCTAATGCTCACACAACTTTTTGCCAACTGCCAGCAAGTACGATGCCTGTTCGAAGGCAGTGAAAGCACACATGGATATATATTGCCCCCAGCAGCTCTGGATATATTGCCCCCAGCAGCTCATCCATGGATATATATTGCCCCCAGTTCACATGTGGATATATTGCCCCAGTTCACAATTATATATTGCCCCCAGCAGCTCACCCATGGATTTATATTGCCCCAGCTCACACATGGATATATTGCGCCTCAGCTCACCCATGGATATATATTGCGCCTCAGCTCACACATGGATATATTGCCCCAGACCAGCTCACACATGGATATTGCCCCAGCTCTCATGGATATGCCCCCAACACACATGGATACTGCCCCAAGCACACATGGATACTGCCCCCAGCACACATGGATAATGCCCCAGCTCACATGGATATGCCCCAGCAGCTCTCATGGATATTGCCCCAGCTCCTCATGGATTTTTCCCCAGCTCCTCTCATGGCTATGCCCCCAGCTCCTCTCATGGATATACTGCCCCAGCTCCTCTCATGGATATACTGCCCCAGCTCCTCTCATGGCTATGCCCCCAGCTCCTCTCATTGATATTGCCCCAGCTCATGGATAATGCCCCAGCACATGGATAATGCCCCAGCAGCTCATGGATATGCCCCAGCTAAAAGGATTTGGCCCAGCTCATGGATTTGCCCCAGCACATGGATACTGCCCCAGCTCATGGATATGCCCCAGCTCATGGATATACTGCCCCAGCTCATGGATATGCCCCAGCTCATGGATATTGCCCCAGCTCATGGATATGCCCCAGCTCATGGATTTGCCCCAACACATGGATACTGTCCCAGCTCATGGATAATGCCCCAGCTCATGGATACTGCCCCAGCTCATGGATACTGCCCCAGCTCATGGATATTGCCCCAGCTCATGGATTTGCCCCAGCACATGGATACTGCCCTAGCTCATGGATAATGCCCCAGCTCATGGATACTGCCCCAGCTCATGGATATTGCCCCAGCTCATGGATATATTGCCTCAGCTCATGGATATACTGCCCCAGCTCATGGATATACTGCCCCAGCTCATGGATATTGCCCCCCAGCTCATGGATATTGCCCCCCAGCTCATGGATTTTCCCCAGCACATGGATATGCCCCAGCTCATGGATATACTGCCCCAGCTCATGGATATTGCCCCAGCTCATGGATATTGCCCCAGCTCATGAATATTGCCCCAGCTCATGGATATATTGCCCCAGCTCATGGATATGCCCCAGCTCATGGATTTGCCCCAGCACATGGATACTGCCCCAGCTCATGGATAATGCCCCAGCTCATGGATACTGCCCCAGCTCATGGATACTGCCCCAGCTCATGGATATTGCCCCAGCTCATGGATTTGCCCCAGCACATGGATAATGCCCCAGCTCATGGATACTGCCCCCAGCTCATGGATATTGCCCCAGCTCATGGATATATTGCCTCAGCTCATGGATATACTGCCCCAGCTCATGGATATTGCCCCCAGCTCATGGATTTGCCCCAGCTCATGGATATACTGCCCCAGCACATGGATTTGCCCCAGCACATGGATATTGCCCCAGCACATGGATATTGCCCCAGCTCATGGATATACTGCCCCAGCACATGGATTTGCCCCAGCACATGGATACTGCCCCAGCTCATGGATACTGCCCCCAGCACATGGATAATGGCCCCAGCTCACCTCCGCCACGTGTTCGCTCCCTCTGAGCGTCCGGCGGCGCGCAGCTTGGGCGCTCACCTAGGGGAGCCACATGACCAGCCGCGATTGGCTGGTGACGTGTTTCCTCCAGGCGAGCGCCGAAGCTGCATGCTTCGGACGCTCGCAGGGAGCAAATATGCGGCGGAGGGTGAGACACCCGCCCTTAGGGTGACGGTGTCACCCTAAGGGCGGGTGTCACCTGGTGTGGGCCGCACCCCCCGCCCCCACGTTACGACGCCACTGTTGCAAAGCCTTATTACATTTTAGAAATTATTTTTATTTGCCTTTTATTTCTGTAAAGCTGCTTTGAGAATAAATACCGGTACTGTTTTTTTGGTACCCCCGTGTCTTGTATTACATTGGCAAAGGAGTGTACATCTGCACAGGAATCCCAGCACCCAGAGGAAAGAGGCAGGTTTTTGGTTTGATCATATTATTGAATATAATTTATTTCCATTATTTTGGATAATTATTTGTGGGATAATAAATTATTATTTCATGTTTCAAACCTTCTCTGACTGCGTGTGTTTACTAGGCTCTTGCTTGCACGGATTTCAGTGAGTTATTCCTACAGAATACAGGCTTACTATATAAAACAACACATTTCCTTTCCAAAAAAAGTGAAACGCTTTTAGACACAAAATTTTGCAAAAATTAGACCGCCAGGGAGGTTAAACAAACAGAGGTTGATAGTGGAGTCAGCGCTTCCTTCAACGGAGGTCTCTTCTATTTCTTATTAGGTTCCTCTTGCCATATGCTCATGTGTGCCTCAAAAGAAACAAAAAGGTACCATGGTGTAGCATTTTAAATTGTATGACAAATTGCAGAAAACAGAAGGAGTACACTCACATTTTCCGGTGTCTAGAATCGGACACTAGATGTAATTCACAGCCGTTGATATTGTGGGGGGCACCGGATCTCCCATGCAGCCGTCAATGTCCCTCTCTGCTCCGTACAAACCAGTATGCGACGGGGTTAAATTTTAAGGCTACTTTATTAAAAGAATAAAAACAAACGGGCTGACATGTATGGTTACGGTCATTAAACTCTAAAGTAAAATGAGGGTGGGCGCGGTGATACATTCAGACAGCTGTATGGAGTGGGAATACACTGCGCTGATCTCACATGTAGTGGTGGAATTTATAGCTCAGGATCTCCTAAACTTTAAACCAGTAGGTGCTGCCAAGACATTATGGGATTATTCTAGCAGGCCACGTTCCTCCGCCACTTCCACTGCTTGCTGGGGCTTTCCAAGCCTATACTGTAAACGTAGGGTTAATACTGATTCAGAGGGAAATAACATAAAACCACCATATTTTATGGCATGGAAAACCTGATTTCTGAGCGTTAGAATCAAAACCAGACATGTACGTGTAATAGGATGTTTGCTGTGCCCGGCTGGCAGTACAGTCCCGATCATAACATCTCTATCGTTGAAACCCTGGAGTACTAAAGGGTTGTTCTAGTGTATTTTAAAGCAAGCCTTGGTGAATCCAATCCGGTAAAAGAAGCATTTTAGCCATTAAATTGCTTATTTTCCGCTTACAATGAGTTAATCCTGTGTATTAAGCAGCCATCAGGGTACAGCAGACCTCGCTTACTGCTCCTTATCTTCCTTGTTCACAGTAGTGGGTGGGAGTTTTTGCTGTTCCTTTCAGGGGATAGAGGATTGATATCAGTTACAGAGCAACGAGACAGAAAGATCAGCTTTTTTTTTTAAAAAAAAAAACATTTCGCCCACCATTATGTTTTTTTTTTTTAAAAACGGTAAATAAAAAGTTCCTTTTGCTTTGATTATTTTTAAGTTATTTTGTTCTAAAAGTGGGAGAAGTCTGACATTTCTTTTGTGCGGTTTCTACGCATTCAGTTTCCAATCTGTCTGGGCCCTTCGTTAATCCCTTCACTACCAAGTGATTTTCCAAAAACCATTGTCAGAAACCAGAGGCGCGTTCAATACCTCAGCCGCTGCAAGTGCTAAGTTAGCAACTTGCCGTTGAACGCCGATCAGCCACTCAGCGCTCAGCACTGCTAACTTAGCACTTGCAGCGACCCGAGGAGATGCTGCGAGTAGCTGAGTGTGACGTATTAAAGATGGCCGCCGCCATGAAGCAAGTAACAATTCCGTACGGCAATGTTAATTTTGAGGTTTTTGTTCACCAAAGCACAAAATATTTATTTATTATTTACCCCTGCACATAGACATATATTACAGTTCAATTTATATTTTGTTTCAGAAGTAAACATTACGTTTATTCAATAAAAACTATCATTTGTGGTGTGTGCGTACAAAACGGAATTGTGCTGACTGCTTTTCTTTACCATATTTTGTCCGAGTGATACGAAAAACAATCTGAATCTTTAATTAAACAATCGTCGGCCATTTTGGATTCAAAATTCGCATTCCAAAGCTTTCAATGACACTGCTGCAGCAAACTGAATTGCTGCGCTGCAGCAATTTAGCAGCTGCTGAGGTATTGAACGGGGCTCAGTGTTTTTTTGTAAAATCCTTTTTAATTCATTATACATTAAGAAATATTTGAGCTTATACACATAGGTTATTTACGGTAAGAAAAACAATCTTATTATTATTATTATTCTTTATTTATAAAGCGCCAGCATATTCCGCAGCGCTGTACAATAAGCACAGTATAGACATGGTTACAATACATTGAACAACATTTGACAAACAGTACAGGAGGAGATGAGGGAACTATTCCCGTAGGAACGCACAATCTAGGAGGGTTGGGGTTGGAAACAGGAGGAGAGGACTGTAAGGTGAGAGTGATTGATGGTTGCGTCAGTGAGTTGGGTGGTAGGCTTCCCTAAATAGGAATGTTTTAAGGGAGCGTTTGAAGGAAGAGAAGTTAGGGGAAAGTCTGACAGTACGAGGGAGAGCGTTCCAGAGAGTGGGGGCTGCGCGTGAGACATCCTGCAGTCTATCATGGGAAGAGGTGATGCGGGGAGAAGCTAGGCGCAGGTCACTGTTTGACCTCAGGGAGCGGACTGGGGTGTATTTGGTGATTAGTGAGGACAGGTAGTGGGGCGCTGAGTTAGTGAGGGTTTTGTAGGTAAGGATAAGGATTTTGAACTTAATTCTGCAGTGGATGGGGAGCCAGTGAAGGGATTCGCAGAGGGGAGCGGCAGAGACAGAGCGGCGGGTGAGGTGAATTAGCCTGGCGGAGGCGTTCAGGATGGATTGTAGGGGGGAGAGGCGGGACAGAGGGAGGCCAGATAAGAGATTATTGCAATAGTCGAGTCGGGAGATTACCAGGGCGTGTATGAGTTGTTTTGTGGTGACAGCGGTAAGAAATGGCCGAATTCTGGAAATATTACGCAGTTGGTATCGGCAGGAGGAGGAAAGAGACTTGATGTGGGGGATGAAGGAAAGAGCAGAGTCAAGTGTAACTCCAAGACAGCGAACTTGGTTTGATGGGGAGATGGTGATACCCTCCACCGTGATAGAGAAGTCAGGAGGTGGGGAGGCATTGGAGGGAGGAATAAGTAGGAGTTCAGTCTTTGACATGTTGATCTTTAGGTGGTGAGAGGCCATCCAGGAGGAGATGCCAGATAAACAGTCACTGACTTTTGAGAGGACAGGGGGAGAGAGATCAGGGGTAGAGAGGTAGATCTGAGTGTCATCAGCGTAGAGGTGGTAATTAAAGCCAAAGCTGTTGATGATTTTGCCCAGGGAGGAGGTGTAGATGGATGTAATCTTGGCCAGTAGGTGGCGCCATCTACTGCCCAATTGAGTTACAGCAGTTTGAGAAGCTGGTCTATTTTCTTCTTTTTTCCCCTGCATCGGCTGCTGAATACCTTGATGTCAGGGCATCATCAGACAGCTTTACACAGTTTTAGCTCTTTTGGCATTATGCTCACAGGACTAAAACTTTGGGGGCACCTTCTGCAGCCCAAAAAGCAAACAAAATTTCTTTGCTGCAAACAAATTTCATTTGCTTTTGGGCTGCAGATCAGTAAATCAAGATATCTCGATATCAGGGCACCAGATGGTGCCTTTAAAGCCCGAGATATCTCAATCTCGGTAGTGATGGGGTTAAATAGTCGCACGTGCCTGCTGTACTGGTTTCCACCCCCCTAAAATAAAGATACCATCACCAAGGGGAGTGAGGACAGAAGCCCTTTTGTCTTCGGAGGTTCGTCTTTTAGTGTAGACCATTGGATTCCAAACCCTGATCCTCAGGTCCCCCTAACAGGTCAGGTTTGCAGGATATGTGAAGCACAGCACAGGTGATATGATTTGCTGCTCAGTGATTACAGGATTCAGTCTGCATTTCCCCAAGGGGATCCTTAAACCTGTCCTTTTAGGGGGACCCGAGGACCAGGCCTGGGAACCCCCGGTGTAGATCATCCGGTAGTGTAGCTTTGTCTACTTCATCTTTATTTGTTGCAGCAACTTTTTATAAGGAAATAAAGTACAAATCATGATTAGGGTCGATACAAAATATTGTAGAGACGCAACAAGAGACAAATACACAAAGTGTCGATAAGTGATACATAATGGCAAATGTAAAATGAATACAGTAGACTCGTGCATTTGTTTTCGGGGGGAGAAAACACAATTTATCCGTCTTTTGGCCAATTCGTTATTTCATTCGGATTGCCACGAAATGAACCATCGCATACATTTTTCAGCCACTGGTTTATTTTCATTTCTTAGGTCCTGGATATCACAAAACTATCATGTCTCATTAACCATTCCATTATTATTATCATTATTAATCTATATCGCTCCTGTTATACAGATCACCGCTTTTCCCCTACCTATATAATGCTGAAAAGAGGAGATATTTGCACCGGCTGGCTCCATGTTACAGGGGGAGGGTCCACTGCATGCAAAGATCCGCCCTGCAGGACAGCCCACCTCATGTCAGTGTACTGTGTAAGGCTGGTCGTCCAATGGGTCCATAGTTGGATGACCCACTTGGACAACTTTTTTGAACGCTCTGGGTCGTCCTCTGCAAGCAACTATGGACGACCCAGATTGACTGTCGAACGATACCGAAAACCACTGGACTGAAGAAAAAAACCACTGCCGACCAAGACCGACGGACTAAAGAAAAAGCCCGCTGCCGAAAGCCGAAGACCACCGGACTGCAGGAAGAAAAAAAAACCACAGAACTCTGCTGTTCTTAAAATGCATTTAAAATGTGTCTGAATAATAAAAAAGGTCCTTTAAGAAAGAATAAAAAGGTCCGTTACAACACCTTTTTTTAAAAATTTGGAATAAAAATTATTTCTTTAAAAACTTCGAAAATTACAAAAAGATGTTCAGAAAAATAAATAAATGAAAGACTTTCCTGAAAAAGAAAAGAATAAATGGTTTAATAAAAAAATAATGAAAACGAAAATATTATTTTACATTGAATCCTATGGGATTCGTCTGTTTTCCCTGTCGAAATGAACCACCGAAAATCAGGGCATTTTTTTTCATGTTTGCTATATCAGGTCGCTCGTCTTCGTCCGACAAATACCATTCAAATGGGAAAGAACGCTAGTCTGATGTAGTCGCACAAAATCGTCCGATGGAAGTCAGATGCAGTGGAAGAGGGTTGATTCTCCTGTGTTTTGTGATTAGTCGGATGACTGCGGGCGACTTGTAAGGCCGGCGTCAGACGAACACAGTGATCACGTCCGTGTTGCTGCACAGTTTAACGTCCGTCGTAGCATAGAATCATGATCAAGAGACCCACACACTAAGTGCGCATCGAACTGCGCACGCGGCAAACGGACGCAAGTTAGGCAAGAACGTAAAACCACTGCAGAGTGCGCCACGTCCGCGTAGCGTTCTGTGTGCGTGATGAGATGTCAGACGCAGCGCATTTGCGACGTCCAGCACCTTGACGCACACAATGGCTTTTCATATCCTTTTCACATTTTTATCATTTTTCATATTAATTTTGTTTCCCATAATTCCCTTTTTTTTTCTACGTCCATTAAAAAAACACGGTCCGTGTGGGGTCTACAGTATCTTCCGTCAGTACGTCCGTCCGTTGTGCACGCACGCAGAGTGCGCTCAGAATGCGTTCGTCTGACATTAGCCTTAGTCGCACAAATACGGACACAGCGGACAGCCAGCCTTTGCCTTCAAGTCATGAGCTGAGCTACAAGCAGCACACTGAGTGAGTGGGGGCCGTCCTGCAGGCCTGCTCTCTGCTCACAGTGGCTCCTCCCCCTGCAAGATGGCGCCGGTCAGTGGGAAAGACAGAAAATGTAAAAGCAAATATCGCTTTGTTCTCAGTCATGTGCGGCAGTGATTAAGCTCTGATCTATATAAACGGAGAGGTGCCCTGTCAGACGGGCAAAAACTTGTTTTGCCCCCGACAGGTGCACTTTAATTAAATTTGGTTAGTATAAAATAAATATAATTGTCTGAAATAAATTGGATAAACTGAGGGCTCTGTTCCAGCTTTGCTTGCGGTTTCTTACTGTAAACTGATGACTCCTGCACTTTGTGTAATAGCTGTTAATCTGTGGTTACCGTGAGAAGAGCGGGCTCTTACAACCTTGCTCGTTCCTCATCGATTCGAGACAATATTCAGGAACAAATGACGGTTCTGAAACCCCGGTGACAATGATCTTACTTTTGCAAACTATTCCCAGTGTTCTTAATGAGTCGACTAAGCTGTTACTAGATTACTTGTGCAATACAAACAGAATCACAATATAGAACACATTATAAAATCAAACACATTATAAAACACCTTATAAATCAAACACATTATGAATCACATTATAAATCACATTATAAATCAAACACATTATAAATCACATTTTAAAATATATTATAAATCACATTAGAAAATCAAACACATTATAAAACACCTTATAAATAAAACACATTATGAATCACATTATAAATCAAACACATTATAAATCACATTATAAACCACATCATAAATCAAACACATTATAAATCAAACACATTTTGAATCACATTATAAAACACATATTATAAATCAAACACATTATAAAACACATTATAAATCAAACACATTATAAATCATATTCTAAATCACATAAATCAAACACATTATGAATCACATTATAAAACATTATAAATCACATTATAAATCACATTATAAATCAAAAACATTATAAAACACACGCTGCTGGGCTTCCAGGAAAAATAAAGTTAGTCTTTTAAGCTCATGTTTCCATTTTGTGTATTTTTCCCATGATGCAACATTTATCAAAATCTGTGCAACAGTTTTACTTTTGTCACGATTTCAGCCTTGACCCCTGTATGTGAGCTGACCCGGGCCGGCTCTTAGTTCTTGCCCTGCCATTCCTGCGTCCAGTCCATGGTTTTCATACAGCCATCAAGCTATTTTAGGGTGTGACTCCCAATAGGCAGTGCTCTTTCATTTGAGTCATTCGCTGTGTTACTCTGCTGGTCCTGCTGTTGTCCTCGCCTTGTCCTCTGGTTTTTATTTTATTTCTCTAGTGGTTCAGCCTGTGTTTTGTTTTGTTCTGTTTCCCCTTCCTTGCTTTATCCCTGGCTTTAACCCTTCCTGCCCCTGTGTGGATTCTCTGTGTACCATCCTTTGACTATCCATTGACTGTCCATCCAGCCACTTCAAGGCCCCCCCCTGTCAGCATTAGGGATTTATTTTCTTTGGTCGATCTATGCAGGGGTCTCTGCCCAGCCTTGTGGTGTCTTCACCTTCTGCCTACTATTCTGCCTGCATTTAGCCAGTGGTGTTTCCTGCTTATTGGGCTTTTAACCCCGTTTATGGGTCCCAGGCCAGCTCGGCTCATGACGGGTGCCCCGTGACAACTTTACTGCTGTGGTTTATCTTTTACAGTATTTAACAGTATGTGGAGGGAATGTTTAGATAAGGCTGCAGGAGGCTATTGTTCTTCAGACTATTCCAGATATGAAATGGCAGCTGAATGAGATAAGACAGGAATCTTAAAAGACTTCTAATTTACCCCCTATTTATGTCCTTTGAATACATCCCACAGAATGCAATGATTCACCCATACACTCCAGTCTATGGCAAAAGCCACACAGTGAGGAGCAAGTGATGGGAAGATCCTGGGGGGTGGCAGTTTATACATATGGGTGGTGCTGTTATGTTGATGCCGTGGTGCTCAGAGTCAAAATCTACCCTGCGTTGTTAACGTCTGGATTCCAAACCAAAGGCTTTGATATCAGTCTGCCATTGAGGAACAGACCCGAAGATGCTCCAGAGACAGTTCCTTTCCATCAGCAAGGATCTGAATGAAGAAGATTCAGGGCGGAGGATGCCTGACCATCACCGTGGACCTGTTCATAAGCATGTACCTAAAAATGATCCTGAGGGGAGTGATCCTGCCCTCAGGATGGACCTGAAGGTATGCAGAGTTGAGGGCTACTTATCCTCAGCATGGGTGTGCATGAAAAGGATCCTGAGTTGAGGCCTCCTATTCCTCAGCATAGATCTGAAGAGGATCTTGAGTTAAAGGCTGATCAATCACAGCATGGATCTTAATGAAGAATGAAGGATACTGAGTTGAGAGTTCCTGTTCTTCATCAAGAGAAACCTGTGTTGCGGGCTGCCTGCCTTCAGTATGGAACTGAATGATCCATTTGAGGACTCCTGTCCCACAGAATGAGCCTGAATGCAGAAGACCCTAGGTTTTGGGCTCCTGCCTAGCATAAATGACCTGTCCTGAAGCCGGTGGACTTGAATTTCTGGCAGTATGTGTGCCTCGAGGCCTTCTCAAGATGTTATGCAAAGTAGAGTGACGCTGGTTTGCACAATATCCTACCCAGGGCCCGAGGCTTTAACAAACAGATACAGTGTTCCAGCAGTCACTCTACTGTGCACTGACAAAATTAATTACCCGCACGCAGCTGGCATACTGCATTTCATGTTGACTCATGGAGGGATAGTGTCACTGTCACGTTCGCAACGGCGCTCACCCCAGATCAGCGTGGTTTGAATCCTTTTGGACAGATTTCTGTGATACTCAAATTTATAGCAGTTAGAAAGGCCACACCTAGCACTCCCAGCCAGGGAGGCGAGACAGAATATTAGATACCACTCAGTAGCAAATGATTTCATGACCAAGTGTCTACTGAGCGAAAGCAAGTTAATTACTGTATACACAGACAGAGATAGCGTAGCACGATATATAAAGAACTTGGGCTATCAAAAGCGTGGTCACAAGTACATTCCGATTTGGCACCAGAGAGGGTAGTCGGACAGGCAGAATTGGCAACAGAGAGGACTCCCATACACTTATTCTCAATAACATAGAATGAATGTATAATAAATTCAATGACATGTAGGGCAGACCCACAATTAAGAGCGCGGTATAATGTGTCTATCGACTTAATACCGGCGAAGAAACATGAGTAGCTGATAGATTCAACAACCTGCAGGGCAGACCCACAATCAGAGACAGTGTGGTATGATGGGTCTATAGACTTAATACCAGCCAGGCAACATGAGGAGTTGATGGATTCAGCAACCTGCAGGGCAGACCCACAATCAGAGACAATGCAGTATGAAGTGTCTATTGACTTAATACCAGCCAGGAAAAATGAGATGGATTCAGCAACCTGCAGGACAGATCCACAGAGCGCGATATGATCTGCACACACACTCTGTATACACAGAGTTCAACATACACACACACATAGGGAATTAGAGAATGAATCGTCAAACAGGCAGTCCGGGTCAATCATAAGAGGGGTCCTCATACAGGAAGAATCGGCAACTAGGCAAAATACACTGGGACAGATAACAGAGATCAGGTGGCGATGCGGGAATAACTCCACGTCAGGCCGACAAGCAGAATCTCGCGCCCTGCATTTAAGGCCGGCGGCTCTGTGTCATCACGCCAAGCCCCAGCACTCCAGCGATGGAGCCTGGAAGCGCTGCGGGGCGGAAGATGTGACAGATAGATGGTTAATGAGAGATGAGGACGAAGGGATAGAGTGCATTAATACCCCGTAACATCTTGTTACAATAACCCCGCAAGGGCAGCCATCAGAAATGATGGGGCCCCTTACTTTTACAGCTTTTCACCCCTTCCAAAACAAAAAAGGACATAACACAGCTCCACGTCAATAAAACTCACAGTATTGTGCAGTGTATATGAGCGTAAAACATTTCCCACTCGCTGTTGGTTAAACATTTCCCACTTGCTGTTGGTAAAACATTTCCCTGGGGTCTGGCTGGGCCCTGGGGGTCTGGCTGGGCCCTGGCTGGACCCTGAGGGTTTGGCTGGGCCTTGGGGGGTCTGGCTGGGCCCTGGCAGGACCTTGGTTGTCTGGCTGAGCCTTGGGGGTCTGGCTGGACCTTGGGGTCTGGATGGGCCCTGGGGATCTGGCGGAGCCTTGAGGTCTGGCTGGACTTTGGGGGTCTGGCTGGGCCCTGGGGGTCTGGCTGGGCCCTGGGGGTCTGGATAGTCCTGGGGGTCTAGCTGGACCTTGGGGTCTGGTTGGGCCCTAGGGGTCAGGATGGACCTTGGGGGTCTGGCAGGGCCCTGGGGTCTGGCTGGGCACTGGGAGTCTGGCTGGACCCTGGGGATCTGGCTGGACCCTGGGGATCTGGCTGGGCCTTGAGGGGTCTGGCTGGGCCCCGGGGGGTCTGGCTGGACCTTATGGGTCTGACTGGGCCCTAGGGGTCTGGCTGGGCCCTGGGGGGTCTGGCTGGGCTTGGGGGGTCTGGCTGGGCCCTGGGGGTCTGGCTGGGCCTTGGGGTCTGGCTGGGCCCTGGGGGTCTGGCTGGGCCTTGGCTCACCTATCCGCTGTCTTCTGTCCCTGTCCTCTGTTCTTCCTTCTTTTCTGCTCTTCTTCTCTCTTCCTTCTTTTCTTCTTTCTGCCTTCATTTCTTCTCTCCTCGTCTTCTCCCTCCGTCTCAGGCAGCTTCTCACATGACTGGAGGGGGCGGCGCAAAAGCAGCGTGCTTGGGAGGCCCATGCACGCTGCTTGGCCCTGCCTAGCCAGTCACAGGAGAAACAGTCAGCTCCAGATTCGGACTCATAGAGTCCGATACCGGAGCTGTGAAAAAGGGCGCAGCCGCTGCCAACATGGCCCCGGCGGGCTGCCCCCCCCAGTCCCCTTCCATCAGCATGGAGCATAATGCCCTGATGGCGGCCCTGAACTCGGCCCCACCGAGCGCCTTATTACCCTGTAACATCTTATTACAGTAACCCGGCCCCCGAGCGCCTTATTACCCTGTAACATATTATTACAGTAACCCGGCCCCCGAGCGCCTTATTACCCTGTAACATCTTATTACAGTAACCCGGCCCCCCGAGCGCCTTATTACCCTGTAACATCTTATTACAGTAACCCGGCCCCCGAGCGCCTTATTACCCTGTAACATCTTATTACAGTAACCCGACCCCCGAGCGCCTTATTACCCTGTAACATCTTATTACAGTAACCCGGCCCCCGAGCGCCTTATTACCCTGTAACATCTTATTACAGTAACCCGACCCCCGAGCGCCTTATTACCCTGTAACATCTTATTACAGTAACCCGAGAGCGCCTTATTACCCTGTAACATATTATTACAGTAACCCGGCCCCCGAGCGCCTTATTACCCTGTAACATCTTATTACAGTAACCAGGCCCCGAGCGCCTTATTACCCTGTAACATCTTATTACAGTAACCCGGCCCCCGAGCGCCTTATTACCCTGTAACATCTTATTACAGTAACCCGGCCCCCGAGCACCTTATTACCCTGTAACATCTTATTACAGTAACCCGACCCCCGAGCGCCTTATTACCCTGTAACATCTTATTACAGTAACCCGACCCCCGAGCGCCTTATTACCCTGTAACATCTTATTACAGTAACCCGGCCCCCGAGCACCTTATTACCCTGTAACATCTTATTACAGTAACCCGGCCCCGAGCACCTTATTACCCTGTAACATCTTATTACAGTAACCCGACCGCCGAGCGCCTTATTACCCTGTAACATCTTATACAGTAACCCGACCCCGCGAGCGCCTTATTACCCTGTAACATCTTATTACAGTAACCCGGCCCCCGAGCACCTTATTACCCTGTAACATCTTATTACAGTAACCCGGCCCCCGAGCACCTTATTACCCTGTAACATCTTATTACAGTAACCCGGCCCCCGAGAGCCTTATTACCATGTAACATCTTATTTAGAGTAACCGACCCCCCCCGAGCGCCTTATTACCTGTAAACTCTATTACAGTAACCCGACCCTCCGAGCGCCTTATTACCCTGTAACATCTTTTACAGTAACCCGGCCCCGAGCACCTTATTACCCTGTAACATCTTATTACAGTAACCCGGCCCCCGAGCGCCTATTACCCTGTAACACCTATTACAGTAACCCGGCCCCGAGCACCTTATTACCCTGTACATCTTATTACATATAACCCGGCCCCCGAGCATCTTATTACCCTGTAACATCTTATTACAGTAACACCGGCCCCCGAGCACCTTATTACCCTGTAACATCTTATTACAGTAACCGGGCCCCCGAGCGCCTTATTACCCTGTAACACCTTATTACAGTAACCCGGCCCCCGAGCACCTTATTACCCTGTAACATCTTATTATAGTAACTCGGCCCCTGAGCGCCTTATTACCCTGTAACACCTTATTACAGTAACCCGGCCCCCGAGCACCTTATTACCCTGTAACATCTTATTACAGTAACCCGAGCGCCTTATTACCCTGTAACATCTTATTACAGTAACCCGAGTTCCTTATTACCCTGTAACATCTTATTACAGTAACCCGGCCCCCGAGCACCTTATTACCATGTAACATCTTATTACAGTAACCCGGCCCCCGAGCACCTTATTACCCTGTAACATCTTATTACAGTAACCCGGCCCCCGAGCGCCTTATTACCCTGTAACATCTTATTACAGTAACCCGGCCCCCGAGTGCCTTATTACCCTGTAACATCTTAATACAGT
Source organism: Leptobrachium leishanense (assembly GCA_009667805.1). Taxonomy (NCBI): domain Eukaryota; kingdom Metazoa; phylum Chordata; class Amphibia; order Anura; family Megophryidae; genus Leptobrachium; species Leptobrachium leishanense. Next base: position 37,268,204 of record CM019065.1, read on the forward strand.
AACCCAGGTGCTGGGTATCTTAATACCCCATGCAATTACAATAATAAAATTTTATTACAATTCCACGGCTTCCAAGTACCATTTCGTATAGTCATTCTACTTCCCCTTCCTTAAAGAGGACATGCAATTAATCTGTCATCTTGAGAGGACACTTAATTACATATAATTATACATTTAGACGCGCCTATTATTAGCGTGACGTGCGCGCTCGCCCTGTTGTTAATCTGTGTGTTTAGGGCTGGGGTTAACACAATGAATTAGGGATATGTTTTTTATAGTTATATAAACCATTGTATACGATGGGTCAGTGAAGTCTGAAAATAGAAATATGTATTAATATTATTATTGGCGGACTGTCGAAGAAGAACTGCAACATGGGTGTTAAATCAATCCAGCATCAAGTCAATATACTACAACTACGACTCCCTATATATTCTGCCAGAAAACACAGAAGGGGTGAACTTATCACCGAATTCCACAGAATGGTGAATTTCACTGTATGGTGCAATTTTGTGGCAGTACGTCTATTTAGAAAGCTGTCAATTCGCCAAATACTGACTAATTGACAGCGAAAAACGGTGCACCTCGCCGCAGTTCAGCGATCGTCGGCAGCAGCAAAATTTTCCCATAGAGAATTTTTTCAAAACAGTCTTTTCATTTTCAGCAAAACGTCTCAATTATTTATTTTTTTGAACACCTTTTTGGTTTTTGTTTTATTTATTTTTATTTTTTAGACAAAATTTTTCTTTCTCAATTTTATTTAAAACGCGTTTTTTTCTTCAGACACATTTTGAGACATTTTTACCGGTTTAAACATCTATTAGAAGAATAGGAGAGTTCAGGGTTTGTTGTTTTTTCCCTACAGTTCGGCTACTCCGTCTTCGGAGTAGAATACTGAATTCACCGAAAGGGTCGGTGAAATGGAATTGCCGAAGCGTACCGAAGCACTGAAATGATATATAATTCACAAACAGTTCTTTATATCCATATCTAGATTAAGACCACCTGACTTCCAAGTTCCCATTTTATATATCCACTCCGTCTCCTTTCGTGCCAGGGCCCTTACAAAATTCCCCCCTCTCCAATCTCTTTTAACCAGATCAATCCCCAACCTTTTAAAATTACTGAAGGTGAATGGGGAATAGAGATGGGAAGGCCTGGAAAAAAAGTGGAAAAATGGGGGGGGGAATGTTTTTTTTTCCGTAAAAAAATAAAAGTGTGTAATATGTTCTTTTACAATGATACATAATATGTCTAATATAGATTTAATAACATATCATAACATTAGGACCTTAATGAAAGACTTCTGATGACACCGAGACTTTATTTAAAGTCTTATATCATTATAATTTCTGATAGACGAGCAAAGACTAGCTGAAGACGAGCAAATCCTGAATACAATTCAAGTAACACGTCACAATGCAATACTCAGACAACAAAAATATACATTTCAGCCTCTAGGGGGCACTACAGGGAAATAGCTTCAGTTTAGCTTGTTTGGGAGCTCCATCTTGTACCTCCTACAGTGCTTGTTGGGATACAGTTGATGATAATTAAGGTCTGAGAAGACAGAAACTGACAATTAAGAGGTTAAATTTGGCCCTATTTGATCCCTGTTAATGCTCTCCCCAGTACAGTCTGGGATTCTGCAAATCATATCCCTCCTGCAACACGGTGGCAAGATCTCTGCACAACACAACCTCTGACACCTCCTGCATCTCGCTTCCTGCAGATTCTGCATCTTCTGCTGCTGCTGCTGCTGCGAAAGAATCTGCTCTATGTTTACAAACATTTATACCAAATCAAGAAACAAACTAACCCGTGACAGGGAGAAACGCTTGTTTCAATTTGAAACCTTACATTTTTTAGAAGTCAATGAGAAATATGACAAATATGGAGAGGAAGAAGAAACAGAAAATGATAGATCAGAAAATTAGATTAAATTGCATGTATTGTATATGTTACATAGTTACATAGTTATATAGGCTGAAAAAAGACATGCGTCCATCGGGTTCAGCCTCTCCCACATAACCTACTGCTGTTGATCCAAAAGAAGGCAAAAAACCCAGTCTGAAATATGCAACATACTGGGAAAAAATTCCTTCTTGACCCCATAATGGCGACAGATTTCTCCTTGGATCAAGAAGCTTTTACCCACATATTAAATATTATGACTCTTAATATTCTGTGTCTGCAGGAAGTCATCCAGTCGTTTTTTAAAAGTCTGTACAGACTCTGACGCAACCACCTCAACAGGCAGAGAATTCCACAGCTTTATTGTTCTCACCGTAAAATAACCCTTCCTATGCTTTAAGCTAAATTTTCTTTCTTCCAGTCTAAATGGATGACCCCTTGTCCTATGTATAGTCCTGTTAATGAATAGGTTATCAGACAATAGTTGATAATGGCCCCGTATATATTTATATAAGGTTATCAGATGCCCTCTAAGGCGCCTTTTCTCTAAACTAAACAGGTTTAAGCTTGTTAGTCTTGCCTCATAACTTAACCCTTCCATTCCCCTTATTAATTTAGTTGCCCGTCTCTGCACTTTTTCTAACGCTATAATATCTTTTTTTAAGACAGGTGCCCAAAATTGCATGGCATATTCAAGGTGCGGCCTGACCATTGATTTATACAGAGGCAAAATTATGTTTTCATCCCGTGAGTGAACTCCCCTTTTAATGCATGCCAGTACTTTGCTGGCCTTGGTGGCTTATGTTGTGTCTTTTGTTTCCTTTTCTCTATTTTTTTTAAGGCACCGCTCTAAAAGTTAAACCTCACCATGGAGCTTAAATACTGATGTATCCAGATCCTACAGGCACAAATAATGCAGTTACTTCATTTTGCTACTGGTGCTAAGGAGCACATTTGATATAGAAATATATATATATATTTCTATGTTTTTATGTTGATGGTTTCTTGCTTTTATTGTTGCTCTTCAAGAAACGGAGGGCTGGTTAGTTGTTACTTCTTCTCATACTATCATATACAGTCCTTGCTTGTTATTCCATTTGAAACAAAAGATAAAATTATAAAAAGCAAATTCAAGTAACTAAATAAACTGTAGTTTATTTCAAGTGAGACAAAATTAATTTTAAATTCGTAAACCTACACCATGGTGCATATTTTCCATTTTTTCTGAAAATTTCCATTTTTACGGAAAAAGACAGGGGAAAAAAAGTTTTTTTTCCATGGCTTCAAAATTTCCGGAAATTTTACATCTCTAATTGGGAACAATTAATACAATGTACTGGAACACAGTGATCCAATTTCTTACGTCTAACATTACCTAGATGTTCTGGTACCCTAACTTTCAATTCGCGGGCGGTCCTCCCTACATATTGGGCTCCGCAGGGACACTCCAACAGATATCCTTTCCACAATGAGGCATCTTGTGTAGAGGCTCCATTCACTGAAGCACACACCCCAACCTCACTCAGTGCTTGCACCAGGCCCTTGCACAGAACAACTCAGTACCCTCATCCAGCTGGACTTTCCACAATGAGGCATCTTGTGTAGAGGCTCCATTCACTGAAGGTGATCTTACATTTCTACGTCTCACATAGCTTAATGCATTTTGTTTTTGATGTATATTATGTTAACTCTGTAATATCACTGTATGTGTTTGTATGTGTGTGATACATGTATATATATGTGTGTGTGTATGTATGTATATATATATATATATATATAAACGTATGGCACACAAGTGTATCTTTATATGTATTTGAATTGTTGCAATGCTATCTGAATTCTACATTTTCTACCCATTTGTTCTAAATCTGCAATTCTGCCAAATGCCCTGTTCAACGAACCTTACCTTTTATTGCCCCCTACAAACTCCCCCCCTAAGTTCGTCGACAGTTTCAACCCAATGTGATGCTATTTGCAATCTTGATTTTTTTTTTTCAGCACACACCCCAACCTCACTCAGTGCTTGCACCAGGCCCTTGCACAGAACAACTCAGTACCCTCATCCAGCTGGACTTTGCTCCCGCCCACCTCCCCTCACCCACCCACCCCAAGGTTTTCATTTGATATATACCCAACTAATTGATCATGTGATATCGCAGCAACCTACACCACTTACCTCTCTATTTCCTGTTTACTCACCTCCAACACCTTTCACTATAATGTTTATCCCACTATTGCTTCTCTTTTCTTTATCATCCCTTCTCTCTAAAGCTACTCTCTCCTTCTATACACCTTTCCAATTGCCCCAGGATGGAAAACCAGTGCCAATACACCACAGCCTGCTCAGTTCTTTTAACCTATCAGCTGAGTGCTGGTGGAGAGTGTTAAAATCCAGCCCTCCTACCCCCACACAAAGATTTAAAACTCTGCAACCACATTATCAAAAGAAAACACTGTCCAAATTTCTATTCATTCTGCTACTTTCCCTGGCAAACGATGTGGAAACTAACCCTGGTCCTATAGGTGACACAACCTTTAGTCTCCCCACTAAAAAAGGCCTCTCATTTGTGCACTGTAACATCCGCAGTTTACTCCCTAAATTGGATGAGCTTCAGGCTTGGTGTTGTTATTACAAACCCAAAATCATTGTGCTCACAGAGTCATGGTTAACCCCAAAAGTACCAGACTCTGCCATATCAATACAGGGGTATTCATGTTTTAGAAAAGACAGAGCAAAGAGAGGAGGGGGAATTGTTATTTATGTTGAGGAGTCCATAAAGTTCACCCCCTTACAGACTTCTAGCTCTCCTGTCACCTTTGATTTCTTCTCTGGTATAATTGAGATCCCATTCAGTAAATCAATCATTGTTGCTGGGTTCTATCGCCCACCGAGCTCTCCAGTGCACTCCCTCTCTGACATATCTCAAATCCTTAATAACCTACTTGCCCAAAACCAAAAAAGTGAACTGCTGGTCCTTGGCGATTTTAATACAGATTGGCTAAATCCTAAAAACAATAAACACTGCTCGCTTTTTAAAACTTTGCAGCTAACTCAATTAATCTCCTCCCCCACTCGCATTAATATGAAAAGCCCCAACCATACCTTGTTGGACTGGATTCTCTCCTCATCTCCTGATAGAATACAGGAGGCAGGCGTGCTTGCTAATAGCTTTAGTGACCATTGTCTAGTGTACTGCGTGCGCAAAATTAAGGCCTTGAAATCTTCCCCAAAGGTAATAACCACCAGGTCTTTCAAGAAATTTATTCTTGAATCCTTCCTAAGTGATCTCAAACAGCTCCCCTGGTACAGGCTAAACCTAATCCCAGACCTAGACTGTGCAGTTGAATACTTTCAGTCTGAGCTCCTGCAAGTCTGGAATTCCCATGCCCCGCTGCGTAAAGTGCGAGTAAAAGGACTCATCTCCCCTGGGTTACAGCTGATCTTACACTAATGTACCAGCTTAGAGATTCACGGTGGTCAAATTTCAAGAGTACTGGTTCCATGAACGATCACTACGAATACCGAAAATGTCGGAATGAATGCACAAAACAAACAAAAATGGCAAAGCCCATTACTTCAATGAAAATCTAAACAATAACATCTCAAACCCTAGAAACTTTTGGAGAACCATAAGTAACATACAAGCACCCCCAGTCCACTCCCAGCCAGCTGCTGTCAAAGTAAACAACCAAACCCTGCAACACCCGCTAGATGTAGCAAATGCCTTTAATGATTATTTTGTTGGATGTGCCACCACTTTGATTGCCAAGCTAGGAAATGACATGCAATCAGAGAGGCCTCATGCAGGTCAGGCCCCAACAACTGTGCAAAGTCCCTGTATCACACAGGAATTCAGTTTTAGACCAGTGCCTGTCAGTGTCGTTACTAAACTTCTCCGTAAGCAAAAAATGAAATACCAGTCTGGACCTGATCAAATACCAGCAATGCTGCTGAAAATCAGTGCGCCAGCAATTGCAAATCCAGTCGCAACCCTAATAAATGAGTCACTGGCAACTGGTTACATACCCAAGCTCTGGAAGACTGCAAGAGTGGTACCTATCCATAAAAGTGGGGACAGTACTTTGGTATCCAACTACCGTCCGATATCGTTGCTCCCTGTAATGTCAAAAGTCTTGGAAAAATGTGTCTACACACAATTACGTGATTATTATCAATATTGGAACTACTTAACCCCGGATCAATCAGGCTTTCGAGCAAATCACTCAACCACAACCGCCCTTTTAAAAGTCTGCAATGATATCCAAGCTGGGATGGAACAAGGAAACCTAACTGGAGCCATCTTCCTTGATTTTGCCAAGGCCTTTGACACGGTAGACCATGGCATCTTGTTAGAAAAACTTAAAAACTCTGGCATTGGTGATCGCACGCTAACCTGGTTTCAATCATATGTATCCGACCGATCACAATATGTGTCAATTTCTGGCAGCTCCTCCCTCCCGCTCCCAGTCACTTGCGGTGTACCCCAAGGCTCAGTACTAGGCCCCCTGCTATTCACAATATTCATAAATGATCTGCCCAACGTCTGCAAAGCCTCAACTGTACATATGTACGCAGACGACACTGTGATCTATACCAGCAAACCAAATCTCCCGCAGCTGGAGGCCGTGCTGCAAGAACAATTCACAGAGGTAGAAAAGTGGATCAAAAACAACAAACTTTTTTTAAATACTGACAAAACTGTAACGATGCTCTTTGGAACAGCACCTAAACTACACAAATTGCAAAATCCCCATCTATGTGTTGGGACAATATCAAATGGCACACTGACCACAGTCACTTCTCTCAAATATCTAGGTATGTGGTTGGACCCTAATCTATCCTTTGGCCCCCACATCGAAAAACTCTCATCTAAACTTTACCCAAAACTAGGTGCCCTGTACAGAAACAAATCCTGCCTGAGTCCCGCGGTAAGAAAGCAGATTGTACAGCAAATGCTTATGCCGGCTATTGATTACGGAGATGTAGTGTATGCAGCCGCCCCGCAAACACACCTTCATAAACTTACTACACTGTATAACTCATTCTGCCGCTTTGCGCTACAATGTAACTACATGACCCACCATTGTGACATGTTAAAGCAGCTAAACTGGCCATCGCTAGAATCCAGACGCACCCTTCACCTTTCCAGCCTGGTGTTTAAGAGCATCTCTGGGAAGCTGCCACCTACCTGAATAGACTGCTTCCCCAGCAGCTCCCTCATCCTATAACCTCCGATCCAGGACCAGCACCTTACTTGCAATACCACAATACAAAAAGACAGTGGCTCGGTCCTCATTTTCCTACAGAGCACCACAATTATGGAATAACCTCCCAGACACCATCAAATCTTCCACCAGTCTTAAGTCACTCAAAATTTCCCTGTTAACATACCTCAATACAGAATGCACCTGTAAACATGTAACCTAGTGACTATATTTCCTACATATTTATTTTCTGTTAATCTGTATTGTTAATATCTTACATTGTATTACTTTGTATTTCTGTAAATGTAACACTTCAATGTACTTGAACCCAGGACATACTTGAAAACGAGAGAAATCTCAATGTATCCTTCCTGGTAAAATCCTTTATAAATAAATAAAATAAATATACTGTATAACACCTTTGCTATTACAGCTAAAGAATTCTTTATCAACAGTTTTATTATCAGTAACATTACATTTAAAACTAACCCTTTTCTTCTCCTGATAAGTGCATGCTTTGCAATTCCCACATTTATAAAAAAAACTTTTGGTTTTCCGGTGTTAAAAATTCCTTGGGATTTCTCTGTGATTTCTGGTAATAAACTAGGTGCTAAACAATTCTTTAAATTCTGGACTCTTTTAAAAATAACTACTGGTGACTTGGGGGGGGGGTATCCTTCAATACTGGATCCGCCTGCAGGATAGACTAGTGCAGCGGTCATCCACGGTTTACGCGTGCCCAAAGGTGCAGCTGCTTTGGGCCCCTCAACAATGATTGGGCCCTGGGCAACTGCCCCTTTTGCCCTGCGTTAAAGACAGCCTTGATTGGAACGTCACTAGGAAGAGACGTTCACTAGGAGTGCATAGAAAAGGTCCTGTTTGTGATCTAACTGAATCCCAGTGTGTTATCACGTTTTTATTATTCTATATACACACTCGCACCCTATTGGCCCTATTCCAATTCTGGTGTAAATGTACCGAGTAACAATATTATTCAATCATTATAATTCTAAAGCGACGTTCCTGCTCTCACAGAGCCATTATCAAGGTCACAGCTCTAATTGCATGACCTGTTTCAGTAAGAAGATGTTAGACAAGCTCACCTATTCACCTCGTTTAACATCTTTTTATTTAAACAGGTTATGCAATTAGAACGGTGAGCTTGATAATGGCTCTGTGAGAGCCGGAACGACGCTTTAGAATTTTAAAGATTGAATATAAGTTTTTGTTTTATAGACTCGAGTGCGGCCATATCTTTGGGTTGTTTATATATATATATATGGTTTTTTTAAGTTGTCTTATTGACCCCCTCTTATCTATACACAATCATCAGATGCACATCATGATATTATCACTGTTGTTTTATGGGCCTAAGATCTCTCATTCATTTGTTGCCCTCTTAGACCATACTATTTCACTCTCAATATTTACGACACCTATCCCAACCCCCCCCCCCACCCGTGTGCTCTTTAATGTTCAATTCTATGATTGTGCTCAGTATAGCTTCCAGACCTGAAGAAGAGCGTTATACTTTCGAAAGCTTGTCTTTTACTTGTAATGGTAGCCCAATACAAAAGGTATCACTACGCGCTGCTATACTCTGAGGATTTTGGCATCTGGACTACCACAGTTTATTTAATCTATATCAGGGATCCCAAGTCTCCCTGAAGTTCCTGGAAGTCTCCCTGAAGTTCCCGGAAGTCTCCCTGAAGTTCCCGGAAGTCTCCCTGAAGTTCCCGGAAGTCTCCCTGAAGTTCCCGGGAGTCTCCTTGAAGTTCCCGGAAGTCTCCCTGAAGTTCCCGGGAGTCTCCTTGAAGTTCCCGGAAGTCTCCCTGAAGTTCCCGGAAGTCTCCCTGAAGTTCCCGGAAGTCTCCCTGACGTTCCCGGGAGTCTCCCTGAAGTTCCCGGGAGTCTCCCTGAAGTTCCCGGAAGTCTCCCTGAAGTTCCCGGAAGTCTCCCTGAAGTTCCCGGGAGTCTCCCTGAAGTTCCCGGGAGTCTCCCTGAAGTCAATGCAGGCTCCCTGAAGCCCGCAAACACTTCAGGTATTCCCTGTGTCGGGAGAGGTGGGAGAGGGGCACGCTCGGTTTAACCCAATCATTCAAGATTGGCTTACAACGAGCATGCGCCCTCGCTCCGCGCAGCACAGTTACAGGTACTTGTACAGCGCCAACAGATTACGAAGCGCTTTACAATGAGGAAGCATGAACAGGTGACATAATAAATAATAAAACATAAAAGAACAGATGGCCCTTCCTGTAGGATAATTGCTAATGCAGCAATTTATACAAGCGCTCAGCCAGACATCCCATGAGCTTACAATCTAAGGCAAGTGAAACAAAAGGGAGCAGGGGGAGTGTGGAGATAAATTACCAGAGAGAGTATAACAGACACTGCATGATGATAGACCAAGAGCTTGGGTATGATAAGGTTAAATCGTGAGAGAAGTGACGCAGCTGGAAAAAGGGGCTTATATAATTAGGGTAGGGGCTGGGTGGGTGGGGGGATGGGGTAGGCAGGTGGGACAGCAGATTTGAGGATGGAAGTGAATGGTGGCTGTGGGTAAGAAATACAGAGTTTAGAGAGATGGCCATTGCACAAAAGGAATTTACAACACGGAGGAGCAGAACAGACTGAGAAACAGCATAGAATTATACTAAGAAAAATGAAGGGAAAGGAAAAAAAATGCATAAACTAGCAGTCAGGATAAAATATTATAGTTTTCTGACCTCTGAATCCAGCAGGCAGGCTCATACACCACATCGTCCGCCAGCCCCCGAACGAGCAAAACCCCGTTGTCGCCCGTCCCGACGTCACTGCAGACACGCCACGCAATTCTCCTCACATTCTGAATGTGAGCAGAATCGCGCGGCGCCTCTGCAATGACGACAGGACGGGGTGGAGCTCGTTGGGGTGGCTGGCTATAGGTGAATGTTTCACTGCGTCGGTCACTTCGCTCGGCCGGCTATCTCAATGCAAGTAAAGAAGAATGGTGGCTTCATACTAACAACTGCAATCATTCTACAATTGAGATATCGTTGGAAAGGCCAGAATCTGGCCTTTCCAATGATATCCAACATGACCACATAATGTAGAAATGTAAATATTTACTTTTTTTTGTTCTAAAAGCAGCGGCATCCTCACCCCCCTTTATAAAGGTAACGATGCCGCTGCAATAAATATGTTAAAATATTTTAAATATATAAATTAAGTTTATTTTTATATATTGATAATATATTTTAATATTTTATTTAACTATATTATAACTTTAATTAAATAAGTTTTAAAAATATACTGCATTTTGATATATGCTTTCATTTAATAAATGTATTAATTTAATATTATAATTCAAACAAACAGCACAATAGTTTTTGAGTGTTATTGCTGTGGAGCTCTGTGATACGCTCATACACACCGCACATAACTGTGAGTTTTACTGCTGTGGAGCTCTTTGATACGCTCATACACACCGCACATTACTGTGAGTTTTAATGCTGTGGAGGTCTGTGATACGCTCATACACACCGCACATTACTGTGAGTTTTAATGCTGTGGAGGTCTGTGATACGCTCATACACACCGCACATTACTGTGAGTTTTAATGCTGTGGAGCTCTGTGATACGCTCATACACACCGCACATTACTGAGTTTTAATGCTGTGGAGCTCTATGATACGCTCATACACACCGCACATTACTGTGAGTTTTAATGCTGTGGAGCTCTGTGATACGCTCATACACACCACACATTACTGAGTTTTAATGCTGTGGAGCTCTATGATACGCTCATACACACCGCACATTACTGTGAGTTTTAATGCTGTGGAGCTCTGTGATACGCTCATACACACCACACATTACTGAGTTTTAATGCTGTGGAGCTCTATGATACGCTCATACACACACCGTACATTACTGTGAGTTTTATTGCTGTGGATTCTGTGATACGCTCATACACACTGCACATTACTGTGAGTTTTATTGCTGTGGAGTAGGGATGAGCTGTTCGGTTCGATCGGTTCGGAGTTCGACTCGAACATTGGCAGTTCGAAAGTTCGCGAACTTCGAACTTTTTGGCGTGTTCGGCTCGAGTTCGGAAAAAAAAATGGAAAAAATGTATAAAAATACTTAAAAAATACTAAAAAATCTAGAAATAAAGAGACTCTTTACTGCAGAATATTATAAGCAACGGTTTATTAGTTATTGAATTAAAGAACTACCCAGGGCAAGAAGGCATGCATGTGGGCGATGATTACGGACGCAGTCAACGCGGTGGGAGGCAATGGACGGACTGTGTACGTCGTCGAGAAGCGGTATGTATAATAGCATAAACATGTTACATACACATAACACACATTACATACATCTACCAACATATGTCAACACATGCTGCAGCGTAATGTATTATCTGTTTGTCAGACAAATGTGACGGTCAGAAAATTATTCTGTCTTTACTTAAAATATTTGCACACATGTACATTTTTCTGAAACTTTCACACCTCAAAATTACATGGTGCAAAGATTCTCACCTCTAAATGACATGTGCTCTCAAACGCCGTAAACAACAGGTGTTAATTACTAAATTTTCCTATTTCATAACGGAAAGTTGAAATTTTATTAAGGACACGGAGGCGAATATTTGCAGTCTCTTTCTTACTTTAATCAACAGTAGCAAGAAAAGTAGACAGAAAAGTATAGAAAACTAGACAAAAAAACTAGTACCAACATGGTACATCCTGCAGCACCCCTCCCATAGCGCAGTATGGAATGTCCAGAGTCTATATAGGTATCCCCCCAATGTCCATTAAGCCTCTTTCTTGAAAACAGCGAAGACGCCAAGAACTGATGAAATATAACGGGAACTCAAAACGGATGGAGGATGAAGATGGACATCCAGTAGTAGAGGATCCAGCAAATCCAGTAATTATTGAAATGCACCTGAGGCTGAAAAAGAGCACAAAACACGAAAATGTGCGTTAGCATTTGAATCGTAACTGCGTGCAATACAAAGAACGCGCTGGACTAGCGCTGAAATAATTTCAGTACACGAAAAATCGAATAACTTTATTGTATCACACAGTGAAATACATATGAACATAAATATGTACTTGGTCATAGAAAAAACGACATAGTCAGAATTTTATTGTAGTAAATTAGAATCATACAAATAATGAAAGGGAGGGAAAATGGGGGGGAAATATTCGCCTCCGTGTCCTTAATAAAATTCAAACTTTCCGTTATGAAATAGGAAAATTTAGTAATTTTAAGGCAGGACACGGAGGCTCATATTTGCAAGTTCAAAGCTATCTGAAAACATATATATTAATCAAACGTCTAAAACACCGGAGGACCAGTGCGATATAGGCTTAAAATAAAATTCTCTAAAGGTGGACTCTCGTGACCAATCGGCAGATCGTAACAAATCTTCCAAACGACAACCGGATGAGACGGCTTTAGAAGCCACTGCACTTCTCACAGAATGTGCGCCATATTGAGAAACATCAATTCCTGCCAATTCTAGAATCCAGCGAACCCATCTCGCCAGGGTGGGAGAGCTCACTGGAAGGAAGGGAGGTTTAAATGAAATAAATAGGGGAGTTACTTTCGAGGCATGTCGAAGAGGAAGAGTACGTTCCTCATACTCTTGTAAGCAACGAACTGGGCATAACCCGGGTTGCAACTGGAAACTCGGAAAAAATGCTTGAGAAATGGAAGTTTTGGTGCGTCTAGAAATGTCAAAACGGACGCCCTCAGGAAGGAAGGAGCGAACTCCAAAATCTAGTGCCCTCACATCTCCCACACGTTTACAGGATACTAAACAAAAGAGCATCAACAGTTTGGCTGATAACTTACGTAGGGATAAACCATGATTATCGGGCCAGGCGAGTAAAAACCGCAAAACGATATTAACGTCCCATGTCGTAACATATCGTGGTTGTGGGGGACGAGCAAAACGGGCACCTCTTAGGAGTCGACACACTAGGGGGTGACGGCCCAGTGAAACACCCTCAAAACCTACATGCCCTGCCGACATGGCGGATCGTAACACATTGAGAGAACGATAAGCTATACCCGAGTCGAACATTGCTGATAAAAAATCTAATACAAAATTCAGAGAAGTAGAAAAGGGATCTTGATCCCGTTCGATACACCAGCTAGACCATTTTGACCAGTATGAATGGTATACACTTCTAGTTCCTGGGGCCCAGGATTGTTCGAGCAGTGCGGCAGTAGAGCTCGATATGTTTCCTGAAGTTCTACTGATCCGGACAGCAACCACCCCATGAGTTTCAGATGACCTGAGGACATCAGTGGATGAAGTCGTCCTTCTGGGTCCTGGAGCATATATGGTATGGTTGGGAGCAGGCGAGGTGTCTCGATGACCAGGTCCAGCAACGATGGAACCATGCTTGAGATGGCCAGAATGGGGTCACTAATACTAGGGTGACGTGATGAGTCCTGATGACGTTCAATACTCTTTGGATCAGGGCGAATGGTGGAAAAGCATAGGGACGTCCCTGCGACCACGTCTGGAGAAACGCGTCCGTTGCTGTCGCGTCTGGATCCGGACGCCAACTGAAGAATCTTGGTAGCTTTGCATTCAGCCGGGATGCAAATAAGTCCGTATGGAATGGACCCCACAGCAGAGAGAGCGCTGAGAAAATTGAAGAGTGTAGAGACCAGTCGCCTGCGTCGTAGAAATGTCTCGAATTCCAGTCTGCTACTACATTCGAGAGACCTGGGATGAATTGTGCTGTTACGTGAAGACGATTCTGGAAACAGAAATCCCACAGGTAATGTGCCATCACCGTCAATTGGATCGAACGGGGACCACCAAGGCCGTTGATATACCGAACAGCCGGAAAATTGTCCAGTCGTAAAAGAATGGATTGATGGGTCGTCTCTTTCGTGAAACATTTGAGAGCGAAGGATGCTGCTAACAACTCCAGAGCGTTGATATGGTATGATGTCTCGTCTAAGGACCAACGACCTCCCGTTTCCCGATCTCCGCACCGAGCACCCCATCCTAGGCGACTGGCATCTGACTCGATCACGAGGGTAGGAGCCGGGAAGTGAAGGGGACTTCCGTTCCATAGGTGTAGATCCGAAATCCACCATCGGAGATCGTTGATCACATCTGTTGTGATCTCCACTATCGTGTTGTATGAAAACCCCGACTGGAGAAAACGGGCCTTCAATCTCTGGAGGGCTCGGAAATGTAGAGGAGCCGGAAACACTGCGTGTCGTGTAGCTGACATGAGACCTATGATGCGTGCGATCTGTCGCAATGTTGTAGACCGCTGGCGTAGCAGGGTTCGAACTTCTTTCTTGATAGAAAGGACCTTGGAGTTCGGGAGGCTCAGAGTTTGAGATGTTGCATCTAGAATGAAGCCCAGGAACTCCAGTCGATGTGATGGTATGAGTACTGATTTTTCTACATTGACTAGAAATCCTAGTCCCTGAAGTAATTGAATGGTCAATATTAAGTGTTGTTGTAGAGTCGTGCGTGACTGTGACATAATTAGAATGTCGTCGAGGTATATAACCAGACGAATCCCTATTGATCTGAGGTGAGCCACTACCGGTTTCATCACCTTGGTGAAACACCATGGTGCTGATGACAGGCCGAACGGAAGACATGTGAACTTCCACATTTTTCCGTTCCAGGGGAAGACAAGAAATTCTCGAAAGTCTTCTCGAATGGGAATGGTCAAATAGGCATCTTTGAGATCCAGTTTTACCAGCCAATCCCCTGGTATTAACAATTGTTTCATTGTGTGAATCCCTTCCATCTTGAAATGGCGGTACGTAACCCATCCATTCAAGTCCTTTAAGTTTATGACTGGGCGATATCCACCCCCTTTTTTGGCAACTACAAAGAGGTTGCTGACAAAAATATGGTTGTGCGACGGTTCTATTGCTCTTTTTTCCAGAAGGCTCAGAACTTCGGTGTGTATCAGTATGTGTAAATGTGATGCTAGAGTCAACGGGTGTGGTGACGACGACTGGATTGGAATGTCGGTGAATTCTATGGCGTATCCCTGAATCGTGTTTAGAACCCATGAATCTGACGTTAGTAATGTCCAATTGTGTTGAAAGAGTCGCAAGCGCCCCGCGACCGGTACAGATGTATGAGGTATAACTTGTGAAATTACCTGATGGGCGGCGGAGATAACCTCTGCCTCTAGTGCCTCTGAATCCACGTCCCTGCCAGGGACGGGCTCTCGTGGGGAAGAAGGATCCTGTGAAACCAGTGCCTCTTGGTTTTGTGGTAGACAGGGAGGGCATATTTCCAGAACGGGAAATGGTATTGGGAGTGTTTGCACGGCCGGCAGGGCGCCCTCTGATTCTGCCGGCCCTTCCAAAAACACGCGAGGTGTTAAAACTTTTTTAATTGCAATGTCTGCTTTATCGATATTCGCAAAGGAATTCGCATATGTTCCCATCTCCTTTACAAATTTATCCCCAAACAAGAGGCCCTGGGCCTCACTACCCAGATCATTAGGGGCCAGTGTAGTGAATTGGGGATCTACTTTTAACAGAATTGCCTTACGGCGTTCTGCCGCGACAGCGGCGTTGGCATTTCCAAACAGACACATAGTGCGTTGAAGCCATCCTCCTACTTCTTCAAGGTCAAGAGGAACCCCTGAAAGTTTAGTTTCTTCTATCAATTCAAATAAACGGGCTAGGGGACCCGACATGTCTAAGACTTTGTCTTGAATCATACGTAGGGCATGATCGATTCCCTTTTTTACATTCCACCCTCTGGTACCTAGAATTTTTTCGAAATGTTCGTCCACTATTGGGGTGAGGCAAGTCTTGCCTACCGTAATTGGGCGAGGACATTCAGCCTTAAGAGTTGCCCTGGAGGGACGGTCCAAAGGGGCCCTGAAATTGGCATCTATCCATTTTGCAACATGAGGTAGAGGGTACCAGTCGGTTGAACGTGGGTGTGAAATACTTTTAGGGTGAAATAACGGGTTACCCTGTGGGTCATAAATCACCTCTCTAGGTGCTGTGCCCGGGAAGGTAGTGGGAATGTCTCCTTCCAACTGATCATCATATTCAGGGGCATGAATCTCAAATGGTTCCTCATCTGCATGACCCTTATCCCCCTCATATTCTTCCTCCGAGTCAGGGTAAGCGGTTAGGAGAGAGGTATTATGTTTTGATTTTTTAGGGAGGCAGACCGTTGTGCACGCCTCACGGTCAGAGGCTCTTTTAATCAAAGGAGGGTTATTTGGGTCAGGCAGTTGAACGGGGATGCCAGCCCCTCTAGCGCGCTGATGGTCAGGCGCGGTCTCAGACAGGTTATGCAAACCTGAGGGTCTGTGGAGAGCATGAGAGCTCAGATTAAAAAGTGGAGTATGGGAACTCATAGCACGTAATGGGGTATGGGCACTTGAGGACACAGTCGGGCAGGGGTTAACTGAGATTGGAGGCATGAAAAATTGCGGGGCAAAAGGTGTAGGAGGGATTGGAACAGATACATTACGTTCTGACCAGGCACGTGTAAGAGAATCTGACATGCAGGATACAGCGGATTGGATTCGCGAAATGGAGGCTTCCATGGCCGCCATACGTCTCTCTGGGTCATTCAACGGTTGGAGAAGTAAATTCCCATGTTGTTCTACGAGGGCACCTTGGTGGAGCGGGCTGCCGCCGGAATCAGAGTCCCGACGATCGGAGCGAGTATGCTTGCTGAACGACATCTTTTTAAATGGAAAAGTTTTACTTTTAAAATGGCCGCCGCGCCAGACTGCCGCGCAAAGTCTGCTGCGTGAGGAGGGCGGGGTCTAAGCGTGAGGAGAATTACAATTAACAGAGCGCAGGCCGCGGGAGGTAAATATCGGGGCTGTAACCACGCGGTCACATGACCCAAAACCCGGCGGCCAGACACTCGCACACAGAATTTAAGATATACACAATAAATAATATGATAAAATAGCGCCCCAGACTCTCTTTTGCGCAGAGAGTCTGGGGAGAAATGAATTATACTTAACTGTCCACTGAGCTGAGTAGCAAGAAAGAGGCTTAATGGACATGGGGGGATACCTATATAGACTCTGGACATTCCATACTGCGCTATGGGAGGGGTGCTGCAGGATGTACCATGTTGGTACTAGTTTTTTTGTCTAGTTTTCTATACTTTTCTGTCTACTTTTCTTGCTACTGTTGATTAAAGTAAGAAAGAGACTGCAAATATGAGCCTCCGTGTCCTGCCTTAAAATTAGTGTTTGGAAATAAATGTGCTTTTTTAGTCTGGTCTAATGAATTTGATAATTGCTGTAGACTGGGGTGTCTGGAGGTGTCTCCTGAACATGTTTATCAACAACACCTGTGCTTCTAATTCTAAGAAGTGTTCATTTTCTGATACTAATGTTCCTCTGATATGCTGTTTAACCCCTTAACCCTTTCATGCTGGAGGCATTTCACCGCTGTGTACTCAGCTCATTTTTACCGTCTCGCTCATTCATGTTTAATGCGATTTGAAGCCACATTTTATTAAATGACCCAGACATATTAGATATCGTTCTTTCCGGCAGACTCCGCAGATTCATAATATATCATTTTTATATGTATACCTCATGTCCTGCCTGTATATTATGCCAA
The DNA here is from genome assembly GCA_009667805.1 of Leptobrachium leishanense. Taxonomy (NCBI): domain Eukaryota; kingdom Metazoa; phylum Chordata; class Amphibia; order Anura; family Megophryidae; genus Leptobrachium; species Leptobrachium leishanense. The sequence goes on from CM019065.1 coordinate 37,285,934, forward strand.
AATATGCAATAAAAATTGAATCTTTAATCATCTGCGGTGTGTAAAGTGTTTTTTTTCACATTTTAGCACATGAGCGTTTGCTGTTATGTTTTCTATGGGGTGTGCTTGTACATAAATTTGAAATGGGGACTTGTTACATTTTGTGGGGGGAATTACGTGATTTTTAGCAAACGCACCCCATAGAAAAAAATCATTAGTGCAGCATCATTGTTCACATTATAATTGAAATGTGAACAATATTGCTGCATTAATAAAAACAACACACAAAAAAAACATGTTTTTATTGATTTATTATTAATTTTTTTTTTAACTTTTTTACCTAGTCATGTTGGGTGTCATTCGAAAGGCCATGCTCAGGCCTTTCAAATGACACCCTCCATGACCCCCTAGCTGCCACGGGTCTGGAGATATCGGGGTTCACTTGGAAATCCCAGGGCAGCTAGGGGTTCCCCGGCTATCTGACGTCATCACGTTGGGCAGCGAGGGGGGACCCGGGGGTGGGGCCGCCATCCAAGATGGCGGCCCCCACCAGAGCTAGGCCGCACTTCGCCGCCGCAAGGTGCCGAAGTGCGACCCGGCGCTTGAGGGGTTAAAGCCAGGCACCGCTTAAAAGGGGAGACTCTCCCCTTTTAAGCGGTGCCTGGCTTTTGGCGCTGCTCCTTCCCGATTGGGAGGGAGAGGGATCCGAACGGATCCCCCCCTCCCTTCCAGGCCATCTCCCGGCATAGCCGGGGGGTCGCCTGGAAATGACGTCATCGTGCATGGCGCGATGACGTCATTTACGTCGGGAGGAGCTTGACTTCAGCGTCTGAGGATGCTGAAGTCAGAACGCCGCGGGACCCCGGACAGAGAGGTGAGTATCTCCGCCAGGGGTCCCGCACAGCTGATGACGTGTGGGGCACGTCCTCAGCATGTAACGTGCATCAATGAGGACGAGTCCCACACGTCGTCAGCAGTGAAGGGGTTAAGGACAAGGGCTCTGTAAAGCCAATCATTAATGATGTAGATGTTACGTCATTTGTCATCAAGGGCTTAATAAAATCTTTATCACACTCTTTAGATTTAAACGTAATATTCCAGTATTTGTATGTCATGTACCTCTCCCGAAGGGCCTATGTGAGCATACAATTATTATTGTGTTAGATCTATAGTTTTGGTGCAAGCGTGGTGGAAGGGCTTGCTGCTTCTGCATTAGTAACACAACACAATGTCTCTACACATCCTAGAAATCCGTCACTTCACGGGCAGGTTATGGGGACCTCCTAGGAACGATATTTGAAGGAATTTTTCTTTTTTATTTTTAACCCTTATTTCATGGAAAACTCAGTCCCTTTAAAAACTTTTTTTTTTTTTACTTTTTTCCCCTGTTTCCTGTCCCCCAGGGCACTACCCGGACCCCCATACACCTTTTATGGCAAATATCTTGCATATATGCCCTCTTGCAGTGCATTCTAAAAACCGAACTTTTGAGTCCCATTGACTTGCATTGAGTTCGGTTCGAGTTCGAACTCGAACTTTGAAATTGTTCGAGTTCGAATGCGAACCGAACACGGGGGTGTTCGGCTCATCCCTACTGTGGAGCTCTGTGATACAGTAATGTGTGCAGTGTATGAGTGTGAGTTTTATTGGTGTGGACCTCTGTGATACACTCATACACTGCACACATTACTGTGAGTTTTATTGCTGTGGAGCTCTGTGATACACACTGCACATTACTCTGATCTATATTGTGTGGGTTGTATGAGTGTCAGTAGAAGGCAATGCAATAAGAAGTGTTCTATTTAACCCCTTAAGGACGGGAGTAATTTTACAAGTTCGGCGCTGTTTCGAAGTAGGCTAGGGTCAGACTGAGGCAGTGCGAACGCGCGTTCTGGCGCACTTAATCACGGCCGCACTAGCAGCAGATGCCGGGCAATGACAGCCAATATACGAAGTACGGTCGCACAAAAGTCCGGCCGCGCAACGCAAGTGGAAAATGAACGCATTTTTTCGAGAACGTTAAACCGCTGGTACTGACGTACAGAGTGCGCTGCGGCCGCATAGCAGCGTGTGTGCGTGATTAGGAGATGTCAGACGCTGCTAGTGTGCGGCCAACATAACGTTCAAACAGCCGGATTTCCCTAGACTTCTTTTCACCCCATCGTCATGAAATACGTCCAGAATTGCGCATCGTCTGACCACTTAAGCGTATTCCGTGAAAAAATGCGTGCGCACGCATCGACGTACATTTTGACGGTGGCCGCAGAAAATGCGCTCATCTGTCCCTAGCCGTAGAAGTTTGCTGAGCTCATTTTGACGGTTTTAAACGCGGTTTTAAGTCACGTATTATTGTACCACCCAGACAAATTATATATCGTTCTTTCCGGCAGACTTGACAGATTAATAATATATCATTATTATATGTATACGTCATGCCCTGCGAAAATGCTATAACAAAATTGTTAAAAAAATGTTAATTTTCAATAAAATTTCAATCATCCACAGTGTGTAAAGTGGTTTTTTTTTGCATTTTATTACCCGAGACTTTGCGGATATATTCTATGGGGTAGACTTGTTAAAAAAATTTGAACTTTTTTTTTTTTTGGGGAGAAATTACGTGATTTTAGCTAAACCCCCCAAAAAAAATCATTAGTGAAGCATCATTGTTCACATTATAATTGAAATGTGAACAATAGTGCTGCATTAAAAAAAAATAAAAAAGCACGTTTTTATTTTTAATTAATTATTATTTTTTTATTTTATTTTCACTTTTAGTTTACAAGTAATATGGTCATGTTTGATATCATTCGAAAGGCCATGATCAGGCCTTTCAAATGATATCCTACATGACCCCCTAGCTGTCACCGATCATGAGATAAAGGGGTTCAAAGAACCCCCCTATCTCCACCATGGGATTTCCTTAGGAAATCCCTTGGCAGCTAGGGGTTCCCTGGTTAACTGACATCATCGGGCCACGCCCGATGACGTCAGTGGACGTGGGGAGTCCCGGAGGTGGGGCTGCCATCCAAGATGGCGGCCCCCACCGGAAAAAGGCTGTGACCTGGCACCGATTGGTGCTGGGTCACAGCCTTGCCATCAAGGGGTTAATGCCATACATCCCTGGAAAGGCCAGGCTGTGCCCTTTCCAGGGATGCCTGGCATTAGCTGGTAGCCCCCGGCAATGGGGAAATAGAGGGATCCAAAGGATCCCCCCCTCCCCTCCAGGCGCTTCCCCTGCTCCGGCTGGGAGGGGACGCCTGAAACTGACGTCATCGCGTCCGGCGCGATGACGTCAGTGCGCCGGGAGGCACCAAAAGTGCCGGTCTGACTCCATGGGAGTCAGAGCAGCGCGGGAGCCGCCGGAGCAGGTGAGTATCTGCCGCCGGGGGGCTGCAGACGCCGGGGACGTACAGTTACGTCCTGCGGCGTTAAAGCCCACCTAATGCAGGACGTAACTGTACGTCCTGCGGCGTTAAGGGGTTAAACTAAATACCTGTTTGTTGATCGCATTAATGTGTTTGTCTCTGTGTGTGTTTAAGAATAAAGACCTAATGCTATTTGTTGAAATTGTATTTCTCATCAGGATAAGTAGATTGTCGTGAGGGACAAGTAGATCAGACTACCACTTTAGTCCATTGGACAAGTAGATTTATTAAAAACTTCCACACATACTGACTGTGTTATACAGAAAGAGGGCCTCAGAGGGATATCCAACCCCAACCCTCCCAGATTGTGAGTTCCTACGGGAATAGGGCCCTCATCTCCTCCTGTACTGTTTGTCAAATGTTGTTCAATGTATTGTAACCCTGTCTATACTGTGCCTATTGTACAGCGCTGCGGAATATGCTGGCGCTTTATAAATAAAGAATAATAATAATCCTGACCGTTTCTAATTATTTTTAATATTCACTTGAAAATAAAAAATAGTGGGAACCCCCCCTCGCCCCCATCAAAAACATCATCAAAAGGAGGGGGTAGGGCGAGCGGGCGTTCAGCCTCCCTGAAATTTGTTTTTGCAGGTTGGGATGTCTGATATATATCAGTGTGTGTGTTTTGTTGCAATATGATGCAGGAGGGTAATAAATTCACAAACTAAAACGTGGTTTTCCTCTTGCAGCGTATGATTTCTACATACTTTCATGTAATTCCATTATCATGTAGAATTCATGTGTGTTTGCAAATATGGTTGATCTAGCAGAGCCCCTGCCTGTAGAATACAGCAGTCAGCAAGCTTGGTCCTCCAGATGTTTTGTAATATGTCTCCCATGATGCTCAACCACTCACTAGCTTGGCCGAGTCTCATGGGAAACGTAAGTCTAAAACATCTGAAGGGCCAAGCTTGCTCTCCCTTGCTCTAGATCACCGATCTCGAAGTCCGCCACCCTCAGGTTTTGATGGCCTACGATCCCCACAATTCTTTGAAAGCAATAGATGGCCAGAGAATCATGGGAGTCGTAGTTCAGAAACATCTGCAGCGCTGGAGTTTGAGATCCCTCTAGATCAGTGATGGTGAGCCTTGGCACCCCAGATGTTTCAGGACTACATGTCCCATGATACTTAGTCACACTTAAAGCTGACTGTGCAACATGTCGTTCAGAAACATCTGGGGTGGCAAGGTTCCCCATTGCTGACTTAGGCTAAGGTCAGACGAAAGCATTTTTAACGTGCGTTTAGCCGCACGAAATCACGGCCGTACTAGCAGCAAATGACGTCCAATGCCGGGGAAGATACGACGAACGGCCGCATGAAAGTTCGTCCGTGCAACGCAAGTGGCAAACGAACGCATTTTTTCTAGAACGTCAAACCGCTACTACTGACGTACAGAGTGCGCTGCGTCAGCATAGCAGCGTGTGTGTGTGATTAGGAGACGTCAGACGCTGCACACGTCCGGCCAACATAACGTCCAGACGCAAAAAGGGTTTTATTGATGATCCGTACAAAATCACGGACGAAAATGCGCATCGTATGACCGCTATCGCGTATTCCATGAAAAAATACGTCCATTCGTTCGAACACACTTTTTCACGGACAACGTGAAAAATGCGTTCGTCTGACCCTAGCCTTAGACCGGACATCTCAAATTCTGACTCCCCTCCAGATATCAGTAGCCTATAATTCCCAGAATTCTTTCTTTTGCAGTAAATTGTCAGAGAATCATGGGAGATGTAGTTCAGAAACATCTGGGGGAGCCAGAGTTTAAGATCCCTGCTGTAGATGCTTATTACTCTATTTACCCTCACATGGCAGCATATGAAGTGAGCGCATTGGGGGTGGGGGTGGGGGGACAAATATATAAACAGGCGTCGCCAACAGATTTGAGTATAAAATAATGAATTGCAAATTTTAGCTCGAAATAGTGGACTTGGAGAAAATAATCACCAACGAGGCGTTTTTGTTTTCTCCCAAATGCGGTAAAAAAACGTAATTCTTCAGAATTTTTTTTTAAGACTTCAAGTTAACCCTGTAGGTTCAGAATCGCCCGTGCCGCCTCCTCATCTCTTATCGGTTTTCCCTCTTACGCTCTCTCCATCCTGTCCCCTCCTAACCCGCCGCTCTCTTCCGCCCTCCACCCCTCTTTCCTCTGGTTTGGGATATCCTCCAACTTACTGGCTGGATTCTGGGAATCGCTAACACCTGGTGCATCCCACCCCCCCAAACTGCCCTTACCCCCCCAGAGACCTATCTCTGACTTTCCCTCCCCTCCCATTGCTCATCAACCTCACCCGATTAACCCCTGACACTGACTTTCCAATCCCAGACACAACATCTAATCCCTGTTACCCCCAGGCTTTCATCTGTTAACACGTCTCCTGTCACAGAGCGGCCCGTTCACCCTTTGAGTGCCGATGGCATGATCAGAGTGGTCTGTCGCACAAAGAGTTAACCCCTTAAGGACCGAGGGTCTTTAAAGTCAATGCATTTATGACAGAACAGTGTCATCATTCGTCCTTAAGGGGTTAAACCCTCACCCCCCCCCCCCAGGCAGCTTAGGACTGCAGTTGTACTGCGCTGCGGAATATGGAAGCAACGGCTTCCCTTTTGTGAAACGCCAAAGTTTGTCGCGGTTGCAACTAAGGCAAACACCGTTGCTTTGTGAATAACCCCTTAGCATCTGGACTGGATCTGCTCTGTTAACCTTTTCATTACCAGCCCCAACTATCCATATCTGGCTAAAAATATATATATATATACATATACACAAAATACTCACCATACCAAGGGTGCGGGGCGGTGACCCCTTCAGATTTGTCGTAATCGTGTATAATGTCTCCTTACCATCCAAAATAAAGGGGGAAGTCGCCCAAAATAAAGTATTTCTACACAAAAAAACAAACAGAAAGATTGAATTTCTAGAGTTTTAGCCCAAAATAGAAAGCGCAGTCGAGAAAAAAGAAGAAACGGGTCTATTTTAGTAGATTTTCTGCTAAGTGAATCGTTTTTATGGTAATAATAAGTGCCAGACACAGGGTGACACATGGAGAGAGCTGCCCTAGTCTCAAGAGCTTGCAGTCTACAGGCTGAGAGTGCCAGAGTTTCCCACAGCCCTGTCTTCAAGACAAAGAATTTCCTTTTGAAGGAGAAAAACATGTTTTTGTCTGGAATCAGACAGACTGTGTGTCCCCCTCCTCCCCAGCACACAGACAGACAGACAGCCAAACAGCAAACACACCCTGCCCTGTCTGGAACAAGTGACTCAGCTCCCAAGGACTGACCCCCAGACACACACAGGTCACCCCCCAAGGTGTGTGACTCACACAGACACTGAAAGCACAGCACTGGGATTGGGCAATGGGCAACCTCCCAGCATCTCCAGCACTCACTGCAACTCACAGCAACCCCTGCCAGCCATGTCTCTACTTACAATAACCTCTACCAGCCAGACCTTAAAACAGCAACCCCTGCCAGCCAGATATTACAACAGCAACCCCTGCCAGCCAGATATTATTACAGCAACCCCTGCCAGCCAGACCTTACTACAGCAACCCCTGCCAGAGAGACCTTACTACAGCAACCCCTGCCAGCCAGATATTACTACAGCAACCCCTGCCAGCCAGATATTACTACAGCAACCCCTGCCAGCCATAGCTTTACTTACAATAATAACCCCTACCAGAGACCTTACTACAGTAACCCCTGCCAGCCAGATATTATTACAGCAACCCCTGCCAGCCAGACCTTACTACAGCAACCCCTGCCAGCCAGACCTTACTACAGCAACCCCTGCCAGCCAGACCTTACTACAGCAACCCCTGTCAGCCAGACCTTACTACAGCAACCCCTGCCAGCCAGACCTTACTACAGCAACCCCTGCCAGCCAGACCTTACTACAGCAACCCCTGTCAGCCAGACCTTACTACAGCAACCCCTGCCAGCCAGACCTTACTACAGCAACCCCTGCCAGCCAGATATTACTACAGCAACCCCTGCCAGCCATAGCTTTACTTACAATAATAACCCCTACCAGAGACCTTACTACAGTAACCCCTGCCAGCCAGATATTATTACAGCAACCCCTGCGAAGCCAGACCTTACTACAGCAACCCCTGCCAGCCAGACCTTACTACAGCAACCCCTGTCAGCCAGACCTTACTACAGCAACCCCTGCCAGCCAGACCTTACTACAGCAACCCCTGCCAGCCAGATATTACAACAGCAACCCCTGCCAGCCAGACCTTACTACAGCAACCCCTGCCAGCCAGATATTACTACAGCACCCCTGCCAGCCAGACCTTACTACAGCAACCCCTGCCAGCCAGACCTTACTACAACAACCCCTGCCAGAGAGACCTTACTACAGCAACCCCTGCCAGCCAGACCTTACTACAACAACCCCTGCCAGCCAGACCTTACTACAGCAACCCCTGCCAGCCAGACCTTACTACAGCAACCCCTGCCAGCCAGACCTTACTACAGCAACCCCTGCCAGCCATAGCTTTACTTACAATAATAACCCCTGCCAGAGAGACCTTACTACAGCAACCCGTCAGCCATATCTGTACTTACAATAACCTCTACCAGCCATATCTCTATTCACAGCAATCCCTGCCAGCCAGACCTTACTATAAGCAGCCCCTGCCAGCCAGACCTGTACTCACAGCAATCCCTGCCAGCCAGATCTGTACTCACAGCAATCCCTGCCAGTCAGTCCTTACTATAGCAACCCCTGCCAGCCAGATCTTACTACAGAAAAACCTGCCAGCCAGATCTTTACTTACAGTAAGCCCTACCAGCCAATTCTGTACTTACAGCAGCTGCTGCCAGTCAGAACCTTACTACAGCAACCCCAGCCAGCCAGATTGGACTCTACGTACAGCAACCTCTACCAGCCAGATCTTCACTCACACTAACCCCTGCCAGCCAGGTCTTCACTCACACTAAGGCTAGGGTCAGACGAACGCATTTTTCGTGTCGTCCGTGAAAAAGTTCGTTCGAACGAATGGACGTATGTTTTCACGGAATACGCGATAGCGGTCATACGATGCGCATTTTCGCCCGGGATTTTGTACGGATCATCAATAAAACCCTTTTTGCGTCTGGACGTGATGTTGGCTGGACATTAGCAGCGTCTGACGTCTCCTAATCACGCACACACGCCGCTAGCGGACGCAGCGCACTCTGTACGTCAGTAGTAGCGGTTTGACGTTCTCGAAAAAATGCGTTAGTTTGCCACTTGCGTTGCGCGGCCGCACTTTTGTGCGGCCGTTCTTCGTATGCTGCCCGGCATTGGACGTCATTTGCTGCTAGCGCGGCCGTGATTTAGTGCGGCACGTTAATACTGCGTTCGTCTGACCTTAGCCTAACCCATCAGCCTGGTGTTTAAATAGCTTTTAATAAAAACAAAATAGTTGTGTTTGGCAGCAGGGGTTAATAATTAATCCCTGCAATTTTTTTACTCTCCTCCCCCAGTTTCCATTAGGTAAATATATATATATTTAAAACCATAAAAACATCCTCCAGCGCAATTACAATTTTGATTGTATGTACTCAGAACATGTATAACTTTCCATACATATAAATGATTCAAATATAAAGCGGGAAAAAAGAAAAAAAATACTTTTATTTTTGTATCGATGATCTCGGTCTGTAGTGGCTTCCAGGCTGCGAGTGTCTCCTTATTTCACCCGGTTTTTGCCCTCAGAGGTTCCTGGTTAACTCCCTTAGGTTGAGCGCTCTGCACACATCATGCTTGGGGTTCCTTGTGTCAGAATTCTCAAGGAAGGATCGGAATCCCTATTATACTGGTTTTAAAATAAAATAAAACATTTATTGAATACACTCTTAGGCTAGGGTCAGACGAACGTGATTTCTACGGACTGTGCGTCCGTGCAGTACGGACGTCCGTACGGGAGACGCAGTAGTGGCGTATATTTTGACGGATGTAGCAGGGAAAATAAATTAAAAAGCAAAACCATTTTGTCCGTGAAAAATGCTGGACGTATAAATGCAGTCCGTCTGACCACGTTCCATCACTCACACACAAAGCTATGCAGACGTTGCGGACGCAGCGCACTTTGTACGGCCGTTCTAGGGGTTCTCCGCACTAGCGTCGCTTGGGGGGCGGGGGTGCGGCCCGCACCGGGTGGCACCACCCGCTAGGGTGACACCCTAAAAAATATATATATATATATATATATATAATTTTTTTTTACACAAAACTATTTTACCTGGAAGAATACATTGAGAATTCTCTCATTTTCAAGTACTGCATTTTTCGCTCCATAAGACGCACCTGACCATAAGACGCACCTAGTTTTTAGAGGAGGAAAACAGGAAAATAAATATTCTGAAATCAAATAGTGTAATAATGGATATTGCCCCAGCTCCTCTCATGGATATACTGCCCCAGCTCCTCTCATGGATATACTGCCCCAGCTCCTCTCATGGATATACTGCCCCAGCTCATGGATACTGTCCCCCAGCTCATGGATACTGTCCCCCAGCTCATGGATACTGTCCCCCAGCTCATGGATATGCCCCCCAGCTTATGGATATGCCCCCCAGTTTATGGATATGCCCCCCAGCTCATGGATATGCCCCAGCACATGGATTTGCCCCCCAACTTATGGATATGCCCCAGCACATCGATAATGCCCCAGCTCATGGATAATGCCCCAGCACATGGATAATGCCCCAGCTCATGGATATTGCCCCAGCACATGGATATTGCCCCAGCTCATGGATATGCCCCAGCACATGGATATGCCCTAGCTCACTCATGGATTTGCCCCAGCTCACTCATGGATTTGCCCCAGCTCACACATGGATATGCCCCAGCTCACACATGGATATGCCCCAGCTCACTCAAGGATTTGCCCCAGCTCGCTCATGGATATGCCCCAGCTCGCTCATGGATATGCCCCAGCTCACACATGGATATGCCCCAGCAGCTCATGGATATGCCTCAGCTCACCTGCCGCTGCTGCGTTAGGTTCCCTCTGAGCGTGCGTCCGGAAGCTTGGGCACTCGCCTGGGGGAGCCACGTGACCGCGATCTCGCGAGATCTCGGTCACGTGGCTCCCCCAGGCGAGTGCCCAAGCTCCTTGCCGCCGGACACACGCTCAGACGGAGACGAACGCGGCGGCGGCAGGTGAGCTGAGGCATATCGTGGGGCATTCGCTCCATAAGACGCACCCACTTTTTTCCCCCACTTTTTGGGGGGAGAAAAGTGCGTCTTATGGAGCGAAAAATACGGTATGTCCTGGGTAGGCAAGGCCTAGGCTGGCACTTTCCAGGGGGCAGCAAAAAAATCACCACTAAAGGGGATATTCACAGAGCACCGAAATGACGCAGGCACTTTGGGGAATCAAATTTCCCTGGTGAATTCACCGCAGGGTCCCTGAAGTGCAGGGAATCAGCCACCGAATGCCACCGCGAACCCGTCACCAGCGGTTTTCAAAAAAACTACTGAACGAAAATGTCTGGAATTAACATATTAGGCTAGGGTCAGACGAAAGCATTTTTCCCGCGAATGTGAAAAAGTGCGTCCGAACGCATTGACGTATTTTTTCACGGAATGCGCAAAAACGGTCAGACGACGCGCATTTTCGGGCGTGATTTTGTACGGATCGTCAATAAAACTCTTGTTGCGTCTGGACGTTATGTAGGCTGGACATTAGCAGTGTCTGATATCTCCTAATCACGCAAACACGCCGCTATGCCGCAGCTGCGCACTCAGTACGTCAGTACTAGCGGTTCAGCGTTCTCAAAAAAATGCGTTCAAATTCCACTTGCGTTGCACGGCCGGACTTTTGTGCGGCCGTACATCGTATATTGGCCGTCATTGCCCGTCATCTGCTGCTAGTGCGGCCGTGATTATGTGCGCCAGAACGCACGTTAAAAGTACGCTGGTCTGACCCCAGCCTAAGATCCTCTGAATGATAATAAAAAGGCCTGTTACAGAAAAAAAACACTATTAGAAAGAAAAAAAATTAATTTCTTTTTAAAAATGCCTATTAGATACTAAGAAAAATAAATCAACAAATAAAGAGACTTTTTACTACAGATTAATGGAATTAACGTTTTATTAGATATTGGGTAAAAACGGGAATATTTTTAACATTGAAACCTATGCAGGGTTATTCAGAGAGAGGTGAAAACTTTGAGAATGACTGTAGAATTGAAAATTCTAGAGCAAAATAGTCAAACCAGAAAAATTCTCCCATTTATCTCACTTTCCAAATTGGCTATTTGGTCTAGATTGTTCATTCTCCTGGCAATTCTCAAGGTTTTCACCTCTTTCTGAATAGCCCTGATGGTGTTCGCCTGAATAAACCTGTCTAATGAAACCACTGAACATCAGGACATTTCTTTGCTGTTTGATGTCTCTGAACAGATTTACCATTACTTCTCTATGGGGACTTTCACTGCCGTCGAACAGGCACCGTACTTGCTGGCAGTTCACCAAAATTTGTGTATGAGCATATCACAGAGCTCCACAGCAATAAACCTCACAGTAATGTGTGCCGTGTATTATGAGCATTCAGTATTATATGGGAGTACTGATTTATGAGTAAGGGTAGTAAAAAAAAAACCCCGTAAAACTCGGGGGGGGGGGTGTGACACCATGAGTTACCGCACCGGGTGACACCAACCCTAGTGACGCCACTGGTTCTACGTTCTTGCGTCCGTGGCCGTTGTGCGTCCGCAGTTCAGTGCGGACGTACTTCGTGTGTCGGGCTCCTATGGGCTTTCTTTCATGCTATCACGGACGTACTTTTAGGCGCCATCACGGACGTAAACACTACGCTCGTCTGACCCCAGCCTTATAAAATCAATAATATAGAGGGGAATTCCATATAATGGGTAGTCTTTATAAGAGTGTTTTATTTTATTTTAAAACCAGTATAATAGGGATTCCGATCCTTCCTTGAGAATTCTGACATAAGGAACCCCAAGCATGATGTGTGCAGAGCGCTCAACCTAAGGGAGTTAACCAGGAACCTCTGAGGGCAAAAACCGGGTGAAATAAGGAGACACTCGCAGCCTGGAAGCCACTACAGACCGAGATCATCGATACAAAAATATAGAAGTAATTTTTTTTCCTTTTTTCCCGCTTTATAATTATATCATTTATATGTATGGAAAGTTATACATGTTCTGAGTAGATACAATCAAAATTGTAATTACGCTGGAGGATGTTTATATGGTTTTAAAGGTTTATCTATTAGTAACCATCGGAGAGAGTGGGTTGCATTAATCCTATTTAGCTGCAAATCGCAAGATACAAAGGTTTGGGTTAAAATTAACAACCAAAACGGCCCCTGCATCGCACATTTTTTCTTCTACATAAATATATATATATATATATATGCTGTAGTGTTTGAGCATTGCAATGCTTGCGCACCTGTCATAATCTCCTCTGTCTTGAGGACATAAATAAGAACGGAGGCAAACTGGGCTACCATCAGAAATCTAGGGGCCCCTACCTGCGGGCCGGATTAACATAGGGGCTGATGGAGCAGCAGCTCCAGGCCCATACCCCAGAATAGGCCCAGAGAAAAAGAATACTAATCAGGGTTATTCAGAGAGAGGTGAAAAGCAGGAGAAGAGGACGGAGCTAGACTCGGACGGGAAAGGCTGCTTTTTGGAGGAGCTCCGGCATAGAGACAGTTATTGCGAAAGATTTAACTACATTTATTTGGCGATATCCTGCCAGTCAGGTTCAGGAGATTTGGCTGACCCGAGGGCTGCCCTAGAGAGCCTTGTTTCGAGATGGAGGAGGTCCAGTGAGCGGAGGGAAGACCCGGGGAAGATCCTGCGGCCTAGTGCGGGCGGCCATCTTGGGAGCCTGTGGGGGTGTGCTGGCTTCCCGGCGCCTTCTGATCTGACACGAGGTGCTTTGCTCTGGCTGTGAGTGTTAAATCGATGGGGAAGAAAACGGCGAAACGGACTGAGCGGATGCCAGGTTCGGGACAACGGGACATCCGGGACTCGCTGAGCGGCGCGAGGTCCCTCGCTGACAGCCTCTCTTCCTCCATCTTGCCTCCGGGATACGGCTCTTCGGACGACGATGGATTTGTGTGGTCGAGGGAGAGGACGCAGACCAACTTTCCTCTGAGACTCAGCTACAGGATCAGAAATCCAGGAAGGCTTCTGCGAAAAGAGCGGCTAAGGCGGCGCGCCGTCGGGCCGCCTTGGCTGTGCCTTCGGATGCTGCTGCCATCCAGACTGCCTCATCCGCCTTCCTGGCTGCTGCGCCGGGGGAAGATGTTCAACTTGCCACCAAAGGTGACATTAAGAGGATGCTGAACGAGATGCGGGCCATGTGGAGCGCTGATGTGGTGGGTGTCAAGGCTGAGGTGATATCGGTAAAGGAAAACCTAGTGGCTGTTGCCGACCGCACGAAGATTGTCGAGGACGCACATACACACCTTTCCCATAAGGTAGACTCCCTTCAGCTACAACTTGAGACTTTGTCACGGACTGTAGAGACGCTGGATGCCCGACATCGCCGGCGCAACGGTCGGGTCCGGGGGGTGACGGAATCGGTACAGCCTGAGGAGGTTCTGGCTTATACTAACCGCCTGGCGGCACATCTGCTGAAGCTCCCTCACGGGGCTCCGGAGGTCTTTGGTATGGCATTTTGAGTTCGGAAGTCGGCGGCGGCCCCTGAATCGGCGTTCAGAGATATAATCGCAGTAGCTCGGGAAATTCCCACGAAGCAACAGTTGATGTCACTACCCACGGCCCGGGGAGTCATTACTTTCGAGTCCTCCACGATAACCCTATACAACGACATACCATTCTTGACCCTGGCGGCACGTCGGAGGTTTCGGGAGGTGGTGGCCTGTCTTCGGGCTAAGGAGATTAGATATAGATGGGGCGCTAGCGGGACTGTCTTTTATTTTTGACAACGTGACAGGTGAAGCATGGCCTGTTTTTGATTCCCTAGGGATTCACCGGAGATCGATCTCTACAATTGCTGGAGCCTTGGATCCACCATTGTCAGAGCCTGGTTGACTGTCTGCTGCCTAGCTGATTTCGTCTTTGGGCCCCTACTGTGATATTCCGCATTTCCTACCCCCCCTACCCCCTTTTTTTTTTTCTCTCTCTTCCGCTGCAGACTCTTTCTGAGGACTCCATGTTGTTGATTATTTTAGATATTAGCAGTGCTATGATGTTGCCCCCCCCCGCTTCTGTACCCCCTTTTATTTTCTTTGGCTACACCGGGTAGCCCCAGGAGCTAAGGTGTAACCTGGAGTGCAGCTTTGCACTGGGTGCCCGGGCCTGGTGCTAGTTACCCCCCATGGCCTCTCCCGCGGTCTGTTTTCGGCAGGCTGGGTATGTGCCAGGGGTGGCACCAATATGGCCTTGGCCATTTTTTCCTCATTCCCCCCCCCCATTCCCCTTTTTTTTTTTGCGTTGCTTATTGGTTGATACGCTTTGGCCCTGCGAGGTCACTTTTTATTTTCCCATTTCTACTTTTGAATGAGACCCCCCAATTGGGGATGATTTTGCCGATACCTAGTTATTCTCGGATGATTTTATTTCTTACAGCTATATGTGTATTTGATACCTATTTGGCCCTGCGAGGCCTGCCTTACCAGATTGTATGTGGTATTTTCGCTTGCAAAATAAAAACTTTAAATACAAAAAAAAAAAAGAAAAGCAGGAGAATGAATGGAGAATGGAAAATTCTAGGTCAAAATAGCCGATTTGGAAAGTGAGATGAATGGGAAAATTTTTCTGGTTTGGCTATTTTAACCTAGACTTTTCCATTCTCCAGTCATTCTCCTGCTTTTCACCGCTCTCAGAATAGCCCTGAATGTCTACATTGATGGGCATTTGGACCCCTGTATCTCTGACGTCATAGCAGCTACAGGGCCATGTGAGGTATCACTGGAAAGGCCAGAGCATGGCCTTTCAAAGGATACCAAACATGGCCAGGATTTATGTAACAATAAATCTAAAATAAAAAAATATTTATTACTTTTTTCTTTCTAACACAGCAATATTTTCAATTATAAAGTGAACAATGATGCTGCAATAACTCACCATCGCATTTCTCATGTCACCAACAACTGTGTAGGTAATGGCACAATCCGTTGTTACGAATTGTTATATCGAAAACCTAAACTGCAGCAAAGAGCACTGGGGGGGGCTTTGGACCCCTTCCTCACTAATCTTTACACCTCTCAAGGTCAAGTGAGGTGTCATTTGACAGGTCAAAGTCTGGCCTTTGCATTGATACCAAACGTGACCATGTAAAAGCTAAAAAAGAAACAAAAAAAACTCACTTTATTATTTATTTATTTATATCTAGCTCCAAAGCGATGGCATTGTCCATTTGTCACGTACAAAATGAGCAATACCACTGCCATTACTCACCTTTTATTTCCCACGCTGGGAACAAGGTCAGTGTTTTATACATAGTCATATTATTCATAAAACACCATCCTCCAAAACACAAGGGAAATATTAAATTCTTTGGTTAAAATTGTATATTTTCCTCAGAAAAATGCAGTACCGGGTTCCCATTCCACATTTTTTTTTTTACAAGAACTCCCTATAGAATATATAACCACAAAGGTTTGGATGATAAAATGTTAAAAAAATATTTTACACGCTTTAAATGATTGAAATCTGAATGAAAAAATTATTACACAGTATCTGCACTATTAAATAACCTCAAATATGCTTTCTTTTCACTCAATTCCAAAAAAAGCCACCAAAATATTCAGCTCCAGGCCCATAGAGATCTTAATCCAGCCCTGCCACCTGAACCATTGGTCGGGCCTCTCTTCCCTCAGCTGCCCATCCCAGTAAATTAATTTGGAATAAAACATTTTGCCTCCTCTCCTGATTTTACAGGGTGTGGGATAAGAAGTGTATCTTGGTGGGAGAGCAGTCAGTCTGCAGCTCCACCTGGTGCAGACCATACTAATGGCTTCCTCAGTGATTGGTCAGAGCGCTCATACTGACCCAAATGCTGCGGCCCACCGGGAAATTTGTTGGTATCCTGGTCAGTCAGTCCTCGATGCCAGGGAGGGACCCTTATGTCTGCGGCACTTAGACAAGCCGGGTGTGAAAAGGGTCTGTGCCCCATGGAGCCACTGCGCCCCTGAACATATCATGGGCTGTACCCACCCTGATGGCGGCCCTGGAGGCAAATAATGCCCCTTCATGGGTCAAAGGATCACACTGGCTGGGAGCATCATTAGAGGGGGAGCTGGACAGATGGGAGGATCGGGCATGTGGCATATTGCTCCAGTTGCAGGTTTTGGGCCTCTAGGCCAGAGATCTTTTGCACACGATTCTTTACGGAAGGCTATGTGCCAAGACGATCAATGATTGCAAACAGGGGTCTAGTCCTAATAACAGTGGGAACCCCCTAAGATGTCTGTTCTCCAATTAACCATTGATGTGTCACAATTAATACACCACCACAAATGCAAATGTGATAGCAAAGTTAAATCAAATGTATTTCTTCAAATGCTAACCCTCCTGCACCTGCTTTCCTTCAGGTGAATGGTGCCACCATTACTTCTAAGTTCGTTGCCTCAGTGTCCTCTTTGACTCTGATCTGTCCTTCGCTCCTCACATTCAGTCACTAACCAAATCTTGTTACTTTAAGCTAAAAAAACATCTCCTGCATCCACCCTGTCACGGAATGGCCCAGCACCCTCAGCCAGGGGCGGTGCAGTGACAGTGGTGGCTATGGACACTCGGGTGCGGTGGCACGCACCCAGTTTTACCAGTATTTTTATTAGATGTGATCATGGTGTGGTGTAATAAAGTGTTCCCCGTTGGTTTATTGTGTAATGTATTTTCCCCTTTGTTGCCTTGCTCGCCGCCATTTTCCGATCACCTTGTGGCGCAGTTAAGAATTTTCGATTCGGAAAATGGCCGATCCGAACCATCCGGTTCGGATCGCAAAATGGCCGATTCGGACCATCCGGTCCGAATTGGCGACTCCCTGAAGGCCAAGGGCCAATGGGTCCTGGGAGGGCGGGCAAGGAGTCCCATTGTATTCTAATTGTGTGCAGAGGTAATAAATGCTTGTACTGTAAACAATAAAGGGAGTTCCTGCAGTGCATTCAGCTTTGACTGGTGTGTCTTATTTCCGTACCGTATTTTCGTATCTGAGAGTCCCCGCGATCTCAGGGTACGGTGTCCATCCAGGTACGAACCGAAGCGAGCGCTCTGTGCCTGCATCGAGTAGCAGGGCAGAGGCGCAGCGCAGGAAGATTCGGTTCTCAGAGAGACGGAGATCCGAACCGAAGGGCGCGGCCGCGTACCTCGCTACGGTGTTGCGAGGGATTGCGGGAAGATCCGAATCCCTCGCCCTTCTGCCAGATCCGAAGTTCCTTTCAGCCGATCCGATCCGAAAGGTCATTCCTCCATTGGGATCCGAAAAGTTACCCGCACCGCGATCGGAAACGTTTCCCGCAAGATCCGAAACGTTTCCCACATAGATCCGAAGATTCCTCCGTGGCTGGCAGATCCGATCTCCACGGACGTCCCACACCCACAAGGTCAGTGAGCCAGCTGCTCGGGACGCTGAGTGCCGTATGGCTCAGTGGTCGGGCTGGTTCTAGGCAGGGGTCCCCTCCACCGCCCGCTAACCCTTCCCCAGGGTCACGTCAGGCCGCACGAGACGCCGAGTGCGCGTCACTCGGTAGTCGGGCCAGCGGTAAGCGACGGGGGTCACGCAGATAGAGCACACCCGCAGGCGGAACAACATCCCATTCCGTCATACACCCCTTTCAAACCCAGTAGTCTACTAAAGTGCTTATCCAAGCTCTTATCATCTCCCATCTTGACTACTATAACCCTCTTCCCATTGACCTTTGAGCGATCTCACTCTATAAGGAACACCATGATCCAATACCATTTAGGGCAGGGGGTCGCAAACTCCGTCCCCCTAGATGTTGATCGGCTACAATTCCCAGAATCATTTGATTGCAATAGATGGCCAGAGAATTATTATTATTGTCCTTTATTTATATAGCACCAAAAATTCTACAAGATCGTGTACAAGGGGTTAATACGTTGGAATACCACACATGGATGATGACCGGATTCAGGTGGACCCGGTTCCCAAGGGAACTTACAATCTATGAGATGTACAAGTATTTTGTGAGGTAGGAGCATCCATATCGTTGGGTGTCTTGCCCAAGGACACTCGCTGGTGGCGTCTTCTGAGTGGGATCGGGTCATCTTTCCATGATTGTAGCTCAGCGACCTGGTGGTTCGGTTGAACCCGCTTCTTGTAAAGTCGAGACTTGCTTTTCCACAGTTGTATTGGAGGGATGTGCTAAACGGGGTTTGACTTGCTTCTCCACGGTCGAAGGGCAGAGACGTTACCACTGGACTCCACACCCGATATTGTGTGGTAGCAAGTATGTACCGTTAGGTGTCTTGCCCAGAGACACTTACTGGAGAGGTGCTCTGGCCGGGATTCGAACCTGTGTCTCCAAGGTTATAGAGCAGAGATGTTACCGCTAATCCATCCAGCGGTATCATGGGAGTTGTAGTTCAGGATCATCAGGGGGGCAAAGTTTGAGATCCCTGCTGTAGGGGCGCAAATTGCGCAGAAAAGCCTCAGGGTCTTCCGGGTTCGGGAGGAAGGAAAGCTGCGTGCGCCGAGGGACAAAAGGTGAGTAAAATCACCGATAAGAAGAAAAATAAATAAAAAATAATTGGGCAGAGGATGTGAGCAGCATCTGCCCAATTATTTAAGGGAAGAAGGACACTCTGGTTTTCAGTAGATTTGTCATGCTCATCCCTTCTACCCACCTCTTCCTTTTTATGTTTTTTTTCTCTCCGCTCTTTTTATTTATTTATAATTCTCCCACTCCCTCAGTGCGCCGCCGGGTTTACTGCCTTGTTTTATTATTGCTTAGAATGACTGTTAGTTGTATTCCCACCTTCCCTATAAAAACAATAACATTTTAATTGCAAGAGGAAAAAAACAAACATAATAATAACATCAATAAAAGCAACAAGGCCACTGCATCCGGAGACGTGACGGTATGACCGCGCCAGCGTGACACCAGCAACTGCCCCGAAGAAACTGACTGATTAGTCCCAATATGACACAAAATACCCACGGCATCGACAAGATGACAACAAAGGGAAAGACGTTGCGTGCTCAACTCCCATGACTCTCAGGAGGAACTATGCAATGCTAGCAGCTAGCCCCGGAACCTGCACAAGAAAAAACATTATCAGGGTTATTCAAAGAGATCCGAATTGCTGGCGAAAGGTAACCGAACGCTGAAATTCAGCATTCGGTTACCTTTCCTGGCCATTCGGCTATTCAGAGAGTAGGCAGTTCGCCAAATCCTGGCGAATTGCCTGCACATACGGTGCCTGTTCGGTGCCTGTTCGAGGGCAATGCTTCGTCTATTCAGAGAACACAAACCAGCAGTGAAAGGTTGCCGAAATTCGGTTGCTTCATTCGACAGGTTTATTCAGGCGAATCCCATAGGCTTTAATTTTAAAAATATTCCCGTTTTAATCCAATATCTTTTTTTTTTTTTTTTTTTATTTAAAGTTTTTTTTATTTTGAAACAGGCATCAAAACAATCATAAAGAAAATGGCCTCGCAGGGCCAAAGCTAGTCATCTGTAAATAGAATGGCCGCACAGGGCCATACTTTGTCAGCTTAAAATAGTATATAGAGACTTCAAAGTTAGGAATAGAGAAAATAAGAGAAATATCACAGAGATCTTCTTAAGACTGCTTGAAATTGGAAGAAAAGGATAAACAGCGATTACTCAGCAATAGTTAGAAATGGAAAATCAGCAAAATGTCAAAAAACGGGAGAGGGGTATAACAAAAGACATCAAAAATACTTCAGATAATAAAACCAGAAAGTCTCATATATGTCCCCAGCCGGGGGAATATCATCGGGAAAAAAGAAATAAAATAAAGTCTGAAGCGTCTCTGAATTAAGTGGGGGGGGGGGAGAACAACAGTGAGAGAACATCAATTTGGCATCAAATAATTAAATGGGGAAAAAATGCGGACCTGTTGTCAGCCAGTGTCTCGAAACTGCCCGGGCAGAGGGGCAGACAGGGTGATGCAGAGCAGGCGAGGTCTCGAAACACAGCAAGGCATAAGGGAAGAATTGCAAAGGTGTTGCAGGAAAAATCAAACGTGAATGGGGACAAAAATTTCAGTGTCCGTCAATAATAAACAAAGTGTCTCATATAACAAGGTAAAATAAAATAAAATAATAAAGTAGCTTCAAAAATCAGCAACTAGACATTCAAGTAACGACAACAAAAACTATAACGTCTCGAGGAGGAGAAATAAAATAAAAAAATCTCGGCATAGGGGTAAAGGAAGGGAGAGAGTCAGCAAAAGGAGTCATCTAGGTGGGGGAGATCAGCACGGGCCAGGCCAAGAACCGGGAGAAGAAAGGAGCCAGCGGACCTCTTCATCCTGTATCTCGCCAGGGAACTGCCTGTACCGCTCCCGTGGGACCGTCAGTCGCATGGAGGGTCCGTTGTGCCAACCCCTGGGCACGTCGTGCGCCCAGCCTCCATGATTCATCCTGGGCTATACAGGCCATCAGCCTGGACCAAGACGGGCCAGCTTCCCTTCAGCATCCAGGCCCCCAGGCCCATGCGTCACCCCCGACAGAGGCCTCTTAGGAGCCGCAGCCAGCCGGTCAGTGACCCCCAGCTTGGCAGGTCTCGTGTAGGTAGTGCACCCGGTGTCTTCCGGCACCGCAGGGGTCCCCTCCGATGCAAGGCAGTGCAAGCACAGCTCAGGAGTCGAATCTCTCGGGTCAGCACCTCGTGGCTCCTCCACTGCAGCAGCATCTACACCGGCCATCTGTGAGACAGGTACCGCAGCCCTCTCCTCCTCAACCTCCGGGTCCACGATCTCCCGGCCAACTCCAATCGCGGCCAGCAGTCGACGCCAAGAGCCATAGGTGAGAGGGTCTCCGTCCTCCTCCGGCAGCTGCTTCAGGCATTTGTCAAGTGCAGCAAACATAGCCTCCATACCTCCCCCGGGGGGAGAGGGGCGCTCCTCTCCACGCCACATCACACACTCCTCCATCGTCACCAGCAAGGGGAGCACAGGCACAGCCAGAGGATGGGGGCCCTCCATCCCCGCAGCCCGTGACAAAGGGTTGCCCGACAAACACACCGGGGGAGGCAGGAGCTGCGATGAGGGACACAAACGAGCCGAAGGGTAGGCCTCAAAATGGCCGGCAGCCATATAAATCTATCGGGAGAACACAAAAACTCAGCTGTGCCCCGGGGGGGGGGGGACAAAAACGGGCCCCGGAGCAATCCACGTTGTGGCCAGCCTAGCAGGAACCTCAATAAAGGGTTTTCAGGGTAGAAAGTCCAGCAAAAATCGGCGATATCAGGAAAGATGCACGGAGCTCTACCAGAACACGTCTGCTTCCATGCGCAGCTAGCCACGCCCCCCTCTTAATCCAATATCTAATAAACCGTTGATTATAATATTATGCAGTAAAGAGTCTCTTCATTTAGAGATTTTTTAGGATCTTTTAAGCATTTTTCGGGATTTTTGTTGAAAACAAAATTTCCGATTTTTTTTTTAAATCGTTTTTTCTGTAACAGCCCTTTTTATTATCATTCATTGGATTTTATATGTAAATTTCAGACATTTTCGTTCAGTAGTTTCTTTGCAAACAGCGTTTCACTTTTCAAACATTCAAGCGTACTGTTTTTTTTTCTTTCACTCCATTTGTCTGCGGTGTCGGGTTTTTCCGACGGCTACTCTGCGATGTGATCGGCTCCTGCTTGGGTTTCTCCGGCGTTTTCGGCGGGTTAATCCAGATGTTTTTGCGGGTTTCGCTGTGCGTTCACCCTCGTTTTGCGGTGAGTTTTCGGCGGGTTTGCGGCGACTTTTCCCTGCATTTCGATGGCCCTGTGGTGCTTGCTGAATACACCGCAGGGTCGCCGAAATGGGATCGCCAAATCGCACCGAATTGAAGAGAACGAAAAGTCACCGAACGTGCAGTGGCTTTTCGATTCTCTTTGAATAACCCTGTATGTCATACGTGGGCGAGACCCTGTGCAGCCTTACAACAAAAGAGATGCTTGGTTAAAGGGATACGACACTCAAACTGACCACTTTATACCCTATATGACCTATACCCAATCAGGAGAAAATGCTGGGTGAAGGGGAGGAGTTTCCTCCACTCCACCCAGCGTCACCAACAGCCGGGATTTAGAATTTCCCGGCTACCGTTCACCAGATCGGTCACTAGGGACGTCAGCACAAAGAGAGCCGACGTCACCCTCTCCGAGACCAATTGTGGTAGCTTCCAGTCTCAGAGAGGCAGCCAATGGATCGGATCTGTGCTCTGATCTATCGTTTTGTGCTGATGCTATGGAGCTTGCGTACACAAAGTGCGCAAGTCCCGATATGCAGCACGATTTGCATTTCCTACGCTACACAAGTTGCATATGAGCACAAATTGTGTGGAAAAGCTTCAGGGACTTCCGGGTTCGGGGTACCTGAGCCGAAGAGGAGGAGCTGCGTGTGGTGAAGGACAAGAGGTGAGTAAATTCTTCAGAAATAAAAAAATATATATTTGGGCAAAGGCTGCCAGCAGCAGCTTCCCAATTATTTAAGGGAAAAAAACGGGAAATCTATTTTTTTTATAGTGTATCTCTTTAACTCAGTGGTCCCCAACCCTGGTCCTCAGGACCCCTAACAGGCAGGTTTGCCGGATAGCTGAAGCCCAGGTGATATGATTTGCTGCTCAGTGATTGCAGGATTCAGTCTGTATTTCCCCAAGGTGATCCTTAAAACCTGGCAATTAGGCCAACTAGGCAGCTGCCTAGGGCGCCACTAGCAGGGGGGCATGCCGCTCTGGGCTAATATAACGACAGATACTATAGCAAAAGTTATATTCCGTCTGTTTTGCGCTGCCGCGGCCTTGCAGCAGCCCCTCGTGCCGTTAGCCCAGCACAGCTGGGCACAAAATGTTTTTTGCGTAGGGTGGCGGAAATCCTTGCACCGGCCCTGTGATACGCCATAATTTTCACTGTTCCTCCTACGGTAGTTGTCTAGTGTAGTCCTCGGCATGGTTTTCGATGGAGTTTCCATTGGTGTTCCAACACTATTATTTGAAGCATCTTCTCCTGCCGCTGTTGAATCGTCTTCCTTTGGATCGCCGAAGTTCACCGTTGTTGTATCAACAGTGATTTCTACCAGCATTTGCAACTACGTGTAAGTTTGTTGCGTCGATAGTGCTTAGTGAATAACCCCTAAGGAGTCCACCCTCTTTCCTCAGCATACTGCAGACTCCGGTGTAATCCTTGCGTTCCTGGAAAGAGGGGAGGGGGACTGATGCCATCTTAAATGGAGAGGACAAGGGCAAGAAAAGAAAACCCACGAATGTGTAGGCCGAAGGGTTCAGCAACCCTGGCTCTCTAACTGCTTTAAAACTACATCCCATGATGCATAGGTGCTCATAGAATGGTTCAGTCTTAAGGGAAATGTAGTTCCAAAACATCTGGAGAGCCAAGGTTGCCTGACCTATGGTATAGGCCAGTGATGGTGAACCTTGGCACCCCACATGTTTCGTAACTACACGTCCACATTTTAGGCTGGCTGAGCATCATGGGACTTGTAGTTCAGAAAAATCTGGGGTGTCACGGTTCGACATAACTGCTGTATATATATCCATTACCACTTATTTTGTGTCATGATAACTAAAAAAAGGGGGAAAAGTTACATTTACCTTTATATTTTAACATATTCAAGGTTATTGTGAAAATCAGGTATATTTACCATTTTTGTGCTTTAGCGAATAACAGAGCATGTGTCCACAACAGCGCATTCATCTAACAGCAGGAACGGTTAGTACCGGGTACATACTTTTAGGCTGGCGTCAGTCGAACGCAGTGATCACGTCCGTGTTGCCGCACAGTTTAACGTCCGTCGTAGCATAGAATCATGATCAATAGAGACCCACACATGAAGTACGTGCGCACCGAACTGCGCACGCACAACGCACGTGGCAAATGGACGCAAGTTAGGCAAGAACGTAAAACCGCTAGACGGACGCGCAGAGTGCGCCACGTCCGCGTAGCATTCTGTGTGAGTGATGAGATGTCAGACGCAGCGCATTTGCAACGTCCAGCACCTTGACGCACACAATGGCTTTTCATATCCTTTTCAAATTATTATCATTTTTCATATTAATTTTGTTTCCCATAATTCACTTTTTTTTTCCTACGTCCGTCAAAAAAAACGGACCGTGTGGTGTCTACAGTATCTTCCGTCAGTGCGTCTGTCCGTTATGCACGCACGCAGAGTGCGCTCTGACCACGTTCGTCTGATAATTAGCCTTATCCTCCGTATGAAAAGGAGAGTTTTGAAATTCCGGACGCAGTCAACGTATGAAAAGGAATCCAAAACCAAAATGGCGGCACCATTAAAACCTAACGCCCCCCTCTCCGCTCCTTGGTCTCCCTTTTCTCTGGGAGCGCTGGTTGTTTTTGTGGTGTGCGAGTGAATCATGGAAATCCAGAGCAATACAACTCACAGTGAAGTGTCATTACACCGCTTTAAACGTGGTAATAAATCGGCGTAAATATAACACTTTGTTCATTTGACTCTATACAGCTTGGAAGATCACTCACTCAGCCGCCGACACATTACCAAGTCGCCTAAAAATTCCTGGAATGGACCCGCCAAAACAAAACAAAAAATAAAAAAAGGAAAGTGTCATTCTGTGGCTGCAGTAGTTGTCGACGTGCGACGAGTTCAACGTCTCCTGGTCTTCATAAACCTATACGGCAGCAGTCAGCAACCTTGGCCCTCCAGATGTTTTTGAACTACATCTCCCATGATGGTCTGTCAACCTAATGTCCATGCACTTGATAAGTAATGACTTGGTTACTGTAACCCGTTCCTTATTGGCCTCCACGATGCCCGCATTGCTCCAGTGCAATCTTCAAATTAGCGTACCACATTACTGATGCCGACCTGTCCTTCTCTTCACCTACCCGCATATTATGATTGAAGCCCCTTCCTCGTACACCGTTTCTGTAACACTAGTGCTAGTGATCCTGACGACCAATTGTCTTCCTCCACCCCAACTCCTTTAGACTGCTTTTAAAATTTTTGCAATTTATGTGGCAACATTTGGTATCATTGGAAAGGTCAGACTCCTACCTTTCCAATGGCACCTCACTTGACCTTATGGGGGATACAGAATGGCGATGCAGGGGTCCAAAGGACCCCCGGTATTCCTCGCAGCGGTGCAGCGGCATACGTTTTCTATGGAACATAATAATACATTGCGCCATCATCACCACACTTGCTGCCACCATGGGAAATGAGAAGGTGAGTTATTACAGAAATATTATTCACTTTATTATTGAAAAATGAACAATATTGCTGCTTTTAGAGAGAAAAAAAAGAAAAATATTTTGAATTTATTAAATTCCTTTTTTTTATTTTTACACATGTAATGGTCATGTTTGGTATCGTTGGAAAGGCCAGGTTCTGGCCTTTCAAATGACATCTCATATAACCATCTCCATTTCAGGCATCCGTAGAAACAGGGGTCCAAAGGACCACTGCATCTCCTGTATTGGGATTTCCCTGCCAGGAATAGGGACTCCCTCTTTCTGAAGTCATCGCGCATGTGCACGATGAGGCAGGGGACAGTCTCACAGCAAGGGCCGACATCAAAGATGTCAGCCCGCTGTGATCAAAGCCCCAGATCGACATCGAGCTGGGGCAGCGCAAAGACGTGATTGCAGCACCCTCCACGCACGGGAGTGAAATGGGAGGATGCTCCACGCACATCTTTCGCTCTCTAGTGGTTAAAAGGACTTTTATTATTTAAGCAGATTTTTACTACATTTTTATTGATTTAACCTCCTATTAGGAGAATAGGAGACTTTGTTTCTTTTTTGCAATTCGGTGGAATTCGCTGATGCCAATTCGACGGTTATCGGTGCAATTTGGCGGTATTCGTCGACTTCCAATAACTGCTTAAGCTAGGGTCAGACGAACGCATTTTTCACGCTGTCCGTGAAAGTGCGTTCGAACGAATGGACGTATTTTTTCACGGAATACGCGATAGCGGTCATACGATGAGCATTTTCGTCCGTGATTTTGTACGGATCATCAATAAAACCCTTTTTGCGTCTGGACGTTTTGTTGGCCGGACACGAGCAGCGTCTGACGTCTCCCAATTACGCAAACACGCCGCTATGCGGCCGCAGCGCACTCTGTACGTCCGTACTAGCGGTTTGACGTTCTCGAAAAAATGCGTTCGTTTGCCACTTGCGTTGCACGGACGAACTTTCGTGCGGCCGTTCGCCGTATGCTGCCCGGCATTGGACATCATTTGCTGCTAGCACGGCCGTGATTTCGTGCGGCTAAAACTGCGTTCGTCTGACCCCAGCCTTAGTCGACTCCAATTTTGGGAAAATACGACGAGCATTCGCTAAAAATAGTGAATTCACAGTATTTTTGGCGAATTTGAATTGCCGAAGTGCAAAGCACCGATATTGCACGCAATTGCGATGTTTTGTCAATAGATCCTTTCGTCTTGTTTTCTACAGTTGTTTTCATCGTAGTGTCTATGGGAGGTGCGCTTTAAAAATCACCAATTTACGCTAATGTCAGACGAGCGCATTCTGAGTGCACTCTGCGTGTGTGCACAACGGACGGACGTTCTGACAGAAGATACTGTAGACACCACACGGTCAGTTGGTTTCGACAGACGTTGAGCAAACAAGGGAATTATGGGAAACAAAATTAATATGAAAAATTATAAAAAGTTGAAAATTATATGAAAAGCCATTTTGTGCGTCAAGGTGCTGGACGTCGCAAATGCGCTGCGTCTGACATCGTGGCATCACACAAACACAACGCTACGCGGACGTGGCGCACTCTGCGCATCCTTCCTAGCGGTTTTACGTTCTTGCCTAACTTGCATCCGTTTACCACGTGCGCTGTGCGTGCGCAGTTCGGTGCACACGTACTTCATGTGTGGGTCTCTACTGATCATGATTCTATGCTACCATGGACGTTAAACTGTGCGGCAACACGGACGTGATAACTGCGTTCGTCTGACACAGGCCTCATGAAAACACCAGAGAAACACTGGTAAGTTGAGAATAGCCCAGGTTTAGGCTAATGTCAGATGAACGCAGTCTGCGCGCACTCTGTGTGCGTGGATATTGGACAAACGTACTGTAGACACCACACGGTCCGTTTTTTTTTTGACGAACGTGGAAAAAAAAAAGGGAACTATGGGAAATAAAATTAATATGAAAAATGATAAAAAATTTGAAAAGGAGATGAAAAGCCATGTTGTTCGTCAAGGTGCTAGACGTCGCAAAATGCGCTGCGTCTGACATCTCCTCATCACTCACACAGGACGCTACGCGGACGTGGCGCACTCTGCGCGTCCGTGGTAGCGGTTTCACGTTCTTGCCTAAATTGCATCCGTTTGCCACATGCGTTGTTCGGTGCGCACGTACGTCGTGTGTGGGTCTTTATTGCTCATGATTCTATGCCACAACGGACGTTAAACTGTGTGCCGACACGGACGTGATCACTGCGTTCGTCTGACGCGGGCCTTACCGTAAGAATAGCAATGGAGCTGCAGCAACTGCGCCTGACGGTGTTGCATTTTATTTCTGTGGATAGCCAAAGTTCACCGTAGTTGCAACAACGGTCAACACCGGCGCTTTGCGAATTCCCCTATAGTATAAACAAAAATAAAATAACTAAAAATAATGGTTTGGAGAAGTCGAGTAGGGTACAGAGAGGCGATGTGGTCAGGATCAACCAGACCCATGCAACGTGGTCTGTGAATTTCTACGTGTCCTTTTAGAATGACTGTTAAAGTCGGGGCATTTCCCCCGATAGTACAGGAAAGCCTGGTTCCCACAAATACCGTTGTTTTTTTCTGTATAAGACACAGAGTTTTGGTTTTGCCCCCTTCGTGTGTCACCGGTCCTGCAGTAGTCATATATATGATTTTTTTAAGGGACGTGAGGCGCTGCGCAGAGCGATGTGGCTGACCCCAGAGACATTCTCTAGCGCAGATCCCGTGGGCTGAGGCTGAGGTAAAGATCTCGCTCTCATCGCATGGTGACCATCTGCAGAACTGGGATTTTTGCGGATGATTCACCTCAGCCTTGTTATGCGTTTTTACCACAAAATTAACCCACTGTGTGCTCTGGTAAGATCACATCTCGGGCCGCACACGCCCTGCAGTAGCTCCGTCTCTCCCGCCCCAGCCATTGTTGTGTGTAAAGGATTAGGGGGAATCGTGCCGTGACAATTTAAACAGCTATTAAATACACATTTTAATTTATTGACGCTGGGAGTGGTTGCAGTTTGAGCTTTAATAAGTCTGCGTTTATTAAACAGAGAGCTCAAAGGGCCAGCAAACTAGCAATGTCTGTGATCATTAGGGTTGCCAGGTCGGCCATGTTTTCCTGGACACATATAATTTATTCATGCCGATAGGCAGTGCATGAAAAATGCCACCCCGTGGCATGCACAATCCATACGCAAACAGGAATCCCAGGTGACCTGCCTTGATTTCCTTCCTGCAGCATAAGAGTTATACATGTTGCAGGGCAGCACTTTTCTCTGTGCTCCCCTCTGCATGAAATACAAATGTGTGTCCAGGAAATCATGGCCGACCTGGCACCCCGATTGATCATGCGGACATTCTAGTGGTTTTGAGTTTTACTTAAATCAATTCCTCATGTTAAATAAGCATTTTTTTACGTTTATAAATGCTTGTAAATTGATGTAAAGCTCCAACAAGTTCCATAGCATTGTACAATCGGAGAGACAAAATAACAAATATACACACACTTTACACACAGAACAGGAGGAGAGAGGACCCTTGTTCGAGAGCTCAAATATAAGAGGAGAGGGGTGACGCGCTAGGTGAGGGTGAGTAGAGAGCATGAAGTATCGGGGTGCATGTGGGCTGTGTGGGAAGATGGAGCAGGAAATTAACCATGGGGGATTATGGAGTGAGCCGATAGGCTTCTCTAAAGTAATGCATTTTCAGAGACTTCTTGAAGGACTGGAGAGACGGGGATAGTCTGATGTTGTGGGGGAGGAAGTTCCATAGAAAGGGGGCAGCTCAGGAGAAGTCTTGAACATTTACCCAGTTATTTCTGTTTTAAAGAGGAGTCCACTCACCAGTGGCGTAGCGTGGGTTGTTAGCGCCCGGGGCCAGCCAAAAATTGTGCGCCCCCCCCAACCTGTGGACACGTTATCGATATTGCCCCAGCTCACACATGGATATTGCCCCAGCTCACACATGGATATTGCCCCAGCTCATGAATTTGCCCCCAGCTCACACATGGATTTGCCCCCAGCTCATGGATTTGCCCCCAGCTCATGGATTTGCCCAGCAGCTCATGGATTTGCCCCAGCTTACACATGGATTTGCCCCCAGCTTACACATGGATTTGCCCCCAGCTTACACATGGATTTGCCCCAGCTCATGGACATGCCCCAGCTCATGGATTTGCCCCAGCTCACTCATGGATTTGCCCCAGCTCATGGATTTGCCCCAGCTCACTCATGGATTTGCCCCAGCTCACTCATGGATTTGCCCCCAGCTCACTCATGGATTTGCCCCAGCTCACTCATGGATTTGCCCCCAGCTCATGGATTTGCCCCCAGCTCACTCATGGATTTGCCCCCAGCCACTCATGGATTTGCCCCAGCTCACTCATGGATTTGCCCCCAGCTCATGGATTTTCCCCAGCTCACTCATGGATTTGCCCCAGCTCACTCATGGATTTGCCCCAGCTCACTCATGGATTTGCCCCCAGCTCACTCATGGATTTGCCCCTCAGCTCATGGATTTGCCCCCAGCTCATGGATTTGCCCCCAGGTCATGGATTTGCCCCCAGGTCACACATGGATTTGCCCCCAGGTCATGGATTTGCCCCCAGGTCACACATGGATTTGCCCCCAGGTCATGGATGGATTTGCCCCCAGGTCATGGATTTGCCCCAGCTCACTCATGGATTTGCCCCCAGGTCACACATGGATTTGCCCCAGGTCATGGATTTGCCCCAGCTCTCACCTGGATTGTTGCCCCAGCTCCGGCAGGGGGTTGAGGGACCCAGATACCGGGCAGCGCGGGAGCGCCTGCCCGGTCTTGAACAGTTCGTCCTGTGAAGTGGATGCGGCTGTGTGCGTGCGCAGCCGGTCACGCGGTCCGGCCAGTCAGGTGGTACAGAGACTCAGTACCACCTGATTAGCCGGACCACGTGACCGGCTGCGCACGCACACAGCCGCATCCACTTCACAGGACGAACTGTTCAAGACAGGGCAGGCGCTCCCGCGCTGCCCGGTATCTGGGTCCCTCAACCCCCGGGCCAGTTTTAGGGGCGCGAATGCGCCCCTAACAAAACTGCGCCCGGGGCCACGGCCCCCCCAGCCCCCCCCACGCTACGCCACTGCCACTCACTTCTCCCTGCTGACCTAAACGCACAAGCGTAGTAGCGCACAGCAGAAGCTGGGCACAGGACACGGCTCAACAGGTAAGGTTTTAGGTAAACAAGGAGAAGTCCACAGACTCTTCTCTTAAACTGGAATAACTCACTACAGTAGGGGTGGTCAACCTTGGTCCTACAGATGTTTTGGAACTACATTGCCCACATGGCTCTGTCGACTTAATGAGTGGCTGAGTATCATGGGAAATGTAGTTATGAAACATCTGGAGGGCCAAGGTTCTACAGGCAACATGCTACGGGGGTTATTCAGGAAGCGCCGATGTTGTAAACCAGGGCTGTCAAGCTCCAGCCCACCCCCCCAGATGTTTCTGAACTACATCTCCAAGACCCCCTGGCCATCTACTGCATTGAAGGAATTCTGGGAATGAAAGGCCTCAACATCTGGAGGATCGGGAATTTGACAGCCCTGTTGTAAACAATAGTGAAAATCGTGTTGTTGCAACTGTGACAAACACAGGTGCTTCTTGGACGTCCAAACAGCCGCACGAGAAGCTTCGCTGGGAAGCTTCTGCCGCCGTTTGGATTCCAGTTTCGAGAAGCGCCGTCGTTTGCATCTGACTTTTGTCAGTGTTTGCAATGTCGGCAAACACCGGCGCTTTCTGAATATCCCTGTCAGTTTATTTAGGTAAAGTACAAGAACCTGTTGGGTGTCCCTTTAAACACTCACACAGACACATTCTCTTTCTCTCCACTTTGGTTTGACATGTTCCTATGTAACCTTTGTTTCTGTACATTTTCCCCTCTGGGCTGATTGATGTAGACCCGACGCGTTCCCCAGCGCTACAATGACATCAAACAGCCGAATACGTCGTATTGCTCGGGGTGAGTTAACAACAAACTAAACACTAGAAAAACAGAACCTCGTGAAAGAATGTAAACAACTGGAAAGAGTAAGGCTAGGGACAGATGAGCGCATTTTCTGCGGCCACCGTCAAAATGTACGTCGATGCGTGCGCACGCATTTTTTCACGGAATACGCTTAAGTGGTCAGACGATGCGCAATTCTGGACGTATTTCATGACGATGGGGTGAAAAGAAGTCTAGGGAAATCCGGCTGTTTGAACGTTATGTTGGCCGCACACTAGCAGCGTCTGACATCTCCTAATCACACACACACGCTGCTATGCGGACGCAGCGCACTCTGTACGTCAGTACCAGCGGTTTAACGTTCTCGAAAAAATGCGTTCATTTTCCACTTGCGTTGCGCGGCCGGACTTTTGTGCGACCGTACTTCGTATATTGGCCGTCATTGCCCGGCATCTGCTGCTACTACGGCCGTGATTAAGTGCGCCAGAACGCGCGTTCGCACTGCCTCAGTCTGACCCTAGCCTAAACGGGTTGAATTTGGTCAAATAAACCTGGTCACTCACCGCGCGCCACACAGCGATAATCTGCACAACACTAAAGGAGATACTGTAATGCCACCTCATTATTAACTGACCAGGTTCCATAAGGGTTATTCACTGAGCACCGATATGGCACTGAAGTTCACCGTAGTTGCGAACAACTGTTATTGCAACTACGGTGAACTTCGGCTATCCTCAAAGCTAAATTCGACAGCAGAATTTGCTGCAAACAACATTGAACAGCGCTACTACCATTATTCTTCTGTAAAATGAGTAAACTGCGGCCATGCTTCGTTCAGCATTGTTCCGCAGTTGTTTGTAACACCAGAGAACATACTTCAGTGACTTTATACTGGTGCTCACCATTGATCACCAACAGAAACAGTGAGGACCACAAAAGTAAGACCAATGTTGGACATCTTCAACTTACACTATGGTGGAAGCTACAGTAGAGGTTAAGAACTACGCTGAACAACTTTGGCAGAAACTGTGGTGGAAAGAACAGCGAAAACTATGTTGATCTATGGTGGACCTCCCCAAGTATTGAATTCACCATACTTGATCTATCACATCTCCCTGAAGTTAATCCACTGTTATGTCCATATAATAATGGTGGTTAGTGAATAATCCTATATGTGTTATGAGTTAAATCCCTCCTATCCCACCAGCTCCAGGCTAACCCTTTGGGCAGGGGAGGCGCCATTGTTAAGTTCTTTTTGGACAGACGCTACACTGGTCCAACCGAAGACCATGTTCAATGTGAAGATTTAAAATTGGTGGAAAGTCTGTCCGAAACAAGGCATAGAGGAAGGACATGGAGACTTTCACCTGAGGGTGTAGGATCTCGGAGGGACACAGACTCACCCCACCTATCTTCGTTAGAGGTACACAGTGGGTTCCTGGGATCGAGGATCTGTTGGAGTTTATGGTTTTGTTTACACTCTGAAGTTGCTGCTCTCTATTATATGTGTCATGAAGAGTAAGGGTAGTAATGTAGTAGACGGAGGTTATTATCCTGCAGACGTTTAGTTACAGTCAGACGGCTATCCCCACCCCCACTAGATTTTATGGATTCCTTCACCGAAGTCTTCAACCTTGCATGTCTGCAGAGACTTAGTCATAGGCCCCCTGGATAGAGGCATAAACTTAAAGATTACACTTCACGAGACATTTGGGATTTCTTTTTTTTTTAATTGCAAAGAAAAAATAAAAGGACTGATCACAATCCCGCTCTGTTCAGGCATCTTCATCACTACTGACAAAACGGTAACGATGCTCTTTGGAACAGCACCTAAACAACACAAATTGCAAACTCCCCATCTATGTGTGGGGACAAAATTAAATGGCACGCTGACCACAGTCACTTCTCTCAAATATCTAGGTATGTGGTTAGACCCAAATCTATCCTTTGGCCCCCACATCGAAAAACTCTCATGTAAACTTTACCCCAAACTAGGTGCCCTGTACAGAAACAAATCCTGCCTGAACCCCGCGGTAAGAAAGCAGATTGTACAACAAATGCTTATGCCGGCTATTGAATACGGAGATGTAGTGTATGCAGCCGCCCCGCAAACACACCTTCATAAACTTACTACATTGTATAACTCATTCTGCCGTTTTGTGCTACAATGTAACTACATGACCCACCATTGTGACATGTTAAAAGAGCTAAACTGGCCATCGCTGGAATCTAGACGCACCCTTCACCTTTCCATCCTGGTGTTTAAGAGGTTTTCTGGGAAGCTACCACCCTACCTGAATAGACTGCTTCCCCTAGCAGTTCCCTCATCCTATAACCTCCGATCCAGGACCTGCACCTTACTTGCAATACTACAATACAAAAAGAAAGTGGCTCGGTCCTCCTATTCCTACAGAGCACCGCAATTATGGAATAACCTCCCAGACACCATCAAATCTTCCCCCCGTCTAAGGTCACTTAAGAGATCTCTATTAACATACCTCAATACAGAATGCACCTGTAAACATGTAACATAATGACTATATACAGAATGCACCTGTAAACATGTAACATAGTGACTATATACAGAATGCACCTGTAAACATGTAACATAGTGACTATATACAGAATGCACCTGTAACACAGTGACTATATACAGAATGCACCTGTAAACATGTAACACAGTGACTATACAGAATGCACCTGTAAACATGTAACATAGTGACTATATACAGAATGCACCTGTAAACATGTAACACAGTGACTATATACAGAATGCACCTGTAAACATGTAACACAGTGACTATATACAGAATATACCTGTAAACATGTAACAGTGACTATATACAGAATGCACCTGTAAACATGTAACATAGTGACTATATACAGAATACACCTGTAAACATGTAACATAGTGACTATATTTCCTACATATTTATTTTCTGTGTTAATCTGTATATTTGTGTTGTTTTTAATACCTTGCATTTTACTACTTTGTATTTCTGTAACAATTCAATGTTCTTGAACCCAGGACATACTTGAAAACGAGAGAAATATCAATGTCTCCTTCCTGGTAAAATACTTTATAAATAAATTAAACCGTTTCGCCTGCCTGGCAGCCTTTCTCAAACCTGACTTTTTTTCCCATAGCCTATTAGTGACATCATTTTTCACACACACTTTGATTCCCTCCTTGATGATCACACGCTCCACCCGTCATGATTAGGGGCAGGTTTATTGAGCATGGTGGGTAAGACGCAAGAGGGTATATATGCTAACCTCCGAATTGGCCCTGAATTGCATCGAACAGTGAATTTCACCGTTCTGCGCAATTCATCTATTCATTTGCCAAATACTGTGCATTTCGCAGCAATTCAGCGGCACCGAAATTGCCCTGAAGAAGACTATCAGATCTTCTATTCGTAGAACACCGAACTGCACTGAAACACTAGTGAAATGCCCTGATTTTCGGTGTTTCAATTCGATGGGTTTAAACAATTGAATCTCATAGATTTCAATGTAAAAAAGTAATATCTTTTTTTTTTAAAAAAATTAAAAGACCGTTTATTCTTTTTATTTTTTGCAAAAAAAAGCTTTTTTTATTTCTGGGACTTTTTTGTTTGTTTTCGATTTTTAAAAGACTTTTTTGTAACAGTCCATTTTTTTTTTATAATTCTTTATTTTTCCATTTTTCAAAGACAAAAAGGGCATCATATCACAAAAACACAATTTTAGAGACTGCTACTGGTTAGTCCTGAGGAGCCCCTGCCAGAAGACCGCAGGGAAGGGACCCCGAAGAGGGGAGAGAAGAAGAAATAATAAGAAGATCGAAGAAACACAAACATAGAGGAAAGAAAAAGAGGAAGAGACCTCATGAGAAGGGGAGGAGGGGGAAGGGGATAGGGTGCCGCCCCAAAGGAGTAAAAAACCCAGTTATCACAACCCGCCAGAAAATCCAACAGTCTAGCCCTCAACCCACATCAAACTCCAACCAGGGGTTCCAGATCTTGCTATGTTGGGGCATGGTGTCATGTATAAGAGCCGATAAACGGTCCATGTCCATATTATCTCTAATCCGAAGGTGCACTTGCGCCATAGACGGAAGGGACATAGATCTCCAGCCTTGGGCCACCGCTCTTCTAGCTGCCAAGACCATTTTATGCAACAGCTTATTCTCTGGTCTCGATAGGGCTTCCTGGGTGCGGTGAAGAAGGAATGTCCATGGGTCGAGAGCCACTCCACACTGCAGGACCTCTTGGATGAGGGCATGAATCTGAAGCCAAAAGCGACGTATCAGGGGGCACGTCCACCACATGTGGTAAAACGAGCCCTTAATGCCGCAACCTCTCCAGCATAAGTCAGAGGAAGACCCGTCCATGTGAGAAAGCTGTGAGGGGGTAACATACCAGCGAAACAACATCTTGTAAGCCTGTTCCTGGTGGGCCACATTGATGGAGCAGTGTGCCACATTGTCCCAAATATCCTCCCATTCTTCACTGGGCAGGGCATCCCCCACATCTCTCTCCCAGCGTGCAACATAAGTGGGGTCCCCCCATATCGGAGAGCCTGAACAGAGGGAGACATAAAGCGAGGAGATCATCGATTTCGTGATGCGAGCGTCATTACAGCGAGCCTCAAACGCCGTCAAGGAAGACGTGGCGGCCGTACGGACTTCTGGCGTCCGCACATAGTCCATGACCTGCAAGTAGCGAAAGAAGTCCGCCGGTCCAACCGGACCTCTGTGTTGAATGTCCGCAAACTGAAGCGGTGCACCCGCTGAGTAGAGGTGGTGGATCCTCTGAAGGCCCAAGTCCTCCAGATTCGCAAAAGGGCGAGGGCATAGGCCCGGTGGAAACTTCCGGTTGCGGAGAAAAGGCATCATAGCTGAATGTTCTTTAGCAAAAGTGAAGCGACGGTTCACAGTGTCCCAAATTTGTAGAGAGTTAATGGTGGCAGTGCAGGTGGAGCGAAGGATTGGTCGATAGGTTTTGGGAAGCCAAAAATAGAATTGCGGCAAGTCAGGAGCAAAGAGATGCGACTCCAAGTCCGCCCAACGGTGCGTACCAGGTGGTGCATGAAAGGTAACAAACTGTGCTAGTTGGGCAGCATGGTAATATTGTAACAAACTCGGAACTCCCAAACCTCCCAACGCCCTCGGTCTATGTAACACCCTTCTAGCCACCCTGTGTCGTTTATTATGCCAGATGAACCGGTCCACATGGGATTGTAGATGCGCCAACGAGGCCGGAGGGACAGGCACCGGGAGGGTTTGGAACAGGTATAGGATTCGGGGGAGTAGATTCATTTTTACGCTAGCAATACGACCCACCCAGGAGACATTAAAGGCATCCCACGTGTCCATATCAGCTATAAGACGTTGGATCAGTACATCATAGTTAGCTCTAATCATTGCTGCGGGATCACTGGTCAGCTTCACTTCCAGATATGTGAGAGAAGAGGTGGAGAAGTGAAACCCCGTGAGGATACGCAACCGTTCGACCTCCGTTTTCGGTATGCCTACTGGCAACGCGCGAGATTTATCAATATTGATCTTAAACCCGGAAACTTCCGAGAAATCACAAAGAAGGGAAAGCAAATGGGGCACAGATTGGACCGGGTCCGTGATGGTCAGGAGAAGATCGTCCGCATACGCTGACACCAGGAATTCCTCCCCTCCAACCTGTAAACCCGTGATGGACGTGGAGGACCGTAATTTATCCATCAGGGGCTCAAGGGCCAGAGCGAAGAGCATGGGTGACAGGGGGCAACCCTGCCGCGTTCCGTTACCTATGGGGAAGGATTCCGGGGAGGCCCCCGTGGTGATTATTTTCGTAAGGGGGGAGTCATAAAGGACCCGGATAGCTGCGCAAAAGCCAGGGGGAAATCCCCAATGCTCCCGTAGGTGAAATAAGTAAGGCCAGCCCACCCTATCGAACGCCTTCTCCGCATCCAGAGAGAGGAGCAGAGAAGGCGTCCCCGTCTCGCAAGCTCTCTCGATCAGGACCACGTTTCTCCTTGTATTTTCGTATGCCTGCCTCGTGGGAATGAACCCGACCTGGTCCGGGTGAATAATGGAGGGGAGAATTGCTCCCAGTCTGTTGGCCAGAATTTCCGTAAATATCTTATAATCAACATTCAATAGAGAGATTGGTCTATTGTTGTGGGGGTAGGAAGGGTCTTTGCCCTCTTTAGGAATCAAAATCACATCGGATCAGAGGAAATCCGGAGGCACCGACCGTCCCTCCAAAATTCCATTATATAGTTTAACTAGATATTTGCTCAAGTGGGGAGAGAACTTTTTATAGTAAAAAGCTGTGAAACCGTCCGGGCCAGAGCCTTATGGGGTTTCATTTGTTTAATCACTGATGCCACTTCGGCCTCTGAGACCTCTGACCCCAGCCCCTCCAGCAAGGGGGGGGGGAGCTCCGGGCCCTTCCATGGGGCCAGGAATTCCCGCACCTCCCGCACATGGTCCGGATTTCGGAGGGAGTGATCCGGGGAGTGGTTATATAATTGCTCAAAGTATGCAGTAAAGATCTGGTTTACCTCGCTGGGGATAGTAGTGATCAAACCCTGGGGCGTATGGGCCGAAGTCACCAATTTGGATCTAGTTTGGTTCCTTAGTTTGCGCGCTAACATGGTGTGTGCCTTGCCCGAGTATTCATAAAAGGTCCGCCTGGTCCAAGCTAAGGACCGGGCCACATCCGTCAATAGGGCAGACCGGAGTTCCTGGCGTACCGTTGCAAGGGCATCAAAATCAGCCTGAGAGTGAGAGGACTTGTGAGCTGTTTCCCGGTCAGCCAGCCTCTCCTGGAGTTCCACCAGCAGACGCGTCCTCTCCCTCTTTAGCCTGCTACCAATCTGAATCAGGTGGCCTCGTATGACCGCCTTATGGGCCAGCCACAAGGAGTCAGTTCCAATATCGTCTAGGTCATTCTCCTCAAAGTATCTGTCCAAATGAGCAGACACTTCTTCCATCACTGCAGCCGATTGTAAGATGGAAGAGTTGAGGCGCCAGGACCAACCCGAGCGAGTTCCCGGTAGTCTCACCCATACAGACACGGGCGCAGGGTCAGACCAACTAATTGAGCCGATCGCCGTGCAGGTAGTCAATGGGATCATCCTGGCTGGCAACAAGAACAGGTCTATCCTCGAGTATGAGGAGTGAGGGTGGGAATAAAAGGAGAAATCGTGGTCCCCTGGATGATGGAGTCGCCAAATGTCGAGCAGCTGCGCGTTGTGTATAAACCGAGCTAGCAACGCATCCTGAAGAGATACCGTAATTCTGGTACCTAGCGCTCCGGATTTCCTGTCAATTGCTGGCGTAGGGGCCACGTTAAAGTCCCCCCCCCCATGATCAGAAAGGAACCTTCCGTTAGCTGTAGGAGCGTCGTAAGGTGGGCCCAGAAAGAATCTTCCGGAGTGTTGGGGGCATAGACATTCAGCAAAGAGATAGCCACATTATTAACAGTTCCCCGGATCAAAATATACCTGCCCTCATCATCTCTATCCACATGTTGAACCGTCATCTGGCATGATTTATGCAGTAAAATCGCAACCCCCCGGCGTTTACCGGTGCAGGAAGCGAAAAAGGAGCGTGGGAAGGTACGGTCTGTGAGGCTGAACTGGCGTGCCGGGCAAAATGCGTTTCCTGCAGGAATGCTATCTGACATTGGGTCCTCCGAGTTCAAAAGGACACAATCTCCTCTTCGTAGGGGAATTCAGTCCCTTAACATTTTGGGACAGTATTTGACATTCAGGAATCATGAGTGGAGTGGAGGGGAACGCCACGGGCAGCCCAGAACAGGTACACAGGACAGGGCGGCACCCCTGAGGACCCAGTTGGGGGGGAAGGAAGATAGAGGGACCAAGGGGATAAGAGACTGGGAGGTGAGGAAGGGGAGGAAAAGAGGAAAGAAAAGAAGAAGACACATAAAAGAAAAAATGAGAGAAAAAACTTCCGGACTTATCCATTGCCGGAACGACCATGGGGATGGTCCGAAAGGAGACGCGACCCAGGTTGAAAACCAGTAGGATCGCAGAACGGACGTCACCGAGCAAGCAACGGAGCATGAAAAACCTACCTAAAAACAATGTTACGACACTTTACATCAACGACAGTATCCCCACCATTATCATGAACATTGATAGCCTAACATTACGGGGTTATATGGCAATTGGTGAACATTCACAACTCAACTAATGCAACCACCTGATACCGTGTGGGCAAGAAAAATATCAATATCACCGCCGGGGTCTCCCCATCTTCTCAGCCCGGATCCCTGTCCCCCTCCTCTCGAATCCGGGAGGGGACCTTCTCCCAGCGTGATGTGAGCTGAGGTGCCGGGGAGGGGGACGAGAGCAGGTTACCAGCGTCCGGTAAAAGAGGGCAGTCCAGGCGGGTGAAGAATTGCTGCGGTTCAGATTGTAGGGTTAGAGTTGAGGTTTTTTCCCGCCAGCGAAGGCCAAGAGCTTGAACGGGAAGCCCCAGGCATAGCGGATGTTATGACGGCCCAGGTGGGCTGTGATGGGGCGCCAGGCCCTTCGACGCTGCAAGGTCTCCGGTGCCAGATCCTGAAACAGGGCGAGCTTTACTTCTTCATACACCAGATCCACTTCTCTGCTTTTACGCATGACTTCCTCCTTAACTGTGTAATAATGAAGTCGAAATATGACATCACGAGGTTGTTGGGAGTCAGCCGGGGGAGCTCTCAGGGCTCTGTGAATCCTGTCCATGAGTAACCTGGCCGGGGGCACCTCTGGAACCAAGCGTTTAAGAAGGCCCAACACCGTCTCGTGTAGCTCACG
Source organism: Leptobrachium leishanense (assembly GCA_009667805.1). Lineage (NCBI taxonomy): Eukaryota > Metazoa > Chordata > Amphibia > Anura > Megophryidae > Leptobrachium > Leptobrachium leishanense. The sequence goes on from CM019065.1 coordinate 37,326,496, forward strand.
TGGTTGTATAGACTCGGGCAATCCCCGCAGGCGTATGTTGTTGCGGCGGGATCTATTGGCGACATCCTCAAGGGCAAGTTCCAAACGGTCCATGCGGTGAGATAATGTGTCAGTCGTGCGCGCCAGCGTATTGTGAGCCGCCACGAGGTCCCCCGTGCCTTCCTCCAGTTCCCCAATGCGTAGGCCCAAGGCCCCCACTTCCGCACGTACCTCCGTGGCTATTTTGGCTATGTCCATCGCCAGACTCGCCTGCATGTCACCCATCCTGGCCAAAATTTGAGAGATATCAGCTCTAGACGCTGGTTGGGACCCTCCTGAGTCCGAGTCCATGCCTGTCTCCACGCTGCGGTTCCGGCCCCCATCTTGGCTATCTTCCAGGCCGCGGCGCTGGAAAATTGGCGCCACTACTGGGGTCGATGGATCCTGTTTTTTGCCACCTCGGGTGGTCCCCGGCATGCTCCCGGTAAGGGGGGGTTGAAATGGTGGGTCAAATTGATCTGTGTGCTGCTGCTATGCTCCGTTTTGACGGCTAGGTGCGGGAGCTCCTACACCATGCGTCTGGCTCGGTCGGCGTCCAGACTCCGCCCATTTATTTTGTTTTTAAAGACTTTTTTATTATTTAGAGGCATTTTTACTATCGGCTCACTCCATGATCCCATTGTACATTTCTTGCCCCCACTACTTCACATATTCTGCCACTTACCCTCACCTAGTGTGTCACCTGTCTCCTCTTCGAGTGTAAGCTCTCAAGCAGGGTCCTCTCTCCTCCTGTTCTGTGTTTTTAACTTTTATGTATATTTGTTATGCTGTCGCTCTCTTTGTACAGCGCTACAGAACTTGTTAGCGCTTTATAAGGAACTAACTGTACAATGAGACGATGTAGCCTTTGGCTTCCAAGCCTGAGAAAATGGAGTCTGTCAGGTGTCAAGAATCTACTGTTCCTTATATATCTACTTCCCTTAACATCACATCCATTGTTTAAGTTCTTCGCCGTCTTCCAGGCCTAAAATTTAGCTTTTTCTGACATGACCGGGGCCATGGACTGCATGCCCGGACCTCGATAAGATCAGCCTTTGTGCTGCTATGTTCGGAGGTCTGTTCCCTCATACAAGATCTTGTGGTATGGCCATCCACATCCTCGCTGTGTTTATTTCTCAGCTTGACTATTGACTCTTTTCACTTATTTTTTGGCCCGGACGCAGAGGAATCATGGCAGCCTTCCACATCGTCTCAGTTTAACAAGCACAACGCTTATTTTAGACACTGGTCTCCGGTTCTGCTGAGTACTCTTCTGTTTTGATTTTTTTTATTAAGTTATCACAAATTAAAATTCATGTCTATTTATATTTTGGATTAAATTTAACACATCACAGTGGACAGTAACCAGAGGTTGCCCATGTCGATTATTTCAGTCACGTTCCTTCTAGATATATAATGTCTGATCCCTGTACTCAGATGGGCTATCCTACAATGCCGGTCAATGAAGTGACCGGAATGTCTACCTGTTACCACACACGGACAGTACCAAAAAGGTATATACACATAAAACAGAATAACACACACAAGGGGTTAATGCCAGAGTTGCGTGAGCCAGATACCAGGGGTGGTCAGAGATATGCCAGGGTTCGTTATGCCAGAATGGGTAGTCAGAGGATTGCCATGGGTCGGTTACCAGAGCGGGTCGTAAATCAGGAGCCAAGGGGTTAAAAGTCAGTAGAGATATTGTCAGCCAAGGCAGAAGTCATACAAAGATAATAAAATCAAGTAATAACACAAGCGAGCACGGGGAGGAGCGAGAACCACATCAGGGCAAGGAACCAGGGCTCAAGCGTCCCATTTTAAACTTGGCGGTTTAAATCACGCCGAGCCTGCACCAGTGACACGTGACTGAGATCGGCAGTTACTTCATACAGCGGCCGGCCAGCGAGCTAGGTGCTGCCGGCTGCCGGGACCCCAGGACAGTGTGGTACGTGACAATTTCAAGGTGAGAAAGAGAAGTTGTCCAGGTCGATTATCAACTATTTCAAGGTAAATTTGAGAAGATGTCCAAGATGGTTTTTGACTCTTCAAGCTGAACATGAGAAGTTGTCCGGGTCAATTACTGATTATTTCAAGGTGAACATGAGACGTTGTCCAGGTCGGTTATCAACCATTTCAAGATGAACAAGACAGGTTATCAACTATTTCAAGGTAAACAGGAGAAAATGTCCAAGTTGGTTACTGGCTCTTCAAGCTAAACAGGAGAGGTTGTCCAGGTTGATTTTCAACTATTTCAAGCTGAACCTGAGAGGTTGTCCGGGTCGATTATTGACCATTTCAAGGTGAACATAAGTTGTCCAAGTTAGTTATTGACTCTTCAAGGTGAACATGAGAAATTGTGTGTGTTGATTATCAACTATTTCAAGCTGAACATGAGAGGCTGTCCAGGTCGATTATTTTCACTGTAAACATTAGCTGTCCGGGTCGATTAATCGACCATTTCAAGGTAAACATGAGAGGTTTCCAGGATGATTCAATTATTTGAAGGTGAACACGAGGGGTTGTCCGGGTCGATTAGCAACCATTTCAAGGTGACCATGAGACGTTGTCCAGGATGTTTATCGACTATTTCAAGAAAAGATGTCCAAGTTATCGACTCTTCAAGCTGAACATGAGAAGTTGTCAGGGTCGATTACCGACTAGGATGGCCAAGAATCATGGGACGTGTAGTTTCTAAATATCTGGTGTGTTGAGGTTCACCATCACTGCCATAAGATTATTCAGTAAGCTTGCGGAATATTGGAAACTTTAGTCTAACACAGCCAAGCTGGTGGAGCAGCAGAGTTGTTTTTGTCCTAAATTTAGTACTTCCCCTCCAGCCTGCTTCTCCGTGAATAACGCCTCTATGTAACGCATTGTGGACAGACAGTAAACATGTAACCACTTTCAGTGCTCATATTACATTCCACCAGTCTGTGCTTCCTCAGCACATGGACACTGGTATTAATTATTATAAAATAAATGCTGTACGGGTTTGCTTACATCTGTCTCAAGCAGAGAGTATGCATGATCCAACCAGCTCCAACCAGCTCCTCCATCTGCTCAATTCAGCCACATTACTTACATGCTATGCTAGAGAAACCCCCAGAGACGCAGCAAGAGGAGGCTGAAATACACCTGCCGGTGTCACCCTGTGCTGGGAGGGACAGACTCCATATCCCAGAGCTCCCTCCTGTCTGTGTCACCCTGTGCTGGGAGGGACAGACTCCATATCCCAGAGCTCCCTCCTGTCTGTGTCACCCTGTGCTGGGAGGGACAGACTCCACATCCCAGAGCTCCCTCCTGTCTGTGTCACCCTGTGCTGGGAGGGACAGACTCCATATCCCAGAGCTCCCTCCTGTTTGTGTCACCCTGTGCTGGGAGGGACAGACTCCATATCCCAGAGCTCCCTCCTGTCTGTGTCACCCTGTGCTGGGAGGGACAGACTCCATATCCAGAGCTCCCTCCTGTTTGTGTCACCCTGTGCTGGGAGGGACAGACTCCATATCCCAGAGCTCCCTCCTGTCTGTGTCACCCTGTGCTGGGAGGGACAGACTCCATATCCCAGAGCTCCCTTCTGCTTGCCAACAATGTGCTCATATAAGGAGCTGTGTGAAGTTGGCGCTCATTCATTTGTGCAAAGTAGGTGGATATTGAATACAATATAATATGCAACATTACTAAAACCAAACAAGCAGAAACATACATTTTTCCCTGACAAATAAGCACAAATGAAAGCCATACTTTTGTTCAGATTTTAAAAACATGGAGGCACCAACTTCACACAGCTCAGGTAATGACCTATTTATTGCGTTATTGTGCGAGTCTTTATTATACATTATGGTTAAAGCAGGAAGCACTTTGCTGTGTCAGCGTAGGGAGCGCCACACACTTTCCCGAAAAGCAGTAGGAGAACAGGGCAAGGCAGGTATTGGCTTGTAACAAAAACCATCTCCTTCCCGAGATCCCGCACTCATAACCTTTCCCTCAGAGTAATCCTCACCCAAGAGTGAGGCCACGTCCTCCATAAATACATTGCTCAAGAGTTAAATAATCATCCAGGCCTTTTGCCTCTTGATTATGCCTTGTATATTATACCTCTATGAGAGCTTGCACACCTGCCCTTCATTCTGCCTAATACAGGGATGTCCAAACTCCGGCCCACCAGATGTTCCTGAACTACAACTCCCAGAAATCACTGACTGCATTAGATGGATGGAGAAGCATGGGAGTTGTAGTTCAGGGATATCTGGGGGGCCTGAGTTTGGACATCCCTGCCCTATACTCTTTTCATGTGCTTCCCCTCTGTATCATCCCACCATCTCGCTAGCTGCCCACCTCTTTCTACCCCCTAAAACCATCTTCTTTTTCCCCATCTTTATGCATCCCTCCATCTCCTCTCTTTTCGCCTCCTGAAATGTTCAGATGACAAGGTCTTGGAATTTATCTTTGTGCCTATCTCTGTTAAATCCATCTTCTGCCCTGAATAAGCATACAAGTTACATAGCAAGTGCTTCATAACCCACAATACAGTGATCTAAACATTATTTAATTCAACCTTATTTAATCCTCTTGATGAGCCCATGATCTCCTCCTGTCATCTGTCTACACACGCACGGCCAACACTCGCCTCCAAGACTTCTCACGGGCAGCTCCCTTCCTATGGAATGACTTGCCTCGCCCTGTCAAACTCTCCCCTGACCTTCAAGAAATCCCTCAAAACCCATCTCTTCAGATTATGTACCGCATCACTGATGCAACTCATCCCTCTGCTCACCTACTTGCACATGATTGAAGCTGCTTCTATGGCCCCACAATTCCTGAACCACTGGCACTAATGATCCTGACATCTAGTAAAATTCCCCTGGTCTTCGTCAACCCCCAATCCCTCTAGACTGTAAGCTCCTATGAGCAGGGCCCTCTACACCTCTTGTTTCCATCCTATGTCCGTTTATCTGTATCTCGTTCCCTTTGGTTATTGTGAAGCGCTGCGGAAACTGTTGGCGCTATATCAATACCTCTGTCAGTTCTCCCTCGTCCAACACACACAGGGTTACCTTACCGCTTCATTCATTGGGTTGGGCCGACGCGCAACATTCACCTACATCTAATTTGCCCTGTGATTAATATGGAATAAGCTGCAGAGTTTGTGTTTCAGATACACTATAATATATACACAAAGTTTTATCCTCTGGGGGTTTGCTCTCACTTTGACTCCTCTGTTCCCGTTTCATCCACAAACCAAAGTATGACTTTCTGGAAGGCAGCAAAAGTCTAAGAACAAAATCTTTACTTTCGGTCTCCTTTAATCTGCCAGTAACCCCCCCCCCAGGTGATTTTAATAAGTTTTCCTTTATTTTCTGTGCAGTGTCTATAACGATGCCTTTTGAGCTAATGACAACCCTAAAATAGAATGCAACCTGCATGAGCCTTTTTATTTTTTTGTGGGGGAGCAGCACTGTGATCTGTCCCAATGCAAAGTGAATGGTTGACATCACGAATCCCTTCTGGGAGCAGACTGAGCATTCCTAAAATAACCACATATGGGGCAGTTTTCATAAAAGTCCAAAGGCACTATTCCCTAGTGAACGCTAACCGTAGCGTTCGGATGAGTAATTGTAACCGTCAGGATAAGTGACTTTTACGCAAGCCCCCATATTACCTTCCTGACTCTAAGCACCTAAAAGATCAGTTGGTGATTGCGCGAGCTTACTATACTTTGCACTTGGGGACCGCAATCAGTAATCAGTGTGAAGATAAAGTATTACAAAGTGCTAGTGCAACTCTCCATCATCTATTCTGCATGTTCCCTCTCCCTTTATCTCCTGCCCATGACCACCTTTTAATGTCCGACTACCACCATGTCATCATCTGCTCTTCCTACTCCTCTCTCCTTTCCATCATCTTCTCTTCCTTTCTAATACCACCACCCTGTAGCTGGCCCGACCCTCTATCACCGCCTTTCCCAAAATCAGATGTTCACTGGTTTCTTGACCTTCTCTCCATCATCTACTCTACCAAACTCTGAGCCGTTCCTTGGTTTCTTTGTCTTCTCTTCATAACCTATTCTCCCCAACTCTCAGTCGTTGCCTGGTTTCTTGACCTTCCCTCCATCATCTACTCTCCCAAACTCCCAGTAGTTTACTAGTTTCTTTGTCTTCTGTCCGTAACCTCCGATCCCCTTAACCCTCAGTCGCTCCCTGTTTTATTTAGCTTCTCTTCATCATCTACTCTTCCAAGCTGTTGTTCCCTGCTTTCTCGACCTTCTTTCCATCATCTACTCTCCAAAACTGCCAGTCATTTCCTCGTTTCTTTGTCTCGTCTCCATAACCTCCTTTCCCAAACCCACAATCATTTCCTGTCTTTTTATACCTATACCTTCTTTTCATCATCTACTCTCCCAAACTCTGTTGTTCCCTGGTTTTTTGACCTTCTCTTCATCGCGTCCTCTCCCAAACTCTTAGTTGTCTACACTACATAACCTCTTCTCCTAAACTCAGTCATTCCCTGGTTTCTTGACTTTCTCTCCATTATCTACTCTCCCAAACTACGAAGTAGCTCCCTGGTGTCTTTGTCTTCTCTCCGTAACCTCCTCTCTCCCGTTCATCCTCCTGCCTTCTCTATCCACCAGTTACCACTCCTCACAAAAAGTTGAAAACGGTTTTGAACTTAAACGCAATCTTAGGACAGATGGCTGCTGACAGGGGTGAACCCAGCCGTTCAAACGTTTTGCAAAACAGAGCCTTGCTGATGGGTGACGAGAGGTGACAGGTGGGGACACGTGTGGATGGGCCTGTCCTGCTGGATGCCAAAGCTGGAATCCCAGGAATGAAAAGCTTGGCACACAATGACCTCTCTGGAGAAGGTGCGGCACATCCGGATTCCGTTGGGTGTCATATGCCGGAGGATAAGGAGTAGCTAAACACACTGACACTGCGGAGTCGGATACTACTCCCCTAGGTAGAAACACCTACATCAGGATTTCAAATTCTGCCCCCCCCCCAATGTTGATGGCCTACAGCTCCCAGAATTGAGAACCTGCCTGCTCAAATGGGAGACATAAACTACGTTCATACAGAGGCAAAGTGTGGGGCTTAATGTCCCATATATTAATTTAAAAAAATTCACAATTAACAAGTATTTACAAGAAACATGAGTTGCCTTGCAATAGTGTGCACACTCAGAATGTACCTGAACACCTCACCTTCATTGTCCAATTACATCTTGCTGCTTGTAAGTCCTTTATGGGAGAATCTATTTCTCGATACTTAATACAAAGAAGACATACTGGGTCACTCTTTATCAGCACCCATAACGTGCTCTTTCCTGTATCAAGGGAGTGTTCATGTCTTTTTAGGGGCTCCTCCATCTATTCAGGGTGTGTGGGTGTCTTTTTAGGGGCTCCTCCATCTATTCAGGGTGTGCGGGTGTCTTTTTAGGGGCTCCTCCATCTATTCAGGGTGTGTGGGTGTCTTTTTAGGGGCTCCTCCATATATTCAGGGTGTGTGGGTGTCTTTATAGGGGCTCCTCCATATATTCAGGGTGTGTGGGTGTTTTTTTAGGGGTTCCTCCATATATTCAGAGTGTGCGGGTGTCTTTATAGGGGTCCTCCATATATTCAGGGTGTGTGGGTGTTTTTTTAGGGGCTCCTCCATATATTCAGAGGGCCGGGTGTCTTTTTAGGGGCTCCTCCATATATTCAGGGTGTGTGGGTGTCTTTTTAGGGGTTCCTCCATATATTCAGGGTGTGCTGGTGTCTTTTTAGGGGTTCCTCCATATATTCAGGGTGTGTGGGTGTCTTTTTAGGGGCTCCTCCATATATTCAGGGTGTGTGGGTGTCTTTATAGGGGCTCCTCCATATATTCAGGGTGTGCGGTGTTTTTTTAGGGGTTCCTCCATATATTCAGAGTGTGCGGGTGTCTTTATAGGGGCTCCTCCATATATTCAGGGTGTGTGGGTGTTTTTTTAGGGGCTCCTCCATATATTCAGAGGGCCCGGGTGTCTTTTTAGGGGCTCCTCCATATATTCAGGGTGTGTGGGTGTCTTTTTAGGGTCTCCTCCATATATTCAGGGTGTGCGAGTGTCTTTTTAGGAGTTCCTCCATATATTCAGGGTGTGCGGGTGTCTTTTTAAGAGCTCCTCCATATATTCAGGGTGTGCGGGTGTCTTTTTAAGAGCTCCTCCATATATCCAGGGTGTGCGGGTGTCTTTTTAGGGGCTCCTCCATATATTTGGAGTGTACGGGGTCATTTTAAGGGCTCCTCTAGATTTGCAGGGTGTGCGGGTATAGAATTGGGCAGCAAAGTGATAAACGCCCAGCAATGAGTCTCTAAACTCTTAATAAATGGTGCTAGAAATCGTATCCTGCTAATAAACTGTACATGAAACGTGCTGCCGGGCACCTGAACAGTACAGGAGGAGAATCATACTTGGAGAAGAGTCTATAAAGAGCTACTTGTGTCCTGCCTGAGGCTACTCCATGCAAGGCTGCCGTTTTCATGAAGAGTCTGTGGTTATGAAGGAGTGGTCCCAGGGTCTCCTGGCCCTTTATCTCGCACATGGATGTCATTCAGTCTCTCTGTATTTCCCTTACAAGAAGCTGTGCCGGGTACACCCCCCTCCCTCCTGATCTCCCCTCACCCCCTCCTTTCCCTTCCCTCCTCCTGTTTACAAGCTGCACGAGTTTCCTGGCAGTGACGTAACGCGTGCGCCACCTTTCCCCCACCTCCCCCTACTTCTCCAAAGGTTCTGCCCTGCTGACGTCTCTTGACGGGCGCCGCCAGCACGTCCAATCAGCGGGCGGGATGGCGCTTCCGGGGGATAACGTGCTGGTATAAAAGGCAGGGGCGCCAGCACTAGGAACTGTCACAAGTGAAAGAGCGTTGGAGCTGGCTGTGGGATCCTGTGGAGCTGTATCATTGCGTGCTTGGGATCCCAGCTTCACTGCCAGTCAGGAACCTACAGAGCTGACGCTCACAATCCCACACCAGCCGCAGGACCACCTTCTCCACTCCTTGCCAGGCTCTCCATGTGCTCCAAGATGGACCAGCCATTCTACCACGATGACTCCCTGCTCTCTGCCTATTCCAGGACTGACTCAGGACTCCTGAAGGGGCCCTTGGGAGGCCTCCCTGACTCCTACCGCATTCCCAAGCATGACATGTCCTACTACCCCACCCAGGACTCAACAGCCTCCCTCCACTCTACCCCATCCAGCCTGAAGATGGCAGGCCCAGAGCTGGAGAGGCTGATCATTCACAGTGGTCCAGGGGTTATCAACAGCTCCAGCGGAGGACCACTCTACTATGGCCCCCGTGGTGGGGCTGGTGGCATGACCGAGGACCACGAGGGCTTTGTGGACGGCTTTGTGAAGGCCCTGGATGACCTGCACAAGATGAACAGAGAAGGTCCACCCAACGTGTCACTGGGTGGTGGAAGCATGCCCATGGCTACTGGAGCTCCATCTCCAGGTGGCAGCATCTATGGGGACACAGCCATCTACACCAACCTGGCCAACAGTTACCACCCTAGCTGCTACAGGCAACCTTCTGCCACCATCAACTACCTCCCCCAGAGCCATGGCGGCTATGGGGCATCGCCTTTCAAGGAGGAACCACAGACAGTGCCTGATGCTGGTGGAGTGAGGTCGGACAGCAGAGACAGCACCCCAGCCCCCATGTCCCCCATCAACATGGAGGAGCAGGAGAAGATCAAGGTAGAGAGGAAGAGGCTGAGAAACCGACTGGCAGCCACAAAGTGTCGCAAGAGGAAGCTGGAGAGGATAGCCAGGCTGGAGGACAAGGTCAGGGACCTCAAGAGTGAGAACAACGGCCTGAGCGGCACGGCCGGGGCCTTGAGGGAACAGGTGGAACAGCTGAAGGTTCGGGTGAGAGAACACGCCCGGCACGGGTGCCAACTGCTTTTGGGTGGGAAGGGTCAACAGGTCTTCTGAAGACACTGTCTTAGCTTAAGAAGGACTTTCCATCTCAGAAGCTTGAAGATCTCCCTGTCCTCTTCCTAGAAAGCGACCTAGTACATCTCGCCAGAAGTCGGTGATGAGAAAGGTTGAGGAAAGAACCCCCAAACTCTGCAGACTATCAATGACTTTCTTTTGGGGGTGGGAGGTCTAGTGGTGGTTCTGGTGTGACCTGCTGTTCCATTTACTGCTGCTCCATGTTCCCTCGTCAGCAGGGTTGATCATAGACTTGCCGAGCTGAAAGCACTCAAGAAGGGTCTTCGTGCCCTTCATCTTTTAAAGGGAGAAATGACTTTACTACTGGACTATCGTTCGATCTTCTGCACCACTTGGCTGTAGAGAAGGTTCATGAGACATGTGGTTTCGGGGGGAAGAGGGGTGGGTAGGTCTCTGAGAGCCCAATGTTGGCCAACCTTGGCATCTCAGATGTTTGCAAAACATCTGGAACAGCCAATTTTGGCCAAATTCTGGGTTGCCATGGTTCCTCCAATCATTGCTCTACCTCCTTGACCCCTCAGGTTCTGATGATCTCAATGTCTTAATTTTTCCTCCTACGAAGCCTCTTCCCTTTTTTCTGATCTAAAAATAACCAAACGGCTACTACGGCCTGTACATCTGGGGGAAAAATAGGGAAGATGTATATCGTGTGATGTCTTGTGGTTGAGAGGGGGTGGTGGTGGACCATCTGGTAACATGGAAAAAGGGACCAGTCACTCACTGTCCGTCAAGAGGCTGAGCATATCCCGTGCACGTCTGTGGACGTGCAGGGCAACACATCGGGATGCTCTGCCTCTGCACGGATGCAACGCGCTGCACTATATACTGGTATGGAGTATCTGGAAGACTCGCCCTGTTCCTTACCAGTATTTTTTTTAAGACAAAACCTGGAGAACTAGTTTAACTAAAAAGCAGCAGTAAAAAGAACTAGATTTACAGAAACAGATTTTTTTTTTGTTTTGAGCCAAAAGTTTACAGAAATTTTTTTTTTTATATAAAGATTAAAAAAAAATCCTGGCAGCCCTGCTTACATGGCGGACGCAGAGCGACGGCGCGGCCTCCTCCTTGCTAAGCACTGCGGGTTAACCCCTTGAACGTCAGGGAATCTGCTGTTGGGACAAAGCTGTGGCACTTAGAGGGTCAAATAAAACACAAACCTTGCTCCTCATACATTATTGACTTTTTGTGTTTGTTTATATATTTTTTTTTTTCTTCCGGGGGGGTTTCTGCTGGTTCAGAAATAATATGCCCCGGTTTAAATATTTCTATGTATTTAAAAATGATTTTAAAAAGTTTAAAAAAAAAAAACTCGTGAGCACATATGCAAGGTACTTTCGGAAATCTGGGATTTCTATTTTGCGTTTCTTGGAAGTACTGTATCGTGGGGGGGGGGATATTTTTATTGGGAAGTTTTAAAGTGAATTGTTTTTTATACTTGATGTTTAATGACGGCGTCAGTACAGTTTTTATATATGTGTATTGTTTCTGTATTTAAAGTAAAAGATATTTCTTGTATAAAAACACTGCTTTGGTCTCGTGGTTTTTTTTTTTTTTTTTTTGTCCCTTCACCGGTTGTGATGGTAGATCCTATTTTTTTTTTATTTATCAGCTTTTCAATATTCACTGGTGGGGGGGGGGGCTTAATCTTATGACAGCTGGGCCCACAGGCTTGCGATCTAGAGGCACTCGGGTCATGCAAAAGCTCTGCAGACGTACGGTGAGAATCTTGAGACATGGAAAAGCTATGAAGGCTCTTCCAAACAGGTTCTGAACCAGGGATATAAAACTGGTCACCCCCCCCCATATAGTCTAGAAGGCAAGAGACTCATGGGAGTGGTAGTTCAGAAACATCTGGGGTGGGGAGATGATGGAGTTTAAGATCCCTGTTCTAGACAAAGGAATGGCAACCTCGGCCCTCCAGATATTGTGGAACTACATCTCCTTTTGATTCTCAGTCGCTCTTCAGGTTAGCCGAGCCTCGTGCTCAAATGTAAGTCTGAAACAACATGTGGTGGGCCAAGGTTGCAGACCCGTGTCCTAAACCAGGGGTCATCAAACGTGGCCCTCCAGATGTTTTGGAACTACATCTTCCTGGATGCTCACTTATGTAGTTCCTCAAGTGGTCTGAGCATCCTGGGAGATGTAGTTCCAAAACATCTAGAGGGCCACGTTTGATGACCCCTGGTTTAGGACACGGTCTGCAACCTTGGCCCACCAGATGTTTCGGAATTACATTTCCCCACGAGGCTCGGCCAACCTGAAGGGCGGCTGAAAATCAAAGGAGATGCAGTTCCAAAACACCTGGAAGTCCACGTTTGGTAATGACCCCCCCTGGTGTAGGACACGGGTCTGCAACCTTAGCCCACCAGATGTTTCGGAAGGGCAGCTGAGAATCAAAAGATGTAGCTCCAAGATGTCTGGAGGGCCGAGGTTGCCGACCCGAGTCTTAAAGCCTTTGACCAGAGTCGCGAAGTGAAAGCGTGTATAAACCTTCTCGGTAACCTCAATCTACAGCAATAAACCAGATACGGAGGGGAATTTTACACATGAGCCACGCAAAGCTCTTGTAAATCCAAATTCTGAGAAAGGTCTCTTATTCTTGGGCTGTTGCCATCAACAGAAACGCGTTAAAGACGTCTCCTGTACTTTCCGTTGTGCTGCTGCAGAGACGTGTGGCAACGGACTAACGAGATGTAGAAAACCGAGGCACGGCGGAAAGAGCCGCTTTAAATGCCCGAACCGGGACCAGGGCAGCTATGGTATAGTAATGGCAAAAAATTGGCTTCAGCGTGTTCTTTGGGATAGAGTGTCCCATGAGGCCCTGCTGGTATCAAGACTGGCAAAGGATTGAGGGAGATGTAGTCGAGTAGGATGCTGTAGCAGAGCTATTTGTGTGCTGTGACATTTAACGTGTCGCGAACAAGTTACGTTATCATGGGTGGATGGGGATCGCCCTCGATGCTTTATAACTACATCTCCCATGATGCTCAGCTACTCCATTAGATTCACTGAGCAGCATGAGGGATGTAGTTGCTAGCAGAATGCTTGGTTGTGTAGGGAGAGGTATTAGCAGTAGGAAAAGGGAAGTGCTCATGCCACTGTACAGAGCACTGGTGAGACCTCACTTGGAAGTACTGTGTGCAGTACTGGAGACCGTATCTCCAGAAGGATATAGACATCTTAGAGAGAGTTCAGAGAAGGGCTACTAAAATGGTGTACGGCTTGAAGGAGAAAAGTTACCAGGAAAGGCTTAATGATCTAACATGTACAGCTTGGAAAAAAGACGAGACAGAGGAGATATGATAGAAACATTTAAATACGTAAAGGGAATCCACAAGGTAGAGGAAGGGAGTATATTAAAAGGAAACAAAATAGCAAAACAAGAGGACATAGTCTTAGATTAGAGGGGCAAAGGTTTAAAAGTAACATCAGGAAGCATTATTTTACTGAGAGGGTGGTGGATACATGGAACAGCCTTCCAGTAGAAGTGGTAGAGGCCAAACAGTAATTGAATTTAAGCAGGCATGGGATAGGCATAAGGCTATCCTAAACAAAAGATAAATCCAGGTAAAGTATCCATGTAATTGGGCAGACTAGATGGGCCGAAAGGTTCTTATCTGCCGACCCTTTCTATGTTTCCATGTTTCTAGTTTCAAAAGATCTGGAAGGCCAAGGTTGTGGACAGCTGCTCAATACAGCATCAAGAGGACGGGGCTCCCTTTTTAAAATGTCTTTACCCTTTCTAGCACTCGCCCCGATTCAGTTGCTCAATGGTCCCTCTCTTTGGTCTGAAACTCCGCATCGAGCCTGGGCTGCGGAAACTCCCTGTGTACGTATAGGTTGACAATAAATAAAGTGAACTGAGAGCATGGCGTGCGAAGCGTTCACCCTGAGAAACCAACAGGGCGCGCCAAAAGTGGCATTTTGTAACCCGTGTTCAAGATATGTCCTTTCTAAACAAACTCTCACGTTGGTGTTTTTGTGTAAAAATGGTCTTACGTTGGCATCATCTCCAGGTCCCGCTTCATTGTTTTCCTGCGAGTCCTCTGCAATGTCATGTAAGTCGCTTTGTTTGCATACAAATCTAAAGGGACACTCTACAAGGTGTGAACATTTCAGTTTATCCGAGTGGTCACAGTGCTAAACCCCTGCATTTAAGTGGCTGAATCATCCTTCTGAGCCCCCCCTTCAGAGGGAGGAAAAGCAGCAGGGGGCTCAGAGGGATGATTCAGCCACCCAATTGCAGGGTTTTAGCCCTACCCAGATCCTCAGCTCTGGTTTCCTGAACTTGGAGTACTTCCTGTACCAGCCTTATCCAATGGCATCAAAGCCTTCCTGCATTGAGAGCCACTGGATTGGCTGGAGCGCCCAGCCCCCTTCGGTCATATGACAGGCTGAGCTGGAAGCATGTCACATCCTGCAGTGATCAGAAGGAGACCAGCGCTGGATTCAGGGAAGTTTGTAAAGGAAACCAGGGTTATCGTGGGAAGGGGCGCAGAGGTGTTAACTCTATAGTATCCATTTTATACATAATGTGAGCCGCAGGTTAATGATTTGTTGGCACATGATGCTGACCTTGACACTGCAGAGGTAAGACTCCCACAATGCTTTGCCTGCCGAGCACCATGGGACATTTGGATCTGAAATAGCCATATGACGAGGGGCCATACTTATGCTGTGTGGGGCTGGCACAGAAACCTGATGTCAGATCAGAGCTGGCATATTGCAGACGAGAGTGAATGGTGCCAACAGGTGTTATAAGGGTGCGCTTTAAAATACAGGCCCCGAGGTTCTACAGATGCACAGAATCCCACGTCCCGGCCGGCAAAGAAAGCTCCAAACACTCTGCCCTTACAACACAGGGTCAGCAACCTAGGCCATCCAGATGTTTTGGAACTACGTCTCCCATGATGCTCAGCCACTCACTGGATTTTCTGAGTCTCGTAGGAAATGTAGTCCGAAAACATGGAAAGGGGCCAAGGTTGCTGACCACGACCTTAGAGGACGCTCCATTGCAAGGGTCAGTAACCTTGGCCACCTAGATGTTTTAGAACTACGTTCCTCCATGATGCTCGGCCTTAGACTGATGGGAAATGTAGTTCCAAAACATCTGGATGGCCAAGGTTCCTGACACCCCGCTGTATAGGATTCGTTCATGAGGCAGTGGATCATCCAGGGACATGTAGTTCAAGTTCCAACACATCTGAGGTGCCCGCTTGCCAACATTAGTTTAGGGAAGCAATGCCAACAAACTCAGCGTATTCCATCATGGAGCCGTACAGGGTTTAATTAATGTGTCACGGACAGTAACATAATGTTCCTTAATGGTAGCAAACATCCAAACTATCAACAAACACCTTAATTGCATGTCGATTCTTGCTATGAATCCATGCAGGATGGGCTCGGCGAATGCAACCCACGAATCCAGGGCAGCCTACATACACTGATTTGTGGGAGATCGCACAGATATTTCTCCTCTGCGTAACTGAAGGATTGGACACGCATGACCGGACCAGATCAAGGAAAATGAGGTAGGTAACGCACCGCTACTGTTTACCATACTGACAAAACGGTAACGATGCTCTTTGGAACAAAACCTAAACTACATAAATTGCAAACTCCCAATCTATGTGTCAGGACAAAATCAAATGGCACGCTGACCACAGTCACTTCTCTCAAATATCTATATAGAGAATGCACCTGTAAACATGTAACACAGTGACTATATACAGAATGCACCTGTAAACATGTAACAGTGACTATATACAGAATGCACCTGTAAACATGTAACACAGTGACTATATACAGAATGCACCTGTAAACATGTAACACAGTGACTATATACAGAATGCACCTGTAAACATGTAACACAGTGACTATATACAGAATGCACCTGTAAACATGTAACACAGTAACTATATACAGAATGCACCTGTAAAAATGTAACACAGTGACTATATACAGAATGCACCTGTAAACATGTAACACAGTGACTATATACAGAATGCTCCTGTAAACATGTAACATAGTGACTATATACAGAATGCACCTGTAAACATGTAACACAGTGACTATATACAGAATGCACCTGTAAACATGTAACACAGTGACTATATACAGAATGCACCTGTAAACATGTAACACAGTGACTATATACAGAAGCACCTGTAAACATGTAACACAGTGACTATATACAGAATGCACCTGTAAACATGTAACACAGTGACTATATACAGAATGCACCTGTAAACATGTAACACAGTGACTATATACAGAATGCACCTGTAAACATGTAACACAGTGACTATATACAGAATGCACCTGTAAACATGTAACACAGTAACTATATACAGAATGCACCTGTAACATGTAACAGTGACTATATACAGAATGCACCTGTAAACATGTAACACAGTGACTATATACAGAATGCACCTGTAAACATGTAACACAGTAACTATATACAGAATGCTCCTGTAAACATGTAACATAGTGACTATATACAGAATGCACCTGTAAACATGTAACACAGTGACTATATACAGAATGCTCCTGTAAACATGTAACATAGTGACTATATACAGAATGCACCTGTAAACATGTAACATAGTGACTATATACAGAATGCACCTGTAAACATGTAACACAGTGACTATATACAGAATGCACCTGTAAACATGTAACACAGTGACTATACAGAATGCACCTGTAAACATGTAACAGTGACTATATACAGAATGCACCTGTAAACATGTAACACAGTGATTATATACAGAATGCACCTGTAAACATGTAACACAGTGACTATATACAGAATGCACCTGTAAACATGTAACACAGTGACTATATACAGAATGCACCTGTAAACATGTAACACAGTGACTATATACAGAATGCACCTGTAAACATGTAACACAGTGACTATATACAGAATGCACCTGTAAACATGTAACACAGTGACTATATACAGAATGCACCTGTAAACATGTAACACAGTGACTATATACAGAATGCACCTGTAAACATGTAACAGTGACTATATACAGAATGCACCTGTAAACATGTAACACAGTGACTATATACAGAATGCACCTGTAAACATGTAACACAGTGACTATATACAGAATGCTCCTGTAACATGTAACATAGTGACTATTATACAGAATGCACCTGTAAAAATGTAACACAGTGACTATATACAGAATGCACTGTAAACATGTAACATAGTGACTATATACAGAATGCACCTGTAAACATGTAACACAGTGACTATATACAGAATGCACCTGAAAATGTACACAGTGACTATATACAGAATGCACCTGTAAAAATGTAACACAGTGACTATATACAGAATGCACCTGTAAACATGTAACACAGTGACTATATACAGAATGCACCTGTAAACATGTAACACAGTGACTATATACAGAATGCACCTGTAAACATGTAACACAGTGGACTATATACAGAATGCACCTGTAAACATGTAACACAGTGACTATATACAGAATGCACCTGTAAACATGTAACACAGTAACTATATACAGAATGCACCTGTAAACATGTAACAGTGACTATATACAGAATGCACCTGTAAACATGTAACACAGTGACTATATACAGAATGCACCTGTAAACATGTAACACAGTGACTATATACAGAATGCACCTGTAAACATGTAACACAGTGACTATATACAGAATGCACCTGTAAAAATGTAACACAGTGACTATATACAGAATGCACCTGTAAAAATGTAACACAGTGACTATATACAGAATGCACCTGTAAACATGTAACACAGTGACTATATACAGAATGCACCTGTAAACATGTAACACAGTGACTATATACAGAATGCACCTGTAAACATGTAACACAGTGACTATATACAGAATGCACCTGTAAACATGTAACACAGTGACTATATACAGAATGCACCTGTAAACATGTAACACAGTGACTATATAGAATGCACCTGTAAACATGTAACACAGTAACTATATACAGAATGCACCTGTAAACATGTAACAGTGACTATATACAGAATGCACCTGTAAACATGTAACACAGTGACTATATACAGAATGCACCTGTAAACATGTAACACAGTGACTATACAGAATGCACCTGTAAACATGTAACACAGTGACTATATACAGAATGCACCTGTAAACATGTAACACAGTGACTATATACAGAATGCTCCTATAAACATGTAACATAGTGACTATATACAGAATGCACCTGTAAAAATGTAACACAGTGACTATATACAGAATGCACCTGTAAACATGTAACATAGTGACTATATACAGAATGCACCTGTAAACATGTAACACAGTGACTATATACAGAATGCACCTGTAAACATGTAACACAGTGACTATATACAGAATGCACCTGTAAACATGTAACACAGTGACTATATACAGAATGCTCCTATAAACATGTAACATAGTGACTATATACAGAATGCACCTGTAAAAATGTAACACAGTGACTATATACAGAATGCACCTGTAAACATGTAACATAGTGACTATATACAGAATGCACCTGTAAACATGTAACACAGTGACTATATACAGAATGCACCTGTAAACATGTAACACAGTGACTATCAGGGTTATCCAAAGAGATTCGAATTGCTTGAGAAAGGTAACCGAACGCTGAAAATCAGCGTTCGGTTACCTTTCCTGGCCATTCGTCTATCCAGAGAGCAGGCAATTCGCCAAATCCTGTCGAATTGCCTGCACATACGGTGACTGTTCGGTCCGTGTTCGAGGGCAGTGAATCCCCATAAAAAAAGCACTGCTTCGGCTATTCAGACACAAAACCAGCAGTGAAAGGTTCCCCTAATGCCCTGCCATTCGGTGGTTTAATTCGGCAAATTTATTCAGGAGAACCCATAGGCTTCAATGTTAAAATATTCCGTTTTTAATTCAATATCTAATAACCGTTCATTATAAAATTCAGCAGCAAAAAGTCTCTTTATTTATAGATTTTTTAGGATACTTTAAGCATTTTTCTGATTTTTTTTTTAAAAATTTAAAAGTCCGATTTTTTTTTTTTTTTTTTTCAGTTTACTTTTTTTTGTAACAGCCCTCTTTATTATCATCCCTGGACCTCCTGTGAAAATTTCAGACATTTTCGCTCAGTAGTTTCTTTGCAAACAGCGTTTCATTTTCCCAGATTCATACAAATGGTTTTTCTAATTTATTCACTGCCTCCTCTACGTCACAGCTGCTTCGGCTCTGTGTGATTCGGCTCTGTGTGATTCGGCTCCTGTTCGGCTCCTTCGAAGGTTAATCCAGATGTTTTTGCTTGTTTTCAGCGTGCATTCGGTTAGGTTTCGTCAGGTTTTCGGTAGCTTTTCCCTGCAATTCGGGGACCCTGTGGTGTTTGCTGAATACACCGCAGGGTCACCGAAATGCAATCGGCAAAAGGAACCGAATTGAAGAGAACGAAAAGTCACCGAACGTGCGGTGACTTTTCGAATCTCTTTGGATAACCCTGTATATTTCCTACATATTTATTTTCTGTGTTAATCTGTATATTTGTGTTTTGTTTTTAATATCTTGCATTTTATTACTTTGTATTTCTGTAACGATTCAATGTTCTTGAACCCAGGACATACTGAAAACGAGAGAAATATCAATGTATCCTTCCTAGTAAAATACTTTATAAATAAATTTCCCAATGTAGGTTTTTCTTATCCATCTCAGCTGTCGCTGGTCACCATCGCGATATCCCCCGCTCCCAAGAACATGGGTCACATGGCAAGTTGCCCCCATAACTATATCCCCCCCCTAATTCAAAGGTAACACAGCAGGGTGCCCTCCATCACGATACCCCCCCCCCCCACCGTGCACAGATTACAAAGCTCAGTGCCCCCTATGGTTGCCAGATCATCCAAAACCTTGCCTGCCGAGCACCATGGGACATTTGGTTCTGAAATAGCCATATGACGAGGGGCCATACTTATGCTGTGTGGGGCTGGCACAGATACCTGATGTCAGATCAGAGCTGGCATATTGCAGACGAGAGTGAATGGTGCCCAACAGGTGTGTATAAAGGGTGCGCTTTAAAATACAGGCCCCGAGGTTCTACAGATGCACAGAATCCCACGTCCCGGCCGGCAAAGAAAGCTCCAAACACTCTGCCCTTACAACACGGGGTCAGCAACCTAGGCCATCCAGATGTTTTGGAACTACGTCTCCCATGATGCTCAGCCACTCACTGGATTTGCTGAGTCTCGTAGGAAATGTAGTCCGAAAACATGGAAAGGGGCCAAGGTTGCTGACCACGACCTTAGAGGACGCTCCATTGCAAGGGTCAGTAACCTTGGCCACCTAGATGTTTTAGAACTACGTTCCTCCATGATGCTCGGCCTTAGACTGATGGGAAATGTAGTTCCAAAACATCTGGATGGCCAAGGTTCAGGACATACTTGAAAACGAGAGAAATCTCAATGTATCCTTCCTGGTAAAATCCTTTATAAATAAAATAGGATTCGTTCATGAGGCAGTGGATCATCCAGGGACATGTAGTTCAAGTTCCAACACATCTGAGGTGCCCGCTTGCCAACATTAGTTTAGGGAAGCAATGCCAACAAACTCAGCGTATTCCATCATGGAACCGTACAGGGTTTAATTAATAATAAACATCCAAACAATCAACAAACACCTTAATTGCATGTTGATTCTTGCTATGAATCCATGCAGGACGGGCTCGGCGAATGCAACCCACGAATCCAGGGCCACCTATATATATATATATATATATTGATTTCTGAGCGATTGCTCAGATATTTCTCCTCTGCGTAACTGAAGGATTAGACACGCATGACTGGACCAGATCACCAGAAATGAAGCAGGTAATGCGCCGCTACTGACAAGACTGTTACGACGCTCTTTGGTACAGCACCTAAACTACATAAATTGCAAAATCCCCATCTATGGGCTCTATTACATTCTCAGCACAAATTCGCACGCACAGCGTTAAACGTTAACGTGCATAAATTAACGCAGGTATTATGATCCGAGCGCATTTTTCATCCGTCAAAAAACATTGCGCGTAAAAAAGACGTGCAAAAACCCGCACGCATTAGCGTTCCGCGCAGAAATTGGTGGGCAGACTGTTTTTTCACGGGATTCAGCCAATCAGAATTAAGAACCACAATTGTCTCCTGTTCCGTTTTTGCGCCTGCCATAATCAATCTGGGTATATATGCTGCAGCAATAATAAAAACACGCACAACCTATCCATTTTATTGTTTGGGTATGTGTAGAATGTGTAACTATACTGTGCTGTATTTTTTTTTTTCAGGATGGTGTATTTCGTTTCGGCCACAACGTTCAGATTTGCAGTTACCACCCGCTTTTAAAAGACATTAAAATTATGCGCGCAAACGTCATTCGTAAAACGTTGCGCATCGATTGTAATACCATCTGCGTACTAGCGCACAAACGCATTTGCGCTCACAATGTTAAATATGGGATGCGCACGCGAACTTGCGTTCGCGCACCGTCACTCGCGTTAGACGTTAATGCGCATCGTATGCGTGAACATCGTAATACGAGGTTCAGGGCGAAGGGTTTTGCCCAATGCGTTTTTGCGCATGCGCACATTTTTGCACGAAGAGTGTAATAGTGCCCTATGTGTCAGGACAAAATCAAATGACACACTGACCACAGTCACTTCTCTCAAATATCTAGGTATGTGGTTGGACCCAAATCTATCCTTTGGCCCCCACATCGAAAAACTCTCATCTAAACTTTACCCCAAACTAGGTGCCCTGTACAGAAACAAATCCTGCCTGAGCCCACGGTAAGAAAGCAGATTGTACAACAAATGCTTATGCTGGCTATTGAATACGGAGATGTTGAATACGGAGATGTAGTGTATGCAGCCGCCCGCAAACACACCTTCAGAAACTTACTACATTGTATAACTCATTCTGCCGCTTTGTGATACAATGTAACTACATGACCCACCATTGTGACATGCTAAAAGAGCTAAACTGGCCATCACTGGACTCTAGACGCACCCTTCACCTTTCCTACCTGTTGTTTAAGAGCTTTTCTGGGAAGCTACCACCCTACCTGAATAGACTGCTTCCCCCAGCAGTTCACTCATCCTATAACCTCCGATCCCGGACCTGCACCTTACTTGCAATACTACAATACAAAAAGAAAGTGGCTCGATCCTCATTTTCCTACAGAGCACCGCAATTATGGAATAACCTCCCAGACACCGTCAAATCTTCCCCCAATCTAAAGTCCCTTAAGAGATCTCTATTAACATACCTCAATACGGGTGGAGTAGAGTCTCCACAGTCTCACTGCTCTATAACGGTGGAGTGAGACTGTGGAGACACAGGTTTGATCCCGACAAGAGCACCTCTCCAGTAAGTGTCCTTGGGCAAGACACATAACGGTACATACTTGCCCCCAGGACATACTTGAAAACTAGAGAAATCTCAATGTATCCTTCCTGGCAAAATCCTGAAAAAAAATACAGAATGCACCTGTAAACATGTAACATTATGAATATATTTATTTTGTGTGTTAATCTGTATATTTGTGTTGTTTTTTAATATGTTGCATTTTATTACTTCTGTACCTACTGTAACAATTCAATGTTCTTGAACCCAGGACATACTTGAAAACGAGAGAAATCTCAATGTATCCTTCCTGGTAAAATCCTTTATAAATAAATAAATCTCCCAATGAAAGGTTTTCCTTGCTGCATGATGTTTTTATTAGGCCGCAGGTTGCCCTGGGAGGGTCTGTGCTCTGATTTACACCAGGTCAGGATTGTAAGCGCAACCAAATTTAGGGCTGTCCTGTAATACAGAGCTTTTTATAATCCCCCACCTGTAAATCCACTCAGGTCTCTGACTTCTCTGTAATTGTTGATGGTATCACTATCCTTCCTTCAGCCCAATTCCGCTGCCTTGCAATGACTCTACTCCAGGCTTTCCTTCAGCCCCTACATTCAAATCACTCTCCTCATCTCGCCACACTATCACCAGAATTCATGCATTTCTGACACCACCAAGCAATTTATCCTTTCCCTTATAGTCTCCCGCCTAGACTACTGCAACAACCTCCTGCCTGGCCTCCCTCTCTCCCCCTACAGTGCATCCTAAACACATCAGCTCAGTTTATCCATCTCAGCTGTCGCTGGTCACCATCCCGATATCCCCCCCCAGAACATGGCAGGTTGCCCCATCACAATATCCCCCCAGAATACACAGGTCACACGGCACGGTGCCCTCCAACATGATACACCCCCCCCCCTTGCAAGGGTTACATAGCTCAGTGCCCCCTAGGGTTGCCAGATCGGCCATGTTTTAATGGACACATATAATTTATTCACACTGATGGACAGTGCATGAAAAATGCCACCCCACAGCATGTATAATTCATACACTGCAGGTAAGAAATCAGAAGGGAATGCCAGGTGACCTGCCTTGATTTCCTTCCTGCACCCTATGAATTATACATGTTGCAGGGCAGCATGTTTCTCGCTGCATGAAATAGTAATGTGTCCAGGAAAACATGTTTGATCTGTGATCTGACAACCCCAGTGTCCCTCTGCAAGTCTGACACATTGGGGTGACCCTCTTGATTGACCCCCCCCCCCCGGGCCCTGTGACATTAAGTGAATAAGCCCCGACGAGCATGGAGAGGGAGGGGGCGGAGGGCGCTGGTCTCCGTGCAGCCACGGTCACTCCCTTCCCAGTAAACGGATTGTTTACCATGCGCCCGCCCCCGCAGCCCTTCCCGGTCGTGACGCCATCAGAAGGCGCGGCCTGTCAGGAAAGGTTACGAGGAAACTGTCCATATATGGGCAGCTCAGCTCCGGTGACGTCTGAACCCTTTTCCGGGAATCCCCGCCCAGCACTTCCGGGCAGCCCCAAGGCAGGTCACGTGGTGAGAGGGGGGGAATTCCCATGTAGAGCTGCTGGTTTACTCACTCTGTCTTCAATCCCAGCATACTCAGCCAGGCAGCCGCAGTGTGTATTGTGCGTCACGGCTCCCATCGCCACTGCCCCGGTTACACAAGAGCACCATTCTCACGTACTAGCACCCTCTAAATCAGGGGTGACAATCTCTGCCCCCAGAGGCTGGTGGACTACAAATCCTCTAATTATATGGTCGTGCTAGATCATTAGTGACAAACCTTGGCACCCCAGCTGTTTCTGAACTACATGTCCCGTGATGCTCCGCCAGCCTTAGAGCATTATGGGGCACGTAGTTCAGAAACATCTGGGGTCCCAAGGTTTGCCATGGTTGGCCAGAGAATCATGGGTGCTGTAGTTCAGAACCATCTAGGGGGTGAATTTGACAGCCCTGTTCCAAACCCATGTTTTTCATAAACTACATTCCCCGTGATGCTCCAGCTGTCCTTTCACTGGCAGAGCATAAAGGGAGATGCAGTTTTCAACCACACCGCACAACCTGTGGGTGCCAAGGAAGGCTGACCAGTAAACTGGCCAACATCAGGCTGTTAAGAAACACATTGGACCCTGGTCACATTCAGGGTTATTCAGAGAAAGGTGAAAACCAGGAGAATTGGCAGGAGAAGAGAACAATCTAGACCAAATAGCTGATTTGGAAAGTGAGATAAATGGGAGAATTTTTCTGGTTTGGCTATTTTGACCTAGAATTTTCACTTCTTCAGTCATTCTCCTGAGATTCACCTTTCTTTGAATAGACCTGATTGTTTCTCCATGCTGCTGTGCATTGCATGAAACGTGCTGCCCGATGCTGTTACATACCCTGCATAATTGTTGATCGCTGTCTTCCTATTAAATTATACACGGCACAGGGCTGAGTTTTCTTTTCGTGTCTAAGTCCTGCGCAGCCTCTCTCAATATTTAAAGTGACTCTGTCATAGCATACGCGGTCCCAGAAAACATGGCTGTTCTGGCAACCCAGGCATGACACCATATATGCAAGTTCGTGCAGGGTCATGCTTCACTTTATGGAGTCCTACGCACCTAGGGTTACCAGATCGGCCATGTATTCTTGGACACATATTATAAATTCATGCAGAGTAAGGGCACACAAAATAGTGCTACCCTGCATCATGTATGATTGATATGCTGCAGGAAGGAAATCAAGGCAAGTCATCTGGGATTCTTACCTGCAGCATATGGATTATACATGCTGCGGGGTGGCATTTTTCATGCATTGCCCATCAGCATGGATAAATCATATGTGGTCAAGAAAACATGGCCGATCTGGCAACCACATATGCACCCCGGGAGACGATACCATTGGCAGTACCCAGCACTGCTGGTGTTGTCTGTTTGCTGCTCCCAAACACGTGCCACCAACACGGCGGAGCGGCCAGAATGGAAGCATTAATGGATCCCGGAATGCGCACAATTCTTTCATTACGGAGCCGCCATTATCGGCTCGTTTGTAATACAGCCCCTCATTTAGAACTAGAGTGAAGCGAGTTATTTGCAGTGAGCCATTGCTAACAACATTTATTACAATTTAGACCACTGGTTAGCAGCCTCGGCCCTCCACATGCTTTGGAACTACATTTACCATGAGACTCAGCCAAGTTAATGATTACCTGAGTATCATGGGAGATGTAGTTCCAAAACATCTGGATGGCCAAGGTTGCTGACCCCTGATTTAGACACTCGCCACTGAGACTTTTACTGCAAAATGTGAGACGTCAGCGCTGCGTGCCAACTGGCGGTCGCCCGTGCCACCGATTTACGTCACATGACCTTGAATGCTTGTTTTATTTGCTTTCCTCTGGGGAGAGAGCCGGACACCGGAGGAATATCCCCGAACGGTGGGAATTCCAAGGCCGTTTAACAGATACCACGCAGGTACCGACAGCAGCGTCTGCTCAGAGAGGACAACGTAAAGCTGAGTTTATTTTCCCCGTCGGTGCACTAAAATAGCCGTGAGAAACGTCTTTCCCCAGAGCGCCAAACCAGAGCACAATCACCTCCCAGACAGTGGGAAAAAACAGACGTAGACTGTTCACGTCCCAGCAGCAAAAACACAGCATTTTCTAGTGAACCCCACCACAACGGGGTATTTATGGCCGCCCACCATTATTGTAAATACCACTAGTTTTGGTTTTCTGAGAAGTTACGTGGTGAGGGGTTCCTCATATCATATTTATATATTTTTATATTTATATATAATGACAGTGCTGATTATCAATAAAATTCAGCCCTAAGGAACGTCCAAACAAAGCGTATCCTCTATCTACTACTAAGGCTAGGGTCAGACGAACGCATTTTTCGCGTCGACCGTGGAAAAGTGCGGTCGAACGAACGGACATATTTTTTCACGGAATACGCGGTAGCGGTCATACGATGCGCCTTTTCGTCCGTGATTTTGTACGGATCATCAATAAAACACTTTTTGTGTCTGGACGTTATGTTGGCCGGACATTAGCAGCGTCTGATGTCTCCCAATCACACACACACGCCGCTATGCGGCCGCAGCGCACTCTGTACGTCAGTAGTAGCGGTTTGACGTTCTCGAAAAAATGCGTTCGTTTGCCACTTGCGTTGCGCGGACGAACTTTCGTGCGGCCGTACTTCGTGTGTTCCCCGGCATTGGACGTCATTTGCTGCTAGCACGGCCGTGATTTTGTGCGGCTAAACGCACGTTAAAGCTGCGTTCGTCTGACCCTAGCCTAAACACGCAACTGCAATGGGAACGTCTTCTTTTCAAATACTTTAAATATTGATTTATATTTTTTCTGCGTTCAACTTACTTCAAATTCAATCAGCAACTCGTCTGTCCTTACAGTAATGTGCGGTGTGTATGAGCGTATCACAGGGCTCCACAGCAATAAAACTCACAGTAATGTGCGGTGTGTATGAGCGTATCACAGGGCTCCACAGCAATAAAACTCACAGTAATAATGTGCAGTGTGTATGAGCGTATCACAGAGCTCCACAGCAACAAAACTCACAGTAACATGCGGTGTGTATGAGAGTATCACAGAATCCACTGCAATGAAACTCACAGTAATGTGTGGTGTGTATGAGCGTATCACAGAGCTCCACAGCAATAAAACTCACAATAATAATGTGCAGTGTGTATGACCGTATCACAGAGCTCCACAGCAACAAAACTCACAGTAACATGCGGTGTGTATGAGAGTATCACAGAATCCACTGCAATGAAACTCACAGTAATGTGTGGTCTGTATGAGTGTATCACAGAGCTCCACAGCAATAAAACTCACAGTAATGTGTGGTCTGTATGAGCGTATCACAGAGCTCCACAGCAATAAAACTCACAGTAATGTGTGGTCTGTATGAGCGTATCACAGAACTCCACAGAAATGAAACTCACAGTAATAATGTGCAGTGTGTATGAGCGTATCACAGAGCTCCACAGCAACAACACTCACAGCAATGTGTGGTATGAGCGTATCACAGAGCTCCACAGAAATGAAACTCACAGTAATAATGTGTGGTGTGTATGAGCGTATCACAGAGCTCCACAGCAATAAAACTCACAGTATATGGCCTCTATCTGCCAGCGATCGGGAGACAGGGGAGTTAATTCCGCTTATGGATGTCATCGCACCCATGCACAATGACTTCATTGAGTGGGGGGAGGCCCCGGAGGCTGGCCGACATCCAAGATATCAGCCACCTCCAGGTGAAGTCCGCGATACGGCGCCGGAATGCAGACCGGCACCAAAGGGTCAAAGAGTGGCATTGCTGGAAAGGTCAGACTGTCACCTTTCCAGGGATGCCTCTGTTGACCTCCTCTGTTCTCCTGATTGGGAGGGAGAGGGGTCCAAAGGGAGCCTGAAACTGACGTCATCGCCCTGGGAGGAGGTTTAAAAGCAGGGTCTGAGTCCAATGAACTCAGACCACCACGGGACCCAGTTTAGAGAGGTGAGTATCGGACGGGAGGGAGCGCTGAATTCATGTTGTGTGGGGGACGTCCTCTGCACGCAATGCGCGATCACCAGCACGTCCCCCACACATCATTCACAGCGAAAGGGTTAAAGGAGAAACAAGATTTTCCCTTGCAAAAACTGATCTCTTGGTAAGGAGGAAGACATTTTTTTTTTAGAAATTCCTCCTAGTGGTCTGACATTGTAACTCAGTCGTGTGATCGGGAGGAATTTATAAATATATACAGTATCGACAGGTTTGTATATGCTCGTGCTCGGTGTCAAATCCTGCACTGCTATTTATGAGCATCATGGGATGTGGAGTTCAGAAACCTCCACCGTGCCAAGGGTCGCCAACACTGGCATAGAGTATAATACAGGAGACCGCTGACTCCTGAAGCCCAAAGCATCGTGCAGAATCCCACGTCTCATCTTGGAAGAACCGAATGCCTTTTTGATATGGGGCAAGATATTTTAGGGTCTTCTTTTCCCCCTTTTGCTCACATCCCCCTCCCCCACGCCATTACGTCAAGGCTGTCAAACTCTGGCCCCTTCAGATATTTCTAAACAACAACTCCCATGATCCCCTGGCCGTTTATTACATTGGCAGAACTCTAGGGGGAATGGTAGGCCTCAACATCTGGGGGGGGGGGCGTGAGTTTGACCGCCCTGGCTCACGACTTTATGTTAAACACTACTCCCCCTTCTTTTAATACGAATCAACCCCCCCCCTTTCCTCTCGACTTCCTCTTTAAAGAAAAAAAAGGGGAAGCGGTAATATGACAGAGCGTAAAAATGTACTGAACGCGGATCCTATTCATAGCACAAAAATGCAACGAGCGGAGGAATCCTGGACCCTCGAGCTACATAAAAAGCAGAAAAGAAAACTCCTGAAAAGTAGAAAAAAAATTAAAATATCTTGTATTTTCCTATGGCTTAAAACGTAACCGGATCAGACTGGCCAAGGCTGGGGTCTCGGCAAAAAAAAAAATATATATATATTTTTTTTTTCTCTCCATTCATCCTCAAACAATGTGTTCTGCGCACGTCAGAGTTTATAATTAGCCGGCGTATCGTTTTAAGGAAGGCTTGAGATGCTAATTATCGGATTGACATCATACACCCCGAAAGCACGCAGTCGAAAATAAAGAGAAGCGCGGCTTAGCGTCGTTAATAGCTGCTTTAATTATCCGCCTCGGCTCCTCGTGTCTCTGGAAGGACCGGCTTGACATGCGGCGCGCACTCCCTGACCCAGAATATTTACCTCTTACCCTGGCGTGACCGGTACGATCATACCACTGATCTGCAGGGAAGGAAAGGTCGCTGATTGACGTCATATTGGTTTAACAGAATGCAGAAGCGCTGTGATTAAATAGGGACACGCAGGAGCAGCTGTATCAAATATTTCCCTCCGAACGCCCTTGTTTAATGCAAAAGAAAAGGAAATAAAATAAGACCTTGACTCCTCCCCCTTTCCCCGAAACCAGGAAGTGGCTGAGATGTTTCATCCATGGGAGACATTAAAGCAGGGATTTATTAGTCATTTTCTGAAACGTCTTCCATAAAAATGATATCAAAACAAAGCAGGCATGAAAGGGACGCTCAGGTAGTCACCGTGACATGATAATTTAGAGGAGGGGGATTCCAGACGTTTAGGCTGGAGTCAGACGAACGCAGTGTGAACGTGCGTTTAGCCGCACTTTATTACGCACTTTATTACAGCCGTAGTAGCAGCAAATGACGGCCAACATACAAAGTACGGGCGCACGAAAGTTCGGCCGCGCAAAGCAAGTGGCAAACAAACGCGTTTTTTCAATAACTTGGAACCGCTAGTACTGACTCACAGAGTGCGCTGCGTCCGCATAGCGGCGTGTGTGCGTGCTTAGGAGACGTCAGACGCTGCACATGTCTGACCAACATCACGTCCATTTGTTTCTGATAGCTCCGTCAAAAATCACGGCCGTAATTGCGCACCGTATGACCGCTATCGCGTCTGCCGTCAAAAAGTGCGTCTATGCGTCCGGACGCACTTTTTGATGGTAGACGTGAAAAATGCGCTAGGCCTTAGGGTTAGAGTTTGCAGGCAACTTGCTTTCAGAGGTGTGGACTGTAACTCCCATAATCCCCAGCCGGGTTTCTGCAGGTAACCCAAACCTAAATACACCACTAAACCCGATATCCGCCAACTCCTGTAATGTGAGGTGTGTTGTTACCGTTTTGTTACATTATTGGCTACACTGCACAGTCACATTACTCACCTGTATTGGAATTAGTAATGCGCATTTTGTTTCGTTCCGAATCGCAATTTGGATGAAATTATACCGATTCGTATTTCGGAACCACTGCCGAAATAACAAATTGATTTAGGTTGGCGTCAGACGAGCATACTATGTGCGCCAGTACTGACGTGCCTCCCGGCGTCCGTCGCAGCGTTGTGACGCTGCGACGGGGCCGGCCACACGCTGTAGCGCGCGCACGAATACCGTGCGCTACAGCAGTCGTGCTGGGTCCATTTAGAAAGCTTCCCTGTCGAAACGCTACGACGGGGCTGCAAAGTGCGATCCTCCATAGGTGGATCGAGCCTTGCAGCGCTGAGCGTACTAACTGCGCACTAACGGGCGTCAGAGTGGACGGGCGTCTACTCTCACGGATGTTCCTTCCGTCCGTAAAAACGCTCATCTGACACCAGTTTTAGGCTGAAATGGAACGAAAACGAAATGGTATATAATGATTTGATTTTGTTTTCATGTATCGATTCGTTATATCATTTCACGTAGACTGAGGCTGGGGTCAGACGAGCGCACTGACTGCGCACAGTAACGGATGTACTTTTTTACTGATGAGATTGTGGTTACATTGTATCAGTTAATTTTGACTGATGTTGAGAAGAAAAAAAAACTATGCAGCTTTTTCACGTCGATGCCATTTTGGTGTCCATTGCAACATGCATTGCGCGCGTGTGAAAAAGTGCGCACGTGCTTAGTGTGTTGTTCTCTATTGACTCCTTTGAAAAGCTACAACGGACAGCAAACAGTGCGGTCAGACGGACGCAAAAAGTGCACACGTCTGACGCGGGCCTTAGTCAGACTCGGCACCGCGTCCTTATTCATTGGCCGTGGTGCTGAATCTGTTGTATTCAGCACGACAGACCATGGAGAGCGTCATGGTGACGTTAGGTGCGATTCGGTGGCAGTGAAATTCCACATAGAGGAGTAATGGTTAATCTATTCAGAGAACAACGAACAGCAGAGAAGTCAGCGAAATGCCCTGATTGTTGGTGGTTTCGTTCGAACAGATTTAAACAGACGAATCCCATAGGTTTCAATGTAAACAAAATTCCCCGTTTTTATTAAATATTTATTTACAGTGGCAAGAAAAAGTATGTGAACCCTTTGGGATTAGTGGAGTTTTGCATGAATTGGTCATAAAATGTGCTCTGATCTTCATCTAAATCACAACAATTTGAAAAACACAGTCTGCTTAAAATAATACAATACAAACATTATATGTTTTCATGTGTTTATTGAACAGAACATGTAAACATTCACAGTGCAGGGTGGAAAAAGTATGTGAACCCCTAGCCTAATTACTTCTCCAAGAGCTAATTGGAGCCAGGAGTGAGCCAACCTTGAGTCCAATCAGTGTGATATTATTGGATGTGTTGCTGAAAGCTGTCCTGCCCTTTAAAAACACACACCAGTTTTGGGTTTACTGGTTTCAAGAAGCACTGCCTGATGTGAACCATGCCTCGCAGAAAAGAGCTCTCAGAAGACCTACGATCAAGAATTGTTGACTTGCATGAAGCTGGAAAGGGTTACAAAAGTATCTCTGAAAGCCTTGATGTTCATGTGTCCACGGTAAGACAGACTGTCTACAAATGGAGAAAGTTCAGCACTGTTGCTACTCTCCCTAGGTGTGGTCGTCCTGTAAAGATGACTGCAAGAGAACAGCGCAAAATGCTTAATGAGGTAAAGAAGAATCCTAGAGTGTCAGCTAAAGACTTCCAGAAATCTCTGGCACATGCTAACATTTTTGTTGACACATCTACAATAAGGAAAACATTAAACAAGAATGGAGTACATGGGAGGACTCCACGGAGGAAGCCATTGCTGTCCAAAAAGAATATTGCAGCACGTTTGAAGTTTGCAAAAGAGCACCTGGATGTTTCACAGCACTACTCGCAAAATATTCTGTGGACAGATGAAACCAAAATTGAGTTGTTTGGAAAAAACACACAACACTATGTGGAGAAAAAAAGGTACAGAACACCAACATCAAAACCTTATCTCCACTGTAAAACATGGCGGAGGGAGCATCATGGTTTGGGGCTGCTTTGCTGCCTCAGGGCCTGGACGGATTGTTGTCATTGATGGAAAAATGAATTCCAGAGTTTATCAAGACATTTTGCAGGAAAACGTAAGACCATCTGTCCGCCAACTGAAGCTCCGCAGAGGATGGGTGATGCAACAGGACAATGACCAAAAGCATACAAGTAATTCAACAAAAGAATGGCTTCAACAAAACAAAATACCCCTTCTGGAGTGGCCCAGTCAGAGTCCTGACCTCAACCCGATTGAAATGCTGTGGCGTGACCTCAAGAGAGCGATTCACACCAGACATCGCAAGAATATTGCTACACTGAAACAGTTTTGTGAAGAGGAGTGGTCCAAAATTACTCCAGATCGTTGTGCAGGTCTGATCTGCAACTACAGGAAACGTTTGGTTGAGGTTATTGCTGCCAAAGGAGGGTCAACCAGTTATTAAGTCCAAAGGTTCACATACATTTTCCACCCTGCACTGTGAATGTTTACATGTTATGTTCAATAAACACATGAAAACATATACAGGGTTATTCAGAGTTATTAACAGTTTATTCTGCAGCAAAAAGGCTTTTTATTTATAGATTTTTTTTAAAAATTTTTGAGTATCTTTTAAGTGAAATTTTTGGATTCCCAAATATTTTATAAAGATGAGGCTTGTTTGCTGAACGCAGTGGGGGGTTCTCTCTTTCCTTCACTCTGGCTGTGTTCGGCAGGTGCTGTCCTTGGTGCTGAAACCTATTTCAGCACCAAGGACAGAGAGATTATGTATTTTTTAACCCTCATTTTTTTAACCTTAATCTAACAGGTTTTTTTTGGGGGGGGGGTTTGCACTAGAGGGGTTGGGGGCGAGTGGATTTGGGGCGCCTGCGTCGTCCTCCAATTCCTCCTCTGTCAGAAGCTAAGGCGCCAAAACGAGCTGTGCCCACTGCGGGCAACCTCTCCCAGCCAATCCTAAACCGAGAGCTGCACCTCTCGGTTTGGGATTGGCTGGGAGAGGTTGCGCGCAGTGGGCGCAGCTCGTTTTGGCGCCTCAGCTTCTGACAGAGGAGGAATTGAAGGACCACGCGGGCGCCCCAAATCCCTCTTGACGGTCGACCTACAGGCCAAACATAGACCACACCTTTCATCTAAAGGGTGTGGGTCACCTTTAAATACAGAACCAAAGGACCCGAATGCGCATACCCACTCAGAGCCAGTGCTGGGGCTCTTTATTTGTGAGTGGAATTATTACATAATCATTCATATTGTATATTGTACAATTCGCTCTGCACTATTATGTCATTTGATTCTTTTTTATGTTGCCCATATGGATGGTTACAAAAGAAGAGAACCACCATATGATCCAAGAGCGACTACCATCGCGCCGCCAGATACGTATTTTTCATATCTTTGACACACTGGTTTGGGGGAAACCACAAATTTCTGGTTGGCTGTGGAGAATTGGTGGCAGTAGAAGCAGGGGCGCCTACCACTTTCTTTTTGTTTATAGATTGTAATACCATCCGCGTACCAGCACAGAAACGCATTTGCGCACACACTGTTAAGTATAGGACGCACGCAGTACAGTTCACTTGCGCAGCGTTCGCGCAGGTCCACCCGCGTTAGACGTTAACGCGCATTTGTTGTGCTGATGTTGTAATACGACGTTGTGCGCAGAGGGTTTTGCCCCTCGCAGTACCGTTTGCGCGCAGATTGTAATAGAGCCCATGGTGTATGGAACAAAGGTACAAAGGGACATCACTAATAAAGCAGAGGATCACTGATGCCATCGCCACCATTGATGAGGGGATGCTACAGCCAACATGGCAAGAAATCCAGTACCGTCTTGATGTGCTTCAAGAAACTAATGGCGCCCATAAAGAGGTGTATTAAATGAGGCAAAAAAACTTAAATATATACGTCTCATTTTGTACTAGTTTTCACTTATCTGTCTTATCTTTTGCCTTTGGAATAAATTTTTGAAATTGTAAAGAGACTTTATGGACACCCTGTATATATTGCTTATACACGATATGCTGAAAAGGTCTTGAACAGTGTTTAACTAGTTAAGGTGGGCCTGGAACTGTCATTTTGCATTCCCTATTCATTACTGTGTTTCTGAGGTTGTGAACACGCACATTCCGGCTCGCAGCACCTGCCTACATCGAGTACGTTCTCGCACAATTCCCAGTACCTATACGTGCCCCACACCCAAACTACCACCCCATACCTAATCTAACAGTAATTAATTCATCCGTTTCACCAAACCGAAATAACAAATCAAAACGAAAGAACGAATCGATCCGAAATGCGAATCAGGCGGATCGGGCCGCCTTTCTCGTCGCGAGGTGAGAGGTAAATATGATTATTTTTTTTTGGGGTGTTTACAGCTGCTGTAACTGATTCTGTAGAAGCTCTGAGATGGTGCTAACTTTTCCAGTTAGCGACAGCTGTTAGGTGAAAACCAGGAGAACTGTCAGGAGAAGAGAACAATCTAGACCAAATAGCCGATTTGGAAAGTGAGATAAATGGGGCAATTTTTCTGGTTTGGCTATTTTGACCTAGAATATCCCCTTCTCCAGTCATTCTCCTGAATTTCACTTTTCTTTGAATAGACCTGATAGTCCTAACGCTGATTACTAACGCTTATTACTCTCTGCTTACTCTGTGTAAGGGGCTGTCAAACTTACATTTATTTATTTAAATTTTGCTTTTTTTTGTTTTCGTTAAATTTGCTTTTTTTTTTAAAAGCTTTTACCGAGAAATGTATCCACTGCAGGGGGCGCTTTGCTCTGTAAAACGGATTTTTTTTTTTAAAAAAAAAAAAAAACAACCTTTTATTAAAATAATTTTCCAGACCAAACTGTGCCCCTGTGGTCGGCACCTGTAGGCACATGCCTAGTTTGCCTAATTGTAAATCTGGCCCTGTCCATTTGTTTAGTAATGCAGATACTACAAGATCCAAACCTATGTGTATAGTTTTGATTCCAATGTCTTAGCTCAGGTGCCATCCAGACAAGACACGAAGTGAAAGGTAAGCCTTCATACGCCTTTAATATGGAGAATGCAGAAATATCAATATATTTGTAACTGCAAACAATAAAAAACGATCATAAAATGTCTTTATAGGTGTTATGAAATACAAATGTTTATACAGTAAGAATTTTATATACAAAAGTGATTAATTTATGGAAATTAAAAATGTGTGGGGTTATTAAAGATTCCAAGACAAGCTAATTATTTAGTGAATGAGCATTTTGATGTATTTTAAAATGCACAAATGGGTAATATTTATCTTAGTCCTTACTACACCCCTCCTGTACTATGTATGTTTTAATGTACTTCCAGCCAGGTCATCCCTGCAGCAAGACTCCGCTCCGTGTCTTTGTTTTTGATCCCAAAGTGGATTTTGTTTCTGGGGGAGCATAAATAAAGGCCCGCTTGTCTACCTCATGTCTGACAAGCAGCATGAGCAGGTATGGTTTGCTATACATCAGCCTGTGGCATAATTTTTGGATAGGACTCGCCCTCATTAGAGGTGCCTTGACGCTGGCGGGTGAGCTTAGTCTTATAATGGCCATTAATAAGAAACCAAACCTCTAATTGTGTTTTGTTTCACATGGTATAATGGGAATAAGCGCAGATGACATCTTTTTCTTTGTTATGTTTCACACATGTTGTTGGGCTGGATGCATTTGGTGGTTGCAACCGCCCCATCGGGGAATAGGCGCGACCCCACCCCTCCTGTATTTACTACATGTTTAACCTTTATCTTTAGAGACAGACCAGCTCTATAATGCAATCTGGTAGGAAAATAATTATTCTATAAGAAGTACACACTTTGAGTCGGCACCAGGTTGCAAAACTGAGAGGCTAGTGCTGAAAGCCTCCATGGAGTTTTGCGCTGCTGGGCCGCGAGCTCTGCGCAATCTGGCTCTTGAGGACAGAGACTGTGCTCGCGGCCAGGAGAAGCAGCTGATCGTAGGGATTTCGGGTTTCGGAATTTTCACGAAATTTCCTGATTCGTGTCTTCGGATTCGGCCGAATTTCCGAATCGGATCGGACCCGAAAACCGACAGATCCGAAAAGTTTTCCGAGCCGAAACGAAAAAATTTCGGATTTTTCGAATGGACTTGAAATGTGTCAAATCGAAATTTATTTTTGCTCTATTCATGATTTCGGTTCCATTTCGGTAATTCTGGACATCGTATATTTAACTATTATCGGTTATAATCGCTGATTCTGTAAATTTTGAATTTGTAAATGCGTATCACTTGTTTCTTGTGGCATTCGGGTCAGTTTAGCGTTTTTTAAATCGTTTTGTTCATTTTTTTTGTTCCTTGGCTTTCATACCATTTTAATATGATTAAATAAAGTTGTGAAATGTATATTCATAAGAAAAAAAGGATCTTTATTTAATAAAAAAAAAACACGATAGAATCGCCAGAATTATCGTATCGACAGAATGAATTATCGGATCCGAAAAACAAACCAAAAATTAATTATAAAAAAATATATAAAGTATAAAAAAAGTAAACCATAGTAGTTTACGTCAAAACGAATACAGTTAGACACTTTGAAACGAGGAGAACAGACGTTCCGAAAAAAACGAAAATTTCCAAAATCACGAAAAGTCGATACAAAAAACGAGCAGAGTGACCCGAAAACACGAAAAATAGTCGCTATTCCTAAAAAAAAATGTATACGAAAAACGAACCGAACCGAATCGAAACAGAGATCGGCCGAAACGAGCCGAATCGAAATTTTAAACATCCGAACGAATCGAACCGAATCGAACCGAAAAAAAAATCGGTGCACAAGTCTAGCGGATTGGGCCACCGTTCTCACCACAGGATGATAGGTGAATATCAGATTTATTGGGCTTTTTTTTAGGGTGTGTTAACTGATTCTGAAAAAGCGGAATCATTTAGCACCAGCTTTTAGGTGTCGCTAAAATTTTTGGTTCCGCATCCCTGCGGTAATTAGACCTAGCAATACCTTACTTATCCTAACGCTAATTACTGATTGTGCACCCCATGTTGGACCCTATTGCATTCTCTGCGCAAAAACGCACGGTAAACGCGTGAATTTTTGCACACAGCGTTAAGCGTTAAAGCGCGGAAATTAACGGTGGTATTACAATCCTCGCACATTTTTTCATCCGTCAAAAAATAATGTGCGTAAAACGGACGCGAAAAATGGAGAAAAAATACGTGTGCAGTAACGTTGCGCGCAGAAATCAGTGTGCGGACTGTTTTTTTTTACAGGATTCAGCCAATCAGAGTTAAGAACCACAATTGTCTCCCGTTAGGTTTTTGCACCTGCCAAAATCAATCTGTGTATAGATGCTGCAGCAATAATAAAAACACACACAACTTGTCAATTTTATTGTTTGGGTATGTGTAGAATGTGTAACTGTACTTTGCTGTATTTTTTTTTCGGGCTGGTGTTTTTGGTTTCGGCCAGGACGTTCAGATTTGCCGTTACCACCAGCTTTTCAAAGATATTAAAATTATGCGTTCAAACGTTGTCCATTAAATTTTGCGCATAGATTGTAATACCATCCGCGTACCAGCACACAAACTCATTTGCGCTCACAATGTTAAGTATAGGACGAGCGAAGTACATTACGCTCGTGCAGGATTCGCGCAGGTTCACCCGCGTTAGACGTTAACGCACATTTTGTACGCTGGGATTGTAATACGACGTTGTGTGCAAAGGGTTTTGACCCTCGCGTTAATGCATTTTTGCGCACGCGTTAAACACTGCGTAAAGAATGTAATAGGGTCCGCTAATTATAGGATGCGTAGAGTACAGAAAGCTCACGGAAACTCAGGAAACCTGTGGGTGCGCAGAAACCATGCCTGCATGTGTGCATACAGGAAAACTGCTGCCTCAATCCTGTCCAGCACTGATATGGGCAGGGACGTACCTAGAACATTTGGCACCCGGGGCCGATCCTATATTTGCCCCCCCCCCAACTTTAAAATGTAAAAAAAAAATCAGACGCACTTTGTTAATGTTTTCAAAAATATTTTTAGTTATAGCATTCTGGCAGGACATGACGTATACATATAATAATGATATATTATGAATCTGCCGATGGTGGATCATGTGTGTCCTCTGTGCTGTGCAATAAGAGGCGAGTGTAGATTTTTTTTAATAATTGTTATTTTTAAGTGATTTTGCAAACTCACAACATATCAATCCTCATGCTATGAACAAAAGTACATATGTGGCTTGTTTTGTTGATGGGAGTTGTGTGTGTGTTGGGGTGGCTTGTTTTGTGTGATAGGAGTTGTGTGTTGGTGGCTGGGTTGTGTGTTGGTGGCTGGTGTGGGATGGGGGTTGTGCTTTGGTTGGTTTTGTGTGATGGGAGATGTGTGGGTGGCTGGTTTTGTGTGATGGGAGATGTGTGGGTGGCTGGTTTTGTGTGATGGGAGTTGTGTGTGGCTGGTTTTGTGTGATGGGAGTTGTGTGTATGTGCTGGGTGGCTGGTTTTGCGGATTGGAGTTGCTGAGCAGATAATGGGTGTGTGTTTTGCAGGTATAAGATGCTGCTATGGTATTTTTTCTTTACTTTTCCAGTTTTTTAAGTCTCCCTCTTCCCTGTCCCTGTTTACCCTGGGCTGCCTATTCCCTGGTGATACAGTGAATGCAGCCTGGCTCCCTCTATGCAGGACCTCACCAGGAGCCAGGCAGCTCAATGACAAAGCTGGTTAAGGAAACCCGGGGTGGGTCTGCAGTAAGCAGACAGGGCTTCATATTCTGCTGATACCCCCCCCCCTTTACCTGCCGTTTACTGTCATCTCCTCTCTCTGCACACAAATCACTCCCCTCTCCTGGAGCTGCTGCGGGGCAGGGGAAGAACTATGGAGGGAGGAGAGGGGGATATTTATTCTATTCGATTTTATTCAGTATGCAAACGCCATGCTCCGCTGCTCGTTGTTTGAGAACAAAGCTCAAAGCTGATACACAGTGACAGTGGCACCTCCTAGTACCCCCTAATGACACCCCAATAACCACTGGTACCTGGGGCGGCCCGCCCTCCGCCACTCCTCTAAGTACACCACTGCTCTGTGATATGCTCACACACAAATTTTGGCGAACTGCCAGCAAGTACGGTGCTGTTTGAAGGCAGTGCAAATCCCCATAGAAAAGTAATGGTTAATCTATTCAAAGAACACCAAACAGCAGAGAATTGGCAGTGACATGCCCTGATGTTCGGTGGTTTCAATCAGCAGGTTTATTCAGGCAAACCCCATAGGTTTCAATGTTAAAAATATTCCTGTTTTTATGCAATATCTAATAAACCATTTATTATTTTAATCTGCAGTAAAAAGTCTTTATTTATAGATTTTTTTTTTAGTACCATTTAGTCATTTTTCAGAATTTTTTTTCCACAAAATTTTCCCCCTTGTTTTTTTTAAAGCGTTTTTTCTTTTTTCTGTAACAGAACTTTTTATTATCAATCATAGGATCTTATATGTAAATTCCAGAGATTTTCGTTCATTAGTTTTTTTGAAAACAGCAGGCCACGGGTTTGCGGTGGCAGCATTCAGCGGCCGACTCCATGCACTTTGGGGACCATGCGGTGAATGGTGAATTAACTGCAGGGTGGGGAAATTTTATTCCACGAAGTGCAGGGAACAACAGAACACCAAAATGTTGGCGTAATTTCAGTGATCTGCGTGTAACCCCTTTAGTGGTGAGTTTTTTTTCTGGAAAGTGCCAGCCTGGGTCTTGCCTACCCAGGACATACTTGAAAATTTGTGAAATCTCAATGTATCCTTCCTGGTAAAATACTTTGCAAAAGTAAAAAAATATATATTTTTTTTTAGTGTCACCCTAGGGGGTGGTGCCACCCGGTGCGGGCCGCCCCCCGCCCCCCCTAGGTACGCCCCTGGATATGGGTTAATCCAAAGTAAAACACCAAACACACATACCACACCCTCCTATCTGTCAATAAAAGAGGCATTCCCCCCTATGCTCACTGATTTCGCATTAAGAGTCAATCCTCTGTGTTGTTCTAACCTAATCTGTAACCTGCTGATATCGTGTACCAGACCCTGCTTGCCCTACCGACATTGCCTCCTTGCTGCCAGCCACTGACCCACGAAACGTCTGCCCATTCTCCCTGGTTTACCCTCATGTACCATGATATGGATTCCTTCCTGCATCAGCCAGCCTACCCTAAGGTACAATCTGAATACCCCTGCGCTAAAGGCTCAAACCACCTGCAATTGGGTCCCACCACGGCGTATGCCAGGTGCCACCCTGTAGATGCACTAACAGATTTTTCAGGGTTTTAGCGTTAGGGATATAATAAGGGGGTACATGAGCTAAAGTCACTTATCCTGACGGTAACGCCTACTCACCCGAGTGCTACAGTTAGGGCCCTATTACACTCTCTGCGCAATTGCGCTCGCACAGCGCAATCTTTTTTGCGCACGAAAAAAAACGTTATCGCGCGAAAACTAACCTGGTATTCCGATCCGAGCGCATTTTTTCTTCCTTGGAGATTTTTTCGTGCGCAAATCCGACGCGCAAAGCCGTTCGCAAACGAACGTTGCGTGCAGGAATCGGTGGGCAGACTGTTTTGTCACGGGATTTGTCACGGGAATCACCTAACATCAATCACCCATTTCCAATAAAATATTTACAAGCTAAAAAAAAAGGAGAAAAAAAAAATTAACAACCACCAGCCAAAAAAATAAAAAAATAACAATGACACAATTTATTAAATTTTATTGTTTGGGTATGTGTACAATGTGTAACTGTACTGTGCTGTATTTTTTTTTACGTGCTGGTGTATTTCGTTTCGGCCAGGACGATCAAATTTACAGTTACCACCTGATTTTCAAAGACGTTACGAAAATGCGCGCAAAATTTCGTTGCGCAAAGATTGTAATACTATCCGCGTACCAGCGCACGAGCACATTTGCTCAATGTTAAGTATAGGATGCGCGCACGGACTTGCGCTCGCGCTGGGTTCGCGCAAGGTCAATCGCGGTAGACGATTACGCGCATCGTTTGCGCGAACGTCGAAAAACGACGTTCTGCGCAAATGGTTTTGTCCTCGCGCAAATGCGCATTTGCGTGCGTGCAAAACCGATGCGCGAGGAGTGCAATAGAGCCCTTAGTGTTCGCTAGGGAATAGAGCCCTGGGTCTTTAGTCTGACTCTAAAGAAACACCCCGTTGTATATCCTTTTGAGCATTAACAGGTTTTTCATCAATAGATGGAGTCATGCATTCTTCTGTATATATAACGCCTTGTTTATTCTTTAGAGATAATGCATTGGCTTATAGATCACGATCGCCTTGACTAGTTCAAGCTTAGTGTCATGATTATTATTTTTTTTAATTCTTAATTTTTGAAAAGTGAAAACAAGGTCACAATATAACCACTATACACGCAGACTCGTAGGGCTGCCACATCAACTGTCAAAGGATAAACATACACAGTAATCAAGAACATTTGTGGAACGTCCATATAAGCTCATAGGCAAAAAAAGACATAAAAACGGGAGAGGAGGAGGGAGGGGAAAAACAAAACAAAACATAGTTCTGTTATAACAAGTCTCAGCAAAAGAAGCAATAAGAAGTAGATAGGCTAGGATGGTAGACCTTAGCAGATGGTAAGTCCCAATGCTGCTGTCCACTTAGGGGGGTTGTCCTTGTTCAACACAACCAAGAGAAACAAATCGAGGATAGCAAGTGTAGCGCAGAGGGAAATCCCAATCTCAGATAGTTATTCAATTTCTTGATACCTCCAATTGGACCTCAGAAAGAATAAAGGGGAAAAAATCATGGAGCAGACCATACCCATCAAAAATCCATAACATGCGGTTATGTCTCACTCACATTTATCTGAGCCAGCCGGCTCTGGGGTCGTGAGCTTTAGGGTACTTATTGGCCACCCGATCGCCCTCTTGCAATCGCGGTCAATCACGGAGCCTTAAATAGAAATGCAGAACGTAGCGCAGACCGACAGATATTATGTCACCTTGTAATAAAAACAGGAATCACTCACGTGGTTCAGGACCTTAATCCAGGTCTGAAGAGTAAGCGTCTGGATGGTTGTTTATAAGTGGTACAACTTCCCAAAAAACAATCTCCATAGGAAAGATGCAAAAGTTCAGCAGCAAGTAAAATAAAAGAATTTTATTCCATAAAACATAAAACAGCCAAAACGCATTTCACCTAGGACATAACATCCCTAAGGCTTTGGTCCATGTGATAGGAAGGTACATATTTCAGGAAGTTAAACAGCAGGAAGT
Source organism: Leptobrachium leishanense (assembly GCA_009667805.1). Taxonomy (NCBI): domain Eukaryota; kingdom Metazoa; phylum Chordata; class Amphibia; order Anura; family Megophryidae; genus Leptobrachium; species Leptobrachium leishanense. The sequence goes on from CM019065.1 coordinate 37,368,985, forward strand.
ATTAATAGCCAACTGATGAAGCCTTAGGGATGTTATGTCCTAGGTGAAACGCGTTTTGGCTGTTTTATGTTTTATGGAATAAAATTATTTTTATTGAGACGCAAGCTCAATCTTGGATGGAATAGGACGAGTTAAAAATAAGCACTGCGCTCGATACGTGAAGCTGTACAACTCGATCGCCGTGTTTTGCGGCCAGGTTGTGTTCAGGCCATATAATGCCTCTAGCCCCAGTTGTATAAAAACTACCTGCTCCGAGTAAGAGAAAGGCCATGAATCGAAACGAGAGATGGGTTAACCAGCGCCTAACTTGGAATCTAGCCATAGTTTTGTAATTACATTTTTGGCTCCTGTTACAGATCGTATTTTTCGAGGGCAAGAACTTCAAGGGCCGCTCCTGCAAGTCTAGCACAGACTGTCCTGATCTTCGTACGTTCTTCACCCGCTGCAACTCCGTCCGAGTTGAAAATGGAAACTGCCTGCTCTATGAAATGCGCTACTATGTCGGGAACCAGTACTTCCTGAAAAAGGGAGAGTATCCTGATTTACAGCAATGTTTAGGATCCAAAGATTTAATCAGATCCTGCCCGACTGATCCCAACGGTAGGTTTTGTGGCATTTAAAGAAATTGCATCTTTATATAGAATTTTACTAATTTACAGTAGAATCACAAAATATGTCAGTGACATGTATGACAGCGGTCTGTGAGCTCCAGGGTAAACCGGCGCATCATTTCTGAAATAAAAAAATGGACACCCGTCTTGACCACTTTATAGGTTGAACGTGGTCAAGATGTGAGAAGTGCCCCTCCCAGCTCCCCCGATCTGGCAGAACAGCTGGGTGAAGCGGAGGAGTTTCCTCCAGCCCACTCAGCATCACCAGCAGCGTGATTTTTGAATTTCCCAGCTGCCGGTCACCAGACTGGTCACTAGTGATGTCACAAACAGACCGCATTCCAACGTCACCCTCTCTGATCACAACAGAGATTGGTCTCCGTCTCGGGCAGCGATGGTTTCGATCTTCGCATGGGCGTGCGACTCTGATCCATCGTGACGTGGTGGAAACTCCTCCACTTCACACTGCGATTTATCCAGATCAAGGCAGCTGGGGGACGGCCAATCCTCAACTTTATAAATGTAAAGTGGTCAAGATGGGAAGAGTGTCCCTTTAATGGTTCTAATCTATTGATTTCAGTTAACATGTGCTAAATGTATAGCCTTGTCCTTCCTCTCCGTAGTGGTTAATTAGGGAACTATTCCTTACTTGGCACTAATGGGGGGAAAACTGTGCCTGCAGGATTCCCCATAGTGTCCCCATTTTAGCATTAGATTCCGGGGCAGGCGCTAATTCAGCACCTTGTCCCGGAACTCAGCACTACCCTCGGTAATACATGCTGTAGCGCTTTCGTGCCATGGCGAATATCACCTCTTGGAGTCCATAGGACTCCATGGAGGGTTGCGCTGCCAGGCCGCGAGCCCTTCGTGATCTGGCTCTCGCGAGATCGCGCAGAGCCGTGGAGTGATCGCGGAGGGAGACTCGGAACTATTTGTCCCCGGTCTCATTCTGCTCCCAGTGGCCAGAAGTGGCAGACTGGGCCACCGTTCTCGCCGCTGGATGAGAGGTGAGTTTCTGATTTATGGGGGTCTTTAAGGGTTGCTAAATGATTCTGTAGAAGCGGGATCATTTAGGACCAGCTTCTGGGTGATGTAAAAAAATCAGTTTAACCCATCAGGCCGCAGTAATCCTTACTTATCCTAACGCTAATTACTGATTGCGCTTCCCGTGTTAAGTATAGGGTGCGCAAACTAATTTTTTTTCAATGTTTACCGTCAGGAAGGTAATATGGGGACACGAGTTAAAGTCACTTATCCTGCTGTTAATGTTCCATGTGATTTCTGCATGCTGGGAAATAATGTTTCATTGCAGATAGTAACAATCCTCTTTCTTCCGCTGTTACAGTACAAAGGTGTCCACAAGGCTTGTTTGTATGCTCAGGCAGACTTTAAAGGCATGATGATGGAGCTGACTGAAGACATGAACAATCTTCCCGAGATTTTCCATCAAGGCGACATCCTCTCCGGCATTATTAAGGAGGGCTTCTGGATATTCTATGAGCTTCCCAATTACAGAGGAAGGCAGTACTTCCTAAGACAAGGACAGTACAAGATGTTCAGTGAGTGGGGGGCTCGAAATGGCAAAGTAGGATCCATGAGACGTGTTATGGACAACTAAGAATAGATGGTCGAACTGCAACTCTGAGATGTTGTTAAACAATAAATCTGTATAAACACAGGAAAGCTGTCTCTCTCTTCTTTTTCTCTGAAGAAGTGATATTAACTCATGGTCACCTCTAGCGAGTGAAGGGCCATGGGCAAGAAACTTTTTTGGGGGGCAGTTACCACACTTTCAACACCACAGCCCTTTACACCCCACCCTTTCTTAAACACAGATACACACGATGACTGTCACGTACTTGATTCACTCCAGAAGGGCACGTGGCTCAGCGAAGTGGATGCAGGGCTAAAAATCATTATCTGTCTGCACTAGACCCAGAATAATGACTACGTAGCACACAATCCCCACATAATTAAAATCCTGCTAATATATATATCCAGTATGCCTAATATCCGAAACAGAGCCGACCTGAGACTTCGTTCAATTATAGCCACTAAAAGAAAACAGTTCAGGGGACTGACCCCACCAAAACCCACTTTAGTAGATCGTCCCGAGCTCAAGGCTATTACAATCCTGTCTCTTCCATTATATCAGACAAAGGCAGAGCTTAATAAACAAATATATTTATTATGATGAAAACAAGATTGATTCACAGCGCATCTTCGGAAATAAAAAAAAAAAGATATTACAATTAATAGTTACACTCACAAGCAGAAAAAATAAATGGAATTAAAAACAGAACCTATACTTACAATGGCAAGCTAAAAAGAGATCTGTCCCCCTGAGGCTGGGTTTGAAATACGGCAGACTTCCCACTTGGCATGGACCCTAGAAAATAAGCGCCTTTTAGCCTTTGGGTCATTGAATTACTCGAGTATACCGCTAGATTTTGGTGACAAAATTTTGCCTTAAAATTGGAGATCTGCATCGAGTATAATTTTTTAATCTTTGTTTTTTTTTTTTTTAAAAAAAAAAAAAACTTGACTTGCTCAGGAATCCCAAGTCTCCTTGACGCCCGCAAACACTTCAGGAACTTAGCCAGCCCCCCACAAACGAGCTCCTATCGACAGACGATACGTGGATGAGCCTGTCTGCTGGAGCCAGAGGCAGTGGTGTATTTAGGTTTTGTGCTGCCCTAGGCCTGACTAAACTCGTGCACCCCCTAATTTAAATTTGAGGCACCCCTTCCTGTCAAGGGCACACCTCTTCCTGGTTAATCCCCACCCTTCCTCTTTAAGCTCCACCTTTTCCTCTTAGAGCTCCGCCTTTTCCTCTCTTTATATTAAAATTGGATACCAAGTGCCTACTTGTATATTTTGTATACCATTTCAAATGTATCTATTGAGATAAATAAAATTATGAAATGTTTAAATTCAAGCATTTTTACAAAGAACAGCCACGCATGTCAAGTATACTGGATCACAGCCGCTCTAATTGGTTGAACAATAAAATCCACAGAAACGTGCACTGCATATGAGCGTATCACAGAGCTGCACAGCAATAAAACCCACAAAAATGTGCACTGTGTATGAGCATTTCACAGAACTGCACAGCAATAAAACTCACAGTAATGTGCAGTGTGTATGAGTGTATCCCAGAGCTCCAGGGCAATAAAACTCACAGTACTATGCAGTGTGTAACACAGAATCCACAGCAATAAAATTCCCAGCAATGCAATGTTTGGTGTGTGTCAGCGTATCAGAATCCACAGCAATAAAAATTCCAGCAATGCAATGTGCAGTGTGTATGAGTGTATCAGAATCCACAGCAATAAAACTCCCAGTAATGCAATGTGCGGGTCAGCGTATCAGAATCCACAGCAATAAAACTCCCAGCAATGCAATGTGTGGTGTGTATGAGTGCATCAGAATCCACTGTAATAAAACTCCCATGAAACCGAGTGTATATGAGCACACAGCAATTATTTATTCTACATTTACTGGCCTCCGTCCGCGGTAGGGCTGTGTGCAGAGTCAGCAGGGACTGTGTGCAGACTCTGCAGGAGGTCCCTCCAGGCCACGTTAGGATCGCGGCTGTGCCTGTGCGTGGAGCCATCTTGTCAGCAGTGGGGTGCCACTGCCAGAGGGTGCACCGTGGCTTTGATTCCCTTCCTGGTGGGTGTTCAGTCCAGAATAGAGTGACAGTCCATGTTAAGGAAAGGGCGGGCAGCTGCGTGCGTGCGTGCGTGTCACGTGGTTCAGCCAGTCAGGTGGTACTGAGACTCAGTACCACCTGACTGGCCGGACTGAGTGTGACCTGCACGCACGCAGCCTCACCAGGAGCCAGGCAGCTCAATGACAAATTTCTAGCACTGCAGTGCTGGTTAAGGAAAGGTCCACTTTAAACAGCAGTAAGCAGACAGGGCTTCATATTCTGCTGATACCCCCCCCCCTTTACCTGCCGTTTACTGTCATCTTCTCTCTCTGGACACAAATCACATCCGCCTCCCCTCTCCTAGAGCTGCTGCAGGGCAGGGGAGGAGCTATGGAGGGAGGAGAGGGGGATTTTTATTCTATTCCGTATGCAAACACCATGCTCCGCTGCCCGTTGTTTGAGAACACAGCTCAAAGCTGACACACAGTGACAGTGGCACCTCCTAGTACCCCCTAATGACACCCCAATAATCACTGGTACCTGGGGTGGCCCGCCCTCCGCCACTCCTCTAAGTACACCACTGCTCTGGTGATATGCTCACACACAAGTTTGGCGAACTACCAGCAAGTACGGTGCTGTTTGAAGGCAGTGCAAATCCCCATAGAGAAGTAATGGTTAATCTATTCAGAGAACACCAAACAGCAGAGAAATGTCAGTGAAATGCCCTGATGTTCGGTGGTTTCAATCAGCAGGTTTATTCAGGCGAACCCCATAGGTTTCAATGTTAAAAATATTCCCGTTTTTATGCAATATCTAATAAACCATTTATTATTTTAATCTGCAGTAAAAAGTCTTTATTTATTTATTGATTTTTTTTTAGTACCTTTTAGTAATTTTTCAGATTTTTTTGGGCAAAATTCCCCCCCTTAATTTTAATAGCGGTTCTTCTTTTTCTGTAACAGAACTTTTTATTATCAATCATAGGATCTTATATATAAATTCCAGACATTTTTGTTCAGTAGTTCTTTTGAAAACAACAGGCCGTGGGTTTGCGGTGGCAGCATTCAGCGGCCGACTCCATGCACTTTGGGGACCCTGCGCTGAATGGTGAATTCACTGCAGGGTGGGGAAATTTTATTCCCCGAAGTGCAGGGAACTACAGAACACCAAAATGTTGGCGTCATTTCGGTGCTCTGTGAGTAACCCAATTAGTGGTGAGGTTTTTTGTTGCCCCCTGGAAAGTGAAAGCCTAGGCCTTGCCTACCCAGACATACTTGAAGATTAGTGACATCTCCATGTTTCCTTCCTGGTAAAATAGTTTGCAAAAGTAAAAAAAAAAATATATATATATATTTTTTTTAGGGGTGGGGCCACCCGGCTGGCCGCCGCCCCCTGGAAAGTGCCGCCCTAGGCCTAGGCCTTGTTGGCCTAGGCCAAAATACACCAGTGGCCAGAGGTCATAAAAAACGATACCTCCGTCGTGCTGACTATTGGTGAATGATTCACACTGGTCACCTAGTTCCGCCGGCCATCTTATTGCAAGTAAAGAAGATGGGTGGCCAGTGGCGTCATACTTGATAACAACTACAATCATTATAGAGCAGAGCACCCTGGCCTGAGAGGTAGCCTGACTCGAAGGATTTTAATTGTTTACCAGTACAGTACACTTTTAGAATTTTGCTCCTCGCGTTATATTCGAGTCTTGAGTATTCTCTCATTTCAATAATAAATCTCTATCGCGTTATATTCAGGTCGCGTTATACTCGGATATGTACGGTATACTCTGCTTCTTGTACGGCTTCTTCCTACGGCTGGGAAGTGAATAACTTAACCATACAGGCACACACTGGGAGATATCACAGCACTCTATTAATAATATATACATATATTTTTTTTAATGTATGTTCTTTGCGAATGAAGGATGACTACGGCCTCCCCCTGATGGCGTCACGCGGCTGGGTCAACATCCTGTCACACATGCCCATTGTCGGGTCTACTCTGTCTCAGCGTCCTAACACAAGAGAAAACAGGTGGCGGTTATGGATTGTGCTGTCCCCTGCACGGCGGGACAAAAGGGGAGTATAGATTCTTTAAGTGATTTTGCAAATTCACTTCATACCAGGTTCTCAGAGGTGGTTGCTGGTTGGTTTGTTTTTGGTGTTTTTTTTTTTTTTTTACAATTTTGATTTTGTAAATAAGTCAGCAGTTATGGAAAAAGAGAAGGCCTCGCAGGGCCACATGTAAACAACAGCTAAAGCGCAGCATAAGAAAAATAATAAATCAAAGAAAAGTCAACTAAAGACATCTTATGCAGTAAGGGTGGGAGGGGAGAAAAAACACAAGGGGTAGTGGCTGTCAGCAGTAAATACCGTATAAACAAAATAGTAAAAAATAAAAGGGGTCAGCCGAGTGAGCTTAATATAAGGGAAGGGGGGGGTAGAAAAACAGTGGGGGGAGAAAATGGCAAAAGGCCAAAACTGTGCTGACCCTGGCGGATTCCCGAATGGCCAAAGACCACGGGAGGAGGGATAAAAGTGTCTCGCCTTACCCCTGGCCGCATCCGGCCTCGTCCCTTGCCGGCTCTCCCCCTGGTGCTGCCAGGTCGTCGGGGTCCTCTCGCTCCGCGCCGTCAGGGCCTGCGGTCCTCTGAACCCCGCGTCCTAGGTGGCCGACCCTCCCGGCGACATATGGTCTCCTGCCTGGTGCGGCAACCATCGGCTGGTGCCGCGGTCCGCTGCCGTACAGGACGCCGCACACGGGGATCTGGCCAAGATGGCGCCCGGGGGCTGGATGACCTTTTGATAGGTCTGATGGATGGGAGCAGAGCAGGCCCAAACCCAGCATGGCCCAGGGCGGAGTTACCGACCTCCAACCCAATGGAGGAAGGAGGGGTGGATGCTGAGCTGGAGGCGTGTCTACCTCCTATAAAAGACCAGAGACTGCTCTCTGGCATTGCTTCAGTATTGTGCTGTTAGTCCATTGAACAAGTGCTTATTTCTATTCTCCCTTATCTGTGTTTTGACCCTTTGCTCTCCGCCACGTTTTCGAAGTCTGCTGCCGGCCCCGAACTTTTGCTTTCATTGACCACTGCCTACGGATTATCCTCTTGTACTGCGATATATATTTACAACTCCTGTGACCACTTGCACACCGGGTTCCAGCCACCCCTTGAATGAGCGTGACAGATACTGAAGCCATAATGGAACTCGCAGAAGTCACAGAAGTTCTCACTACTCTGTCCAGACAAGTTACGTCGCTGACCCATTCCTTCCAGGATTTACAACTCGAGCATAGAAACCTTCAGACCCAGATACATGCCCCTGTGGCACCACCTCCCTATTCTCAACCTAATGCTCCTCAACATCCACACCACGACCAGGATGATGACCTTCCTCGCGTGGAACCTATGGTCCCACTACCTGACCAGTTCACAGGTGACCGAGCCAAGTTTGATGCTTTCCTTTTGGACTGTCATTTGTTGTTCACACTGAAACCCCGTACCTATGCATCAGATTACATCAAGGTACGCACAGTGATTACTCTTCTGGGTGGTGAACCAAAGAAATGGGCCCATACCCTTCTTCGTATACAAGACCCAGTGTTGGAGTCATGGGCAACGTTTGCAGAAGCCCTGGAAACGATGTATAAAGACCCGAATCGGCAAGCCACAGCTCTACATGCCATCCGTGCTTTGAGACAGGGTCGCAGACAAGTGGAAGAATATATAACGGACTTTCGCCATCATGCACATGACACCTGCTGGAATGAGACAGCTCTTATTGATCAATTCCGTCTGGGCCTATCAGAACCTCTGAAGGATGAATTAGCCCGAGTAGGCGTTCCTCCTACTCTGGAAGGGCTTACAAGGTTTTGTGTGGAGGTGGATCGTCGTCTACGAGAAAGACGCCTTGAGCGAGCTAATACCGTATTTCCCCCACACTCTTCTACTCCCACAGCACTGGTTCCTGTCTCTTCCAGAGCCTTGGTCCCTGTAACCAATCCGGCTGTACCAGCTGAACCTATGCAGATAGGCCTCATTGACGGGCGTCTACCCCCGGCCGAATTGGATCGTCATTTTAGACTGCACCTCTGTACCTACTGTGGAGAACCAAATCACCAGGCTCGTACTTGCCCAGCCAAAGCATCAAGAGGTACTTTTCTTCGCCTTATTTCTCCTCTCACTCCCAAAACACTGCTCACCCCGCTATTACTTGTGTCTCTCTTATTACAGTGGCAACAGAAAGAGATTCCGTTACAGGCCATGGTGGATTCTGGGGCTAGTGGGTGTTTTCTGGACGCTGAAATAGCCTTATGTATAGGAATGCCTTTAGTAAATAAAAATAACCCTATTGCAATTCAGATGGTGGATGGCTCATCATTGAAATCCGGTCCTATGAAGTATGAAACCATCTCGGTACACATGTCCATAGGAACAGGTCATAGAGAACCTCTTGTATTAGACATAGTCACTTCACCCACTTTTCCTGTTATCCTTGGGTTGCCATGGTTACAAACCCATGATCCTCATATTCAGTGGTCGACAGGACAGCTGACCTTCTCCTCTCCTCATTGCAACACCTTCTGCTGTCAAAAAATGCATGCCATTAATTCCGTACTGGATACCCACATGGTACATCTTAACGTACAACTACCCAAGGTCTACCTTCCTTTTGCAGATGTCTTTGATGAAAAAAAAGCTGAATCATTACCTCCTAGACGAGCATACGATTGTCCCATTGACCGATTGCCTGGTGCTACGATTCCGTATGGTCGTCTTTATCCTCTATCCGGGCCCAAACTGAAGGTGCTAAAAGAATATATCGAAGAAAACCTCCAGAAAGGATTCCTACGCTCCTCTACCTCATCGGCCGGAGCCGGGATATTCTTCGTCAGTAAGAAGGATGGAGGACTGCGTCCATGTATAGATTACAGGGACCTCAACAAAGTCACTCTAAAGAATCGATATCCTCTACCACTCATCCCAGAACTACTAGAGAGACTAAAGACCGCCCAGATCTACTCTAAGCTTGATCTTCGTGGTGCATACAATCTGATACAAATACGTGTGGGCGATGAATGGAAGACAGCGTTCAGATCTAGATACGGACATTATGAATATACCGTTATGCCCTAAGGGCTCTGTAATGCCCCGGCTACGTTTCAGCATTTTGTGAACGACGTCTTCCAAGATCTGCTTGATCAGTTCGTAGTTGTATATCTGGATGACATACTTGTCTTTTCCCCCTCTCTAGCCAAACACCGCAAACACATGACTTTGGTTTTGCAACGTCTCCGGGACAATCACCTCTATGCCAAACTTGACAAATGTGTCTTTGAGGTCACTACAGTCTCCTTTTAGGATTCATACTGTCCCCAGGACAGGTAGAAATGGACCCGCAGAAGATAGAGGCTATTACTGCTTGGCCCATTCCAAAAACAAAAAAAGACGTCCAGAGATTTATCGGCTTTGCCAATTTCTACCGGCGATTCATCAATCATTTTTCCAATATCATACAACCCTTGACATGCCTCACAGAACAAACGACCCGATTTGAATGGACTCCTGCGGCTCAAAAAGCTTTTGATACGTTGCACACCTGCTTCTCCACGGCTCCCCTTCTCCGATTACTGGAACCTCAAGCACCGTACTTCGTCGAAGTTGACGCTTCTGAATACGCCACAGGAGCAATATTATCACAACGGTCCAAAGAAGGCATATTGCATCCCGTGGCCTTTCATTCCAAGAAACTAGGCTCCTCGGAGCAGAACTACGATATAGGAGACAGAAACTCCTAGCTATAAAAAGGGCCTTCGAGGAGTGGCGTCACTTATTGGAAGGAGCTGTGTACCCTATAACAGTCTTTACGGACCACCGAAACCTTGAGTATTTGCAATCAGCCAAACGATTACGACCACGACAGGCACGTTGGGCCCTATTTTTTGACCGCTTTTCTTTTCATATCACTTATAGACCAGGTTCCCATAATGTCAAGGCAGATGCCCTCTCTAGAATCGGTGAAGGGGTTCCACCTTCTGCTAACACCTAGCATACCATATTGAAAAAAGAGCATTTCATCAGTGTAAGCATATCACTCCAGGAACAGATCAAACGTCTCACAGCCGCTTTACCCCTGTCAGTCACCTCTGAAGATGTCCATAGGGTACGAGGCCATATCTTCGTCCCAGAAGGCGCAAGAACAGAGGTCTTACGTCACTGCCATGATTCTTTGGTATCCGGACACCCAGGAGTGAAGAAAACCCTGAACAGAATCAGACGTCAGTTCTGGTGGCCATCATTGCCACATACGGTGGAACAATACGTCAAGTCATGTACCGTATGTCAACGGAACAAAATACCCAATATAAAGCCTATGGGACTGCTACATCCTTTGCCTGTTCCGACACGTCCATGGGCCCACATATCCACCGACTTTATCGTTGAATTACCCATGTCACAACGCTGTACTACCATTATGGTGGTAGTCGACCAATTCACAAAGATGGCACATTTTATTCCCTGTACAGGAGTACCCACAGCTAAAGAAACGGCGTCTCTGTTTTTCGTACATGTTTTCCGGCTTCACGGTCTTCCAGATTCCATTACATCAGATCATGGATCCCAGTTTACCTCAAAGTTTTGGAAGGCTTTTTGCTCCCTTCTTCATATCACAGGCAATCTGACATCGGCCTACCATCCTCAATCTAATGGACAAACAGAGCGAACCAACCAAACATTAGAACACTATCTACGATGTTACACGACCCATTTACAGGACGACTGGGTGGACCTCCTTCCTACGGCTGAATTCACCTATAATTCACAACAACATGAAACAACGAAAGAATCCCCCTTCTTTATCTCCTACGGTTTCCATCCTACTTCTATTCCGAATCTACCAGAACCTTCATCAGTTCCTGATGTCTCCCTCCATGTAACTAGTCTACAGAGAGGTTTTGATCTTGCCAAAACGAACTTACTGCAAGCACAATCAAGATACAAAAAGGCAGCCGATCTACGGAGGCATCCTGCTCCTAATTACCATATCGGGGATCTCGTCCTTTTATCAACCAAACATTGTCACCTTTCCTGCCCATCCAAGAAGCTCGCTCCACGTTACCTAGGCCCCTTTCGTGTCGCTTCCATTGTTAATCCAGTTGCAGTTAAGTTAGTGCTACCACCTTCCCTTCAGGTTCACCCAGTGTTCCATGTTTCCCCCCTGAAACCTTGGACCCCCGATCCTTTTCCCACCAGAACTCCCTCTCCCCCTTCACCTATTGTAGTTAACGATACACTGGAGTACGAAGTAGAGAAGATTCTTGATTCCCGAATCCGTAGAGGCAGACTGTACTATCTTATTCACTGGAAGGGGTATGGCCCAGAGGAACGATCGTGGGAACCGGCCTCTCAGGTCTATGCTCCCGTCTGTCTTTGTGCCTTCCATCGGGCTCACCCTGAGAGGCTTGGCCCTGTTCGCACCCGGAGGTTGCTCCTTCGGCGGGGGTTCTGTCACGCCTTACCCCCGGCCGCATCCGGCCTCGTACCTTGCCGGCTCTCCCCCTGGTGCTGTCGGGTTGTTGGGGTTCCTCTCGCTCCGCGCCGTCAGGGCCTGCGGTCCTCTGAACCCCGCGTCCTAGGTGGCCGACCCTCCCGGCGACATATGGTCTCCTGCCTGGTGCGGTGACCGGCGGCTGGTGCCACGGTCCGCTGCCGTGCAGGACGCCGCACACGGGGATCTGGCCAAGATGGCGCCCGGGGCTGGATGACCTTTTGATAGGTCTGATGGACGGGAGCAGAGCAGGCCCATACCCAGCATGGCCCAGGGCGGAGTTACCGACCTCCAACCCAATGGAGGAAGGAGGGGTGGATGCTGAGCTGGAGGCGTGTCTACCTCCTATAAAAGACCAGAGACTGCTCTCTGGCATTGCTTCAGTATTGTGCTATTAGTCCATTGAACAAGTGCTTATTTCTATTCTCCCTTATCTGTGTTTTGACCCTTTGCTCTCCGCCACGTTTTCGAAGTCTGCTGCCGGTCCCGACCTTTTGCTTTCATTGACCACTGCCTACGGATTATCCTTTTGTACTGCGATGTATATTTACAACTCCTGTGACCACTTGCACACCGGGTTCCAGCCACCCCTTGAATGAGCGTGACAAAAAGGCACTAGGCTCGGGCATCCGGGGGGCAAACTAGACACCAGGCTTCGGAAGACACCAAGTCTGCAGAAAGTCCCCACCAAAAATCAAAAAGAGTCCTCAGAACAGGGGGGAGGGGGCAAAAGTCATCTGAAAAACACTGTGGTGTCAAAAAGAAAACGCAAGTGACTGCAATAAAAAACAAAAATGTCTCAGAACAAAAAGTTCTGACGTAGAAACAAAGAGTCAGCAAAGGGTGTCTTCCATGTGGAAAATATCCGGACGAGACAGACCAGGGACCGGGGGAGGGAAAAGCAGTCAGCGGACCTCCTCATCACGTATCCCGCCAGAACAAAGCAGGAAAGGTTGTGTGGGGACACCCATCATACCAAGGCATCTCACAGATGGTGCGGCAGACAGGCAGCCACAGGTCAGCTCCACCACAGCTAAGACGACGCCGCAGGGCCCAAGTAGGTACCCCATTCCCACCAGCAGTCAGCTACTTGGAGGTCCGCCGCAGTCCCATCTCAGTCGGCGGAGGGAGGGGGGTCACAACAAGCTGCACGGGGCCCGTTGCTTCCTCACCGGTCTCTGCAGGCATTAGTACCTCCCTATCGATCTGCTCCGGGGTCGCGGTCTCCCCCTTGGGGATGTCGGTCACGTTGGCGGCAGAGGATCCCTCTAAGGGCGCAGCTCCAGCCCACCAATCTCCAACACAGTCATCAGCCGGCGCCATGTCCTCTGCGTGAGTGGGCTTCCGTCAGTCATCTCCAGACAGCAGCTCTAGAAAGGCCTCGAGGTCCTCCAGGATGGAGGGGGGGTGGACGGGCCGGCTGCTGCCATTCCCATTCCGCACCTTCCCCAATAATCTCCACCATCGGGACAGCCGCATTCGCCAGAAGGTGGGGGCCCTCCATCTTCACGGCTCACAGCAGCTGTACACCTGGTTAAGGGGAGCTGAAGGATTATCAGGCTGGAGGCTAGGCTGGCCAACAACAGGTCGCGCTCGGCAGGGAACAAAGGTCCGAATCTTCACTATACTCCGAAGGGGGGGCCAAAACGAGCTCCGAAGTCCTCCACTCGATGGCCAGCTGCGCAGGGTCACTCAGGAAAAGGTAATGTGTGGGGAAATCCAAGCAGAAATCCCCGGTATCAGCGAGATTCAGTGGAGCTCTTCCAAAACATGTCTGCTTCCACACGCGGCCGGCCATGCCCACTTGGTTTGTTTAATACTGATTCCAGATGAGAATCATGAGTGATAAGCTGATGTAGACTCATTCTGAGGCGAAACGTTCCCAGGTCCATTTGGGTGGAATAAAGGTCTGTTAATGCTGGAGGTGGGTGATAACCACTTGCTCATACTTTCTTCAGGGACCACGGACCACAGACCCAAATACTGCAACGTGTGGTATCCACATTTGTCTTTCATGCTGACAGAGACAGGCAGACACTGATAAAGTCACTCACAGAGTCACAAACACACCCGGAGAAACTAACACAGGTACACTCAGACTCTCAAGTACATACAGGTATACACTCACACACACACAGGCGCTCACAGACGCACAAAGATACACAGTTACACAGGCTCTCAGAGATGGGCAGTCACACAGGCACTCGCTGGTATTCAGTGCGGGCCTGGTCCGGTCTGATCATGTGTCTAAGTGAGAGGGGGCTGAAACCCAAACACATGATTAAAAACACAAACTGTCTGGGTGAAACCTGGACAGGTGGCAACAACAAACTGACACCTCTTGCCCCCAGATAGACACCCCGTCACCACCTCTCCATAGATAGACATCCCCTCTCCCCCAGATAGAGAGTCAGCAGTCGCTGACACTTTATATCACACAGAGGGTCCAGGGCGTGCACCCTGCTCGCCCCACCTAAAGGGCAGGTCTGTATAAACCACTGAGCCTCGCTGCATTCATGTGCTTCCGGTCTGTATTTTTGTTCAGTATAGAGTGGTACATACAATTACGTTACCGAAATATCGAAAATATACAGCTTCATTCTACTGTTTTGTACAGTTACACTAGCATTGGTTTACACTTAAAGGTACACTCTGCTCATCCTGACCACTTTACACTTTTTAAAGTGGTCAGGGTGTGTTAGCAGTGCCTCCTCCCCCCCAGCTCCCAGATCTGGTGGAAACACTGGGTGAAGTGAAAGAGTTTAGTCCACCCCACCCGCCAGCAGCACCAGCAGCCGGGATTTTTGAATTTCCTGGCGGCCGGTCACCAGATTGGTCACTAGTGACATCAGTACACAGAGAGAGCGAGCCAACATCACCCGTTCGGAGCCCAATCGTTGTAGCGAGCGCTCTCAGAGAAGCAGCGGATCTGTGCATTTGCGCAGCTCCGATCCATCTCGCTGCGCAGGCTTTACGGAACTTGTGTACGTAAAGTGCGTAAGTCCCGTAGCGCTGCACGATTTACAGTTCCTACACTAGCAAGTGTGTAGGAGCTCAAAACGTGCAGAAAAGGTTCAGGGACTTCCGGGTTCGGGAGTCCCTGAGCCAAAGGGGAGGAGCTTCAAGAGGCATGGGACAAAGGTGAGTAAAAAATAAAAGGGATATAATTAATAATAATTGGGCAGAGGCCGCCAGCAGCTTCTGCCCAATTATTTAATGTCAAAAAAGGGAACGCTTTTTATAATAAAGTGATCCTTGAACGCTTGCATGCTCACTTTTTTCTCTGTTGAGAATGATGTGCATTAACTGTGTATTAGTCGATCTGTTTATCATTCCACTTTAATGTAATCTTGTTCCCTCTCCTCCTGTAGGACAATGATCTGCTGTTATAAGTGTCCTTAAAAGCAAGTAAAGCTTTATTTGCGCAAAAAAAAAGGTGTCGTTGCTGGCACAGTATGCAAAATGTCTGGTTTCTGGTGATTTGGGATTATTGCTGTAAAATACATGTATAGCATGATCACTAGGATTTAGGGGGATCCTGCCTTCACAATGCTGTGGACTGTAACCCCCATGATTCTCAGTCAGGTATTTATAATCAGGGATAACAAGACCTTGATTTATCAATGCATTCTCCATCACAGCTGTTCCCCTCCTCCATAGCACGCACACAGCGTATGGCGTGATCTGGCACGCAGCCCCTTCCTACCAACCTCCAGCTGATCACAGAGATAAATGACATCACAATGTACACGGATAACGCCGAGCCAGCGCTGCACCCACTGCCTGACGGGGAGATCGTGTACGTGAGAACTATAACGAGCATCTTCGCACTTCACCGTCATAACGTTCAGTGTGGTTATAATTAACACCGACACGCAAAACATCATACGATTTCCAGAAATAACAACGATGGACCGATGCTTTTGAGAGATAATGACGATGGACCAATGCTTTTGAGAGATGTTCATTAATCAATGCTATATAATCACAAGCATATATAGGTATATATAAAAAGCAGGGCCGCCATCAGGGCATTACGCCCCACGCTGGCGTAAGGGGCCCGGGCTGCTGGGGGGGCCCGGCCTGCCGGGAACCCGCCACTGGCGATGCCCTTTTTAACAGCACCGGTATCGGACTCTAAGAGCTGTACTTGGTCTCCTCCTAGGCTGCAGGCTGGCTGGCTGGGCAGGCCAAGCAGCGTGCATGTGCCTCCCAAGTACACTGCTTTGGCGCCGCCCCTTCCAGTCACGTATGTGAAACACGCGTCAAACACGAGTAGCAGCCAGCGAAGGAGGGCCCGGGAGAAGAGCGGAGAAGAAAAGAAGAGAAGAGAGAAGAAAGAAGAGAGAAGAGAGGAGCAGAGGACAAGGACTGAAGACGGCTGAGCGGTGAGCTCAGCCAGATCCCAGGGCCCAGCCAGACCCCAAGGCCCAGCCAGACCCCAAGGCCCAGGCAGGGCCAGCCAGACCCCAAGGCCCAGCCAAGCCCAAGGGTCAACCAAGTCCAAAGGCAATCATACACATAGCACATTTCTGTGAGTTTTATTGCTGTGGAGCTTTGTGATACACTCATACACAGTGCACATTACTGTGAGTTTTATTGCTGTGGAGCTCTGTGATACCCTCATACACACCGAACATTACTGTGAGTTTTATTGCTGTGGAGCTCTGTGATACGCTCATACAAACACTGCACATTACTGTGAGTTTTATTGCTGTGAAGCTCTGCGATACGCTCATACACACTGCACATTACTGTGAGTTTTATTGCTGTGGAACTATGATATATCCTTTTTTGTTTTGGAAGGGGTTGAAAAGCTGTTAGAGGTTGAGGAAATTTACGGGCGGCCCCATGGTGAGGTTCAGTAAAAAGGCAGTTACTATAATAAGGTGTTACAGGGTAATAAGGCGCTCGGGGGTCGGGTTACTGTAATAAGATGTTACAGGGTAATAAGGCGCTCAGCTCAGGGTCGGGTTACTGTAATAAGATGTTACAGGGTAATAAGGTGCTCGATGGCCTGGTTACTGTAATAAGATGTTACAGGGTAATAAGGTGCTCGGGGGCCGGGTTACTGTAATAAGATGTTACGGGGTAATAAGGCGCTCGGGGGCCGGGTTACTGTAATAAGATGTTACAGGGTAATAAGGTGCTCGGGGGCCGGGTTACTGTAATAAGAGGTTACAGGGTAATAGGTGCTCGAGGGCCGGGTGACTGTAATAAGATGTTACAGGGTAATAAGGCGCTCGGGTTACTATAATAAGATGTTACAGGGTAATAAGGTGCTCGGGGGCCAGGTTACTGTAATACGATGTTACAGAGTAATAAGGCGCTCGGGGGCCGGGTTACTGTAATAAGGTTTTACAGGGTAATAAGGTGATCCGGGGCCGGGTTACTGTAATGAGGTGTTACAGGGTAATAAGGAGCTCGGGGGCCAGGTTACTGTAATAAGATGTTACAAGGTAATAAGGTGCTCGAGGGCCGGGTTTCTGTGGTAAGATGTTACAGGGTAATAAGGTGCTCGGGTTACTGTAATAAGGTGTTACAGGGTAATAAGGTGCTCGGGGGTCGGGTTACTGTAATAAGGCGTTACAGGGTAATAAGGCGCTCGGGGGCCGGGTTACTGTAATAAGATGTTACAGGGTAATAAGGTGCTCGAGGGTCGGGTTACTGTGATAAGATGTTACAGGGTAATAAGGGGCTGTGCCACATTGCAAATCTGTGCAGTGCCTGGTAGTCCTCCGGTGCCACATTGGAGGGGAAACAGGCACAGTATAGATTGGCAATGCGTGAGGACACCAAACACTTCCGATAGAGAATATTATGCATCTCTATGCTGATTGGCATGGCATGGCACGAATTGGGGAGGGGGCACCAAAACGCACCTTCGCCTGAGTAGACAAAAATGCTTGCACCGGCCCTGCTCGGGGGCCGGGTTACTGTAATAAGATGTTACAGGGTAATAAGGTGCTCGGGGGCCGGGTTACTGTAATAAGATGTTACAGGGTAATAAGGCGCTCGGGGGTCGGGTTACTGTAATAAGATGTTACAGGGTAATAAGGTGCTCGGTTACTGTAATAAGATGTTACAGGGTAATAAGGCGCTCGGGGGTCGGGTTACTGTAATAAGATGTTACAGGGTAATAAGGTGCTCGGGGGCCGGGTTACTGTAATAAGATGTTACAGGGTAATAAGGTGATCGGGGGCCGGGTTACTGTAATAAGATGTTACAGGGTAATAAGGCGCTCAGGGGCCGGGTTACTGTAATAAGATGATACAGGGTAATAAGGCGCTCGGGGGCCGGGTTACTGTAATAAGATGTTACAGGGTAATAAGGTGCTCGGGGGTCGGGTTACTGTAATAAGAGGTTACAGGGTAATAAGGCGCTCGGGGGCCGGGTTACTGTAATAAGATGTTACAGGGCAATAAGGCGCTCGGGGGCCGGGTTACTGTAATAAGATGTTACAGGCAGTGGCGTAGCGTGGGTTGTCAGGGCCCGGGGCCAGCCAAGAATTGTGCGCCCCCCCCAACCTGTGGACACGTTAGCATGCCCCGATTCCCTTCCACCATTAGGGCATTGAACCCCTTAACTGTGATACGCTCATACACTCTGCACATTACATTGTATCACAGTGCTCCACAGCAATAAAACCCACAGTAATGTGCAGCTCACACATGGATATATATATATTGCCCCAACAGCTCAAACATGAATATATTTGCCCCAATGCCCCCAGTACCTCAAACATGAATATATTTGCCTCCAGTAGCTCAAACATGAATATATGTTCCCCCAGTAGCTCAAACATGAATATATTTGCCCCAATGCCCCCAGTACCTCAAACATGAATATATTTGCCCCCAGTAGCTCACAAGGATATATTTGCCCCAGTAGCTCACACATGAATATATTTGCCCCAGTAGCTCACACATGAATATATTTGCCCCCAGTAGCTCACACATGGATATATTTGCCCCCAGTAGCTCAAACATGAATATATTTGCCCCCAGTAGCTCAAACATGAATATATTTGCCCCCAGTAGCTCACACATGAATATATTTGCCCCCAGTAGCTCACACATGGATATACAGTATTTTCCCCAGTAGCTCACACATGAATATATTTGCCCCCAGTACCTCACACAAGGAAATATTTTCCCCCAGTAGCTCACACAAGGATATATTTGCCCCCAGTAGCTCACACATGGATATATTTGCCCCAGTAGCTCACACATGAATATATTTGCCCCAGTAGCTCACACATGGATATATTTGCCCCCAGTAGCTCACACATGGATATATTTGCCCCCTCTCCCCCCCCGCTTACCGGCTCTGAGGGCCCGCGGGTCGGTAGGGGGGGCGGTTTGGGGCATCATAGAGGACCCCGCTGGTTTCCCTGTGATGGACATCGTGCTCTTGGGCAGCCAGCGGCGCACTCTGTAAATGCTGCGGTGGCGCCTGAAGCCCAGTCTAAGCACGTTGCACTGACACGTCACATGAGGGGGCGGTGCAGGCGCCACCGCGGCATTTCCAGAGTGCGCCGCTGGCTTCCTGTGTGCACTGACCGGTACAGGGCAGGGAAACCGGTGGCGGGGGCCCACTATGGCGCCCCTGGCACCCCCAAAAAAATGCGCCCGGGGCCACCGCCACCCAGCCCCCCCACGCTACGCCACTGGTTACAAGGTAATAAGGCGCTCGGGGGCCTTGTTACTGTAATAA
Organism: Leptobrachium leishanense; assembly: GCA_009667805.1. Classification (NCBI taxonomy): domain Eukaryota; kingdom Metazoa; phylum Chordata; class Amphibia; order Anura; family Megophryidae; genus Leptobrachium; species Leptobrachium leishanense. The sequence continues at coordinate 37,388,514 of CM019065.1, forward strand.
GATGTTACAGGGTAATAAGGCACTCGGGGGCCGGGTTACTGTAATAAGATGTTACAGGGTAATAAGGCACTCGGGGGCCGGGTTACTGTAATAAGATGTTACAGGGTAATAAGGTGCTCGGGGGCCGGGTTACTGTAATAAGATGTTACAGGGTAATAAGGCGCTCGGGGGCCGGGTTACTGTAATAAGATGTTACAGGGTAATAAGGCGCTCGGGGGCCGGGTTACTGTAATAAGATGTTACAGGGTAATAAGGCGCTCGGGGGCCGGGTTACTGTAATAAGATGTTACAGGGTAATAAGGCGCTCGGGGCTGGGTTACTGTAATAAGATGTTACAGGGTAATAAGGTGCTCGGGGGCCGGGTTACTGTAATAAGATGTTACAGGGTAATAAGGCGCTCGGGGGCCGGGTTACTGTAATAAGATGTTACAGGGTAATAAGGCGCTCGGGGTCGGTTACTGTAATAAGGTGTTACAGGGTAATAAGGCGCTCGGGGGCCGGGTTACTGTAATAAGATGTTACAGGGTAATAAGGTGCTTGGGGTCGGGTTACTGTAATAAGATGTTACAGGTAATAAGGTGGTCGGGGGCCGGGTTACTGTAATAAGACGTTACAGGGTAATAAGGCGCTCGGGGGCCGGGTTACTGTAATAAGATGTTACAGGGTAATAAGGTGCTCGGGGGCCAGGTTACTGTAATAAGATGTTACAGGGTAATAAGGCGCTCGGGGCCGGGTTACTGTAATAAGATTTTACAGGGTAATAAGGCGCTCGGGGGCCGGGTTACTGTAATAAGATTTTACAGGGTAATAAGGCGCTCGGGGGCCGGGTTACTGTAATAAGATGTTACAGGGTAATAAGGCGCTCGGGGGCCGGGTTACTGTAATAAGATGTTACAGGGTAATAAGGCGCTCGGGGGCCGGGTTACTGTAATAAGATGTTACAGGGTAATAAGGTGCTTGGGGGCCGGGTTACTGTAATAAGATGTTACAGGGTAATAAGGCGCTCGGGGGCTGGGTTACTGTAATAAGATGTTACAGGGTAATAAGGCGCTCGGGGGCCGGGTTACTGTAATAAGATGTTACAAGGTAATAAAGTGCTCGGAGGTCGGGTTACTGTAATAAGATGTTACAGGGTAATAAGGTGGTCGGGGGCCGGGTTACTGTAATAAGACGTTACAGGGTAATAAGGCGCTCGGGGGCCGGGTTACTGTAATAAGATGTTACAGGGTAATAAGGCGCTCGGGGGCCGGGTTACTGTAATAAGATGTTACAGGGTAATAAGGCGCTCGGGGCCGGGTTACTGTAATAAGATGTTACAGGGTAATAAGGTGGTCGGGGGCCGGGTTACTGTAATAAGACGTTACAGGGTAATAAGGCGCTCGGGGCCGGGTTACTGTAATAAGATGTTACAGGGTAATAAGGTGCTCGGGGGCCAGGTTACTGTAATAAGATGTTACAGGGTAATAAGGCGCTCGGGGCCGGGTTACTGTAATAAGATTTTACAGGTAATAAGGCGCTCGGGGGCGGGTTACTGTAATAAGATTTTACAGGGTAATAAGGCGCTCGGGGGCCGGTTACTGTAATAAGATGTTACAGGGTAATAAGGCGCTCGGGGCCGGGTTACTGTAATAAGATGTTACAGGGTAATAAGGCGCTCGGGGGCCGGGTTACTGTAATAAGATGTTACAGGGTAATAAGGTGCTCGGGGTCGGGTTACTGTAATAAGATGTTACAGGTAATAAGGCGCTCGGGGCCGGGTTACTGTAATAAGATGTTACAGGGTAATAAGGCGCTCGGGGGCCGGGTTACTGTAATAAGATGTTACAAGGTAATAAAGCACAGTTTGAGAGGGTATTTCCGCGGTGCATTTCTTCCCTGCGCTACAGTATCTCCTGTGTATTTATATTGGGAGTGCCACGCTGTGGACGTGCCAGTAATTATTCGCCGCTCCTGTATTTGCACTCACTGACCTTGCAGCATCCCCGGTTGGGAAATATTTGTGTTCTGTCGAAACCAGATTCGCAGGGTAATTTCCTTTGAACTACAGACATATTTTTTTCACGCCCCTTATACAGGAAACAGTAGTGTCTAGAGACCAAGGATCATCGGGTTCATCATAATCTGAACTCTGTGGAGTTTTGATTTGGGTTTTTGTTGTGCTGTCCCTTGCGTGATGATATATATATTCGTTTGTAATGCATTTACGGAAACAAACATAGTGTAGGTATTATATATATTATGTGCCCTATCAAAAGTCAAGATTCTGTTGCAAATTTATTTAAAATAGGTTTCAAGGAAAATGTAACATATTTTTCTTTTCTATTTAACTACATTGATTTTTTGTTAAATACAGAGTATTAGGAGCAGTTTTGTGTGTTTTAGGCAGCAGTAAATTAATGAATTGTGATTTTTTTTTTCCTTCTGCTTTGTTTTTCTCTTGTATGTTTAGTTAAGAAAATATTTTCCTCTATATGTGTCACTGGGTGCATCCATTGTGTGATATTTTCCTCTATATGTGTCACTGGGTGCATCCATTGTGTGATATTTTCCTCTGTGTCACTGGGTGCATCCATTGTGTGATATTTTCCTCTATATGTGTCACTGGGTGCATCCATTGTGTGATATTTTACTCTATATGTGTCACTGGGTGCATCCATTGTGTGATATTTTCCTCTATATGTGTCACTGGGTGCATCCATTGTGTGATATTTTGCATTGTAAATAGTCCCCCCCCTAGTATTTTTCCATCACTTGCTCCTCACTGTGCGGCTTAGGCCATAGAATGGAGTGAATGTGTCAGTCACCAACTCACATCATTCAGGGTTATTCAAAGAGATTCGAAAAGTCAGCGCACGTTCGGTGACTTTTCGTTCTCTTCAATTCGGTTTGTTTTGCCGATCCCATTTCGGTGACCCTGCGGTGTATTCAGCAAGCACCACAGGGTCCCCGAATTGCAGGGAAAAGCTGCCGCAAACCTGACGAAAACTAACCGAAAAACCCACCGAATGCACACTGAAAACCCGCAAAAACATCTGGATTAACCTGCGAAAAACCTGAGCAGGAGCCGATCACACGCAGTGAAGCAGCCGAGCAGGAGCCGATCACACGCAGCGAAGCAGCCGAACAGGAGCCGAATGACACAGAGCCGAAGCAGCTGAGACGCAGAGGAGGCAGTGAATAAATTAGCAAAACCGTTTATATGATTGTGTGAAAATGAAACGCTGTTTGCAAAAGAAACTACTGAGCGAAAATGTCTGAAATTTACATATGAGATCCAGGGAATGATAATAGAAAGGGCTGTTACAGAAAAAATAAGTAAACTTAAAAAAAAATCAAAAAAAAAATCGGGACTTTTAAAAAAAAAAAAAAATTAAGAAAAATGCTTAAGGTATCCTACAAAATCTATAAATAAAGAGACTTTTTGCTGCAGAATTTTATAATGAATGGTTTATTAGATATTGAATTAAAACGGGAATATTTTTAACATTGAAGTCTATGGGATTCTCCTGAATAAATTTGCCGAATTAAACCACCGAATGGCAGGGCATTAGGGGAACCTTTCACTGCTGGTTTGTGTTCTCTGAATAGCCGAAGCAGTGCATTTTCATGGGGGATTCACTGCCCTCGAACAGGCACCGAACAGACACCGTATGTGCAGGCAATTCGTCAATATTCTTCAGACTCGGATACCGGGTAGACCTAACCTCACGAAGGGGGAATATGATGCACTACAGGACTTATCCTCAGATTCGAACATCGCTATACGCCCTGCGGATAAAGGGGGTGCTGTTGTTGTTATGGACTATTCGTACTACCGTAATGAAATATTACAGCAATTGTCAGACCCTTTAATTTACCGTAGATTAACATATGACCCTACCAAGGAATTTTCTGACAAAATCAGTGCCTTGGTCGAGATGGGGTTACAGGCGGGTTATATTACTGATACTATAGCGACTTTTCTTGTTGTTAAGCATCCTATTACACCGGTATTATATACATTGCCCAAAGTTCATAAGTACCCGCAAACACCGCCGGGACACCCCATAGTGTCGGCCAGGGGGGGCTTACTTGAGCCCATTGGCAAATATATAGATCATGTCACCAAAGACACTATGCTCCATCTACCCACGTGCATCAAAGACACTCCACACTTTTTAGAGAAAATCAAAGCAATACATCTTCCCTCATCGCCATGGCTTATGGCCACTATGGATGTGAAGAGTCTCTTCACCATTATTCCCCATGGTGTGGGGATTCAATGTGTCCAACAAGTACTGCAGGAGTCCCAACACTATAGCGGTCCACCAATTGAATTTATATTCAATGGATTGCCCTTTATCAAAATTTTTTCAAATTTGAAAATAATCTTTACATACAGTGTGTGGGTACGGCGATGGGGGCATCCATGGCACCAACATATGCCAATTTTTATATGTATTGCTTTGAACGAACACATCTACTACAAAAATATGAGTCCCAGATTCTATTTTACTGTCGCTTTGTTGACGATATTTTTTTGATATGGGAGGGGGACACACTGACTTTCAACCGTATGGTTGATACAATTAACAAGCTTGATACCCCGGTGAAATTATCTACTAATAGTAGTTTGAGTTCTATATCTTTTCTAGATGTGACTATTTTCCGCACAGGCAATACCTTGGGCCATACTCTTTTCCGTAAGGAAACAGATAGGAACACGATTCTTCATATGGATAGTCATCATCCCCAACACCTTAAATACTCACTCCCTATATCCCAATTTTTACGGGTACTTAGATACAATAGTGATTTGGAACTATGTGAACAACAAATTTTGGAGATGTACCAACGCTTTCTTGCTAGGGGTTACTCCACTAATAGTCTTGATAATGCTCTAACGAAGGCGATAAATCGCACACGAGATCAGAAGTTACCCCAACCAGTGAAAGCAGCGAGAATTTTTCTCCCTTTAAAATTTAACACCCACAGTACCAAGATAGCTAATACCATTAAAAAACATTGGAATACCTTCTCTTTCGATCGGTCATTACTAGGGATGCACCGATACCACTTTTTTAAGACCGAGTACGAGTACAGATACTTTTGTTCAAGTACTCACCGATACCAATTACCGATACTTTTATTTTATGTCATGTGACGCTTTCCAATAAGAACAGACCTCCTATAAAGCCCCCAGGTCTCATGGATATTGCCCCAGGTCTCATGGATATTGCCCCAGCTCATGGATATCCTGACCCCAGCTCATGGATATGCCCCCCTTGCTCATGGATATGCCCCCCAGCTCATGGATATGCCCCCCAGCTCATGGATATGCCCCCCAGCTCATGGATATGCCCCCCAGCTCATGGATATGCCCCCCCCAGCTCATGGATATGCCCCCCCCAGCTCATGGATATGCCCCCTGCTCATGGATATGCCCCCCAGCTCATGGATATGCCCCCCTTGCTCATGGATATGCCCCCCTGCTCATGGATATGTCCCCTTGCTCATGGATATGCCCCCCCCAGCTCATGGATATGCCCCCCAGCTCATGGATATGCCCCCCTTGCTCATGGATATGCCCCCAGCTCATGGATATGCCCCCCACTCTCCATTCATACTTACCTTCCTTCAGCGCCGCCGGTAAAGTCTTCGCGCGTGCGCGCTCCTTGGAAGGACCCCAGCCGCGACCACGTGGGACCATGTGATCGCGGCTGGGGTCCTTCCAACGAGCGCGCGCGCGGGAACTTTCCCGGCGTCGCTGAAGGAAGGTAAGTATGAGCGGAGAGCAGCTGCAGGACCTGTCCGAATGCTCTATCTGCATTCAGACAGGCCCTGCAGCTGCTCACTTTGTTTAATACTTACCTTCCTTCAGCGACGCCGGGAAAGTTTCCGCGCGCGCACTCGTTGGAAGGACCCCAGCCGCGATCACATGGTCCCACGTGGTCGCGGCTGGGATCCTTCCAAGGAGCGCGCGCGCGCGAAGACTTTCCCGGCGGCGCTGAAGGAAGGTAAGTATTAAACAAAGTTAGATGAGCAGCTGCAGGGCCTGTCCGAATGCCGATAGAGCATTCGGACAGCCGCCCCAGCCCCTAGGATACCGGCAAGCCGGCTCAATGCCGGCTTCCGGTATCGGAAAAAAATATCGGGGGTACTGCACGAGTACCAAGTACTCCTGCAGTACCCGGTATCGGCACCGATATCGATACTAGTATCGGTATCGGTGCAACCCTAGTCATTACCAATTTCATTTAAAACTCAACCACTTATTAGCTACTCCAGGGGGCGTAACCTACGTGATTTGCTTGTGCACACAGATGCCGTTAAATCGTATGCCACTAAAATTCCCCTGCAAAAAATGGGATGCTTTAGGTGCACTGGATGTGTTACATGCAATCACATGAGTTTGTCAACCACTTTTGCACACCCACACACGGGGCGCATTTATAAAATTAAACACCGCATTACCTGCTTGACGGAGTTTGTGGTATACATGATCACATGCCCCTGTGGATTAGCGTACGTGGGGAAGACCGATCGTACACTTAGAGACCGTATCCAAGGTCATCGTTCAGCTATTAATATGGCCTATAGGGATGGCCAAACGGATAAGCCAGGTGCTAAACATTTTCTGGCACTTCAACATAGATTACCCACACTCCGTTTCGTGGCCATTGATCATGTCCCTCCACTCCCTAGGTCAGCGGTTGCTACAGAGGGAAACATATTGGATCAAGACCCTCGATACTGTGGCACCTAGAGGACTGAATGAGTATGTTTCCTTCTCTAGCTTTTTATACGATCGTTGAGTTGGTTATTTTCTCCATTTTTTACACCATCTATACATTCAACATGTATGGTATATTTGTTTTTTGTGGCATCTGTGATTAAACACTGGGGCGCTATGGTACATATAATAGTTCATTATCTATTAATAACAGTTCACATAGTGATCTGCAGCAATCACTCACTTGTTAATACCTTCGATGTATATATGTATATGTGGATATTTTTCTGGGATGTATTTTATGGTGTCTGGCTGCAATGCTCACCCCTTATTCTATATATCTCTGACCGATACCTCTCTCTCTTTCCCTCTTATGGGTTTCTTTTTTCTTTTTGTGCAATTTCTTTTGCATTGTTTTTAGTTGCTAAGACGACAGGATTACGTCAGTAATCACGGGACGCCATATTTGAGACGTACACTGCTCTGTGAGTTGCGCACCATGACACCTGTGGCTAGTGCCTAATGAGACCTCTCGGATTGGTATTCCAATTAAGACTGTTTTTCATTTAAACACATGCGTGTAACGTTTGTATCACCTTGAGAATGGCTCCTGTGTGGGCCGAAACGTCGGACCTATTTTAAATGATCTAATAAAACTTTTTTATTTTTAATCTCTGACCGAGTGCCGCCATTTTTCTCTTTTTTCTATATTATTCCTGGCGGAGCACCAACATTTGACTTTGTGTGGATACTGGAAGGTGTTGCAGGACTATTGGAGACATATATATCTATATTTCAGTGTAGATTTGGTAAGCCGTGTTAGTCCAGATGCCAAAATCACCAGAGTATAGCAGTAGCAGTAAAGCTTCAAGACCTGAAGAAGAGAGGTTACACTCTCGAAAACTTGTCTTTTAAGGCTAGGGTCAAACGAAAGCATTTTTACACGCGAACGTAAAAAAGTGCGTCCAAACAAATTGACGTATTTTTTCACGGAGTGCGCGAAAACGGTCATACGATGCGCATTTTTCGTGCGTGATTTTTTCAGATCGTCAATAAAACTCTTTTTGCGTCTGGACGTTATGTAGGCTGGACATTAGCAGTGTCTGACATCTCCTAATCACGCACACACGCCGCTATGCCGCAGCTGCGCACTCTGTACGTCCGTACTAGCGGTTCGGCGTTCTCGAAAAAATGCGTTCAAATTCCACTTGCGTTGCGCGGCCAGACTTTCGTGCGACCGTACTTCGTATATTGGCCGTCATTGCCCGTCATCTGCTGCTAGTGCGGCCGTAATTATGTGCGCCAGAACGCACGTTAAAAGTGCGCTGGTCTGACCCCAGCCTAAATGTAACGTTACTCCAATAAAAAAAAGGTATCACTACGTACTGCTATACTCCGGGGATTTATATATACACAGGGTTATTCAGAGAGCGGTGAAAACCAGGAGAATGACGGGCAAAGTAAAAATTCTAGGTCAAAATAGCCAAACCAGAAAAATTCTCCCATTTATCTCACTTTCCAAATTGGCTATCTTGACCTAGAATTTTCACTTCTCCAGTCATTCTCCTGGTTTTCACCGCTCTCTGAATAACCCTGATAGTGCCGAGTCAGTGCCATTGTTATTAATCAATCAGGAAATTGCAAATGTTAGAAAAAAATAGGCAAGCTGCAAAAACGTATGTCATTTTATCGTTTTAAATTTGAGCCGTTTTGACCAAAAACAAGTAAATAAATTCCTCTTTCAGAGAATAAAGCCAGCGAGCGGCTGAGGCTGGATTCATTAGTTGGTGGAAACAATTGTGTCGTAGCGCCCTCTGCTGGATTCGGAGGCGAAACACACACACTACCAAGAGTCATTTATTATTTTAGCTTAACTCTTGCACTACCAAGTGCTTATATATATATATAAATATATATATAAAACACAACAACACGGGATGCACGGTTAAAGGGATAATCTGTTGAAAATAGCGTTCCCTTTTTTTGCCCTTAATTTAAGAACCCAGAAGTACCTGAAGCCTTTCTGCACGATTCGCTCTCTTACGCAATTTCGTAACGCAGGAACTACAAATTGTGTATCGCTACAGGACTTGTACACTTTACGTATTCCATAGCACCTGTGCAGAACGAGGTACTGGAGCACTGCGCATCCGCTGCCTCTCTGTTCACTACCGCGTTTTGTCTCGAGAGGGTGACGTTGCCATGCTGTCTGTGTGATCACGTCACTACTGACCGGCAGATGGGAAATTAAGAAATCCCGGCTGCTGGTGACGCTGGGTGGGGTGGAGGAAACTCCTCCACTTCACCCAGTGATACTGACAGATTGGGGCAGGGGGAGCACTCCTCGCATCCTGACCACTTTAAAACTGTAAAGTGTTCAGGGTGAGCACTGTCCCTTTAACCCCTTACCATCAGGCGGGTTGTGCCTGGTGGGATAGGTGTTAATGCCGGCAGGGTGTACTATTGCGCCCTGCTCTTCGACGGGACCCTCCTCTGGCACGCCGAAACACAGGTGACGTGTGGAGCGCGTCGTTGGCGGCACGGGGACAACCCAAGTTCAGGCCGCCCAGTGGCAGCGAATAATGCTTGCGTCTCTGACAGCAGGTGGCTGGGCCTGACACAGTCTATAAACGCCAGCAGGGTGTGCTATGCCGCCCCGTGACGTTGATCAGTTCCACCCACCGCAGTGACGGCATAGTGCGCCCCACGGTGTAAAAGGCTTAATACTCCCATGTAGAGTAAAGTAGCAATTTTATATATAAAATATTATTTTGAGGCTGTTAAAACATTAGATCATTGTAAATATGCTCATTCCTAATTTTTCTTTTTTTTTTATTTAAGATTTTTATTTTGCAGCCAAAAAGTCACATATCAATCAGCAAAATTGGCCTCGCAGGGCCATACGTCACACATACATAAAACATGAGGGGGGGGGGTGTTCACCATAAGAGAGCAGCCAAATATCAAAAAACAGGGGCGAGGGCAATAATAAAGACAAAGAAAAATCACATAAAACAAAAATAGAACAAAAGGTCTCTGTTAGGATGTCCTCAGCTGGGGACATACAGGTCACGAATAGACAACATAAAAATGAAATGGCATGAAACAGAAGTGAGCTGCGACACCTAGCTGACTCTCCGTCCGCCATTGCAGCCTGTCCTGGTTCCCGGGCCTGAGATAAGGCCTACATTGGTGGCCATCTTTGAAGCCTGCCGTTGCACCTCGGGTTTCCTGGATCTGTGGGACGGCTGAATCCACACCTCGAGGTGCGGCGCCTACCTCTCTGCTCCGATGGCGGATCCGGATTCCTTGCCCCTTACGAGGGGACTGCTGGCCGAGATGATGAGAGAATTTAGGGCATCGTGGTCCCTTGCAAGACAGGAGGCTGGATGGAGCACTGCGGCGATCCCTGATGTGATGGCGGTGGAGGAACCTTTGGGAGAAGTTCGGCCATGTGGTGATCCTGCTGGAGGTGGCTGGGGCACTGAGAATCCGAGCGGTGTTAACCCCTCGCCGACCGGGCAGATACTAGACGTGCCCCCTGATACCCCTGAGACCTTACCTGCTGATGTGGAGGATGTCTGTAGCCTGGAGGGGCCTTCTGTTTCCCTGCCATCCATCGTGGCGCTGGAGTGGCCTGGCGGCTGTGGGATGGTCCTGGCCTTCCGATGGAGTGAGGACGGGCCTGGTGACGCTGTTACCGTGGATCTGCTCTCTGCGACGCAGTCTGGATGGGATCTTCCCTTTGTTGGGATGGACTGCTTTAGAGCCCAGGAACATCCCCTGATGTGCCTCACCATTGCTGGGATGGGAACACTGTTTCTTCCTGCACTTTGGGATACAGGCTGAGGCCACCGAGGGTACGTGGGGCTGATGCTACAACTGGATGACCCTGCGTTTGGATTCCAGGCCGATGATATCTTCCCTCCGAGACCGTTTTCCCATTCTCACCGGCGAGTGTTTACCCCCGATGACATTCCCTGCACCCCTAATGATGTCCCACTGTGTTGTGCTTTATTCTCTGGGAAATGACCCCCTCCATGATGACACCCCCTGCTATTCGATGAGACACTTTCTGTCACCATTGCTATGTTCTTTCATCTCCACTGATATTCACCCCCTCATATGCAGAGGGTCTTTTTTTTGTTTTTTTTGTTTGTTCGATGAGACCCCCCCCCCCCAATTTTTTTTTTTTTTCTGTGCTAAGGACTTTTGTATGAGATCCCCCCCCCCCATTCTGGGATACCGTTGTTATTATCTGAGGACTTTTGCTTTATTTCGATGCAACCTGAGGATGTGTTCTGATTTTTGAGACTAGATGTGATTTTTGTACATGTCTGTTCTGTGTTCCCACCCTTTTAATTTTTGTTCCCCCCCCACCCTCTTTATGTACTCCTGAACGATTTTATGGTCCTGCTTGCTGATTCTGTGGGTTTAATGTTGTTCGTCTGTTGGAGCACTGGGATTCCCCTTTTTTTTTTTTTTAATTTTTTTATTACATTTTTTTTTTTTGTGTGGGACATTGGGAAGTAGCCTGGGTGAGCCGCTAGGGTAGCTACCTAGGCTCTGTCCACCCTTTTGGCCCCAGGTCTCCCGGCCACGTGGCCCCTTCCATGGCCCTCGGTTCCCTTTAGGTTGCGGGGTGAGCCAGGAATGCCACAATATGTTTGGCAGTCCCTCACTACCTTTCTCCCCTTTTTATTACCTTTTTTTTTTTTTTCTTGTCCTGGTGCCCCCTCAGCGCACTCCGTTGCGCTCTATTGTTTTTGCTGGATCGACCCTTTTGACGAGTTTCTGCACCCCCCCCTGTTTTTGTATCCCCCCGATTTTTGATCTTCTGTAGTTTCCTCTGAGATCCCCCCTTATGTTTTTTTGTGCTCTCTTTGTGAGTGTCTTCTTAGGCCTTGTAAGGCCGTCTGGCTGGTCGGTCTGTGACCCTTTGTTTATCGTAAAATAAAAATTTTGAAATACAAAAAAAAATGAAACAGAAGTGAATAACAAAAGTCAACTCAAAAGGTGTCTCAGAAACACAATAAAATGAAAAAAGGGGGGGGCTCAGAGAAAACAAAAGGTGGGAGGGCAAAAGCATTCCCAAATGGGGGGTCTCGGCAAAAGTAGTTCAACAAAATGAAAAGAGTCATCCAGGCATCAGCAATAAAGTAGCTTTAAAAATCAGCAACTAGCCATTCAAGTAACGGCAACAAAAACTATAATGTCTCGAGGAGGAGAAATAAAATAAAAAATCTCGGCATAGGGGTAAAGGAAGGGAGAGAGTCAGCAAAAGGAGTCATCTAGGTGGGGGAGATCAGCACGGGCCAGGCCAAGAACCGGGAGAAGAAAGGAGCCAGCGGACCTCTTCATCCTGTATCTCGCCAGGGAACTGCCTGTACCGCTCCCGTGGGACCGTCAGTCGCATGGAGGGTCCGTTGTGCCAAACCCTGGGCACGTCGTGCGCCCAGCCTCCATGGTTCATCCTGGGCTATACAGGCCATCAGCCTGGACCAAGACGGGCTCAGCTTCCTTCAGCATCTAGGCCTCCAGGCCCATGCGTCACCCCCGACACAGGCCTCTTAGGAGCCGCAGCCGCCGGTCAGTGACCCCCAGCTTGGCGGTCTCGTGTAGGTAGTGCACCCGGTGTCTTCCGGCACCGCAGGGGTCCCCTCCGATGCAAGGCAGTGCGAGCACAGCTCAGGAGTCGAATCTCTCGGGTCAGCACCTCGTGGCTCCTCCACTGCAGCAGCATCTACACCGGCCATCTGTGAGACAGGTACCGCAGCCCTCTCCTCCTCAACCTCCGGGTCCACAGCCTCCCGGCCAACTCCAATCGCGGCCAGCAGTCGACGCCAAGAGCCATAGGTGAGAGGGTCTCCGTCCTCCTCCGGCAGCTGTTTCAGGCATTTGTCAAGTGCAGCAAACATAGCCTCCATACCTCCCCCGGGGGGAGAGGGGCGCTCCTCTCCACGCCACATCACACACTCCTCCACCGTCATCAGCAAGGGGACCACAGGCACAGCCAGAGGATGGGGGCCCTCCATCCCCGCAGCCTGCGACAAACACACAGGGGGAGGCAGGAGCTGCGATGAGGGACACAAACGAGCCGAAGGGTAGGCCTCAAAATGGCCGGCAGCCATATAAATCTATCGGGAGAACACAAAAACTCAGCTGTGCCCCGAGGGGGGACAAAAACCATTCCTAATTTTTATATCCGTGGTTCCCAGCTCTGGTCCTCAGGTTCCCCTAGCAGGTCAGGTTTGCAGGATATGTGAAGCACAGCACAGGTGATATGATTTGCTGCTCAGTGATTGCAGGATTCAGTCTGCATTTCCCCAAGGTGATCCTTAAAACCTGTCCTGTTAGAGGGACTCGAGGACCAGGGTTGGGAACCACTGCTGTACAGAACAGAGCCGTAGCGAGCTCCTTTTGCACCCGAGGCAAAAACAGAAAATTGTGCCCCCCCCATAATTTTAAAAATCAGAGTCCCCGACCAGTGGCGCAGTGCTAAGCTCCTGGATGCTCCCCGCGACCAGAAGCAGTGGATCGGACCACTCTTTGCACTGTGGGATAAGGAGGCAAGTATGTGATTTTTGGGGGGTTCCAGCTGGTGCTGACTGATTCTGCAGAAGCGGCATCACTTAGCGCCAGCGTCTAGCTGTGGGTAACTTTTGTAGCTATGGCGGGATGGTAATTAGCGTTAGGACTTTGTAATCCTAACGCTATTTACTCTTTGCGCTCCCCATGTTAAGTATAGGGAGCGCAAAGTACAGTAACCTCGCACTGAAAAGCACAATCTCCTGGATATTTTAACCTGTTACTGTTGGGATTGTAATATGAGGGTCCTGTGCTAGGATGTGATATGGGCAGCATGCAGTAACCTCATTTAACCTAGCACCAACGCTCACATGTGTGACTGCTAGCGTTAAGGAGGTGATGGGGCCCTACATATATAGTGCACACACAGTACATGTACAAATACAGTACACACAGAATACATACATGAATAACAAAAGAACATTTAGCATAATATACACCCCCCCAGAATAATATACACAGCACTGAGCCCCCAGACTATTTTCCCCAGTTCACATGGATATTATTGTCCCCAGTTCACATGGATATTATTGACCCCAGCTCATGGATATGGCCCAGCTCATGGATATGCCCCCCAGCTTTCATGGATAATGCCCCCCCAGGTCTCATGGATATGCCCCAGCTCTCCTGGATAATGCCCCCCCAGGTCTCATGGATAATGCCCCAGCTCTCCTCTCATTGCCGCGTGCACAGCTGTGAAGCGGCGCAGCCGAGTCTTGCGGGAACGATTGCCGGCGGCGCGTGCTTCCTGCTAGAACGGCCACTGACAGGAAGTGCAGCCGCTCGCCTGGGATCGATGAAACAGCCTGCCGCGATTTCGCGAGATCGCAGCTGGTTGTTAGATCCCAGGCGAGCGGCTGCACTTCCTGTCAGCGGCCGTTCTAGCAGGAAGCACGCGGCCGCCGGCAATCGTTCCCGCAGGACTCGGCTGCGCCGCTTCACAGCTGTGCCCGAGGCACGTGCCTCACTCGCCTCACCCTTCCTACGGCCCTGGTACAGAATTATTCCTGGGATGGAAGGTTCTAAACTCTAGTCGGTGTCACTTTTTTTTCTTTAAACAATTCTAGTTTATGAAGAGTTATCAGAACGAGTTCAGCATACAGAGGTTGAACAGGGCCAGATTTACATCTGAGGATTAGTAGGTACAGAACTCTGGAGTGCCACCCCCCCCAAAACAAAAGTGCAAAAAGAGGGGGGGGGCAATAAAAGTATACTATACATTATAGGGGGGGGGTGGGCTTTTTTGTAACAAAAAAAAAAAAAAATTTAACCTCCCTGGCATTCCGATTCTGAACAATATGTTTAACCTCCCTGGCGGTTTTTGAGTGTGGCTTGGGGTTAATTTCATTGCTGACAGCGGTAACCCCGAGCCACACTCGGGCTGGATACATTACCTGTCCCTGCGCTCCCTCGCTGTCCCCCGCAGTCATATTCTCCTCTGGCCGATCGTGGCGTCCTGCTTCCCTTCTCGCAAGAAGGGAACCAGGAAGCAGGACGCTGCGATCGCACAAAGAATGCGATTGCGGGAGGTCAGCGAGGGAGCGCAGGGACAGGTAATGTATCCAGCCCGAGTGTGGCTCGGGGTTACCGCTGTCAGCAATGAAATTAACCCCAAGCCACACTCAAAAACCGCCAGGGAGGTTAAAAAATGATTAATTTTAGTTTTACAGAGCAAGGTGCACCCTTGAGGTGGACACCTCCTAGGCACACGCCTACTTTGCTTAATTGTAAATCTGCTCCTGGGTCTGATAAAAAGTATACACAGGTATGTGGGGAAGAAAAAAAATGAACAAAAAAAAGTAGGGCTGTGGAAATTAACAATTAACCCTTTCACTGCTGAGCCATTTCACGTCTGTGTGCTGAGGTCATTTTTACCGGTTTCGCTCATCATCTTTAACCGCGTTTTGAAGCCTTATTTTTTTAATACGACCCAGACATATTATATATCGTTCTTTCCGGCAGACTCGGCAGATTCATAATATGTCATTATTATATGTATACGTCATGTCCTGTCTGTATATTATAACAAAAAAATGCAATAAAATTAAAAATTTTCTATAATTTACAATGTGTAAAGTGTTTTTTTTCCCACATTTTAACATGCGAGCGTTTGCGGTTATATTTTCTATCGGTTGTGCTTATTAAAAATATTAGAAATGGGGGACTTTACATTTTTTTGGGGGAAAATTGCACGATTTTTAACAAACACCCCCATACAAAAATCGTTAGTGCAGCATCATTGTTCACATAATTTAAATGTGAACAATACTGCTGCATTAGCAAAACAAAAAGAAAAACTGTTGTTTCATTTTTATTTTTTTTAACTTGGTCATATTTGGTATCGTTGGAAAGGCCATGCTCTGGTCGATCCAACGATTCCAAACATTAACCCCTAGCTGCCAAGGATCGGGAAATAGGGGGTTCCAATGAACCCACTATCTCCACCATTGCTGGCAGCTAGGGGTTAACTCCATAACTGACGTCATCGCGCTATGCACGATGACGCCAGTCGTCAGGAGATCCCAGAAGCCAGTCGTCAGGGGCAGATCCAAGATGTCAGCCCACACCAGGGGGGCGCAGCAATCGGCCAGAATCCCAGCCAATTGCTGCCTCCTGCCTCCTGTACTAGGAGCGCGTCCTTAGCAGTCAAGTGGTTAATCGTTAATTTTTTGATCGATAACATTTATTTTGATCAGAGTGGCCCCAACAGCTCCGGTATCGGACTCTAGGAGTCCGAATCCAGAGCTGTACTGGCTTCCCGGGGCCCTGGGTGGCCCTACAGCAGCGTGTGAAGCATGCTGCTTTGGCGCCACCCTGCAGTCACGTGTGCGACGCACGCGTCACACACAGCGACTGGAGCAGGAAGAAGATGTCAGATGAGAAGGCAACGGAGGAACGGTGAGTAAGGTGCTGCCCGTCTCAGTCCAGCCTCGGACCCAGCCAAACCCCAGTAGGGCCAAGACCCAAGCAGATCAGCTAAAAGTAGTTGGATCTGTATGAGCGTTATAATTAAATCAAAAAAAAATTTGATCGAACACGAAACGTTTAATCAGTACCAGCCCCAAAAAAAACGGACTGTGTGAGGGTATGTTGGCCAGAGGGAAAGAAGTGGTGAGAGTGACACGGCCATATATGAGCAATAGTAAAACGACATGTCTTTGAGGGCAATGATGGGATATAACCAACTATACATCAATATACGTGCAGTAACTCAGTGACACGTTGAATATCTCACGTCGCATTAGTAGGTTCCTGTGCCCACGTATTGCAGTGAAGCAAGACTCATTCATGGGTGTACGGATTCAGAATTAAAAGGCACAGTATCACTTACATAAGCTGTAACTAGTTTACTTGTGCGTCAAAACCACATGCTGCATTTTATTTTGACGTAATTGCATGTAAAAAAAAAAGTTGTCTTGATCTTTTTTCCCATTGTGTAGTTTTCCGATGATGCAACATTTACCAAAAGCTTTGCAACTCGTTTATTTTAATCTACATTATTTAACCGTTAAGGCAGTAGGGGGACTATTGTTCTCCAGACTACCTGAGATGAGCTGGCAGCTGACTGAAATAAGACAGGGAGCTTAAAAGGCTTCTCCGCCTTGCTGATGTCCTTTTGAATACATCCCACACAATACCATGATGTGAGTCGGTGACTGACCCATTCACTCCATTCTATGACCAAAACCACACAGTGAGGAGCAAGTGATGGAAAGATACTGGGGGGGCGTTTACAACACAAAATATCACACAATGGATGCACCCAGTGACAGAGGAAAATATTCTTAAACATACAAGAAAAACAAAGCACATGTAAGCTATCAGCAACAAATAAACACAAGGACGTTTTTTTTTTCTTTCTTGTAGGTAGCGGCCCTTTAAAGGGCCAGGACAAGTATACATGTTGCAAACACCTTACAAGTGTCACATGCAAGCAGAACAAGCAAATGTTGTATACCTCATGCACAAGTTGCAGAACACACACACACACACACACTGCACAACAAACAGGCCGGGGTTATTTGCCAAGCGCTGTAATTTACTGTTTGAACGAACTTGTGCAACCGAGATTAATTCAAGCAGTGGCAGAAGCAGCTTCATTGAAGCTACCAGTTTCAATTTCCCTTTTTGCAACGACCGTAAACTCGTCATTTGTGAATAACCTCGGAATATCCAAAATATACATGTTACTGAGGAGCAGGTTCACACCAGGGTCTGTTGAGGAGAGACACCAACACCGCTCCTTTCAACCAGGTAAAGGAGCAGCAGTTAGGGAATGTATTTCCCCTCATTGTCCGGGCTGAAGTGCAAATCGTCCCACCCGGCCAAAATGTGACAGCTGAATCCCATGTCTGTAAAGGTAGTCAGAAACGCTATGATTCATTGCAGCATGTTTGTCATGGTGTCACACAATGTGTGCTCGTACAAAGCGAGTGAGGGATTTTACCCTTGGATGGGGAGGAAATCAAGAGAAAGGATTCTAGAGACTGCAGACAGGTAGCATCATGGCCCCCCCAGATGTTGATGCCTACAATTCAATAGATGGCCGGGAGCTGCAGAAACATCAGGCCAGTCAGCGTTTGGGACAATGCCACTAAAACAAATGGGCAATCCACTCTATCACACACGCTGGGCTTACTGTCCCTTCCTGCACAATGTCATGGGGTTCGCCTTATCAGGGTAGATGCAAAAGAAAAAAAAATTTGAACTGCAGCTTCCTAACAAAATTAAAAAAAAATCTCTGTATGATCTGATAATTACAACACTTTGTATCTACTGTACAGGTATTTTTCACTCGACTCAATCTTCTGTACAGCAGCGAGTGACCTGCAACTGAGCCGGCTCTAGCCCTTTGCCGCGCCAACCCCAGCAAGACCAGGTTTTTTTATTACTCCCTAGTGTCCCTTTGCATTAGTACAACCTCTGGGTTATTGAGGTGAACCTCAGGAGACTTGAAAACTCCAGATCAAAATAGCCAAACCAGAGAAATTCTCCCATTGATCTCACTTTCCAAATTGGCCATTTTGACCTGGAATTCTCAGTCATTCTCCTGGTTCTCACCTCTGAATAACCCTGTAAATGATCATATGGCTGAGTGTGGGCTGCAGTTTGTATGGTATATAAATCCAGCCTGCCTAGACTAAGAGTGAGCCCTGCTGCACAGCGACGACAGGTACAGTCTGACCAGACTAGAGGCACCTTTGACAGTTTCTATTCCATGAAAAGAGCAAGTGTTTAGTACAATGGTCTGGAACTCATTTGTGCACTGTAACATCCGAAGTTTACTCCCTAAATTGGATGAGCTTCAGGCTTGGTGCTGCTATTACAAACCCAAAATCATTGTGCTCACAGAGTCATGGTTAACCCCAAAAGTACCAGACTCTGCCATATCAATACAGGGGTATTCATGTTATAGGAAAGACAGAGCAAAGAGAGGAGGGGGAATTGTTATTTATGTTGTGGAGTCCATAAAGTTCACCCCCTTACAGACTTTTAGCTCTGTCACCTTTGATTTCCTCTCTGGTATAATTGAGATCCCATTCAGTAAATCAATCATTGTTGCTGGGTTCTATCGTTCACCGAGCTCTCCAGTGCACTCCCTCTCTGACATCTCAAATCCTTAATAACCTACTTACCCAAAACCAAAAAAGTGAAATGCTGGTCCTCGGCGATTTTAATACAGATTGGCTAAATCCTAAAAACAATAAACACTGCTCACTGTTTAAAACTTTGCAGCTAACTCAATTAATCTCCTCCCCCACTCGCATTAATATGAAAAGCCCTAACCATACCTTGCTGGACTGGATTCTCTCCTCATCTCCTGATAGCATACAGGATGCAGGCGTTCTTGCTAATAGCTTTAGTGACCATTGTCTAGTGTACTGCGTGCGCAAAATAAAAGGCCTTGAAATCTCCCCCAAAAGGTAATAACCACCAGGTCTTTCAAGAAATTTATCCTTGAATCCTTCCTAAATGATGTCAAACAGCTCCCCTGGTACAGGCTAAACCTAATCCCAGATCTAGACTGTGCAGTTGAATACTTTCAGTCTGAGCTCCTGCAAGTCTGGAATTCCCATGCCCCGCTGCGTAAAGTGTGAGTAAAAGGGACCCATCTCCCCTGGGTTACAGCTGATCTTACACTAATGTACCAGCTTAGAGATTCACTATGGTCAAATTTCAAGAGTACTGGTTCCATGAACGATCACTACGAATACCGAAAATGCCGGAATGAATGCACAAAACAAGCAAAAATGGCCAAAGCCCATTACTTCAATGAAAATCTAAACAATAACATATCAAACCCTAGAAACGTTTGGAGAACCATAAGTAACATACAAGCACCCCCAGCCGGCTGCTGTCAAAGTAAACAACCAAACCCTGCAACACCCCCTAGATGTAGCAAATGCCTTTAATGATTATTTTGTCGGATGCGCCACCACTTTGATTGCCAAGCTAGGAAATGACATGCAATCAGAGAGGCCTCATGCAGGTCAGGCCCCTCTAACTGTGCAAAGTCCCTGTATCAGACAGGAATTCAGTTTTAGACCAGTGCCTGTTGGTGTCGTAACTAAACTTCTCCTTAAGCAAAAAATGAAATACCAGTCTGGACCTGATCAAATACCAGCAATGCTGCTGAAAGTCAGTGCGCCAGCAATTGCAAATCCTGTCGCAACCCTAATAAATGAATCACTGGCGACTGGATACATACCCAAGCTCCGGAAGACTGTGAGAGTGGTACCTATCCATAAAAGTGGTGACAGTACTTTGGTATCCAACTACCGTCCGATATCGTTGCTCCCTGTAATGTCGAAAGTCTTGGAAAAATGCGTCTACACACAATTACGTGATTATCATCAATATTGGAACTACTTAACCCCGGATCAAATCAGGCTTTCGTCCAAATCACTCAACTACAACCGCCCTTTTAAAAGTCTGCAATGATATCCAAGCTGGGGTGGAACAAGGAAACCTAAATGGAGCATCTTCCTTGATTTTGCCAAGGCCTTTGACACGGTAGACCATGGCATCTTGTTAGAAAAACTTAAAAACTCTGGCATTGGTGATCGCACGTTAACCTGGTTTCAATATGTATCTGACCGATCACAATATGTGTCAATTTCTGGCAGCTCCTCCCTCCCGCTCCTAGTCACTTGCGGTGTACCCCAAGGCTCAATACTCGGCCCCCTGCTATTCACAATATTCATAAATGATCTGCCCAACGTCTGCAAAGCCTCAACTGTACATATGTACGCAGACGACACCGTAATCTATACCAGCAAACCAAATCTCCCGCAGCTGGAGGCCGTGCTGCAAGAACAATTCACAGAGGTAGAAAAGTGGATCAAACAAACTTTTTTTAAATACTGACAAAACTAACAATGCTCTTTGGAACAAAACCTAAACTACACAAATTGCAAAATCCCCACTTATGTGTTGGGACAAAATCAAATGGCACGCTGACCACAGTCACTTCTCTCAAAAATCTAGGTATGTGGTTGGACCCTAATCTGTCCTTTGGTCCCCACATCGAAAAACTCTCATCTAAACTTTACCCCAAACTAGGTGCCCTGTACAGAAACAAATCCTGCCTGAGCCCCGCGGTAAGAAAGCAGATTGTACAACAAATGCTTATGCCGGCTATTGATTACGGAGATGTAGTGTATCCAGCCGCCCCGCAAACACCCCTTCAGAAATTTACATTGTATAACTCATTCTGCTGCTTTGCATTACAATGTAACTACATGACCCACCATTGTGACATGAAGAGCTAAACTGGCCTTTGCTGGAGTCTAAACGCACCCTTCCCCTTTCCAGCCTGGTTTGAGGTTTTCTGGGAAGTTGCCACCCTACCCGAATAGACTGCTTCCCCCATCCTATAACCTCCGATCCAGGACCAGCACCTTACTTGCAATACCACAATACAAAAAGACAGCGGCTCAGTCCTCCTTTTCCTACAGAGCACCACAATTATGGAATAACCTCCCAGACGCCATCAAATCCCCCAGTCTAAAGTCACTCAAGAGCTCACTAAACATACCTCAATACAGAATGCACCTGTAAACATGTAACCTAGTGACTATATTTCCTGCATAGTTTTTAATATCTTGCTTTGCTTTATTTCTGTAACTAACACTTCAATGTTCTTGAACCCAGGACATACTTGAAAAACGAGAAATCTCAATGTATCCTTCCTGGTAAAATCCAATAAATAAAGGACATTAACCTTCCTGGTGGTATCCCAAGGGGTCTTGGGGTTAAAGGTCACTGCTGAAAGAGCTAACACCGAGACACTTGGGCTGTATACATCACCTCCTGGATTTCTTGTGTGGAAGGAACCAGGAAGTACAAGGTCACGGGAGGCAGCTGGGGACAGAGGGAGTGGTAATGTATCCAGCAGTAGCAAGTGTGGCTTGGGGTTACCACTTCCAACATAACCCGAGCCACACTAGGGATGCCATGGGGAGGGGGAGCGACGACCCGCTTTTAGACACATTATTTTCCCCAAAAAATAAACGCCAGGGAATTTAAAGCCATACCAACCTGAAGGCAGACATGTGTCAAGTAGCTAGCACTTTGCTCATTCCATGCCTGCGAACGGATTAATGTTGTACAGCCTTGCCCCTGTGTCATTACAGGTTGAAGGTCCAGCATTTGGCTAGGAGTTGGCAACCTTGGCCCTCCACATGTGACTACATTTCTTCTGCTCAGACAAGCCTCATTGGAAGTGTATGTCCAAGACACCTGGAGGGTTGAGTTTGCCTAGCCCACATGAGCTAGCTCCCAATATACACCCAGACCATAACACAAGCTCTGTATATGATTATATACATGTAATCGTCAGTTTACCCACAAAGATACATAAGCAGGTCAACCATGTCCACTCTTTATTGGTGAAAAAAAACATGAAAAATATGGAGTGCCAATATGGAGGATAGCTGAATTCAGTGCAAGGTGAGGACTTTCACAGTGTATGCTTTAGGCTGTGAGTAGACAGGTCAGTGCTCCTTCGAGAAGTATTCTTTGCTGTCCTTCACGTTGGGTTTAATGGTGCTGCTCCCTGGCTTCCAGCCGGCAGGACACACTGGGGATTAAAGAGGACAAGAGTTAAAGCCAAACGATGCTGCTTGCAGTGGTACAAGCCAGGTGTGTTCCACCATTGGCCCTCCAGATATTCTGGAACTGGTTCCCCACTGATTAAGGAATGCAGGCAGGACCCGGTGTACAGGAGACTAGGACTATGCTAGGAGTGCAAGATTGCTGTAATTTACTAAAGTGCTTAAAGGATGCTATCCATTTATAGCACTCCAGCTTGTTAAAACCTCTTAATGATCTGGAGAAGCTTCCAAAAGATCAGGCTCATCTGCTGAAAGCTATGCGTTGCAGTTTTTAACCAGATATTGCATCACATGCAAGGTTTCTGATGACAGGCTCACTAATGTGAAAGTCAAAGAACTGACAACACTGGAAAGTCAATTCAAACAGCAGCATCCTACCTTCTCCATGGGTGTCTGTGAACTGGAACGCCTGCACGAGCCGTAGCGTCTCTTCCACAGACCGGCCAACAGGGAGGTCATTTATTGTGATCTGACGGAGGATGCCCTTTTTGTCAATGATGAACAAACCCCTGAGAAGAGACAGCAGGTATTCAAGTTCAGTCTTAATGTGAGGCACTCATGTGCTCAAGATCCAGTAGTGGAACAATCTGGGGGTCAGACAACTGGCCAAAAGTCATGGACACTTGCCCACAGCTCAGAAAGCCAGTAGGTTCACAGGCCCAGGTTAGATGTTAACATACATCTAGACAAACAGCATCCATACCTGAATGACACTCCATCCTCTTCTTTTAAGACTCCATAATCCTTAGCAATTGTGTGTTTAAGGTCAGATAGCAGGGGGATCTTCATAGACCCCAGACCACCATCCTTACGGGGAACATTTGTCCTGCAAAAAAAAAAAAAAAAAAAAAAACTTTATAGAATCTGTCAGTTCACGTGTGTTAGCCCAAAGGACCATCCACAAAGTTCACTTTAAATCAGTAATCTGCAGGACATTAGAAAAGGCGCACCACCACCACCAACAGAATGTTTCATTGGGGAAAAAAAAAAAAAAAAGTTTCCCTTTGTATTTTTTCCCCATGATGCAACACTAAAGACAGCTTCTACTTACTATGGTGATATTGTGTGGGATGTATTCAAAGGACGAGTCTGACAGACCCATAGACTCCATTCTATGAACAAATCCATAAAAGGTGAAGAGCAAGTGATGTAAACTGCCCTCCACAGCATCTTTCCAACACAAAAGATCACACAAGGGATGCACCCAGTGACAGGGTAAACGATTGACCGAGAAAAACAAAGCACATGCAAGATATCTGCAACAAACAATCAGGACATTTCTTGGTAGTGGCGATTTAAGTGGCCGCTCTAGTTTCGGGGGGGTCCAATGCTTTCATAGCTGCTGCGACCCAATGTATCAAACCAATCCACAATAGTCACCCCTGCAAGTCTTCAGCTCTTACGCCTCAGATGCATCTCTAGTAGAACTAGAAGCAGGATGACAATCCATGGAGCCACTGGAGTGTCTGGTTATTGCATTCTGACTGCAAAAGGTGGCACATTGTGCTGTAGAAGTCACTGGTTTTACCATTTGTGCCAGTTCTCCCGTAGACCAAGATGAACTTTAACCCCTTCTTGGAATGCATAGTGTAAGAAAATACCAGTTTTTTTTTTTTTAAATGGAAGATCTGGTTTGTGTTCTGTGATCCCTTAAAATTAGAGGGCTCAGACAGCAGGTATCAAACTAAACGCACATCCTGACAGATTGTTTTTTGTAGCTGCCGGAAGAAAGATGCAAAGCTGTCATCTAGCAATAAGGAAGAACGGCTGTATTGACCCAAATGGGTGACCAGAGCCCTGCGAGATGTGACGTAGCACACTGGAATTAGCTTTTATGGAAATCAGGAAGACCAAAATCTTCCAATACCCCATCTACTTCAGCTTTTTAAAGTGGTCATGGTGTGTAGAGTGCCCCTCTACAGGCACATTCAATAGAAATTGCTGTGAAGCAGAGGAGCCTCCTTCACCCACATGTGGGTCCTAAGTAAGCCAGGATTTTGGGTTTGGAGGCTGCCAGTCACCAACACTCTTGGGTCACCTGCAATAGCAAGCATCTTTGGTTTCTGCAGCTACTACAAGATATTTCTGCACGTATGCCAGTTCTGGGTGGTGCGCAGAGACTTCTGCACTTTATTGAATCCCTGTGCAGTAAAGGGAGAAAAGGGGAATATTTTCTCAATCCGGTTTAGAGACTGGATGAATTATGCAGATTCTATCAGTATTTACCCATTTAGGAGAAGGGAAATTTTTCCCTAGTGTTCTTTTAATAGGAAGTCGGGGGGAGCGGGGAGTTAGTTTTGTATGTCAAGCACAGGATTAGCGCTCTGCCGCTGCGAGATAACCATTTGGTGGCAGAGGTGGGGGACCCGAGCAGTTAGAGGATGGAGAAAGCAGATTAAGCGTGACACACCCTGGCTGCGTTTTGCTGAGTTATGGAAAGCTTGTGCATCCAGGCTCACACACAGGACAGTTTATCAATCCTGGAGGTGTTGAAGCTGATAGAGACAATGTGCACACTTAGTAACGGAACAGACCGTTAGTGATTATGCCAGCCTGAATGTAAACTGATGGGGTTATTCACCAACATGAGATGTTGAGGGAATGCAAACAGCAGGTGAGGTTTCATTGCAATACTAAATGCTAATTTATATAGCACCAACATTCTGCAGCGCTAAACAAGGAGTACAATATAGACTGTCACTTCACCAAGACTGAACATTTGTCAAACATGGAGAGAGCCCCATTCCTGTAGAAACTTGGGATCTAGAAGAATTTATGATTTTGACTGCATGTCAGCAGGTCTTTCCCAGACACGTCCGAAAGGCCCAGAGCAGAACTGTCAAACTGCCCTCCTAGATATTTCTAAACTAGGACTCCCATGATACCTTGGTCATTATTGCAGAGAGAAATCTGGGGATTGTAGGCAGCAATGTGAGGGGACACAAGTATGACGCCCTGCATTAGCAGAAGCCAAGTATCCATTCAATGACGGAAAAGAAGTTTATAGCATTTTTTGGAAGACAGCCCAATCTGTCACTGATCCCTGTTTAACAGGACAGAAACGCTACACCGGCTGGCAGTGCTTTTTATACCAAGGGGAAGGCTGCTACCTTAGATAAAAAGGGACAGGAGCAAAGGAGATGCCAAATGCAGTATTACTTAGATGGAATAGTGATAAACACTAGAGCCAGGACACATAAGCAGCCTTACCATGCCAGATGGCTGAAGTGGGAGTCCACGGACACTGCGATGACCTCGCAGTTGATCTTCTGGAAGTCTTCAACGTGATCGCTGAAGGCGATGATCTCGGTGGGGCAGACAAACGTGAAGTCCAAGGGATAGAAGAACAAGACCAGGTATTTCCCTGCAAAGTCATGTCACAGACTGTTAAATGCTGCTACATTTCATTGTACAGGCGACTTGGTGTTTATTGGCTGCAGAAGTGAAGTGCCACTAACTGGATCTCATTTAATAAAAAGACAAATAAAAAAGTGGAACACAGGGTAGTTAGAAACCTGTATGCTGCTTCACTATTTCCTTGTAGGTGTGCAATAGCCTGAAGCTACAAGACAGATCAGCCTGTGACTGCCTCTGGACGGCAGGTTAGACCGGCTTCAAACCAGACTGAAGCTTGACAGCGAGTAACACAGTCAATGTCTGGCAACATATGGAGTTTAGAGCAGCCCCATGACGCAGGGATGTCAAGCTCCAGCACCCCAGAATTCTTAACGAGTGGACAGAGAAACATGGGAGTTGTAATTCAGTAAGATCTG